>OX439483.1:128324994-128951678 GCA_949320155.1 Melangyna quadrimaculata | reverse complement strand
ACGGAACGGCGGAACAAGACAGCATACTTAAAGGCGCTTATAAAAATGCTGATGCTCCAAATGCATTTGATAAACAAATAACACATCTCGACCTGTGACGTCAGTGGTCTAAAGCGGTGGAGTGCGTAGTGCGTAGGTTCGAATCCTATAGTGTGCATAAAAAGTTTTTCAAATAAAATTGGATTAAAGCTCAGCACCACAAAAAGGAGACTGATGAGTGCAAAAGTGGCAAAGCACGAAATAGCTATATCTCCAGCCAAACAATTGGTGGTAGCGCCTTTAAGTTGTTGTTGTTATTCAAAAATTCAATGAAATTGAAGGAATAAAGAATGGTCAAGCCTAATAAGCTGACATTCTAGTACGAATAGTACAATAATAACAATAAGGGTATTTTTATTATTCAGGACTGCTGAATTTTTATTAAAAATGGGTTTTTGGAACTACAGGAAATACACATTTCATGATTATGTTCGAGTTAAAATAATTTTGATTTGTTTTAAGTAAACCCCCCCCTTATCCATTCGCTGAAAAAAACAGCCAAAACTCGTAGGTAGTTAGGTAGGTACTCAAAAATTTGGTAACTACCTATCAATATCTATAATAGGCATGCATAGGTATTTGTACCCATAATTACTTTCTATTTCATAAAGAAAAGAAACTCATTAAAAGCCTTAAGCCGACGGCAAAGTTCAAGTTAATGAACAAGTACCTATAGAATTAAAATTATTTTTGTTTGGGTTTTTTTAATTATTTTAACTGAATAAATAATATACTCAAGGTGTAACTTAAGTCTTTTTAAATGCAGCCTAAATGCAGGGCACTCCTTAAAAAGAATAGAAAAAAAGGATAAAGTCTTAATTATCGCAATTTCGAATACAAGTTGAAACTGTGGATACCCAAATAAAAGAGAATGCAGTTGGTGGGCCAACTACATGTCCCAAAAAAAGTAATGACTAATTAAAAATAGAAATAAATACAAATTAAAAAATTAACACGATGGAAAATCATTATAAAAAGAGACAAACGAATGCATATGCTTAAAATTTTTAATAAAATTTGGTTAAAAAAAATTTTTTTGTCAAAAAAATTTGGGACGTATACAAACGAAAAAAAAAAAAAAAAAAAAAAAAAACATTGACAAACGATTTTCAATCGAACTGCGTTTTTAGATTTTTCGAGCGTTATAGTTGGTGGGCCAACTATATGTCCCAAAAAAAGTAATAATTAATTAAAAATAGAAATAAATTCAAATTAAAAAAACTAACACGATGGAAAATCATTATAAAAAAGAGACAAACGAATGCATATGTTTTAAAATTTTAATAAAATTTGGTTAAAAAAATTTTTTTTGTCAAAAAAATTTGGGACGTATACAAACGAAAAAAAAAGACAAACATAGACAAACGATTTTCTATGGAACTGCGTTTTTAGATTTTTCGAGCGTTATAGTTGGTGGGCCAACTACATGTCCCAAAAAAGTAATAATTAATTAAAAATAGAAATAAATACAAATTAAAAAAAATAACACGATGAAAAATCATTATAAAAAAGAGACAAACGAATGCATATGTTTTAAAATTTTAATAAAATTTGGTTAAAAAAATTTTTTTTGTCAAAAAAATTTGGGACGTATACAAACGAAAAAAAAAAAGACAAACATAGACAAACGATTTTCTATCGAACTGCGTTTTTAGATTTTTCGAGCGTTATAGTTGGTGGGCCAACTACTTGTCCCAAAAAAGTAATAATTAATTAAAAATAGAAATAAATACAAATTAAAAAAAAATAACACGATGAAAAATCATTATAAAAAAAAGACAAACGAATGCATATGTTTTAAAATTTTAATAAAATTTGGTTAAAAAAAAATTTTTTGTCAAAAAAATTTGGGACGTATACAAACGAAAAAAAAAAAGACAAACATAGACAAACGATTATCTATCGAACTGCATTTCCAGATTTTTCGAGCGTTATAGTTGGTGGGCCAAACTCCGTAAATTTTTTTGAAGTGGCTATATAAAAAAAACGGTGAGTGTACAAACGAATCTAAAACTTGTACAAACGTAGACAAACGATGTACAAACGATTGCAATTAACAGTTTTGCTCAACTCAATAGTTGGTGGGCCAACTACATGCAAGCGATTCGCTATTTAGAATATCAGCTTCACCTAAGGTGTGACAAAAAGCTTGAGCATATAGTTTTGGTCGATAAAAGTAAAACCATCGTGTGGGAGGGGGTATCTATCCCCCTCGCTTAGGCGAAAGTGGCAGTTTTCTAAAAAAAAGACTTAAAACAGAAAACAAATTACAACGCCCTGTTATACGGGTTTACAAACCAAAAAATCCCTTCTTTTATTTTATTTTTTAAATAAAGTTAAAAGAACTAATTTTCAAACTTAAAATTTTGTAAAATAAATAAAAACAAAAATTTCAAACTATTTTTTTTTTAATTTTACGTTATTAAGTTTTATTTTTATTTCCGAAATTCAATGCTCTTATCAGTTTTTAGTCAAACACTCAAAACCGGATGTATCTAGGACTTTAATTTTTCAAGATATTAAAGAAACCAACTCCTTAGTAAAAGCAAGAATACTCGAGGTTGATGATAAATGATAAATCAACTGATGGTTGCTGAAGTGATAATTTAGTAGTATTCTTTTTAGTCTTATGAAAAAGTTAGTTCATTTTTTTCTTAATACATATCTTGAAAAATAAAAGTCTTAGGAACATCCGGTCTTAAGTGTTTGACTAGAAATTAATAAGAGCATTGAATTTTGAAAACAAAAATAATAATAATTTCGTTTAATTTTAATTTTTTTTTTTTCAGAGTTTTTAGTTTAATAATTATTTTTTCAAAAACCTTTCACTAAACGAACTTTATTCAAAAAATAAATTAAAAGGAGGGATTTCAAGGTTTGCAAAAAGGTAATACAAGGCGTTGTATGTGTTGTCGTTCTTTGTAAATACTTTTTTCAGGTTTTAAGTCAATTCTGTTTAGAAAACTTCCCCTCCCGCCTAAAACATGATTCGTATAATAGCTGATATTCTCAATAGGGAACAAAAAACTGAAATTAACCATTAGTTTCCGCTTTCACCTATAATAATTTTGGAAGGAGTACATTTATCACCTACCTTTTTTTAGAACTTTCATTTTTCTAAAATGCCAGTTATGCCACGCATTAAAATAGCTACTTGCTATTTAAAAATTATAAATTTCCAAGTGCAAACAAGTGTTTTGCCCATACAAATCGTATCGAAAATAGAAAATAGCAATGAGCCGCTCAACTCTTACTAATAAGCTAATGACATAGGAAATCCGAGACTTCTTATTTATTTTTGAATCCGTCTTGTGATTATTTTATTATATTAGGGTTGTCTGTTTTGCGCTCTATTTGCAATGTTATCATTCTGTGGCCTGGGACTGACTATTAAGGTAGATAGTGATAACAATGGTATCAGATTTTAAAATACGTTACATCGAGCACTTCTCTTCTGTTCTTTGTAATGGAAGATGTATGAACAATGAAACCATAAATGAGATGAGACCAAAAGTCATTTAGAGGGAGAGGAACTTTAAAAATACATCGATATATTCAAAAGTTTGTATTAATTTTTAAATATATTTCCTGATTAACTAAATCAATTGAATGCACTTTATAAATGAACGATTCAATCATCTGTTATGTTCAAATCACTATATATACGATTTACATAATTGCTTGGTTATTAATCCCACAAAAGACTTTTCAGTTTAATCCAACCGGGCCATGTTTTCGCAGGGGATTTATTTGAACTCCATCCAAAGTTGGAGATTTAATTTACCTTAGTTTAACGTTGTGGTATTTCCTTCGCGAAGTTTTTATCTGCTTTACAATCACTCGTTAGTTTGCCATTAATGGTTTTATTTTTACCCATAAACTATTCGCTTAAAGCGGACGAAGCCCTTAGATGTCTATTCATCCCATGTGATGATGTTTTCGTCATCCTCATCATCACATCACATTACATGGGAATGCATCTGATGAGGATGAGCAATTGATATTTCATTCTAATTATACACCCAGTAGGAAATCTCGACGTCGATGAAATTTTTTGGTGAATTCATGAATGGATTCACCGACTGTTTCCATCGCGGAACGGTATGTAATGATTTTATAAAAAAAAGGTTATGCATTTTTTCATCAGTTAACTAAATTCAAATGAATTGAATGCTTACAACTCACTAAAATTTCAGTTACAAAATCATAAACGGTGATTCCACTGATGAAGAGTAATGCATAGGATCATGACTTCGTAAATGATGTTTGGTTCTCTGCTTTGGTTGTTCTGTCTTCTTGCCGAGAAAGAAAAAATACAAACAAAAAGCCTTTTCTCTACTTTCCATGACGATTTCAAAGATGGGAAAAAAAATACACGAGTTTTTGAACCAAATAGAGAAATATTCTTCTTTACATAATATTTCCTAATAAAATAATAATAATTAATAAAACAAATAATTACTGCCTTTTCTCTACCTATTCGAAGTAGGTACGTTAATATGATAATTAGTTCCTGAGTGATAATCGAAATTGGGTTCTATGCATTGTTGTGGTTTTTTTTTCTTAAATGCGCTCTATTTGCAATGTTATCATTGTTCTCAAAAAAAACATACCCATTGCCTATTTTGTACCTAACCCGAGAAATGCGAACATTTCAGGGGTGGATGGTAATGTACAGAGTCATGCACATGCTTATGACAAGAGTTCGTGGGTTTTTTTTAGAGAAAGAGAAAAAAAATTAAACCAGAATTTCCAGTTTTTTTTCGCGATCATTAAATAGCCTTTTGTTCTAGAAATTGTGTGTCATTTCAAGTTCATTGTCTTTTTTGTACCTGCCCCGAGAAATGCAAGGATTTCAGGGGTGGATGGGAATGTACAGAGTCATACTTATGACAAGAGTTGGCGTTTTTTTTTTAGAGAAAGAGAGAAAAAACATATAAACCAGAAATTCCCTTTTTTTTAGCGATCATTAAATAATAACCCTTTTGTTCTAGAAATTTGTTGTCATTTCAAGCTCATTGTCATAAGTGAAAGCAAGTGTAATTAAATACGTATTGAGTTTTATTAAGTTATCTACATACATATAACTTGTTACACGAGAGCAGTTTTTTTTATTTTGTTCAAAGGAAGAAGATATATACATACATACATTACTGATGGTTATGATTTTATTATATAATGAACTTTCACATATTATTCATTATAAATCATGCAGTGATGTATAACCCAGTTTCTTTCCATTATATTTTTCATCCAATATAATTCATTTGTGAATGACAGTGCTACATTAATAAAGTGATTTCATGGATGAGCATTCATGGTATTTTTCACCCTCTGAATAAGCAACTCTTGCTTACCTAGTGATTTCATAATTGAACGTTCATGGTATTTTTCAGCATATTTAACTCATATATGAATTAACGAGTTACATTTACAAAGTGAATTAATGGGTGAGCATTCATGTCATTTTTCACTCGGTGAATAAGCAACTCTAAGCTATCGAGTGATTTCACAGCTTAAAGTTCATGCTATTTTTCATCGCATATAATTGCTTATGAATAAACTAGTAACCCCTACTTCGTGATATCACTGGTAAATATTCACCTACAAAATCACTAGGTGACCGGCCTATGACAGCCCCATGTTAAATTCACCGCTGTTTTCATGCCAAAAGTCATGGGTTGTAGCTTCCACTCACCGATGAAAAAGCTGGTGATTCCGACATGAATTTTTTGAAATTTCCTACTGGGCATGTTCTTTTGAAACCAAATATAAACCCGTTTATGTTGTATATATATACTATCAAACACTCTTACTCCAACTACATCCACAATGCATATGCACTCATACATGCAACTTAATGCTTTGAAGGATGCACTCATGCATAAAGTAAAAGCATCAGATTTGAACACCACGTTTGGTAGTTGGATTTTCGTGGTTATCCAGTCAAAGGTCAGATTCACTTAATATGCTCGCTGGTATTGATTTTGTGGTTTAATTAGACAAACAAGCTGCCAGCACAAGTTGATGGTGTTTATGTGAATGTTAAACTACCTTATATGATATCTAGATCCAACATAGGTACGCTCGCTAGATATCAGCTTAGAATTTCGGACTCATCATCATGATATGACGGTGGTGAATGGCCTTTCAATGTTCTACTTGATTGATATTTGGTACATGTACCGACAAATCTAGCAGTGAGTGTCTGCCAGGTCCAAGTACCTATCTACATACGTGTTTCTGTTTGAAGATGAATTAGGGGTTTTGGTTTCAGTGTGGTGATGTAAAACTTCTAATAAATAGCTAAGCATCACGGAATTCATTGATGTTTCGAAAACACGAGTAGGTAACTTAATATTTTTAATATTCCAACCTAATTTTATGACTTTGTTTTTGGACAGTCGTTAGTTTTTTTAGTTGAATTGAAAGGCGATGTGTCGTTCAAACTTCAAGCAATAAAATGTACTATTGGATCGTACGAGCACACGACAAATCAAACACATGTTCTTGTAATCCAACTGATAGATTTAAGACTTTACAAACAAAATAGTTAGTTAAAGTGGAATATTCAAAATATTATCTGTTAATGGTGCGGGCATGGTTACATGATTAACTAATCATTAGGTACAAAAAACATTTAAAGAAATGGAAATTTCCCCTGATTTATGCTTATACATGACGGAGCGATATTGATTAATGAAAGCAATATATTTAATGCCTATTTATAATCTTCGCACATCTATGTGATAAGAAAATAAAAAACATGTTTTCGTTTTTCGAACCTACATAAATAACAATAAGAATGTTATTATGCAAAGCCATAATGAACACCAATAACGAAACAAAATTATAAAATCAATACACAAAAATTACCATCAACTAAAAATGCAATTCACCTGAAAATAAAAAGCTTTCATCTAAAGGAATCCTCATTCTGATAACATTTAAAGTTTAAATTACGAAGTTATTATCCTTGACAAATGAAATTACTCCAAAAATGAAATTGTCTACCCAATCGTTAACTGAGCATGATAAGGATACAAACGTGCTTTGAATTCAATCCCCGCCACTAAATATGTGCGCTAGAGGTAAAGGAGTGGTATTATTCCTGGGTATTCGTTGAATGTAAAAAAAAAAATGTTTCATCACATAAAATGAAGAGCCGTTGAATTTGAATGCAGAACTTGAAAAAAAAAACGTAAAAATATAAGAAGAAAATTCATTAGAGTAAAATATTCAATTACTACCTTGAATTCAAATGCAAATTGCACTTCCGCCTTTCTTAATTAACAAGATGGTCAGTACTTTTGAGAAGTATCTGTATGCTCTTCTATATATGGAGAACAAATTTTGTTCACCTTACCAGAGAAAAATTCTGAATTGTGAAAATTTTAAAAGTTCAGGAAAAGCAATTAACTTTATCTTATTATTATTCACGAGATGATAAGGTGATGACTTGAAGAAGATAAAATAATTCTTCTGATGTTTCCCTTTTGCTAATCAGGGATTATTTGTCAACTTAATTTATGCGTGTATTACGACTAATCGTTTTAGAGTCGATTTTTCAATCATCAGTTAAACCATTCCATTCCCTCAGATTGATTACAGGGAAAACATTTTTGGTCTGAAATATTCATCAATATCTCAGTTATTGTCCTAGCTAATTTAAATGTCTTTCCACACTTCTCGAACTGATGAAAAATGTAATGCAAAAACGTAAAATTGAAAGATCCATGAATTGTGGCTACAAAAAAGATGATTTTGAATTGAGTGAGAAATAAATATGGGAGTTAGTAAAAAAATTCTATCTAGAGAGCTTAAATTTTTAAAACCAAAAAACAAATTTAAATGTAAGGTAACGTTGTTAATTAGGCACTTCATCGGATTTTCAAGTTAATGATTAAAATAAAAATGTTTTTGTGTACAGTTAAAAAAAGTTTGTTTGAAATATCACCTTGATAATTGAAAATTTGCTTGAAGTATATATTTCAATACTATTAGTCCAGACAAATTAGGTTTTGGCATACACGGTATCAAAAAAGTCTCCGTACAGCTTGAACTTTTTTTTGTTTGCTAAAATATTATTTAAAGTACTACTTACATTTGAGAGAATATGACTTTAAATGAAAGAACTACTTTTAATTAAACAAAAAAAAAATAAAACCTCACATTTTTATTTCGAAAAAATAAAACCAAAATTCATTGAATACAACCCCTTTAAAATTCCTGAACAAAAAGTCTCTGTACATCAATAGAATTTACCTACAGGGTGATTCATCTAAAGTTCTTACAAAAAGTTAGAGCGCGTTGGTTGGGGTCGAAACACTCAAAAACTCGTATAAGAAAGTTTTTGAAAAATTAATTTTCAAACTTAAAATTTTGAAAAAAAAACGAACACAAAAATGTCAAACTAAATTTTTTTTAAAAAGTTTTCTGTGTTAGGTGCTATTTTTGTTTCCAAAATTCAATGCTCCATTGATTCTCAGTCAACCGCTTGAAACCGGATGGCTCTAGGACTTTTACTTTTCAAAATAAAATTATTACATCAACTTAAGCCTTATAACTTCTACAAGAAAAAACGAAGCAGAAATGACCATTTATTCGGATTCTTCTTGGTTGGCTCATAATTTGATTAGTTGTTGTACATGTTACCGTTGTTTTTTAATCATTTTTTTCTGTCTTATGTCAATGTTTTTTGATAATTGTCCCTTCTGCCACTACGGGGGGGGTAATAGACTCCCCACTTTCTTATACGAGTTTTTGAGCGTTTCGACCCCACCCTACGCGCTCTAACTTTTTGTATGACTTTGGGTGAATCACCCTGTAGGTAAATTCTATTGATGTAGGGAGACTTTTTTGTTCAGGAATTTTAAAGGGGTTGGATTCAATGAATTTTTGTTTTATTTTTTCGAAATAAAAATGTGATTTTTTATTTTATTTTGTTTAATTAAAAGTATTTCGTTCATTTATAGTCATGTTCTCTCAAATTTAAGTAGTACCTACTTAAAATAATATTTTAACAAACAAAAAAAAGTTGAAGCTGTACGGAGACTTTTTTGATACTGTGTATATTATCCTAGATTTTTGTGGTATTCGATCAGAAATAATATAAACAACGTGAATATGAGGTTGCTCCCGTTCAAAAAGGTGTGCTATTTGCAGGAAAAATCAAATTTTTTTTTTGTTATTTTCCTATATAAAGCCTAGTACGCAGCTCAAGCGAAACGAAAAATGTCTGTGCTCTCCACATCAATATCGAAAACATGAACGAAAAGGATACGAAAAATATTTATAGAGAGCTCTATCAGAAGTATGTCAAAAAAAAAAAACAAATAAACATTGAAAGATATTTTAAATTATTCATTCAAAAAATATTTTTCAATTTCAAATAAGTAGTTTTAAAGAATGGTGTGGCTACTTATTACTTATTTCTTGTTTAAAAAATTGAATTTTAAACTATTTTTATCCATTTAATTTCTAAAAAAACAAATTTTTCGTTTATGATTTCGTTGTCAATTTTTGTATGGAAATTTTCGTTTTGCTTCAGCTGCGTACTATGCTTAACTTTGGAAATATGCATCTAAGGAAAAAAATTATACATGATACAAAATTTGTTTTTTTTTATAAAATTATCGACATGATGACATTTATAAAGAACTTTTTGGTGTTATATTTTTGTTGCTATACAGCGTTGAAGTCAGAAAAAAGTTGTAAAAAACAGAGTAGTTTTGAGGCGCTAAGCTGACAGATAAAAAATGGTCCAATTCTTCTATAAATGTGGTCTCAATAACTCTAGGGAATTACAAAATGATATATTGAAACCCTATTCTAATCGGTCTTATAGGTACGGTATGAGATATAATGTTAATTAAGTGCAACGCGAAATTTTTGCGTGAATGCAGTGGTCAAAGTTTAACATTTAAGCTATCGCTAATTTTTATATACATACTTGGAACCCTTAACTATCGTAAAATATCGTTATAATACTTATTTTATTTTATTAGTGACTTTGGTAGCGATTTTAAAAGAACCTTATTGAGCAACCTCATATTGTCGTTGTTTATAAAGGATTTTCCAATAATAGGTGTTATTTTGATATTCTAAGAAAAATTTCATTTTTTGAGATAAAGGATCAGATGTTTATTTCAATGTAAAGAGGAAAATATTCCATTCATAATGAAAAATAATTACCCCTATTGCGATTCTCAATCATAGATTGATAGTTGATAAATACTGAAATTTGATATTAAACAAGCCAACCGCTAAAAGTTTTTGGTCATTGAGAATGATCCAGGCTAACGTTAATTACAAGAAAATAGGCAAAAATCAATAAATTGTTGATAAGAATTTGAATAAATTGCCTTCTAAAATGCAAAATTTCAATATTTATCAACTATCAATCAGTAATTGACAATCGCAATAGGGGTGAATATCAGCCAAATAGCCGCCACGGCTACGCTTACACAACAATATCCTTTTCAAGAAATTTTCCAAAGTGGCTGCTGTATGCCCTCAATAGCTTCACGAATTCCATCTTTGAGGTCTTGAATCGACGACGCTGAGCTGTTGGCATAGAACTTATCTTTCACGTGGCCCCAATGGAAGAAGTCGGAAGGTGTTAAATCACAAGATCTCGGTGGCCAATTGTGATTACCTCTACGAGAGATAACACGGTCCGGAAACTTTTCCCGTAAAAGATCGATGGTTTCGTTGCTTGTGTGGCATGTAGCGCCGTCTTGTTGAATCAAACGTTGTCCATACACCGTAGCTGTTGCTCCAGTCTCATTTTCGAAAAAGTAAGTTCCAATGATGCCGCCGGACCATAAACCGCACCAAACAGTTACTCGTTGATGATGGACAGGCTTTTCTACAATAAATCTAGGGTGTTTCGAGCCCCAGATGCGACAACTTTGCTTATTGACGTAGCCTCCGAGGTGGAAATGGGCCTCATCGGTCGAGATGATTTTTCGATGAAATTCCGGATTATTTTCATGCATTTTTGAAGTGAAACTTCTTTGTTGCGCGTTGAGAGTGAAATTTCAAGGTTGAATTTTTGTGAAACGAAAAAATTTAACGCCACATGTGCAACGCTGAGATCATTGATTAGCTAAGTGATGGGAGGTCAGGCGCGAACCCAGGGGGGGCTGGGGGTTCAAACCCGAAATGTATGAATTTAACTTCCTCGCCATACAATTTCACTTTTAATTTCTGAGTTTTCAGTTTAAACCCCCACCCCCCCCGAAATTTTTTCCTGCGTTCGCGCCTGTGGGAGGTAGAGTAAAAGAAAAAAAAATTTATTGATAGGCTAATATATTTTATAGTGCAACAAGTTTCGATTTTTAGATAATCTATATTATTGTAGCAGATGAAAGGGAAAATGTCCTTTAATGTCTTTTTTCTAATTTCTTTAATTAGAATGCTAGAGTTTTGGTGAATAGATAATGAAATTCTAAGAATCTTACTAGTTTAAGATTTTTATCTATCTCCTACTGGCACGGGGATATAAATTGTTTTAAAAATTGAATTAAATCAGGAGAGTCCGCTAAAAATTTGAATTATATATGGTTGCAAATAAATAAAACCAAATTCAAGTTGTCAAATACAAATCTTTGATTTTGCATAGATTTTGAGTGTAGGAATTTTTGGAAATATTCGGAAAACCTACTCCCATAAACTGAGTTATATCTTTTAAATGTTCAACATTATTATTTAATTTTGTAGTTTATAACGCCAACCCATTGATCATTTTGATATAGAACACATAGCTGCGTCTTACGCATATAATATACATATCAATATTTTTAGATCGCCAAAGAAGTTTCACTTCTGCCACCAGTGAATTTTAATAATTTCAATGCGTTGTTGAAGCGTGTGTCGTTCCATTTTAGTAGTTTCTACTTGTCAAATGTAAACAAATTACAGCTTCAAAATTGTCAACTACCGAAATAGCAGGCTATTCAAAATAACACCTCTTATTGGAAAACCCTGTATTATTTCTGATCGAATCCCACAAAAATCTTAGATGTTACATCCACATGTGCTTCAATTTTATCCTTATTTGCCTAGACTATAACATATACGGATCTGACTATCAAAAGCTTCTAAGCTTTCTTATTCATGAAAATTATTGCATAAAAGTAGTGATAGATATTATGTATTAGGCAACAAATGCTTTTTCTTTTTAATTTTTTTATGGTTTGATGATTTGTGTGAATTTAGCTGTTTTGTGCATTGAAGTAGGTATAAACAATTTAAAACTGTCCTCATTTTCAGCATTTGGATGCATCATATTATTCAGTAGTCATTACTATCGCATATCGTTTACCTACTTAAATCACTTCATTAATGTATGAACCTTTTTTCATTTATTCTGCCTTCTTATTAAATTCGCCGAGTAAGAAATGATTCTATATATGACAAAAAAATACATTACCTCAATTTCAAGAAAGTCATCAGGTCCTTGTTGGGGAGGTTTTCTAACTTCTTGATGCGTGGGTATTGGTTTGCCTCTATTCCCAATGGAGTGTTTACACGTCCTTAAATTCTATTTATTTTTCTCTCTTTTTATATCATCCTTTAGAATTATCCTTGTTTTCCCTTTCCACCAGAAGGTTATGCAAACACATAAACCTTCAAACTGCGTGTTTTATTTTCAACATTTTATTTTCTTTTCTGTTTTCTTTTGGTTCAGAGAAAAAACCAAACTTATACTACCTCTGAGACAAATTTTGTGAGCAAATATTTGCAGGTAAATTGTGGACTTGTGGAAGTATAAAAAATACTCGTAGTAAAGGAAAAAATGAGTTGTTTTAAGGCCGTGAATATATGTATTTGCATGTGAATTTGATTATGACAACTTTTAAAGTATCTCATGAATTGCAATTGTGTTCTACATGAAAACAAAAAAGGTAGGTAAATATATAGGTATGCCTACCTATCTGTGTTTCTAATAAAATCTAGCTTTATTTTTCTGTTAAGAATTTCAGTTCGGTCTTTCGACCACATTTATAGTGTTTAGGTCCACCGACATGAATTCCAAAATTTAATTAACTTGTTAGCCAGCGGTTAAATCACTTCACAACCACAAAATAATGAATGAATAACATCAACATCAAATTAAATTTCATTTTTGTGTGTTTTAATTTTGGTAGGATAATAATTAATATAATAACAAACTTGTAGGTATAGATCAAGAGCCCACAGCAGATTTGGCGTACGAAAGTGAATCAAAAAAAATTATATGAGTCGAAAGGTGTATTAAGGGTAAGGCTGATAAAAGGAATGCAAGTCTTGCAGTCCCTGGTGGCGAGTTAATACCCCAAAAGTACAGTTTGTACAAAACATAAAACATATAATATTTTCTACTTATTCAACTAACAATAAACAGGAACCCAAACCACAAAACATCAACTAAAGCCGAACCGCCATATGTCAGCAAACACTATAAACAGCAACCCAAACATCATCGCTATCTCACAAGATACCATACGTCGACCAGATGTAAACAATGCAGTAATCGTTGGAAATTCCCAAACACTATTCATGGCTTCATCATTAGGGTTGAACACAGCGGATATAAATATAGGCTGAGGACAAAACAAGATCGTCCTTAGTACGGTATATGTGAGATCGAGTGAAACATCCTCAGAACCAGAATCACATCAAATATAAATAGTGCTAAGATAAACCTGTCTAATTGTTAAGAAAATATATTGATAAAGAATTTTGTATACAAAAATAAAATAAAAAATATAGTTTTTTCTTCATTACAATTACGACAGCTTAACTGGCGGCTGTTAGGTGGGAGTGGCAATTTTCTGAAAAATTGACTTAAAACAGAAAACAAATTATTAAAAAACAACGATAACATGTACAATGCCCTGTTATATTTTCATGAAAGGCCAGAAGTTCCTTCTTTTTCTTTTTTAAATAAAGTTCTTTCAATGAATAGTTTTTGAAATATTAATGTTTGAACTCAAAATTTGGAAAAAAAAAATTAAAAAAATGGTAAAAATATTTTTTTCGCTAAATTTTACGTAATTAAGTACTATTTTTGTTTCCAAAATTGAATGCCTTCATCAATTTGTAGTCAAAACCTGAAAACCATATGGTTCTAGGACTTTTGCTTTTTAAGATATTAAAAAGGAAATGAACCAGACTTCTCATAAAAATAAGACAAATCCGGCTAAGTTATCATTTCAGCAACCAGTTAAAACAGGAAAAACATGCGGAAAAAAATTCATACATTTTTGAAACTTGGTGGGAAGATCGGATTAACCACAAGAATAAAGAATCAAAAGAGACCATAAAAATATCTTTATCCCACGGGTTTTTTGGAGGGGGATAGTGAGAGGTATGCCTTATCGAAATCAAAAAATTATATTGATAGATTTTGGACATATTATACATGATTTTAGGGTATTTTTCAATTCTGAATCTAATGACATCAGAATTAAGTCCATACAATCATCCTAAATAAAGTTATGGTCCATTTAATCCAGAGATGACTGTTTTTCAGTAAAACTGGTAAACTATTAAAAACATACCTTGAAAAGAATGGTACATTGATGAAAATTAGTATAAATATTCAATTTGGCTATTGACAATTGAAACATTTTTAATAAATTTCTTCCCATTCTTGGGATAGGTATTATGATCAAAATTTCATACCTTCTTTTTCCCTTAAGAAAAACACCCTTTCGTCATAGATATTTTTATGGACTCTTTTGATCCTTTATTCTCATGCCAAATTAAAATTGTTTTTCAAAATTTTGAGTTCAAACATTAATATTTCAAAAACTATTCATTGAGAGAACTTTATTTTAAAATGAAATGAAAGAAGGAACTTCTGGCCTTTCATGAAAGTATAACAGGGCATTGTACATGTTATCGTTGTTTTTTAATATTTTGTTTTTAGTTTTAAGTCAATTTTTTAGAAAATTGGACCTCCCACCTCAAAGCCGCCACCAGGGACTGCAAGACTTGCATTGCTTTTATCAGCCTTAATACACCTTTCGACTCATATAATTTTTTTTTTTGGTTCACTTTCGTACGCCAAATCTGCTGTGAGCTCTTAGACTAGTAGGGTAAAGCTGTCAACAGTGGATCAGGGTACACATCATTAACTTACTCTTACACTATCACTTTTATTTTAAAATGAATCTGAAAAAAAAACACATTTTTACTCCCGTTTTCGAAGTTGGTTTTCCTCGTGTGTTTATGTTTTCGGCATCGGAAAGTATTTTTTTTTTTTTGATTATTTTGTTTTCGGTGCTGTTAAAGAAGTGTGTGATGTTACGTCATTTAAGTTTTTTTGTACTTCTGACTAAACTTAATAATTCTTGTGAATTTGTTCACTTTGGTAAAATAGAACATAAAATATTAACATGTTTTCTTAAAAGGGCAACATGGTACACAGTGGATCAATTTAAAGTGGTAGTGGAAATTTTATTTTTCTTTATTTAGTTTTTTAAGTTTTTACATTACTTTGTTTATTTAATTTTTTATTAATTGTATGTTTTTTTGCTTTATGGACAAAACAAAAGTAATTTTGTATGAACAATTTAAATAAATTACTCAAAAAATAAAATATCTTTTGATCATAATTGAAGGAGCAACAGCGCAAGAAGTAAAAAGAAGTTAACACTTTTACCCTATGCCTACTTTATAATTTGCATTTAATCAAGGTGACTACATTAATTTTTCTGTTTATTTAATTATTCTTTTATTTACGACTATATAATCCACAGACTAAAGAAGCACGGGTAGAAGTATATTTAGTATATTTATTTTTGTTAATCATATTTCCCATTAAATCTTTTTAAAACGCATGCTATTCGCTATATAATAAATTTTACTCATTTTATCTGTATACGAAAACATAAAATTACGTTTTCATTTGGCTTGTTTAGTAAAATGCTATCTCAGAGGTCTCACTCACGACCATCCCAAACCAGTTTCTTAGATTATTTTGTGGATAGATATTCGTCGCCACGGGGGTTTCAGTGAGGAAACCTCGTTACCCGATTCTAAAAAAAATTTGTTTTTGCACGGTGCCGTGACATTTGGCCGAACGTCATATTCCAAAATATGATTGAAAAAATGCTATCTTTAAGCTTTTCAATACCTACGTTTACAAGTATTTTTTAAAAATGTGCGCCAATTTTTTAAAAATGCTTGAAAATGTTTTCAAAAAGTTGTTTTGAAAAATTTTAATTTTGTTTTTAACAGATCACTTTAAAAATAACTACATACAAAAAATTTCAAACAAAAAATTAAAATTTTTCAAACAACTTTTTGAAAACGTATGCAAGTATTTTTTAGAAATTCGGGCGATTTTGAAAAATACTTCTATACGGGCGAGTTTTTAAAAACAATTTGTATACGTTTTCAAAAAGTTGTTTTGAAAAAATTTAATTTTGTTTTTGAAATTTTATGTAAAGTCATTTTTAAAATGTTCTGGGAACTATGTTTAAAAACAAAATTAAAATTTTTGAAAACGTTTACAAGTTTTTTTTTTTGTTTATATTCGCGCAAAAGAATAATTTGAAAGTGACATATGGCCATAATAGCCATATGACACTTTGTAAAAGCAACAAATGGCCAAATGTTGGAATATGGACATTTGACGCTTTCACAATGTGTCACATGGCCATATTTAAAAATAAGGCCATATGACACATTGCAAAATGTCACGGCACCGCCAATCACTGTGTATATTAAAAAAAAAAATATTAAAAACAATTTGTTTGACTCTAGAGTTTGTGAATTTGAGTTTTTGGTGGTCGAAATTCGGTCAGGCTAAAATTAATCAGTATGAGGTAAAAAGGGAGTTGAGAGCTGACAAATCAATTCGATTCTTGACATTATAAATTGAAAAGTTTATGAAAAAGTTGTAGATGTACGCGGTCACCGGCCAACTAGTGATTACACTGGCATTTCTCTAAACACCACTTTATCGTTAACACTCTCTTGACACGTTTACGCAAGTGGTGTCGCATGTTTTAAAATTAGATTGGAATATGAATTTTTTGGTATTGAAATTACAAATTCGACGATATTTTACAATAGCTGAGAGATCCCAGTAGGGGAGCGTGTCGCCAACAGTGAGACACTTTTTTTCAAATGACTATATCTTAAAAAGTATTCCGAGTAATTATTTGATTTTAATTGCGTTGGATAGGTTTATAATGTGTGCTGTTAATTACATACTTAAATTTAAATTTACCTTTACCGATAAAATAATTTAAATCAAAATGGCCGAGTACCTCCTTTGTCTCACTGCTGGTAAACCTACTCTAAAGTGAGCAGGGCCGGACCAACCATATGTGCAAGATGTGCCATATGTGACAGGGCGCAAAATCCTGGGGGCGTATTACCAGGAGCAAGAAAATATAATCTGATCTTGCGCAAACAAATATGTACATTGTAATTAAACTAATGGAGAGAGCTACTAGTTAGACGTGTGATTTTGGCGGGCAATTTTTAATTAGTTTTGTTTACTTATTAAGTTCCCGAATTGACTTTTCTTACTTTAATACGATAGCTGGACTGATTTTGTGTACGAGGGTCTTAATATTCTCAGTGAACGCTCGATTATAATTAAATTATTTTACGCTCGATGATTATTAAATTATTTAATTTTCATTTCTAAATCCTTTGTTTGTGGCTTCGAACCTAAATTCATATCAAACTTGCTAAATGTCTGGCCCAACCGTTCCAAGAGAAAAATTTATCCAACTCCAAGAACAAAAGTATTCACTCACCCCGAACTCCTGTGGGCTCTCTTAAACCCAATACAATGACCGAAGAGAAAACCATAATGGATAAACTAGACGAAAAACTTAAAGATCAAATTGAGTTTATCATATCTTTATTATCAAAACAACTCAGAGAAGATTCCGATTCACTCGCGTCAAAATTGCAAACTCAGTTTGACGAGGTAAACAAAAATATAACTGATGTCAAAATAAGGGTATCACAACTGGAGTCGTCTATCGCAAACTCAATCATCGAGGTAGATGCTCTTAGATCTGATGTCACTAACCTTAAATCAGCTTTAAAAAATGTCAACGACGAGCTTACGGAGACTAAGAAACAACACATCGATAGTAAAAATGAACTCTCTGTTATGAAAAACCACTTAGTCAACCTTGAAACAAAATTTACTGATTTAAAAAATTCCAAAGACGAACAGGATAATCAAAGAATAGCCAGCGATGCAGTATTGTTTGGTGTTCCGCAAACGCCCGACAAGAACTTAAGATCTGTTTTCAATCTACTTTGTCACAACATCAACATCAAACCACTTTCTTGACATTTTCCGCACCCGCCCGAAGACCGAAACAAATAACAACAACGCGATCATACTCAAATTCCGGTCAGCGTATGAAAAAAATTTTCTTCTCACATCGATTGCCAAATACCGGAAAGAAAAAAAAACACAGCTCAATTTAAACACCGTAGGACTTAAATCATCATCATCAAATTATGTGCGTGAATGCCTTACTAATAAAAATAATTCACTACTACGGGCTGCACTTTAATCGAAAAAACAACAAAAAATAGGATCAGTGTTCACAATTCGAGGTCTTGTTTATGTCAAACGCCAGCTGTCAGATGTAAAGGAGTACGTATCGATAACATCGAAACTCTTGAAAGTATTGCCAGCCTCCCACAAACATGATTATACTGGAATATCGAACACCAACGCTTCGCAAACATTTTATATTTATTCATTTATAACTTTTTATATTTTTTCATTTCGTATTTTTGTTTAAAAAAAAATAATTCATAAATTCATATTCTTTATTTTAATATTATCTTTACAACATTCTTATTTGCATCAATTCTTTTATTATTTTCTTTTTTTTCCTTTCTGATTAATTTCATTGCTTATTTAATAATATATCTTATCTTAACTATGCTACATACTACATCTCTATTTTTACTATTATTCTTTTTCTAATACTTAGCTTTTATTTATCTATGTACATACAGAATGATTGAAAATGGGTATTTGCTCTTAACTCTGGTAGAGCCTCTTTCTCAAATTAACGTGTTTTTCATCGTTTTTCTTCTGTTATATGATAAAAATGAATAGCAATGAATATGGTGAATCTTCTACGGTCGGTGTTGATGACGGATTTCTTCGCTCTATGATTAGTATTTTATGCAAGCAGAAAGCGGAGTTGCAGGTTTGTCATTTAAACGCACAAAGCCTTTATCCTAAATTAGATGAGTTTAGGGATATTATCCAGGAATCAGAAGTTGATATTATCTGTGTTACCGAAACGTGGTTTTCTGAAAATAATAATGTTTAAATGTATAGTTTGGGTGGTTATAGATTATTCCGCGCTGACAGACTTGGTAGGAGAGGTGGAGGGGCTGTCATATACGTACGTAAGAATATTGCCTGCAAATTAATCTGTAAATCGGGCCTGGGTAATGAGTTGGAGTACTTATTTTTAGAAATCTTTGATGATAAGGAAACTCTTCTGGTAGGGTCGGTTTATAGACCCAACAATGACGTAGATGTTAGTCAATTGCTCATCCTCTTAGAAACTTTTTAGATTTAAATGATGTCCTTTTATATGACCAACTGTCAGCTCCAGCATTCTCAAAACACGACCTTATTTATCTGGCTTTTAACTTTAAGTTCAAACCTATCGAAACTGCCTTCGAATTCAGAGATTTCAAGAACATTCATTATTCAGATCAAGAGATGAGTTGTCGAAATATCCGTTGGCAATGTATTTATAGGTTACCCTCTACCGATGATCAAGTCGAATTTCTAAACAATAATATAATCAACCTATTAATATACACGTTCCACTGAGATCCAGAACTGTTGCAAATGGCGAACGCCCATGGTTTAACATTGAAATTCGAAGGCTCATACTGCAACGAGATCAGGCATATAGTGTTTGGAAACGTTATCGATTGGAAATTCATTATCAAATTTTTCGTAGGTTGCGTAACAAAGTGGTTCAAAAAATAAAAACAGCAAAAATCCAATTATACAATAGAAAGCTTAGTCCTTCTATGAATGGACGTCAACTATGGAAGAACTTAAAAAAGATGGGCTTAGGTAGCGAAAACCGAATACCTCAGGAGAAGGTCAATGTCGACTCGTTAAATCAGGAATTCGTTACATTACCGTTTCCAGCACTTTATAGTCCTCCCTCCTTTTTAGATGATGTTTTTTCTAACAGAGACTCAACAGATGCTTCTTTTGAATTTAGATGTGTGGATAGCATGGATATTGTGAAAAGTCTTTTATCGGTCAAATCCAATGCTGTAGGCATTGATGGAATACATCCCGTATTCAGAAAGTCCTTATTACCTATTATCCTGCCATATATAACTCATATATTTAACACAATATTAATGACAGGTTTATTTCCAACTCAATGGAAACACGCAAAAATATTGCCAATACCCAAAAATGGACGGAAAAATTAGTTTAGACCTATATCTATACTACCTTTTTTGTCAAAGGTATTCGAGAGGATAGTTCAAAAACAACTCAACAACCACCTTAGAGCTCATAACATTCTCTCATCTCAGCAGTCTGGCTGCCGTCAAAAGCATAGTTGCATTACTGCTATTGTAACATCGTTGAAGATATTCGAATGGCCTTAGATGAGGATCACGTAACGTTTCTTGTACTGCTCGATTTTTCTAAAGCATTTGATACTGTTGACCACACTAACCTATGTCATAAGCTATCAGCATTTTATGGTTTTTCGCCTTCTGCAGTAATCTTATTATCATCCTACCTTCGGGATAGAAAACAAGCAGTTTCGATGGGGAATAGCATATCAAATTTACTTTTGCACATTTATTAAGCAGCTTCTATAAAATAAAGTGTACAAAAAAAAATATTCTTTATTTTTTTAAACAATATCCCAACAAAAATGTACAGTAAATTAACAAAACCAACATTATTAATTGCTGTGTTAAATCTTATAAAATATTTTGAAAGTGAGATTTCAACACCTCAAAGATTGCAAAAATAAGCGCCCCCCTAACATCTATCTACATTATTGCTATGTGTGAGTCAAAGTGACATTCCGATACTAAACAACCCTTATGTTGGCTCTATACAACCTCCAAACGCATAAGTTTATGAATGAGGTTTTTGCGTTCAGAGGCATTATAAAGAGTACATAGCGCTATGCACTTGCTATAATTCGTTTATGCATAAGGCTGAAAAACTATAATAGTTAATCTTCTTTTTTTTTTCATTTGAGATGTATTTGTATTTTATTTTATTTCTTTATACATTTTTGTTCCTTTTTTTTTTTAAACAAATATTTATAAGAAGTATATTCTTAATGTGTAGGTATTCATTGAATTCAATAAAACTAAACTAAACTGCCATTTGCATTTTAACCACAAACATTCTTCAAATAATCCCAAAATAACATCCATCACAACCGTGCTAAGTTATTTCTTGCACACTAACTAACATCCAGAGGCGTATACAGCTTTAGTTCTTGGGGGGGGTCATGCCAAAAAAAATAACACTAACTAATATTTGTTAAAAGTCAAGTGCCTTATATTTTTTTTTTTTATATTTTACTGTGCGTAGCTATATAAAATAAAAGCGAAAAAATCATAACTAACTATACTAAAGGGTTTTCCAATAGGGACGGATTGATTTTGGCAGCTCGTGGCTGCCATATTGTTTCTTTTACTTTCGGTCAAAATATCGTCTTTTAATCATTCACTACAGACAAATCATCATGGTGAGTTACAGCGTCGAGCAACACGTGCAAATGATGTTTTAGAGCAGTTAGAAGTTTATCCCAATTTTGGTCGAAAAATCATCTTTAGCGATGAGGCCCGTCTTTGGATGAATGGGTATGTGAGTAAGCAAAATTGCCGGACTTGGGACGATACTAATCAACGCGAGATTTACGAGGTGCCAATGCATCCAAATAAAGTAACTGTTTTGTGTGGATTTTGGGTTGGATGCCTGGAGGCGTCATCGGTCCGTATTTCTTCGAAAATGATGCTGGCCAGGCCATCACCGTCAACGGCGATCGCTAAAGGTCGATGATCACCAACTTCTTGTGGCCTAAATTGGATGATAAGGACACTGAAGATATATGGTTTCAACAGGATGACGCTACGTGCCACACAGCTTAATACACAATCGATATTCTGCACGAGCGGTTTCATGGTGTGGTTATCTCGCGCCGAGGCAACGTGAATTGGCCACCAAGATCGTGTGATTTGACCCCTTTGGACTTTTTCTTGTGGGGCTTTTTTAAGTCGCAGTCTATGCGAATAAGTTGCAAACCACCTCGACCCTCAAAGACAACATAATCGATGCCATCGGTCAAATTCAGCCTGATTTATGCGCCAAAGTCATCGAAAACTACATTTTCACTTAGCCAATTTAGGCAATTTCGTTGAAAATATATATTTCGAACTGCCAAAGCCTATTCAAAATTAAATGAGCTACCTACCTTTACAAAAAAATTAACAAATTTAAGACGAAAACACTTTTTTGGTATTTGCAAAATTACCTCATTTTCGGTTCCAAAGAAAATTAAAATAAACAACTGAGTCGAAAGAACCTTCATTAGCTGGACCAGTGAACACGCTATTCGTTTTTATTCCTGACTGTTACATTTTTTATTACGGAGGGCCTCAGCAACAGCATACAGCAATCTCCAGTTGCCTGACCAAAGACAATCAGTTAAGCTAGCTGTGAAAATACTGAGGATTCGCTTGATCATTTGTTTTGAATTTTATTCAGAATTTATTTTAATCCTATCAAAGTTTTTATTTCAGCGAATTGAAGTTGCAGGAAAAATTAGTAAAATATCATAGGTACTGTGCACTGTTTTCTGTTTCTTAATTTTAGTAAATAGATATAAATATTCAACACTGAAAATGAAAACAATAGCTCTGATTTTCAAAAATGACCACTTGTGCAAATTGCTCTTTTTACAATAGTGGAAAAACTAAAATACATTACTTACTTACTTTACTTTTGATGGCGCTCACAGCCCAGTATGGGCTTCGGCCTCAACTAACAAGCCCCTCCAGCCAGCTCTGTCCCTAGCTAGCCGCTTCCAGTTGCGCACACCGAGTGCTTTGATGTCGTCATTCACTTGATTGCACCACCTGTTACGGGTTCTTCCTCTGCTGCGTACCCCATCGGGGTTGGATTCGAAGACTCGTCGGGCAGGTGCGTTGCTGTCCATACGCTCCACGTGCCCCAGCCATCTCAGCCGCTGTATTTTCAGCTTTTTGACCAGGTCAACGTCGCTGTATAGCCCGTATAGCTCGTCGTTGAATCTTCTCCTCCATACTCCTTCGATACACACCGGACCGAAAATCACACGAAGAATCTTCCTCTCAAAGCACCCTAGCAGATTTTTATCCGAATCTTTCAGTGTCCATGCTTCTGACCCATAAAGCAGGACCGGGATGATTAGGGTTTTGTATAAAGTCTCCTTGGTTGTCTGAGAGAGGGCCTTACTACTTGAATGCCTTCTTGGACCGAAGAAACAGCGGTTGGCAAGAGTAATTCTTCGCTTGATCTCTGCACTGATGTCATTCTGCGATGTAATAGTGGAGCCCAGGTAGACAAAGTCCTTGACAACTTCGAAGTTATATCTGTCCATCGTGATATTTTGCCCGAGTTGACAATGTTGAGATTCCTCTCTCGATGACAGCATATACTTCGCCTTGTCCTCATTAACCGCCAATCCCATTCTAGCCGCCTCCGATTCAATGCTCGCAAATGCCCCTGCCACAGCTCGCTTCGTTCTGCCGACAATGTCTATGTCATTCGCATATGCAAGCAATTGAACGAACTTTTGATAGATTGTACCGCTGGTGTTGATATGTGCGTTGCGTACAATGGCTTCACGAACGATGTTGAATAGGTTGCATGATAACGCGTCGCATTACCTCAATCCTTTCTGAACATCAAAGGAATCGGTGGTCTTCTTACCAATTTTGAGGGAGCAGCGAGATTTCTCCATCGTCATCCTGCACAGGCGGACGAGTTTGGCAGGGATGCCGAGACTCGACATGGTTTTGTATAATTCGTCCCTTGATACAGGTGGTGTGTATCGATCTGGAATTCCCGGGATTTTTCTAAAATCAGTCGGAGTGTGAACATTTGATCGACGGTTGACTTGCCTGGTATAAAACCGCACTGATAGGGGCCGATCAGATCGTTGAAAAAAGGTTTTAAGCGGTCACACAGGATGGCCGACAAGATTTTATAAGCGACGTTTAGGAGACTAATTCCTCTGTAGTTGGTACATTTCAGAACATCTCCCTTTTTATGGATGGGGCACACTATACCGAGGTTCCATTCATCGGGCATACTTTCTTGCGACCAAATTTTGCAGATGAGCTGGTGTATGCTCCTAGCCAATTTATCTCCCGCTGATGAAAATACATTACATATTCGTATTATAATTGAATACAAAGATTCTTTTTCGTTGCGTTTCAAGAATAGTGTGAACAAAGTTCACGAGTGATTTCGATATGCCTCTGATTTGGAAAAAATGTATGTCACTAAGACTGCCACCGATGGAAAAGTGAAAGGCACCTTCCAAAATAAATATGTACATCAAATATACCTAATCTTTCTTACCAGTAAGCCTTTCTGATAAAAATAATGGACAAAATTGTTAAATTCTACGAGCCTAGTCGCTTTTCGTCAATAATTCCATCCGACTGGTCAAACGGTTCACCGCAAGGAGTTCCAAAAAATCTCCTTTACCATAGCTATTGGCTCTTGCATTATGGGATTCATAGGTTACTTTGTAAAAGTAATCCACATCCAAATCAATAACAATATTTTTCGATCGTAAATATTGAATAAGAGCAAACAAAATCCTTTCGTAATAGGTTTTCATCATAGTTTTATATATTTATGTCTTTTATCGTTAACATTAATATTTTTTGGTTAGAATAACTATAAATCGAAAGTTATCACTTTTTTGTTTTTAAAAATAATTTGTCATACAGAAATCAAACAAAACAATTTCTGTATGTGATCTATAATGTGTTTAAAGATTTTATTTTCAGAAAAAAAAATGTTCTTTTTTTGAAAATCCTATTAGTTTTTACTTTACTGAGTGAAAATTTGGTAACAACTCCGCACCTTGATTTCTGTTTGGTTTAACAGGTTTTGGCTGTCATCTCAAACCGGAAACTAGCCTATGCATATATTTTAAGATTTGAATGTATTATCATATGAGAAGTTTGTTGTTGTGTTAAATTTCTTATTGAATTGAAGTTACCAACATTCAAATTCTCTATTGAATTCTAAATTAACAATCAAAAATCCTACTAGCTTTCTAAGTAACCAACTTTCATTTTTTTTCTATGTGGTTACTAAATAATTATTTCAGATCAACAAAATAATCTTGAGTTCTCGGGGGAGGACATGACCCCGTGACCCCCCCCCCCCTGTATACGCCGTTGCTAACATCACTTTCATTGTTGCATTCAAGGAAAATTTAACTCAAGTTATCGTAGAATTAAAAATCCCACTAGACCCATGCAAGTTCAACCCTACCTACCTAATTTTCAAATATTTCACCCTGTTCGTACAAAAGAAAAAAACAAAGAAAAAATCTCAACACAAAAAAGTTCTATGCCACACCTTATTATGTGCAAGATTTATTTCAGTCCCAAAATTAACATAGAGAACATGACAACGAAAAATACTTAAACTTATTAATACTGAATCATGTGGGCTAGAACGTGCAGGTTTTGTACCACGCACCGTACCTCTGTATGTGACTTCTCATCTATGAAAAAAAAAAAACACGAAAAAATAAAGAACAGAGCAAAAATTTCGCAAAATTTTTAAAACGCAGATGGGGAAAATGTATAACGCTGCAATGCGATTTTACAAAAAAAACTTTTTGTTACAAGAAAAAATTAACTTTCTTACAATTTTTTGTTAACTTTTTAACAAAAAAAAACTTTTTTATAAAAAAAATTACTTTTTTACAAAAAAAAATACTTTTTTACAAAAAAAAATTACATTTTTACAAAAAAAAATTAATTTTTTACAAAAAAAAAAAACTTTTTTACAAAACAAAATTAACTTTTTTAGAAAAAAAAATTAACTTTTTTAATTTTTTTTTCCTAAATAAAATTAACTGAAGTTCCTATTTATTTTTTAAATGTATTTAATGCATGTATATATTTTTATATTATTTTGTTTTTAAATTAAGTAATTAATTAATTTATTTTTTTTAAATAAATTTTATATATTTTTCATTTTTTCCCATAAAAACCTTAAGTCCAAAGTTTGAAGAAAATTGCTTCAGCCGTTTAGGCTGCAGGTCGAGGTACATATATACAGACGGACAGACAGCCAGAATTGCAAGACCTACTTTTTACGCGTTCTGTAACATCGTAATGTTAGGGAAAATAATTATATCGATTTTTTTTGCACGAATCCTAAACTTGCCCTATACTACGTATATCGCAAGTAAAAATTAGCGCACTTCAATTTGGTCAAATTTGATTCCAAAATGGATACTGGCTTGTTGCCGACTGTTGTGGCCGCAAAGAATCGGCTTTTTAACATTGAAAATGTTTATAGGCTCGTTTTGCACAAATTATGGTGTTATCAAAATGAATAAAGTACAAATGAATAAAAATGAAAATGAAAATGAACTAAAGCGTTGTAGGGGCATTTTGTGAAAAATTTGGTTGGTGTTACCACAGAAGCTACCTACAAAATTAAAATGAACATATCTTTGTAAGCGATGAACATTGCATCGTATCAAATTGTTGGTTGAGCCGTTGGGCGATGTTTCGTGCTTGTGCAATTTGCTTGTGCTACCAAAGAAGTAAGAAGAGAATGAAAGAATGAAAAATTAACGATGACATAAATAATGAGCTACATGTTTGTAGTAGGTCTTTTATTGGCAGGTGCAGACAGCAGAGCACAACTACAGTAGAGTATCGAATTTTCGGTTGATATGTTGTGTCACAGTGCGTGTTTACAGAGTTTGGGGGTAGAAAAGGAAGGACGAATTAAGGGATACATGCAAAATTTACCACAGTAGAATTTACAAAAGTTTTGAACCTATTTATTATATGTATATAATCACAAATTTAAAATTTAATTTTAAAAAAAATAACTTTTTTACAAAAAAAAATAACTTTTTTTACAAAAAAAAAAAAAATACAAAAAAAAATTAACTTTTTTACAAACAAAATATAACTTTCACATAAAAAAAATAGCTTTTCTACAAAAAAAAAAAATTACTTTTGTACACAAAAAATTAACTTGCTTACAAAAAAATTGATAACTTTTTTCAAACTAAATTTCTTTTAAAAATAAATATCTTTGGTTACTTGCTTAAGCAAAAGTGTTATAAATAAGTGTAGATATTATAAATTATACATACAAAATATGCATATATTAACGCTCTTTTCTGACACACTGACTGGGTAACGCTGGCGCTGCTATGATGGTAAAATCAGAAAAAAACACTCCTGCTCCTCAACGAAAATGTTAAGGGTTGCCGATTTTCTGGAATTAAATTTAATGAAAGTGAACGGTAAGTTTGTCAACTAAATTGTATACATATTTGCGCTCAGCCCTGGCTAACATAATTGGGAGCGCTACGATATCTCGCAAACTAAAATCTCGAATAACGAAATCTCTCATTTTTTTATAAATCCCAAAATACGAAATCTCGCATACTAATAAACCCGCTTTTCATAAACTCGCAATAACAAAATCTCACTTTTTACAATCTCGCATTTACATTTCACAACCAAAAATCTCGCAAATTTGAACTAAAATCTCGCAAACTAAAATCTCGCATTAACACGTGACGTTGGAAAATTCCGCACTGAAAAATGAAATCCTGCAAATGGAAAATGAAAAATCAGAGGCTTAAAAAGGGAGATAAAATCCTTGAACCCAATACGCCGGCCACCCAAGGTACTGTTTATTACAAATAAACTGAAAGCACACCAACTAACTACATAGGCGCCTGCCTGGCGACTGAGCATACCCTAAGCGGAGCGACGGAGTCGCGTGAGCGGGACAGATGACCCGAAAAGGGAGTTAAATTCCTTGAACCCGCGAAGCAGGCTACCCAACGTACTCTTTATTGCAAATAAACTGAAAGCACACCAACAGACAAAATACACAAACGAAAAACCTAGTATAAAGTAATTTATATAAGTCCTTTATGTTTTTTAATGCGAGATTTTAGTTTTTGAGATTTTAGTTTGCGGGTTTTTGTAATTGCGAGATTATAAAAAGCGGGTTTTTGTTATTGCGAGATTATGAAGAGCGGGTTTCTGTAAGTGCGAGAGTATTGCGAGATTTCGTGGGCGAGATTTTAGTTTGCGATATTTCGTAGCCAACCCAACATAATTATGTTCGACGGGCGCCTTTGGGGTCCTGCAACCAACTAGTCTCCGATATTAAGATTTTGAAATACTTCATTTAGCCAGACATAAAAGACTAATTGAAAAAAAAACACAATCTACATAAAAACTTTGAAAAAAAAAAAAACTCAAATCAATTTGAGTTAATGTTTTTGTACCTCCCTAATTGACTTAATTATTGAAAACTTTATACGGAAAATTGATGTGGTACAAAAGTTGTAATTTAAGATTCTTGGTAGCATATTCTATACATATAGTAGACGATTAAATAGTTGTTGATATAATAGAAAATTTAAAATTTAGTATCTACTTTTTGAATTATGATTAAAAAAGATGAGCATTTTGTGACACCGCAACGGACAGGTACAATCGTTCCTAACTTTAGTTTTTCTTGGATTTCAATGTAATAATCTATTTTGTAGCTCGTACCACTGGAAAAATAGAAGTAATATACAGTAGAGGCCACTTATAGTCACAAATTATAGAGACAAATGTGGCTGTGCTTGTATCTAATTCTGAAGATTGTTTGTCCCAAACAAAGTGAAAAATTAAAGCAGGGATGACTTAATTTTGTATGCAAAATTAATAGGAAAATGTTGTACAAATTCATTCTAAAAATGTGATTGAGTTAATAGTCGTTTCAATTTTTGGCGCATAAAAACGCACATATTGACTTATTGACTTAAACCTCCTACGATTAGGTATAAGATAATGTTAAAAAAAATTTGTTGATTAATTTAACAAGAGCAAAACGAATTTATAAAATAAATTCGTAACTTACAAAATACTGAACGGATCCTCCAGATTAAGGTTTAAAAATACTGCCCTTAAGATTTACACAAAAAAAAACTATCTACAAATTCTTGAAAACTTCGAAAAAATTTAAAACAATTTTAGTTAATGTTTTTTTTTCACCTACCTAATTTACTTAATTATTCAGAAATAATTAATTTAAATTCGTTGGTTGGCATATTCTTAACATAAACTAGAGATTACAAAGTTGGAAATCTTATACAAAATTCAAATTTAATGCTTTTTGAATTATGGTTATTACAGACAAGCTATTGTGACACTCAATCGGACAGATAAATGATAAAATCGTTCCTTACTTTATATTTTACTGAAGTATTTCAATCTTCTCTTTCTCTCTTGTCAGCAATTATTAAGCGCTTATGTTAATCAAACATAGCTGTGCACTTATTAAAAGCTCCAAACGTTCTGAAACAAACAACAAAAACTATTCTTATCTATTCTATCAATAGCAGTAAGTTCACTTGTAGTTGAAGACAGCTAGTACAATTGAGGAAGTCGAAAGGAAGAAAACATTATACAGTCGAGCCCGTTCATAGCCTTATGAAGATGAAATAAAAAAATGTGCTTTTATCCGACTGCAAAGTTGGTTTGGCGCACAGAAAAAAAGATTAAATGACCAGATGTTAATTGTCAAACAAAATTCGGTGCAGTATAAAATTGAGAAAATTTCAACTTTTTGCTACAGGTAGGTTAGACAGTCAATTAAGTCAGAAATAGTCATTAGTCAGTAAAAGTAGAATAACGGATTCAGGCAACATGACATTAGCCAAAAAATTAGTAATGATAGGAAGAGGTACCTAATTCGCTTAGAACTTGAACCTTCCAAGCACATTGGGAAATGATTAAGTCTAATGGTGTAGGTAGCTGTGGATGAAGCTTGTATTCACTGTCAAAATAAAAAGACACGAAAACAGTGAAGACCTCTATAATTTAACGTTTTAGTTGTTGCAAGAAATGCATGGTATGACACTAAGTTGAGCACTTTTGATTGCAGTTACAGTCTTGTGTTCAGCCATCAGTTACCTACAACTATTTTTATAGCTTTCACAAATGAAAATCTAACCAAATTAAAATAATTATAATGTACCTTATTGCATCACGATAGGTTGTCAACATCACCTCTTTACAAGAATTTCAAAATTCAAAAGCATATGGAATTGTTTATTTTTATTGTGTATTTATGTTAACTAAGGAGTTCTATATAACATATCTTGCTTCAATTTAATTTTAATTAATGGAATTTTTTTTAAGTGCAAACAATTAGTTATGTTTTTGTTTTATCTAGTAAATGCAAGTCATTTTCTATGCTCCCATTCTTACTCTATGAGTGAAATCTGTACATTTTTTTTTCTATATTTGCACTGTCTCACTGATGGTAATGGGAATTTGTCAAAATCTAGTTAATTGTTTTCTCTACAATATAATCTACACAATATTATAAAACATTGATGGAAAAACTCACCTGGAGTAAAAGTTATTTCTTTTTTATTAATTCACTTAAAATTTACTTTTGATTGTTTTTTTCCACTCTCCTATCAGGGCGCCACTACTCTTCAATGAAAGTAAATACAAACTGAACCAATCGAACGAACATCTGTTGCATGACCTACGACAACAAGTTCGACGTGTTCGTACATATTTCTTCGGAATTATTCGGAATGTCTTACTGTTGGACGTGTCTCACTGTTGGCGACGCTTCCCTACATGTAAACAAATTAAGGCCAACTTAAGAGTCTGTATTTGAGCACACAGCATTGACGCACAGCACGCTGTACCTTCTTAGTTTATATCATGCCTCATGCCAAAACTATTAGACCGATTTGAATCGATTTTCAAGATTTCATCTTGTAATACCTACCTAATTCCAAATTTCTAGTAGAATTAGAAAATGTATAACCTTTTTTTTTCGGTTGCTCCAAAATTATTTTGTTTTAAATAATTTTTAACTTGCTAAAATTGAAACTAGAACATAAAGATTAAGAAAACATATCACAAGAGTTTTCAACTTAACTTTTATGTCATCTTGTAGACAATTTCAAAACAAACAAATTTGTTATGGGAACTTTGTTCCTAAATTGCATATTTCCTAAATTACAGAGAGAAATATTAGAAAAAGCTCTGAGTTTAGCCTTTTTTCAGTTTAGGATTTTCCCTTCAGCGAACACAGGTCTTTCTAAGATGCAAGGTCGACACTCACCACCTTTTCATCGATTTCAAGGCCACGTATTACAGCATTTATACAGACGAGCTATATAGAGCAATGTCTTGTTTTTGCCTGCCTTTTACGCCTTTGATGTCACCTTTGGTGTCCCTCTATAAGACACTCATCATTCCGGTCCTGCTGTATCGTCCTGAGACATCGATCCTGTTAGCGGTTTGACTAGGACGATTTGACTAGGATGTAACATAATTTTGAAGAAAATTTCCGAAATCCTTTTCCATCGAAAGTAAAGCCCAGTGTACGGTGCTCTTCGCTAAAAATAAAATACGTAAACATCTATTATTTTATCAAAATTCTACAGCACAGCGTCCACGGTGGGGGTCGGCAATTAGAAACTTTCGATTCTTTAACCCTTAAGCAACCCAAACAACCCTATTATTTGTAACTATTAAATAAAATTACGACAATTTGACTTATACTGTTAACAAAAACACATAGATTCAACGTTAAAACTGATTCCATCTTATTTTGTTTTGACGTTTCAGCGATCTTTTTGACGTTTATCTATTAAGCAACTTTGAAAGTCTGGTCTCAAACAATTATGAGAAGCTCATAGAAATGGCGAAGAAATCACTCCCAGAGAAAAAGGAACTTACCTAGTAGATCGTAAGTTATAAACAAAAATAATGAATATGCCCTTCATATACCTGATCTTAAAGAAAGTCTATATTTGATGTAAAAGAAAAGTTGAAAAACAAAGGATTTGCGGTAATACCTTTTTAAACGTATGTAAGAATAAATTGCACAAAATAGAAAGTTGGTTTTGTTATACACAAATGTGTACATGAACATTGTACACACAAACATGCCTTCTTAGATTTCACAGAATTATATATTTCTTGAAGACACATATCCCGTTGTGTCAAGAGTGTTCAAGTTGCAATTGTAATCCATTAACCCATTTCAAAATATACTTGCAGCTAAATAATACTCTCACGCAGCCTACACTTAAAAAACAGTTTGAATATTTGATTGGGATTTTTGTAAAGCAAGTTTAAATGACAGTATCTATACCTAATGACTTTCCGTGTCCAAACTCCATTCCTTTTCAATATTCTTTAACCCTCTTGAACGACAGGAAACTATGATATGCCTACCATAAAGCTTACAGCCGAGTTAAAAGTATATTGATTCACTTGTATCTCACCTGCATACACAGAGTCATGCATTTTTAAAACCTTTTCAATGTGTGTTCGTTTCAAACCAATTTTATTATATAGGTATCTACGGATGCATTTGTACGTACATTACTTTATATCCTTTTGAAAGTTCCAGCAAAGAAAAAAAAACAATTCAGGAAAAGAGAACATACTAAGTTACAGCGTGATATCATAAAATCTAAGTGAAAAAGCATATATACAAGTATGTATGTACACTGTACATATATATATGTGTAGGAAGACTGTTGAGGGGAAATCAATTCTTTGAAAGCCAAACTGCTGCGGTTGGAATATATTTTTAATTCAAAATCTAAATGGAGTTTCGGTTATTGTAAAAAGTCACGATACAACCGTAATGTCAGCGTCAATCATTTTGTCGTACAGTTAGTTGAGAGTGTGGAAATACTGAAAAATTCCATTAAAATCACAGAAAATTGAGAAGATGATAATAGTCACAATGCAGTAGGGCTGGCCACGAGACGAGAAAAGTCTCGGTCTCGATCTCGGTCTCGTATGACGAGACCGAGACAAGACTAGACGAGACTGGCTCTTAAGCAACCGAGACGAGACCGGGACGAGACTGTATATTTGGACCGAAATTTACAGAAAGTCTAATAAATTAAAAAATCCTATTTCAGCTAAATATTTATTTTCTTATGCACATATTCAAACGATAATCGAAAATATTTCGTTCCAATAATCAACAGTTTGTCCGGAAATCGTATTTTGCGGAGACGAGACCGAGACGAGACTTAATTATACGAGACCGACACGAGACCGAGACGAGACTGAAAATTATAGATTTTAACGAGACCGATACGAGACTTACAAAAGTCTCGCAGAGTCTCGTCTCGTGGCCAGCCCTACAATGCAGTTACTTAGCATATATGTATGTACATTGAATATGCAACATGAAGTTTGTTATAAATTTATCAACAATGTTAAATTCGTAAAAATGTGTACCTATCTATATAGTTTAATGCTGATATGTCTAGACGAATAACAGAATTGAACAATTACCTACATGTACACCTACATGTAAAATGTAGTAAGTATCGTTACTGCAGAATTTGTTGAGAGTTTCAAAAACAAAATTCACGACTGGATTGCACGAACTTCCTCGTTTGAAGGTTCATGATTTCTGACACGAATGATTGTATGACGAAAACCTTTTTATACTTATTCATCATAGTACCGATAATTTTTGATTAAAAATCTCGTCATTTTTTGATACCAATTGGTACCCAATAGATGGCATACATTATTTTCTGAACATAACTCCATACCATCTGCATACATGCTCTTACATATGTCGTTACCATCACGGTCATAATAAGTCCACAGGACAAAAGTGGAGACTTTTAATTTAATTGGGTCAGTCCACAAATCAATTGTGCACTTTTGACACACCTTGGTGGCGCAAAAATTCAAATGAAATAGATCATAACTCCCTAATATTAGAAATGAAGTGGGTAATAAGTTAACAATTGTGTTTAAGAATTGAAAACTGTTTACATAAATACAAAAATACAGAAGTTCTTATATCTATATATGTAAATATATACAAATGGATCGTGGTTTGTGCGACTGCTTAAAACTTGAAAACGGCTGGACCAAATTATACATACTTCTGGGAGTTTGTCTGTAATGGTTTAGGAAATTCTTAAAATTCTCAACAGGTAGCGCTTCATGCGCATATTTCGGTTTTTCAGCAGGATAACTCGAAAATGAATAGTTCGATTTTCACGATTTTGGGTTTGATGGATTTGTGCTGATGGATTGTGACAGATGTCAAAGTGACAGATATCAAAGTGGCCTTATGGGGATATGTGAATAAAATTGCAACTGAATCCTTGATGGATGAAAACGAAGCCGCAAACTATATCACGAAATTTGCCATTCGAGCGACCTGCCATTCGTATTTAAGTGTCTCGCTTTCGATTGAGAATAAATAAGTCGCAAGGACAACTGCAGAATGCAGAATTTGAATTGACCGACTTATGTACATCAAGCAGAATGTGCCAGGCTCGGAATTATAATTTTTATTACATTAACAATTTGGGCGGAACGGAGTTCACTGGGTCAGCTAATCTTTTACAAAAGTAGAAATATCTGTTTTTATTTTTTAGGTTTATAAAAATACTTACCAGTTCAAAAGGCGATAGCACAACATGTTCCAACACTATCGCGGAAGAAAGGCAGGCAAAAACTCCTGGTTGAAACAAATGCAACAACACCTGCATTTAGTTGGCCTCAGACATAGAACAATCCAAAACCGGGAGGCCTGTCGACGTTTTCTGAGGTCAACCCGGCGAGCCCCACAAGTAGAACCGTAGGTAAAGCAGTTGAGTGGGAGAGTTGTGGTCCCCCTCGAAATCATGACAATCGCCGGTCAAATGGAGAAGAAGAAGGTTTATAAAAATACTTACAACAAAAAATGGGAATGAGAGTGAAAAAAAAATACAATTAAAATTCTTTGGTTTTGGAAAATTAATTAAATTTGAAAATTTAGTTTTCAAAACCCCTTTTGAAATTTTTAAGAAATTCGCATGAATTTGTTTTTAAAGCTACCTCTCTTCTTTTGAATTATAAAAAAAAAAAAACAAGTTTTAATTTTTTTGTATTAATTTATAAGAAATTCAAAAATTAATTTTGATAAATTCAAATTTCATCTATAAAACTAATTCATTATATTAATAAATAAAATTTTCTAAGAAAAGTCAGTTTTCCTTTTTGTTTAATTTTAGTTATTTTAAAAATGTATAGTTACCTAAAATTTAGTATAGAAAAATTATTCAAGAAACAATTGTTCTATGGGACGAAATATATAACGGCTGAATTTTGTATACCTTAAAAGAGCTATTGAACAATCTTAACTCCTTTTTTTTCGAGACGTAATATCCCTGGGAAATCAGCCATTTTGGAAAATGCGCATAGGTTTATATCTCCGAATCAATTGATTTGAACTAAAAAGTTATTATGACCAAATGTCTGTCATCAAAATTTTTGTCTCCGTCGACAACATTTTTGAGGCTAGGTTTATCGTTTAATTTGGTTACCTTATTTCCATTTTTCTTGATTCCTAAGAAACTTATATCAATTGTTCTTATGATACATATTTGGAGCTTTTGAAACCATTCAATCCTGCCTAAAATTACCATCAGGGACCTTATTACGTTAAACGAAAACGATAAGACGATATCGTTTTCAATATTCCTATCTCTATCAACGATATCGTTCGATCGTTTTTGTTTTACTTGATCAGGCACCAGTAAATTTCCAAAAAAAAATTAATTTTGCTACTCTTTCAAATAAAATTTATTTACGAAAACCAGTCATCCTTATCCTCAAATGCAACGAAAAAGTGCGTTTTCTACCCATTGCCACCTGAAAAACCTTATCTGACCAGCGGTTTTATATATGTTAAGACTAAACCTATGAGTTGACATCATTTTTTTCCACAGCCACGAAACCAACGGTCGCCTCCAGTACTATCTGGAAAGTTATCCAAGTAGGTACTTGAAGTTTCCTAAATGAAAGTTTGGGAATTAAAATTAGTGATGGAATGTTGAGACATGAGAATTCGTACATACATGTAAAACAAGTAGATATTTATAGTACAAAAAACGTTAAAAGGACGTATAACTTAATGAACACGAATGAAGAAATTTGTTTTACTCGTACTTCTTTTTTTTATTTGTATTGTATATACAGAAATTAACTTTTTAATTTTGATTTAAATGTGTACTTTAAAAAAATAATCATTTGCCTTTCGTCTTAGGATACAAAATTTTTAGGATTCATTTCATAGGATTAGTTTTTAGGATACAACTTATAGGATTAGTGCCCGAAAACTCCAAACCCGAGACCTCATCTCCACCGCAATAAATCAATGATTGACAATACAACAAAATTAAATTAAATATTTGAATAAACTTAAACTCCCACATAATGACAATTACATATTATGTATGTTAATACATAATATGTGTATACTTACCTACAAAGAGTTTTGAACGAACGAATTCTGACAAATGACTGTCTAATCATTGAAACATGTAAAACCGTTAAGTCAACCCTAACGACAACCATCACATGAATTCAATTTAAATTCATGATGATTTTACTCAGATTACAGCATAATTTGCTTTATATGTGTTTTCATGTGGGGAACAATTAAATTAATATTCTTGGGAATAATTTAAACAGCCTCTACCTATACCAAAATCTAGATTTAGGTCAACGTGGTGATGTATGTATTTGAATCTACATAATATCTATTTAAGCAACAACAGTGACATATATAGTAGTGACTTACCTCTTACCCTTTGTATCCACATCTAAATTACTGAGCGAAAGTTCGATGCAAATCAGTTAATTGCTGCGTAATTGTTGTGTAATTTTGTATAAATCATCTATGAACACGCCTTTCCCTTCTTTGATTAATTTGATAAACGTATTCAAATTATTATCAATGGAAACAATTCAGTACAAGATACATACATAAATATATGATATCCATCCCTATTGTAAATTGTATATGTAAGTATCTATGTATGTGCAGAGGTGCAGACTGGCTGAGGATGCGTTGAACATTGATATTGCCTATTTAGAAATTCATTTGGATAATCTTTACATACGTATGTTTGTGTATGTTATAAAATAGGAATGTATGTAGGTCAAATTAAGATATTGTTTGCAAGAAATTATTCACATTTTAGCTTTTGTTTTGTTTTGTTTTCATATAGTTAGGACGTTAAGGCCATACTTTAGGTCAAACCTTGCACTTCATTCTGACGGGATGAGCTTTGGTACACTAATAGTCCACATCCTTAATTTACTTTTAAGAAGTGTTTCCACGGTGGCAACACTGGCAGACCGGAGATATAAGGGTTGCCTTCTGACCATGTTTTAGCACGAAATTTCACATAAATTAGCCTATAAATCGGGGACCAGACATCGGTTGAAAGTCTCATTGGATTTAGAATACCTGAAGCCATAGGGATATGCTCATTTTTTAACCCCTCCCACACCGTTGTACGCGGGGGGAGCAAAATACCCTCGGCGGATAAGGTTTTTTTTTGTCAGAAAATAATGGTTATCAAATGAATATTGATACTATTTTCGGGTGAGCGTCGACGTAGAATTTCATACTAAAAATTAAAATTAAAATAATTAAAAATAATCCAACGAGACATTCCACGATATCAAACGATGTCTGGTTCCTGATTTATAGGCTAATTTATGTGAAATTTCGTGTTAAAACATGGTCAGAAGGCAACCCTTACATCTCCGGTCTGCCAGTGTTGCCATCGTGGCAGCACTTCTTAAAAGTAAATTTAGGATGTGGACTATTAGTGTACCAAAGCTCATCCCGACGGAATGAAGTTCAAGGTTGGCTCCCTTAACGCCCTAACTATTAGTTTTGTAGGTAGACTAGGTTCATATACGAACTTGCTGTACGTAACGTATCTAGGTTAAGTTAGGTTAGTGGGCTGACAGTTGGTCTTGTTACCGTCACACTTAGATCAGTGTAGATCCATTGTGCTAACCCAAGGAATTTTAATATGACATAGCCCGTAAAGGGCGTTGATGAAATTCTAACAAGCTATAGCTTGAAAAGTCTGGCCACGAAACGAGACTCTGCGACACTTTTGTAAGTTACGCCTCGGTCACGTTAAAATCGAAAATTGTCAGTCTCGTCTCGGTCTCGTGTGGGTCTCGTATAATTAAGTCTCGTCTCCGAAAAATACGATTTCCGGACAAACTGTTGATTATTGGAACGAAGTATTTTCGATTATCGTTTGCATATGTGCAGAAGGAAATAAATATTTAACAGAAATTGGATTTTTTTTAATTTATTAGACTCTCTGTAAATTTCGGTCCAAATATACAGTCTCGTCTCGGTCTCGTCTCGGTGCTTAAAAGGCAGTCTCGTCTCGGTCTCCTTATTAACATGCAGGACGAAAATCTACAGACAACTCAATGTGTATCTATGTATTTTAAATAAAGGTCACACCAAAAACATAAATGTTAAATAAGAAGCCAAGTTCTTCTTTATACGAAAACTTTTGCGTAACCAAGCCGTAAAATGTATTGAGATCCAAACATACGCTAAATTTTAAGTTTATTACTGTTAAATATTAAATATTTTAAGTAGAGCAATATCAAAGAACCTAAAAGTTATTAAAGAAATTTGTTATTTAATGATCACTGACCTAAATTTGGTAGGTTCACTGGTAAAATTTTCATTTCAAAATTTTCTAGTTAAGTAATATAAGAAAACTTGCCAAGTAAACCTTCCAAATTTAGGTCAGTCATCATTGAATAACAGATTTCTTTAATAAGTTTAAGGTTCTTCGATATTACTCTACTTATGACCGATTTCATGAAGGACTTTTTAATATTTAAAAGGTCATTTAGCTTTAAAATGGGGATTTTTGGTTTCACCAACTGCTTTTAAATTTAACAGGCTTTTAAACACCCGTATCAACTAAAAGCTCATTTTGATCTCATGAAATTTTAAAAGTCTTTAAAGGAACCTAAAATTATAAATAGATAATAAATTTTGGATTTTCTTCTTGGAATAATAGATTGGTCGTGTTCTGAGGACGAAGAGGAACATGAGATTGTATGCCAAAGAGTATTCCTCGTTCACAGGATTTATTTTTTACTTGGTAATGGTAGCTAGGTACCCATGCAAAAGTTATTTATGTGACGATCTTAATAGCTTTTTGTGGCAACAAAATTGCTGTCAAATAGCACACAGTTTTTTTTTTGTTTATGTTTTGTTTTTACATATAATGTTATTTCATTTTTTCTATACTTCATATGTAAGAGGAGCAGAACCTATTTTTTTTATACAGGGATGTGAGCAAACTCAATTTTAACTAAAATATCCCGAAATTTCCCTTTCCTTTTGGTGAAACTGACAAAATTTAGTGGTCTGTTATAATTTAAAAGGAGTTTAGATAAAAGCGATTTTAGTGAATGTTTATGAAAGTGGCCATTCAAATATTTAATATACAGTAATAAACTTAGAACTTTGCGTACTTCTAGATCTCTCTACTTTTTACGGCTGACTTGTTACGCAAATTTTTTATATAAAACAACACTTGGATTCCCTTTTAACATTTAAGTTTTTGGTAGGGCTGGCCACGAGACGACACTCGGCGTGACTTTTGTAAGACTGCCTCGGTCTCGTTAAAATCAAAAATTTTCAGTCTCGTCTCGATCTCGTATAATTGAATCTTGTCTCGGCCTCAGTGTCGCCTTTTTCGCGAGAAAATTTGTTTTTGCAGTCTCGTCACGAGTTTGTCTCTGACAAATACGATTTCCGGACAACCTGATTATTGGAACAAAATATTATCAATACGTCAAAATATGTATATAGTTTATCCCCCACACAGTTTGAATATGTGCCAGAAGAAAATAAATAGTTAACTAGAATTGGATCTTTCAATTTATTAGACTGTTTGTAAATTTCGGTCCAAATATACAGTCTCGTCTCGTCTCGGTCTCGCATGACATGGGCTGGCCACGAGACTTTTCTCTCCCAGCCCTAGTTTTTGGTTTGATTTCTATTCTCTTTGCAAAGAATTTTTTTATCAGGTGAAAGTGGGCGGGAGAGCGCCCACTGAACCCATTAGGAAAATTAAGTTTTTAATTTTTCTATGTGGGCCACTAGATGCAGAATTATTCGCATTCATTAAATTCGATAAATCGAATAAAAAAAAAGTAGAATTTTCTTATTGTTAACCGAATTATTCGCCAACCATGATATTATTCGCTTTTATCTATATTGGTATAAAAGTTCCTTTATTTCGCAATCTATTTAGTTCATCAAAAGCGATCAATACTGTCATTTCAATAGAACACTATTGCAATTAATTTTTGCTCTAATTGCAATCTTGTTGTCCATACAAAAAAATGATGTACTAGGGCTAAGCTTTCTAACGATATATATCTCCTTTAGTATTCATTTGGATTTACACCCGAGTTTTACTCAACAAACATATTCAAATCATACATTAAGACAGTTCATTTTTTGTTTCTTATAAAAGTATTTTATAATAATTTATTCTGTGAAGTACCTAAGGTCGCTATTATGATTTTTAATTTTCCACAGCAAATTGTCAATTTTCCCAACTGAAAATGAATTTTTATTTATTTTAATATACATATAAATTTTGGAAAAAAAATGTATGAAAAACATTTTCTTAAAACTAGAAAATTGCCCTTCCCATCTTTTCAGTGTGAAAGAGACCTCCATCACTCCTTAATGATTTTTCTTGTCTATAACCAACCTATACACGCCCTATCTTGTTTTATTTATATTAAAAGCATCACCCTTATTTTTAAACAAAACTTTGATTTCGAAAATGGCGGTGCTAATTTCATTCTTCGCAAAATCTAATTTTGGTCGTAAAAGTTGCTTATATTCGAATTTGTCATTATCTCTTTCGATAATGGCAACACTAACTGAGCACAATGCAGCAGAAGTTTTATTTTTCGCAAAAACAAAAAAGTTCGCAAAATTAGAAAATTTGCGATTTTTTTTATTTGGCACATGGCAGCACAAGTTGGGCACATTACAGTACAATTTTTTTTTGAAATTCGAAAATGGCTGTGCTAACTTCACGCACATGAAAAACTTCACTTTACAAGGAAATGTATTTCTCACTTCGTGCTTGAAGCGATAACACTTCTGTGACAATAATTTCATTTATTCGGAGAGGGGGAAATGTTTATCGTTTCACTTTTTACTGACCCAGAATTGGCCCATAGAATCAAATTTGTGCACCAAGTGAATCCAAAAAGTAAAAGCAATGCCTTACAGCGAATGTGTGACAAAGACGTATAAGATTCACTTTTTCACAGAACCAGAACAGGTCTCCTGACAATTCATATATAAATTGTTAAACTACAATAATTCTTCATATTCTTCTACTTTCTTAAGTGTGTGTTCATTAAAAGCAAATAATTTCTTACGCAATTTCTACCAAACGTGACAAAAAAAAAAATAATGCGTATACGCCACAGTGATTTTTTAACAACAAAAACTATTTTTAACAGCATTACTTGTTCAATTTTGATGCAAAAATTATTTGCTATATTTTTCAGATATCGTCCAACCTTTCAAAGTTGCTTTTAACGATACATACAACTTCCGAAACTATGTAACTTTATAAGACGATCTGAAAGTCCGTATTATGTAAAACTGACATATATATAAAACAAAAATTTACTAGTTAAAATGTATAGGCCTGGAAGAATCCTTAAATACACACATAATATGTTTCCAGTTTGGTTTTATTTTCTGAGTTATGAACGAAAAATATGTACGAATTTATCTTTATCATACCATCTGATGTTCAAACATTTTGAAATACTTTTGAATTTTTGTTTGCTTACATAATAAATATTGACTAGCATCGCCAGTGGCCGAATATTCGGCCAGCGAAACAAACACCAAATTCATGGATACGTCATAGATTAACCATTTACTACTTTATATAAGATCCATGACAATTTTGAAAATTTCAGAAAAGCAAACCAAATTAAAAAAAAAACGAATGTTACTTATTTTTTCTACTGTTCAGTAGTACCCCTTAACTCATCTATAAAGCACATATAACAATACTTAATTTTCTTAGTTAAACCAAATTTAGTTATGAAAATATAAATTTCTAAATTGGAATTCGAAATAACGTACACCCTGGAGTATACGTAATTTTTTTTTAAATTTGTAAATGAAATAAGTGCCCAACTGTATAGCTTTAAGAAAAATATGAAAATATGCTCCGCACCTAATTGTTTGGCTTTTTAAAAATACTCAAGCTAACATTACCCTTAATTTAAGTTAAACCAATCTTTGTCCTAAAATGAATTTTTTTTTGCGAGAACCCACACACCAAAAATTTAAACAACCATTGGTCTTTTTAATGCTTAAAAAGAGTTGCGTGACCAACACAGAGGACACAGGAGTTAAAATCCTTGGAACCCGTGAAGCGGGCCACCTAAGGTACTGATGCCCAAAAAAATATTGTAAAACGTTCAAAATGAATAATTATGAAAACATAACATTTCAGACTTTTATCAATGTTGCTGGAAAAACTTTAAGTTTTACTGGTGAATTCTAAACTTTACTTATTTTGGAGTCTTACAATATTTTTGCAGGTCTCGATCGAGTTTCAAATAAGACTTATAATAATAAACATCCTGAATCACTGCCACATTCAAGCCCTTTATAAATGTTACTTTTTTAGAAGTGTTGTTGTTTACTTTCAGAAATGATATCAAAGTAAAGCAAAAATGTACATTAATATTAAAATTAGTTCGCGATTATTTTAACATTGATTTTGAATGTTAACTTTTATGAAGTCGGGGGTAATCTTGCAACATAACTCGTTTATATTGAGAAATACGATACCAAATAAACTTTAATTTCACACACACTCACTTCTTTTTAAATACTGACAAACATATGTATGTATGTATGTACGTCGTTCATACAAAATATTAATTTTTTTAATTTTAAAGCTTAGTCTACTATACTTCAACATTTATGTATTTCCTATAGAAGTTAATTTTGGTAAAAAATATATAAAGATGTTACTTTCTATGCTTAACGGTAAGATATAGATTCCAAATTTTCCACCAAAAAATCCAAATCAATAATAGTTAATAGCCCAACCTTTAAAATGATAAAAATCATTTCTCTGAAAAAATTCAAATGTCCATTAAATGCTTTGACACCGACATACATACATAATTTTTGTTTTATGCACATCTATGGGGCAAAACCTTTCCAACGTTATATAATTTATGTAGTTTCGTTGAGTATTTACAGAGAAAAGTGTACCGTTATGTTTTGCTTAGGTTTTGCTAAGCGTATTAATATATAGAAAATAATGAATAATTCAAGAGTATTTATTATTTTTATTGAAATAATCATATTTGATGCTCTATGCATATTATGCATTGCGTTTTTAGTACGACTCAAAATAATTTTAATAAGATTTGAAGTTTTGTTTTTCGTAGCATTGAGAAAGGAGCTTGTTCACTTATAGTACAAGAGCCGACATCAAATTTTGGGAGTGGATGTATAACCAAAATCTGAGTATAAGGGTTAATAGGTACATATTTTGTGATATCGAAATCAAAAGTCTGTCAGGTTTTTTGTTCAGCCTTCGGCGGGGGTAGGGGACTGAAAACAGAGATTTTCTTAAATTCTTATCAGGGCTATTAACACTTCTATCAATTTATTGAAAATACATTATGATGCTCTGTCATTTTCCTTAAGCCCAAACACCTTAATCTTGGTGCTGTGACTTTTTTTTGTAGATTTATAAACCGCAAAAAATCAACAAAACTAAGTCTCCAAAAAAAGTCGATTAAGGTTCCTTTTAAAAGCTTATATCTTGAGTTCTACTAGTCATATCACCAAGATTAATGTGTTAGGACTTAGCGAAAACGACAGAGCATCATAATATTTTTTTCTAAAAATTGATGGAAGTGATAATACGCCTGATAATAATTTTAGAAAATCTCTATTTTCAACCCCCTACCCCCGCCAAAAGCTGAAAAAAAAACCTGCCAGACTTTTAATTTCGATATCACAAAATATGCACCTAGTAACCCCCATACTCAGATTTTGGTTATACATCCACTCAGTAGCGAGGCGTCATATTGTTCATTTCGTTCATGAACGCCTAACTTTATAAATTTTCTCACCATACTTAACACCCACCAAACCTACTTGTCTCCCAAATCCTAATATGTGTCAATTTTACACTCTGAAGTCTGTTCCCCAGTTTACACTCGTGCAACCTTTTCCATGCACTCAATTTAAATGAAAACAAAAACAAACACTGCTAGCAACACCAAAAACTTTACACATCAACTCGTTCACCTGATTCGAGAACGAAATATACACACAGAAGAAAAAAGTTCACACTGTTGTAGTACTTCGTTCAAATGATTTGGGAACGAAATGTATTCACAGAAAAGTATACAGTACACACATACTACAAAAACCTCGCATCGTGTTTGTACGCTACGGACCAACCGATGCGATGGGAATAGTGTGGGCACAATCTGAATGTACACTACAGTACACTAACACTACACGTACAGGATAGTTGTTGGATGTTGATTTTGTTCTAATCGTACTGGAAGAATATGAACGAAATGGGAGTTTTTGCAATTAATTAAGTTTATTTTTGAGTGGACATAAGTAACGATTTTTCTTTAAACTGTTAAATAAATCGTGGAAGTGTTTGCAGTTAACTGAACATATGATTTTATAATTTGCGTGTAAAATTTAATAAACAAAATAGCATCAACTAACTAGTGAATAAGTTGTAAGTTGTCAATAAAAATGTTTGTGATTGCATTATTGAAAAACTTATAAGCAAGCCCTTTTACAAGTGCAATTCAGTAGACAAATCTGCAATTATGCGACTGAAAGACCCTTGCACCTTGCTGCTAGACTTGACAACAAAAATTAGCAATAAAAAAAATTCCTCTTGCGAGGAATTGACAAATCCTTCAAGAGTATCACTTGTCACGAATAAGTGCTTCTCGTCTAGGCGTTCGGATTCGGCATAAAATTGTAGTTCCCTTCCATTCCTGTTGACAGGCGCACACAGGAATGGTTGCGAGTTGTTAGTCACTTGGCCCTGGTTCTTCACGAGCCGTTGTGCTACCCAATTCATTTATATATTTATAATATTACTGGTCGCTATTGCAAACAGGGCCGGACCAACCACATATCTGATCTTGCGCAAACAAATATGTTGCCATTTGCAATTTAACCACAAACATTCTTCAAATAATCCCAAAATAACATCCATCATAACCGTGCTAAGCTATTTCTTGCACAATAACTAACATCACTTTCATTGTTGCATTCAAGGAAAATTTAACTCAAGAGTCAAGATATCGTAGAATTAAAAATCCCACTAGACCCATGCAAGTTCAATCCTACCTACCTAATTTTCAAATATTTCACCCTGTTTGTACAAAAGAAAAAATCTCAACACAAAAAAGCCACATTGCCACCTCATATGTGCAAGATTAATTTCATGCACACTGAGTCCCAAAATTAACATACAGAATATGACAACGAAAATACTTATTCATACTGAATCATGTGCAGGTTTTGTATTATGCACCGTACCTCTGTATGTATTCTCATCTACGGAAAAACAACAAGGAAAGGTCTCCGAAAAAGAGAACAGGTAGGTTTAGGTTGCTGTGCTACCTACTACTACAATAGTCAATGGATGTGCAAGTTTTTTTTTTTGCACACTGAGTATCGAAACTAACATGGGAAAATATTTAAAAAAAAAACTTATTTATACGGAATCGTATGGGTCAGAGCGTGCAGGTTTTCTTATTGCACACTGTAACTGTGTAAGGGTTAAGTGCCTGCTTACACAGGAGATGGAATATGGAAATTTTAATAGAATGGAAAAGGAGAATAGAGTCGGGTTGTACCTGGTCTGGTGCAGATTGTTTTAATTGTTTTTTCGCTTTGTTGGTTAAGATTAAATAAATAACTATCAGTTTTTAATAGAAATGACGTATTTTGTGAAAGTGTTTATTTTTCGTTTTTACAATATGGATAAAAAAAAGCCTTCGGGCAGAATTTAGAAAAAGGCGAAGGCTTGTTGAGGCCGAAAATAAGGAACAGAGATGGGAAAAATGTAAGTATTAAAATAAATAAATAATATATAATAATATATAAATATTGACTGTATAACACTGCAATGCGATTTTACAAAATAAAAACTTTTTTTTACAAAAAAAAATTCACTATAACAAAAAAAAATAACTTTTTACAAAAAAAAATTATTAACTTTTTTACAAAAAAAAAAATTAACCTTTTTACAAACAAAAATTAACTTTTTTACAAAAAAAATTGAACTTTTGTACAAAAAAATATTAACTTTTTTATAAAAACAAAATTACTTTCTTACAAAAAAAAAATACTTACAAAACAAATTAAGAATATAATTAAGCTTTTAACAAAAAAAAAAATTACTTTTTTACAAAAAAAAATATCTTTTTTACAAAAAAAATTAACTTTTATACAAAAAAAATTATTGTTTGTTACGAGGATTAGGTCTACCGGGGATACCTCAATAGAAAAAACCTTCAGGGTTATGTGGAAAAGGCTTGTGCATGTGTATCAGTGTATGTGTGAAAATATAAAAAAGGGGCGCTTTCTACAAATCTTGCACAGGGCGCAAGTTTGGCTGGGGCCGGCCCTGATTGCAAACCATAAATAAATTGTTCTACTGGCCATGCTTAGATATGTATGTGTCAACAAAAAAACTTTTGCAACGAATACAGTTGGAAGATTCTTTTCTCGAAGAAGAATAGAATTAGAATATAAGTATGTAGGTAAAACCAACATCACAGTAAAGTTTTTACTTACAGCAAATACAAACAAATGAAGTGAACGACTGCATTTTTTATTCACGCGTCGCCACTGCATCCACTCCCAAAATTTGCTATTAATGTTACAATACAATTATAGTAAAACACACACATTTAAAAGGAGCATTTCTTAAGCCGGAGCCACAGCTGTCTCATCTGATGTGTTGTAGAGTAATATGTAATATTTAAATTTCTTCATCTTCATTATTTCTTATTTTTGACATAAAACGTTAAAGTAAAAGTAGAAGTGCATAGAACCTGGGAGCGAGGGTTATTGAAAAACATTGGCAGCCCTTACCCTTACAACCAAATGTCTGTTATATTATTTGATTAAAAACAAAAGTTGTTTTAGTGAAAAGTTTTTGAAAAGTAAATTTTCAAACTCAAAATTTCGAAGAAAAAACTAATATATTTTGTTCTACTGATTTTTTTTTTTCAAAATTTTACGTTACTTAGAAATATTTTTGTTTTTAATATTGAATGCTCCTAATAATTTGTAGTCGAATGTAAAAACCGATTGGACTCTTTAGAAAATTGAAAACTAAGAAAAGTACTTTTTTTAATCGTTTTTTGGGTAAGTATTTTATGTTAAAACTTGGGATCTTTGAAAGTACAAGCATTTTAATTTTTTCGGAACCTATTGTTTAGCTTCTTCCCATTGGAAGTTATTGTACACAGGGTTGTCAGATTGTGCGATTTATCGCCAAATGTGCGATTTGAAATTTCATTTGGCGACACGAAAATCGGTTTGGCGATGTACCCCAAAAAAGGCGGTATTTTAAGTTTTTGGCGATTTAAATTTTTTGAATCGAAATTCTAATATTCTTCTCAAATGTTCACTTTAACCTTACATCTTTTTCATCGCTATTTGCGCTGAACGCACCCCAAAACTGAAATTCGATTTCACTTACATCCCTAAAATAAATGATTCATGTATGTTAAAACAAATCACATTGTTGGTTAACCAAATCGAAGAAAGATATGGATTAGCGCATTGCAAAATTTGAGTATTCGATATACGTTCGCTCACTTAGAACGGTAAGATCTAGCCATGTTTCAAAGGCTCTGAAAATGATCCCATTGATAAAATACTGGATACATACATAATTTATATCGAATATATTGAAGAGAACTACGGAAAAACCTTTATTTGACAGATTCTTAACCGAAGGATTTCTTTATATAAGAAATCTGTTGACAAGATAAAAGTGATTTAAAGCTAATGGAATTACCAGATATTAATTGAATGGCTTATTATTTTAGGCATAACATTTTTTTTTTATTATTTTGTTTTTAATAAATAAGTGATTAAATAACAACACAAGTTAATTTATGAATGAATAAATAAATAAATAAATAAATAAACAAATAAAGAAGTAAATAAATAAATAAATAAATAAACAATTAAATAAATAAATAAATAAATAAATAGAATAATTAATCAAATAAATAAATAAATAATATAGATATATTTATATGTATACAAAAAAAAAAACAACAACAAATTAGATCAATAAATATGTAAGTAAATAAATAAATGCATCAAATAATAAATAAATTAATTAATTAATAAATTACAATTAAATGAATATATTATTAAATGAACGAGAGTAAATACAAAAGTTAATAAATAAATACAGAATCATTCAAATAACAGAAATGACATTAATATCACAATTATTATCTAAATTATGTTACAGTTAACATTAGCAAGTTTTTGATAAGAGAATTTTCAGAATCAATACATTTTTGAGAGAATTTTTCATTGAGTTTTTCAATTTTTTTCTGAAATTTTTAGTACACCACTCCTCTCATGTAATCGTGAAGTTGAGAAATGCCAGGGCAGATGTAACATCATTTTTAAAGTTTTGTCTTGGGAGTTTGAAACTTATTGATATGCGATTTTGCGCACCTTCCCCAGACTGGACATGCATAAAGAAAAATAGCTTGAAAAATGACTTTGAAGATAGTAATTTTGTTATGATTACTTAAGCATGAACGTCGACAAATCAACGGATATAACATTTTAGTAAGTTAATGTCTTATTTAAGTATACTCTAAGATACTTGACAGAATCAACCCACGGAATTGAAAATTTTGACATATATTCACGTTTTGAGTTGAGATCTCTAGAATTAGAGTCCGTCATTTTTGGAAACAATTTTATTTTACATCTAATAATTTATTATTGTTATTATTGTACTATTCGTACTAGAATGTCAGCTTATTAGGCTTGACCATTCTTTATTCCGTCAATTTCATTGAATTTTTGAACAACAACAACAACTTAAAGGCGCTACCACCAATTGTTTGGCTGGAGATATAGCTTTTTCTCGCTTTGCTACTTTGCACTCATCAGTCTCCTTTTTGTGGTGCTGAGCTTTAATCCAATTTTATTTGAAAAACTTTTTATGCACACCATAGGATTCGAACCCACGCATATCAGATTTTCTCTAATAATTTCATAAAGTGCTGAAAAGGTTTTCTTAAAAATTCAATTAACAGTTTTTTACTACAACAATTTTAAAAGAGATGTAAAATTTCATTCGCCTCGAATATATCGAGGATGGAAGAAGATATCGACTTCGGAATAATTTTATTCTGCACATAATTAAATGCACGTAATTAAAAATTAAAAACTATGAAAAACAGTTGACAAGTAATTTAAGTCTCAAATATTTCAAGAACAAATAATGATTTCGAACCCAGTCTTCAAAAATATAATAATTCGAAAAATTCTTACACTCTAAATCATTTCAAAATCAAAATTTGGCATCTGATACTTAATTTTTATTCTTATATTCTTGCAACCATGTATTTTTTATTTTTAAAGCACACTCCCCCCATTTCAGGTATTGTTGTTTTGCCAATAGTTTCTTTTGAAATAATTGGCTTAAATAATTAATACCACCAATCTAGAGGAATTAAGAAAAAAAGTTAAATAAGTAAGATTCTTAGAATTTTATAAAGCTAAAATGATTTTCAAGGGCACCAATGGGAAGTTCCTAGTGTGGGTCACACCCACCGTCTTTTATTTATTTATAATACAAATATAATTCTACTTTTAACTTAACCTTTAACGACAAAAGTGAAAAATGGTCAAGTTATTCACTGAAAAGTAGTTCTCCGATAAATCCAAGATGGCGGCTGCGGCAGTGGGCCGATTTTCCCGGAACCATCACTCAGGTGCCTAATGACCCCCTCCAATAAATTTTGAAACAAAAGTCTCCAGTAAAATTTTTCCTTTCCAGGAAGATTTTTTTTTAGATAGCGACTGGGCTTATTTCATATCACTATTCTATAGTTGATTAGGTGTGTGGCTTATGAAATATGTATATCGACAGCGACCTGTGACTCCACAACACACGAAACAGGTGTGGTTCTTTCTTAAGTTGGCTCCTGTTGCTCGATCGTTTGAGGTTGCTTTATTTTAATACTTATGGTTTTTATTTTATCATCTGAGCTGTCGAACTATGTAAAAATAATATTTGAAATACAAAACTTTAAAAATATAATACAAAATTTTTAGACACAATTTTTAATATTTATCGAATGCTAAAATGAAATGCCGTTTTAAAAAATACCCGAAAAATTTTTAATCGTGTTAATTCCTGAAATTTTTAAAATAAGCAGATTTCAAAAACAAATAATAAAAATAGAAAATAATAATAATCATTGTTTACAAATACCTACACATTATTTCCATTAAAAATACCAATCAAAACATCATTCTTATTAATGAACAAACTAACACTTGATTAGATTTCGGTTTAGATATCAGAAGCAGTGTTCAATTGTGTGTAATACAAAAAGGGCTTGCACGGACAAATGAAATCTGGATGATTTGAAATGAAATTCAAAATGTAATCAATTGAATGCAGAACGAGACTGAGAATTATTGGCTTGTATTACTACCACTCATCAATGCAATGTGTCATCATCGGCATCGTGGCCACTGCTACTACCTTCTCACAGCACAGCACTCAATATTGCATAGAGAAACGTGCGTCGTCTGTGTCAATTTCTAGACAAGTATCACCATGAATTATAAGTCAACATTCGGGATAGTGTTATAATCCTGTCTACCTTTGATATTGTTTTTGATACTGTGTACACTGAACATTAGATACCTATACATTTTCTGAAGTACCTAGAAGTAATCCTACTTGTTTATTTTATTGCTTCCAAATTTGTTTGTTACTAAAAGGATGGACACAAAAGGTTGGAGGGGTCATTTGTGTCATGACCCCTGGGAAATATGTTTGCAGAGATAAAAATTAAATCTCAAAAAACTTGCAACAGTCTGAACTTTGCATTTTTTTGTTCCTGAAATTCTAAAGCAAACACACAATATTTGTGTTCATTATAATATTTTATATCTTTAAGAACTCACTTTGTGATAGAACTTCGATATTTTTGTGACTTAAAACTAGGTTTAAGAATATTTCAATTTTGTCTTGAATTTGCTAGTAATTTAGGATTAATATTTAGAATGAATGCAGTTGAAATCAATTTGGGATACATTTGACAAGAACACAAAGTCATTTAAGGTGCAATATTTATAAATTCCAAGAATATCAACTACGTGAAATTTTAGGAGAAAACATTTATCTGTTTGGGTTGTGAATCCGCGTTATGTTAAAGAGATCAAATAGATTTATCCAAAGACCCCGGACCCGGATGGTGTTTGAATCAGTCTTTACATAACCGGCTGTTGTGCAACGCAAATATTGTTATTTATGCCAGCTCACTAGATATAAATGTTGCAGAAAGAAATATAAAATCTTAACACTACAAACATGCACCTGAAGCATGATTTATTGAAGGTCACCCTGACGGTATTTCGTCTATTGATTTGAAATAAATGTCCATTATTGTTGCATCATGTTCTTGGGTTTTATTTTTTATTTTTGGGTTTTACGTTTCTTTGGCACATCAATGGCACATGCACTCTTATAATCTGCGACCCAATATTTATAACAATTTATAACACACATTCAAAAATCAATACTTACAAAAGCTCACAGTCATTCAAATCCAATTTTAAAATCCAAAGATGAAAATATTTCATCACATTTTTTCACAAGAACTACCTATTTTTGTTTGCGTTGATTTACATAATGTTTAATAACAGTGAATACATTTTTACAAAATTTGGGAGGCAGAAACAAGATTATACTATTTTCAAATATTTGAACATCCTGCATTCGAATCCGACCTCAAAATTGATTCAGTATCATCACCAGTATATTTTTCTCCAGAAAATCTGTTACAGCAAGGCTCAAGTTTTCGAGATATCCCGCCTGAAAGAGCTAAAACCGTATTTGTCGTTACTTTTGAGGTTTAAGTTACAACATTACCGGTATGGTCTGGTTTGCGGGTTCCAAGGATTTAAACTCCCTGTTTTACATTGGGTAGGCCACTTATACCATTTGCATGGTTGTAAATGTCATGAATGAATTAGGAAAAAAGCATTTCGAACTTTTAACAATGTTTCTTAGAATATACATATATTTTTACTGGTAAATTGGCAAATTGTGGAATTTCCAGTTTGGGGGTTAATTTATTTATGTATTTGTCTATTAAATAATTAATTAATTATTTCATTTATTTTATTTACTAGAGCTGTCCCGGCAGACGTTGTTCTGCCTTTAGGGCCGGTGGCGCGGCGCGGTATCTGTCTTAATTTTTGATATAATTTTAGCAATCGCAACTGCAACTGCAATCTACAACTGAAGAATACTTTAAAAGAGATTTTTATTAAAATATATTTTATTTCAAATGAAACTGTTACTGCAAATGCAATTTGCACTTTGCGAACCTTGTAAAATAAATTAATTGAACTTTTTCTTACAATGCATTTTTTCCACACGCAATTTCAACTATTACTGCAACTGCAATTGTTGATGCAGAGACAAATCCAACAAAAAAGAAATCATTGAAATCTGATCAGCTGTTCTTGAGTTATAAATGGTGTAACTAACACGACTTTGTGTAATGCATATATATTTGTATATATATGTATGTAAAGTTATAGCTTATTTATTAATGTATTAAATTTTATTGTAAGTATATTTATTAATTTATTTATTTGTTTTGTTATTTTATTCATTTATTTATTTATTTATATATTATATATTTATTTATTTTTTTATTTATTTTTTACAACTTTGGTAATAACTGATTAGCAAATACAAATTTAATATTTGACTTTTTATCTGTACAATTTTGATGCTTGTACAATTATGTTGCATTGGAGACATTTTTAGACAATTATTTTCGTACCTATAAGTGCAAACGAGAATTCTGCACCTATTTCTTTTGTTCAAGAGTCTTACACAAAAACGTATTTTACCAAAAACTGTATTTAAATAAAAGGCGCAACTATAACTATGGCGCAGAAAAAATAACGGATTTTTGAAGAAGGGTTAAATACAAGCATTGTTTAGGCGGGAGGGGAAAATGACTCAAAATGAAACGCTTAATTCAAAAATTATTAGTTTTCTGAAAGCCAAAGAACTGATTTATTATCTTTTGTTACAATTTAGTTATGTGTGTTAACAGTTTTTGAAAAAAATACTTTTGAACTCAAATTTTATCAAAAACAAAAAATTTACTGTTTCTTATTTAAAATTGTGAAATTAAGTACTGAATTGACTTTCAATTATTTGATGGCCCTATGAATTCTTAATCGAACACTGAAAACTAGATGGTTTTATGTCTTAGTTTATGAGAAAATTGAATACTTTCAAAACTACTTCGTTATTCAAATTTTATTTTGTTGGTTTTTATGTATTCTTGCCTACATAAATAGAACTTTGCTACTTTCTACGGATATGGCTTTCACAGCGAAAATCGCCAAAACCCTCAAATTTTCTTAGGTTTTTTTCAGTTTTTTGCCAAAAAGTCAACAAAATATACACTTTTTGGATAAAATTACCTTCTACCTTTTTTGTTTTAAATGAATGGTTTGGCCACTAGAATAACGTGAAAAAAGACCAACATTTCTAAATGTTGGTCTTTTTCACCGTACTTTTGTGGCCAAACAGTTCATATTACAACAAAAAAAATGACAAGCCTTTTTTGTTTAGTTTTGAAAGAAAGTTTAGAAAGTAATTTTATCCATGTATTTTATGTTCACTTTTAAGCAGAAAAATGTCGAAAATTTCGAGGTTTTTTGGAATTTTCGCAGTCAAGCCATATCCGTAAGAAGTGGCAAAGCTAAAATTCGGATTCAACAACCCCTAAAACATAAAAGACAAATGATACAAAAGTTTTATATTTTTTCCTGAAACTGGACTCGATTTTTTCTAAATATATATAATATGTACGTGGCGCAAAGTTAAAATTCCATTAAAAATTGTTTCATAAAGGGTTTTCCATTAAGAGGTGTTATTTTGATATTCAAATAAAAATGGCATTTTTTGAGATAAATGATCAGATCTTTATTTCAATGTAAAGAGGAAAGTGTGCCATTAATAATGGAAAACAATATCAGCTACGCCTTCACAAAAATATACTTTTCATGAAATTTTCCATCACCAAATCGCAAAGTGGCCAATTCCGGCCATAAAAAATTTATTCATCATATCTCGATAACGCAGTCTATTCACCGTAGCTGTTGCTCCAAGTTTATTTTCGAAAAAGTAAAGTCCAATGACCCCGCCGGACCATAAACCGCACCAAACAGTTACTCGTTGATGATGTAGAGGCTTTTCAACAATTAATCTTGGGTTTTCCGAGCACCAGGTGCGACAATTTTGCTTGTTGACGTAGCCACCGAGGTGGAAATGGACCTCATCAGTATAATAAATAAATCGGGTGGCACAACGGCTCATGAAGAACCAGGGCCTAGTGACTAACAACTCGCAACCATTCTTGTGTGCGCCTTTCGACAGGAATGGAAGGGACCTACAATTTTATGCCGAATCCGAACGGCTAGACGAGAAGCACTTATTCGTGACAAGTGATACTCTTGGAGGATTTGTCAATTCCTCGCAAGAGGCAGTAGCCCTGAAAAAAAACTTTTTTGTTTTTAGGTGGACGAGGCTGGGAAGCGATCCCAGACCTCCAGCGTGACAGTCGAACGCACTAACCATTACGCTACGGGCTACTACGGACGTCATCAGTAGAGATGATTTTTTTCGATGAAATTCCGGATTATTTTCATGCATTTTTTTGTAGTGAATTTTAATAATTTCAATGCGTTATTGAAGCGTGTTTCATTCCATTTTTATTAATGGCGTAGTTTCTACTTAACAAATGTTCAAAACTGAACAAATGCTTCAAAACTGACAACTTCATACCTCATAATTATAATGATGTATGAATTGCAGTTTGAATAGGAAAACATCGCCCAAAACCACAATTTATCTTTGAAATCGAAAAGAACATTCCAAAGGCATTAACATTTAAGTACCCGTTTTATAACCGTTTTATAACCACAAACACAATGAAAATTGCATAGATATAGGTATTATTAGGAAACCACAAATACTTTAGCAGCCTATGCTCCGCTTTGTAATTAGTTGCAGCCCATCAATTTTATATACAAATCAAGTTCCTTATATAAACAAAAATTCGACTTGGTGTTAACATAGTTTATTTCTGCAATCAGATAAGTAACAATGGATCCACTCAAGGAATTCAAAGATTTCCTGTCCTTGCCGTTTTTTTGTGCACAATTAATTGGAATTGATCCGACTCGAGGACGGGAAACATTTCGCTTCAAACTCTCTTGTTTGGCTCTTGTCATTGGCGTCAGTAACCACATCTATCTGATGATAGGTGAACTTGTCTACTTTCATCAGCACATAGGGGAATTTTCAAGCCTCCTCGAAGCTACCAAAACAGGGGCTTACATCGCATATGGCATCAATACTAATACAAAAGTGTTCGCTGTCCTTTCTGACATAAGTCTTTTGAAAAATGTTCTACGAACCATTGAAGAACTTTATCCGAAAAGCCCCAAAGAAAAACGTGCCTACCGTGTAAACGACAACTTTTGGTCCGTATCCATTTACTTGCTCGTTGCCACATATTTTCTAGCTGGGTGGATTGTTTATTTTATGCCCGGAATCAAGTCAATATACCAGTATATGAGATTTGATGAGCAATTCTCCTATGAGACACCTTTCTGGGTGGAGCATCCCTTTTATTATCGGACAAAGCTTCTCTATGGTCTGGTATACTTCAGTGAGCTCTGGGGTGGACATTTGTGTGTTTCATGCAACATTGGAATTGACCTCCTTCTGTGTTGTTTGTCTAGGCAGATGTCCATGCATTTTAAATATATTGGCCAAAAGATAGAGAGGTATTGCCCAACTGGAAATCCAGAGGATATTGTTTTCCTTTCTAAATTAATTGAACAGCACCAGCTAATATTGAAGTGAGTATTGAGTAAAGCCCAACTGAGGCCAATCCAAGGGAAATTTGATATTATAGGATTTGGAACCTCTTTGGCCAACAGGTTGTGTTTGGATTTGAACGAGATTTTTGGTATATCCTTGGTATTCAACTTCTTTTCATCATCCGGGATCATTTGCCTGTCAGCGTTTCAGGTTACCGTCGAGGGACCTGGCATCGAATTTATGAAGTTCTTCTTGCTTTTGATATCTGCACTTGGACAGTTGTTCATTGTTTGTTCTTTTGGAAACGAACTCATCGAATCTGTAAGGGGCAATTTAAAGCTTTCATTGAAAATTTTAATTTTGAAACAGTTTTTTTAAATAACAAAATCAATTATTATTTTAAAACTACAATAAAACTGATGACTAGAGTTATTATTGAAGTTGAAATTCTTTTGATTACGATTTTCAATGTGAATTTTTATAAAAACTTTATTTATGTTGAAATGTACTATTTCTTACTGGCTACTTAATATAATTCTAATTCTACAGAGCCTAAGTATAATTGAATGTGTATTCAATCATCCTTGGTACAAAGGGGGGCAATCTTATAAAAAGCTGTTGGTGATTTTTATTTTGCGCTGCCAAAAACCAGCAACTCTTATTGCAAAGGGATTCTCTGTTGTGTCACTTGTCACATTCAAGCAGGTAAGATATAAATATTTGATACTATGTTATCTTCGTATGACTAATTTAAAAAAAAATGGATTTCAGGTTAGCAGTATGTCTTATAGAATCTTCGCATTATTAAACACATATCACGTTGAGTGAACAATCTCGATCATAAGATTAATAAGTTCATGCACTAAAATAAGTTTAAAATACATATTTATAAAGTTAAAAATTATATTAAATCAAATACATAAAAGCCAAAAACCAGCTATCCTTACTGCAAAGGAATTCTCTATGGTGTCACTTATCACATTCAAGGAGGTGAGATATAATAATTTGATATTATGTTAGCTTCGTATGACTAATTTAAAAAAAAAATGGATTTCAGGTTAGCTGAATGTCTTAAAGAATCTTCGCATTATTAAACAAATCATAAGATCATAAGATCAATAGGTACGTGCACTAAAATAAGTTTATAATACATATTTTAAAAGTTAAAAAATATATTAAATCAAATAAATGCAAAATATAAAAATGTTAAATATGCAGCAGAATACCACCCAACATACTACATTTTATTCGAGGAGCGTACGATTCCTACGGGGCTGCATAATAATAAAATGGATTTTTGTAGAGGGGTTTAATAAAATAACTTTTTACTATGGGAGGGTGGAAAATTTTAAATACCCAACTTTGGGCCCCGTAAATGTGTTTGTATTTAGAAAACAGCTTTTGCATTGCATATATAGGATAAATTCAAAGTTTCTTTGAATCTAGATTCTTCAAATGCAAAAGAAGCTTTCCATGCACCCAACCTATATGTAAGCAAGCTTACAAAAATGCAAAAAAAAATAAAAATTTAATAAAAAAGTATTTTTGGTAATATTCAATTTTCTCATAAGCTATAAGACATAAAACTATATAGTTTTCAGTGTTCGATTCGAAATGTATAGATACTTCAAATAATTAAATCAATTCAGTACTTAATTTCACAATTTTGAAAAAAAATAGTAATTTTTTTTGATAAATTTTGATTTTGAAAGTATTTTTTTCAAAAACTATTAACATAAATAACTAGATCGAAACAAAAGATAAAAGAAAAGATTTCTGGCTTTCAGAAATCTAATAATTTTTCTGTTGTAAGTGTTGCAGTTTTTTAAATATTTTTTTTTTTCATTTTAAGTCGTTTTTTAGAAAATTGCCCCTCCCGCCTAAAAAGCGTAGATAGACGCCTTCGCATATCAAAATATTCTTGTATTTTACCCTTCAACAAAAATCCGTTATTATTTTGCAGTGCCGCCGTACTTATCGTAGGTACTCATGCCGAATTTGTGTGTTTATTAAAAGATATAACTTTCTAGTTATATACAATATTCCCCGCTTAATTGCACTGACCATACTGTCAGATTTTTCGGTCTATTATCCGGGTGGTTCAATTATAAGAACCCCGCTTCATTGACTGACGTGTTCAATTAAGCGTAACCCGTATAATTGCACGAGTGGGTCAAATAAAAGAGGAAATATTCATCTAAGGAATTCAATACACACATTTCAGTTCCAATTTTAGTGGTTCCAAGTAACTGTAATTTATTTTTAGGTTTGTTCCATAATGATTTCCTCTGACCGTTTAGTTAACCGAAAAATTGCAGCTGCATTTTTTTAAGATCAATTAAGCGAGTGATTCATTTTACAATTTAAAAAGCTATTTTAATTATACGGGAAATTTTCAAAAGCAATTTTGTCGCTCAATTAAGCGGGATGTTCAATTAAGTCAGGTGCAATTAACCGGGGATTACTGTATTTATTAAAATAATAGGTACCAAATTTTTCACAGCCTTATTTTAAGGTATTAGTATGATACTATTAAAATATTTCTAATTTTAAAACAACTTACTAATGGCCAGTTGCACCAAGCTCTTTGAAATTTGTATTGCTTCGTTAGATTTTAAAATGACTTTTATCGCTTGCACCGACCACTTTTAATTCTAAAAGCCCAATAAACGAACCAATAAATTAAAGTTCCATTTTCCTCCAGTTAAATTTTAAAACTAATTTAATTGGACAGAACCCAGAAATAAATTTAAAAAGACACTGCAAGGGTGAAAAACAAAGATGCATGAGTTGGAATTTAAATCCATTTTTTTTGTTTTATATTTTGAGTGAAGTGGAAACCAACCCCATACAATACCTTCTAAATGAAAACGAAAATTATTATGTATTAATGAACTGAAACCCAGCCAAAATCATAGTAATAAGCTGCCGAGTTAGGTTAGGTTAGGTGGGGTGATGATGCGGCAAGCCACACCATCTCACTCGGATCTCAATGAATCCATTGCGTTCCCCGACAGAAGGAAAAGAAAGGTATAAGAGGGGGTGGGGAGAGGAATAAGGGAATTTTAGGTATGAGAGGCCTCCCTGAACCATCCTGAATTCTGAGTGAATTTTAAGATATTTTTCAGTGGCAAGATTGAGATGTCGCCCAGTTCATCGAAAAAATATTCTCCGAAGGCTTCTTTTCTGGTTCTGGCTAAGCCGGGACATTCACAAAGAAAGTGATAAGAGCCCTCTTCCGCCTCTTCATCCTGACACCCTCTACATAAGTCAAATGTGCTAATGCCCATTCTGCACATGTGGGTACCCATCGAGCTGTGTCCCGTAAGGATTCCAACAAGTAGGGATAAATGAGGTCTGCCTATCTTTAGTATATATTCTGTTTTTTTACTATATTTGGCCAAAGATTTCTTGAAACCCGACAAGTGTCGATTGATGACCGTCTGACATCTGCGGCCACAAGAAATTTCTGGTGAATTCTACTCTTTTCTTGCTCCAGTGGCATAAAAACCGAGTTGTCTGTTTGGATCGTGTCTAGAGAAGACCCGATTTTGGCCAGTTCATCTGCTATTTCGTTTCCGTAAATATCACTATGTCCTGGGACCCTTCGAAGGGTAACTGTGTTTGTTGCGCTGAGTATTTTAAGCTCGTTACGGCAACGAACCACCAGTTTGGACTTTGTGATGATTAAGGAGATAGCTTTTATCGCCGCCCGGCTGTCTATGAAGATAACAATATTCATATTGGCTACTTCACAAGTGACAAGATGTTTTGCTGCTTCGCAAACTTCTACTGGGTTAAAATCTATGTGCGGTGTAAGATAGTCCGTTTAAATGTATATGTCAGTAAAGTTCGTTATAGTTCTATGACCATAGTGGCCCATTTTCCAATTATTGCACTGTTTAAGTCTTATAGCACTTCCGCCAACTCTTTTGTAAACAAATCGAGCGAGGCTAGTGAAAGGAAAGTTTCTAGGGCTGCGGTTGGAGTGGTCCTTATGGCACTGGTTGTACCAATACACGGTAGTCTTTGTATTTTGGTCATGGTTTTTAGATTGGTTTTCTTTTCTAGGGCTGGCCACCAGACCAAGCAGGCATATGTTAGAAGTGGCCTTATTATGGCTGTGTACATCCAATGAATGGTTTCAGGGCTAGGTCCCCATCTTTTACCAAAAATTCTGCTGCAAGTATAGAAAGCTACACATGCTTTTTTCTCCCTTTCCTTTATATTTTCTTTCCAGTTAAATTTACGGTCAAGTACCACGCCAAGATATTTAGCTGTGCCCGAAACCTGCAGCGGAACCCCGGTAATGGTGGGCAGTTTTTAATTTTGGAATATTACGCTTCCTTGTAAACAAAACCATTTCTGTCTTTAGTGGGTTGACGTTAAGTCCGCAACTATCGGCCCAATTACTGAGCTTGTCAAGGGCTGTTTGCAGGAGGTCACATAGTGTAGGAACAAATTTCCCCGAGGCCATTAACACAATGTCATCGGCATATGCGACGACCTTGACACCGCCTCGACTTAATTTAATTCAAATTTGGTTAACGACGAGAAGCCAAAGTAGAGGAGACAAGACTCCACCCTGTGGATTACCTCTACACGTCCTCACTTTTAATTTACTATCACCCATTTCTGAATTTACGAGTCTTGATTTAAGCATGAGGTCAATCCAGTTAATAAGTATTGGGTCGATGCTGATAGAGTCTAGGGCTTGACGAATTGCAGTGTTGGCAACGTTGTTGAAGGCCCCCTCTATGTCAAGAAATGCTACCAAGGTAAATTCCTTGAAATGAATTGATTTTTCAATTGTGCCGACTACTTCATGAAGCGCCGTCTCAACAGATTTGCCTTTCATATAAGCATGTTGGGCCTGAGAGAGTACGTCATCATTTAGTTTCAAGCGAATATACGTTTCAATTAGTCTTTCTAAGGTCTTGAGAAGAAAGGAGGACAGACTTATTGGTCTGAAGTCTTTCGGTTCAATATGAATGGGCTTGCCAGCTTTCGGAATGAAGATAACATTGACTTCTCTCCAACTAGAGGGAATATAGGTAATGTTTAGACATCCCCTAAAAATGTCCACTAGAAGTGGAACAATTCTATCTTTAGAGCGTTGGAGCATAATTGGAATTATACCATCAGGCCCTGCAGACTTGTATGCTGAGAAGGGGTCAATGGCCCAACTCATCTTACTATAATCTACTATCTATATTAGAAATTTCACTAATGTTAGGGCCCTCGTCCACAGGAAATGTATCAGTTGTACATCCTGGGAAGTGAGTGCTCATAAGTGATTCTAAAGTCTCGGAGCAGGAGTCTTTCCAGGTTTTGTCGGGTCTTTTTAAAAAGCCGGGGGAATGTATTCCTTTGACATGACCTTTCTTAGCCTAGCAGCGTCATTTGTAGACTCAATGTTTGTAAAAAATTTCCGCCAGGCTGCTCTTTTTGCATAGGTTGTTCGATTTTTGTACTCATTTTTGCTGATCTTGAAGAGATCCCAGTCAGCAGGTTCATTGGTATTTGATATATTACAAAATAAGAATTTTTGGATAAATTAACATTCTTACAAAAATTTTAAGCCTTGTATCTTTTCTTAATTATACATACAAGCTGAGAAATAAATATATAAACATTTGAAAATTATTAGCACAGGAAAAATAGATTTTTTGTGGAACGAAATAAAGGACAGCTGAGTTTTGTCTACTATCAGACTATCAGAAAAGATTAAGTCCTATTTTTTGGGATGCCATACCACTGCGGAAATCCGCCATTTAGTGAAACACGAATGGATGAATGGATCTATGTCTCCAAAACCATTGATATTAGAGAAAAAATTAGAAGTACAATCTTGTAGGCAATTAAACCAGCTTTCGTTCACATTTAAATTTTTTTCAGTGCGGGGAACATTTTCAAGGCTTTGTTGTTTTATTTTTTGTTTCTTTTTTATAGTATTTACACATTTTAATCATTCCAATCCCGAGGAAACTTACGTGAATTAATTTGCAAATAAGAATTTTAGAACACTAAATTTAAAACATTTTCATATATTTTTGAAGATGATGTGATACCGCTGTCAAAAGTAACAGCCATTTTGGTTGCGCTAAAATGAAAACTCCGGAGTAAATAAAATAATAAATTATTATTAAAATTAATACATATCCTAAAATGGCTGTAATTTTTGACTCAGGTATCGCATCATCTTCGAAAATATATCAAAAAGTTGGAAATTTAGTGTTCTAAAATTCTTGTTTGGAAAGTAATTCACGTAAGTTTCCTCGGAAACGACAAAAATGTATAAATGTAAAAAAACAAATAATAAAACGATATAACCTTGAAAATAGATGGTTTAATTCCCTATACAACCTTGGCCTTACAGTTTTTCCTCTAACTTGATTGGTTCCCTCAAGGCCGTAGCCAGGGGAGGGATCACAGGGGTCGGACCCCCTCCCCCCGAAATTTTTCAAAATGTGTTTCTTGCTCCTACTTTCTTCTTGAAAAAGTATAGACCAAATTTTCCACTGTTTTCCAAAAAAAAAAGACGATTAAAGATTGTGGTCAAGGAAGGAAAAAGGAAAAATTATTTCGAAAATTTTCGGAGAAAAACTTGAAGGAAAAGTTGAGAATACTTTAAAATCCCAGAGGGGGGTAATTGATTAAGGAATTATTAGAGGAGAAAGACAGGTTACCCAGAGGCGACAAGAACCATTGTTTTCAGCGTAAGAGGAGACAGGAGGGAAAAGATAAGTATTCTTGTTATCGGTTGGATTGGACCGATTCTTTATTGTTTTTAATTTTCGTTTTGTGTGGCCATAAAATTGGCAAGAATTTTACCCCGTTTAGGCTTTCGTTTCGATTAGTTAATATCCCGATCGCGACCGGTTTAAAATCCTTTGTGTATTCGGGCACTTCCCGGAGTGATTTTTCTTTGTGTCCTTTGTGACATATTATACTGTTTTTGCAATTTAATTTAATAACTTCTATCTTAAAATTTCTTTTACCTTTGGAAGATTAGCCCTCTGCCAATCTCCAAAGCTGCTTGTTAATTTTCTTCGTATTCGAAAAAATTTTGGGTTTTCTACCTATATTTATAAAAGTTTCCCAGATTCTAACATCCATATTATTGACCTGTTTCTAAACTAGTTTTACGGCAAAACTAGTTCAATAGAAGTTTCGAGTCTCAAGCTTTGGACAAATCGGCATTATTAACGAAAGTTTTGCTATTTTAAACTCAAAATTAGAAACTGGGGTATAAAAACTTTCGAAAAAAATACCGATTTCTGCAAAACTTGCAACTTGAAATCACTATAAAACTTGTTTTGCTGTAAAACTAATTTTGAAAAAAGTAAAAAATATGGCTGTAAATAAATAAACATTTTGAAATCCCTAATTGGGTATAATAAAACTGTTTCACTTTTACTTTCATTATTCACTACAATTTAGCTTTGGGATTTTACTAAATTGTATCCACTATAAAATTCTTGGCGCCCACTTAGAGTTTAAGTACACCCTGTACTTCGGCTTACATTTTTGTATCTACGTTCGTATCATTCATTTTATTTTTATTAGAGCTGATTTTTCAATCATCAGTTAACTATCACGAGAATAAATACTATAGCAACAGGAACAAATTTTTGTTTTATTTGAAGAATAATTACTATCTGAGGTTAAACTGGCTATTGAAAAATTGGCCCTTAATCGAATAAATTATTCGATAAATACAATCGCTGAACCCACCCCATCGCTGAGCTACCGTGGTGGCAGCACGCCTTTTGTGGTACCTGTTGTGTAAATTTAAGAAACGCACCCATCGCCTATCTGACAGTAAATTGTCATTTACTTTTAGTTTTCATCCGTCGCGACGCACGCGAGTTACACAAATGCAAGTCAGCAAAACTGACGACGGAACATTTGTGTTGCTTCGCAACTCATAATGTAAGTTAACACCACTTTCCGGTGAAATTGTAATAATCGACGATTGCAATATTCTATGACCATCGGAAGTAGTGGCATTGACAAAACATTATTATATGAATGTTAGCAATATTTAGACTAAGAATAATTAATTAATAAATCAACCAGCAGTCGCAATCGACCCGGGAAAAACTTAACTGGCGCAGTCGGTTTTTGATCTTGAAAGTGTGAATCTAAAAATCAGTTCAACTTAAATAAAACTAAACAAAAAAAAAAAAAAAAAAAAAAAAAAAAAACACAAGTGACTTTGAAAGTGCATGTATTCGTCGTTTATAATTTTATAATTTCTTAGGATCTGCGTTGTGTATCTTGATGATATTTTAATTTTTTCCACTAGTTTAGAAGAACATCTAATTGCCATCACTGAAATATTTCGTACACTAGCCAAACACAATCTCAAGGTCTAATCTGATAAATGTACTTTCCTACAAAAAGATACCGAATTTTTAGGACATATTTTGACAAAAGAAGGTATGAAACCTAATCCAAATAAAGTTAAGTGCATTTTAAATTACAAGTTACCATCATCATCTGAAAAGGAATTAAAATCATTCCTTTGTATAACGGGATTTTATAGAAAATTTGTAAAAAATTATTTTAAAATGGCATACCCGATTATTAAATATTTAAAAAAAAAAATGCTGAAATTAATTTAAGAGACCCTGAGTATATTCAGGCTTTTGAAACTCTTAAAACAAACATCACAAAATAGCCTCTTCTTAGACTTCCAAATTTTGAAAAATCCTTCACTGTTTTTACTGATGCTTACTGATACTTAGGAAGGTCATCCCGTCTGTTATGCTTCAAGATCTCTGAACGATCATGAAAAATTGTATTTAAATAGTTATAAGTTCTAACGTTAGTTAATTAACGGATTAAAAAATAATGAAAAGGAGTATTCACCAACAGACAAGGAATTCTTGGCTATTGTCTGGTCAGTGACATATTTTAGACCCTAACTTTGGGGAAACAAATTTAAAATAGTCACAGACTATCAACCAATTAAGTATTTTAATACAAAATATAATGGAAAAGAATTTTCGGCAAGGAACCAGAGATGGTTACTTAAGTTGTCAGAATTTAATTATGGCATTGAATACTTACAAGGTAAGGACAATAAAGTCGCTGATTTTCTGAGTCGTATTGAAAGTGTTGACCAAATAGATGATGAATTCGATGCAGAATAAAATCTCGCAACAGTTCATTCAGCCCCAGTTCATTCAGCCCCAATTGGATAATTTTCCAATAAAAGAAGAAATCGTCAACAAATACAAAACCTAAATAATCCTATCTAATTCCACTTTAACAGAAATGGAAGTGATTCATGGAAGGAGAATCATCCATGTCGATATGACTAAAAATCAGTCATATTGGGAAGATCTCTTTAGGCGAACACCGAAAAATGGAAAAGTGGGCATTTATATATATCTAACCTTACTAGTAAAAATTGGGTAAATAAGCTTGAATATATTGAAGAACAATTTTCGAAGTTTGGAAATCCACAGAAAATTATTTGTGATAATGAATTTAATTCGGAAAATATAAAAGAATTTTTTCGGGAAGAAAACATTCCGGTTCATTTTACAAAACGGAATTCCCATACAGGAAACTCGGATATTGAACGTTTTCATCCAACGCTGCTTGAACCAAAAACTTCACAAAGCAGTTAAAATATATAAACTCTTGATATGAGTCCAAATATGGCAGTAGGTATAGAACCGAAAATTTTAAGTGCGAAAGTCAATAGATAGATAGACAGATAGATAAAATTCTTTATTTTCATTCAAAATATACATTATAACTTAAAGCTAAGAATATAAGGACATGGCTTTGTTGCCGTCTGCCTGATAGACATTTTAAACGTTTATACATTATGAAAGTTTTTTTTTTTTTAATGAAAAAAAGTAATATTAAATAAATAATAATAAATAATTTTACTTAGCAATTTGCATATATAATAATTGAATAATTGATAACCTTACATATTTATAAAAGATTAAGAGCACAATTTTGAATAGTTTATTCGTAAAAGTTATATAATTTTGCCGTGATTTGTAGCACAAAAATTAAAATACAATATATAAATGATAAGTTCTAAAAACATTATTTTTGTTTGGTTTTCCTATTTTAATAATTCAAAACATAGAAAATTCAATTTTGCAGTGATTTGAAACACAAAAATTAATATAAATAGCCATTTTAATTCATAATAAATGAATAGTTGATAACTTTAAATATTTATAAAAGATTAAGAGCACAATTTTGGATAGTTTATTCGTAAAAGTTATACAATTTTGCCGTGATTTGAAACACAAAAATTAAAATATAATATATAAACATAAGTTCTAAAAACATTATTTTTTTTTTGGTTTTCCTATTTTAATAATTCACTACCATATAAAATTTAATTTTGCAGTGATTTGAAACACAAAAACTAATATTAATAGCCATTTTTTTTATTTTTTTTTATTTTTTTTTTCTTAATCGCCATAACTGGAAGCATGAGCGCTCAAAAGCTATTTCGGTAGGCTGAAGCATGCTTGCAAAACTTAAACAAATGCATCCAACCACTCAACCCGTTAAGAGTATCAAGAAGTTGATCCACAGACAAAAAACTCACTTGGAAATACAACCGTCGTATTTCTTGCAATATTGGACAAACTGCTACAAAATAATTAATATCCTCCACATCTCTTCTATTGCAGAGAGTGCATATTTGTGCGAGGTCCGATCTATGAGGAACAAAGTTGAGGTTAAGGATCTCGACTCTTGCTCTAAAAATGGTACCGATCGCTTCCGCAGACATTTCTTTGCAAAAATAGTTCGCATTTGTTGGCAATTGATGGTTTAGGCGCTTATATACGTTTCTGCTTGCCGATGAGGATACTCTTTGCGGGTGTTCCAGATAAACTTTTTCATCAATTTTAGCAATCAAGCTAGCAATTATATTTTCCCACTCCTCGATATTATTTTCCCTTAAGGAGAATATTGTATCATGGGCTCCAGCAAGCGCATTCCATTCTCTGAAGGGGGAGGCATTAGAACGAAGTAGTCTTAACAAAATTAGCTTATGAAGTCCGGTTTCTCTTCTCATAACTTTAGCTAAATAGTCGGAATGGCGCTTCAGATTCTGAATATAAATCGGTGCTACTCCTGATTCGACATGTATGGCATACGTGGGTGTGGCGTTGGGCAATCGGAAAAGTCTTTTAAAAAAATATCTTTGGATGGTTTCAAATTCCTCTATTTGAGCGAACCCAAAAGCCTGGATACCATAGCACAGACAAGTATTTATTGTTGCATTGAACACTCTGTACTTTGAAGAAAGGTCAGTATATTGGTTGCTAAAAAAAGTGGGCCACATCAAGTTTAGGGCCAGCTTCTCTGGTTTTCTGCTTAGCATGTTTACTCCAGTTAAGGTTATAGGTCAGCAAAATTCCTAGGTATCTAAACTCACTCACTATTTCAATGCGCTCGTTCTTGATGATCCACGATTCTTCAGAAAGTCGTCCATGCCGCCTAGATTCAAAGATCATAACCTTGGTTTTACGAGTATTAATCCGTAGGCCCCATGTTTAGCAATACTCTTTAAGTCTATTGATTTGCAATTGTAAAGAGAATGGATTATCCGCCAAAAGTACCAGATCATCTGCATACAGTAAGACTTTATTCAAAGAATCGCCAAACACTACCCCTCCGGGTAAGATTTCAAAGACAGCATCAATATAAAGTGCAAACAATATTGGACTAAGAATACACCCTTGGGGCACTCCCGCTGACGTCTCAAAACTTTCTGATAAGGTGTTGCCATCCCATACTGAAGCTTTCGTAGAACACAGAAAGTTGGAATAAAAGAGTAAACATTTTCTGGAAAGACCAAGTGAAGATAGTTTATAAACCAATGCTTTTCTGTTAACCGTATCAAAAGCAGCTTTGAAAACAACGAAGCAGCTGTAAAGTTTTTTTCTTTTTCTCCAAATGATTTTTTGCTATGCTTGAGAGGGCGAAAATGTGATCTACAGTCGAGAAACCCGATCGAAACCCCGCTTGAAAGATACTTAAGCGGTTGTTTGTCTCTATCCATCTCGAAAGTCTCTCATAAAGAATTGAATTGAAGATTTTTCTTAAAGAATTGAGAATAGATATGCCTCTATAATTTTCCACAAGATTCCTTTCTCCTTTCTTGAAAATAGCATATATAATGGCTGTCTTAAAGCACATGCGTATAGAAGCATCATTATATAGTTGGTTGAACCAGTTCACTTAGTACTCCTTAAAATGAGCCGTAGAATATTTATAAAACTCCATTGGGATTCCATCTGCACCCGGTGCTTTGTTGTTCTTCAATGTATTCAAAACTCTTTCCAGCTCATGCAAGGAAATGGGTTCATCCAGTTCAGGAATATGGTTGTTTGGCAGTGCATAACTTAACGATAAAAGAGATTCATCCGCTGATAACAACCCTTTGAAGTACTCTGCCAAGGCATCAGCTCCGGTCGCGTTATTGTTTGCAGCATAATGGTCACGCCCCCCTAGTTCTCTCACATTATTCCAAAAATATTTAGAGTCCTTGCAATGCACTAAATTTTTTGCAATATTTTTAAGATATTCAGTCTTTTTTGACAAACAAAGCTGTTTATATTGCTTATTGAAAAGTAGGTACTGGTTTTTAAAAAAAATCGGCGTTAGTAGATCTGAATAGCTTTAAGAACCGAAATGCTTTTTTGCGCAGCTTCAAGCAGTCCTTGTCGAACCATTTTTTTCAGCGTTAAACTTTTGGTTATTACTGAGAGCAAATGGTGCTGAGAGCTTGATTACTCTCATTACACATTCTGCGACTTGGTCAGCTACCCTTGTAGAATGAAGTGATGGAAGGATATCGCAGTGTCTATTCAACAGAGATTGATAGACAAAGGCCTTGTTATCAAACCATTTCAACTTGTACATATTGTTTGCCATAGTTCGCGTTCCTCGAGAGAAAGTAGCTTTCACTACTATTGGTAAATGAGCAGAAAAAGTCGCCGTAAGAACCTCGAAATCTTCAGTCATTATCAACCATTGGCCTGACACAGCGCATATGTCTATACCCGATTGCTCTTGTCCACTTATAAAAGTAAGATCACCCCCAGCATCACTTTTGGAGACCCCATTAAGCACACAAAACCCAAAATTTTCCAGGAACTCCATTAGACTTCTTCCATTTCTATTAACCGTACCATCTTTAGAGTTTCTTCTCGTATTAAAAACTGTTTCATATTCTGTTTAATGGTATATGGAATTTTGATATTCACCAATTCGAGCGTTGTAAGCATTACGTTTCCAAGAGAGTTGCAATTAATTAAATTAAAAACAATATCGAAATCATTCTCCCAGTTGTTACAATTATGTAAAGTACAATGGAATAATATAAAATTTAATAAGATTATTAGTAATTTGTATAACAACCCTGTTGTCTACACGTTTGAACTCCACAAAACTACCAAAAGTACTTTTTTTAATGGCACATAATGTGCCCCCACTAGCTCTCCCCATGACATTGTTTCTAGTTGCAGGAATGCAGGCTAATTTATATCCGTTAAAATACTTATAAAAATTATGTTCATTTTCTTGTTCAATAAAAGTTTCTAAAAGAATTATTATATCAAAGCTTAATATCTAAAAAAGTCAGGTTACAACAGTTTGCTCTTAAGCCCTGTTATATTATATGAAAAAATACTTAAATTAAACAAATTTAAAATATTTAGCTGGCAGACGGCAAGTTTACCCTATGGTTTCCTATTAAAAACGTTGTTTTGTATTTGCCACACAGATGGCGTTGCTACTGATTGGGAGCCTGATGCAGTGACAGCATCAGCTGTAGCCACCTTCAGTCCCCCGCCGCAGTCAAAAAACTCCAGTGAACCATCACCAAACATCTCTCTTACGAACGTCATTTCACTCGCAGATTTGACAATCAACCCATGTGACAGCTTGTAAACAAACGTGTAATGGTTAATTTGTAGTTTATCGCCTTTAATTATTATTTTCGCAGAAGAGTTAATTTCGTGAAGTTTTGTTTTTATTGTGTAAAGAGATTGTCGTTTTTTTCTAAACCTATGCGATTGTTCCCGGTGGATACTTATTCCTGAATTCTTCAATTTACTTGTTTCGCCAATAATCTTATCTGCTTGCTCGGCCGATTGGAGCTCCAAGATGACAATTCCTCGTTGTGTTCTTGTGTTTAGAATCTCCCGTGATTTTTTTATTTGCAAAATATCATTTCCTTCCAATTTAAGTAGACCTTTACATGTTTGTGTGGAAAAATCAGTTGCGTTGTTTTTTTGATCTAATGGAACGTGCACAACAACAATATTCTCATTAGTTTTTGGAGAAATTGCTTCTAGTTGTGATTCCAAAAGCTCACACCTTTCGGACATCAGTGTAAGTTTTTCGTTTAGCTTGGAATTTGTACATTTTAGTGAGTTTATTTCCGATTCTAACGATGCAACATCGGTCCTTGTAGCTAACTCTTTCATTTTCTCACTCAGGCAGTTATTTATAATGGCGCAAAATTTTAAACAGCCTATTATTAAGGATTAAGTATGATACTACATAACATTTTACTAATTCTTTAACAGTTTACGAAAATTTTCTTAATTTTAAATACTTTTTAACTAGTATCATACTAAACTAATTTCCTTCATAAAATTCAGCTGAACACGCCCAAAAACTGACAGCTCGTGCAAAAAATTCACAAACACTCCTGATTTTGACAATTTTAAACGTCAAAGTGTCATATGGATTTGGTACGATACTAAAAAGATAAAATAGCCATTTGGTGATTTTAAATTTAGTAAAATGTTAGGAGATAGTATGATGCTAAACTCGTTTAAAATTAGCAAAATACATTTTTTACCTAGTTTTATACTAAAAACGATTTATCATCGTACTAAATCGACTAAAATTTTGCGCCAATATCTTTAATAATTTCTTTTAAATCTGGAACAGAAAGCTTTTCAACATCCAACTGAGCCATGTTTGAGAAAAATTTTTTGTTGTTGGTATCTGCTTCCGGTGATGTTTCCGCTACTGTTCTTTTGCGGTACATATAATTATGTGTCACGGTATTCGGCAACGCAATATCATTTTTTTCTTGTTTTTTTTCTTTGTTTTTAACTTAAATATAATTGCCTACCTTATAAGAAATTGTGCAATTTTTTATCTTTATTGGTTAGCAAAGTTATTATTCAAATTATTGTTTGAGTTAATGCAATTGAAACTTTGTTAAATTTATCAAAAAATCAAAAACAATTGAAGCTTACTAACTTTCACACTTTCACTTTTGACAGCTCTTTGTCTAATCAATAAAGTCAATAAACGCAAGAACCATGTTTTGAATAAAAGAAATAAAGATAGAGAGAAATATAGTGAGAGTAGACAGGAAGGATTTATAAGAAATTATAAACATTTACGTCATAAAAATGAACCGTACTTTAGAAAAACAAGATTACAAAAAAATCATCCGACAACAGTTAAAAGACCTAATAAATTTGCAGATTCTGATTTGGCTAATTTTGTGGACAATGATAATGGCAGCAGTGGCAGCGGAACAAGCTCTTCTCATCTCCCAAATTCAAATTAACAAAGGGTACACAGTAATCAATCGAGGGACTGTGGAGCTAATAAATCAAACACAAACTATTGGACATGTGATCGATTCTTTAGAAATATTAACCACGATCGAACAACTTGAAATAAACTTGCAAAAATTGAAACTAGAAAATAATACGCAAATACTAAGAGAGATTATCAACATTAAATCAAAAGTGAGGGCGCTAGTTTTAACCTTACGACAAAAAAGAGGTTTAGCAAATTTTATAGGAACAGGTCAGAAATGGTTATTTCGAGCTATGGACGATTATGACAGGGAAGACATTTTAGATCATTTTAAAGTCACTGATACTAACAATAGAAATGCCATTCAGAATTTAAATAAACAAATAGACATAAACAAGAGCATAATGAAAAATATTCAAAACTTTAATGAAGTCAACGTTGCTGACATTCAAAGAAATTTAACTTTAAAACTTTTAAAAACCGACCAACTTTTAAAACTTAAAATGTTAGAAGATAAAATCGACAGTATTCTTGATAATATAGCATCTGCAAAGCAAGGTATTTTACACCCTAGCAAATTGACAGGAGAAGAAACATTAAGTTCTGATTTAGATTTTTTCAAAATTAAACATTCGAAAATAGGAGCTTTTAAATTGGACGGAACAAAACTAGTGTAAGCTATAAAATTGCCTAAAAGTTATATCCAAACACAATTGAGAATGATAATGCCAATGCCTACCAATAATTTTAAAGAAATAGATATATTAACTACAGAATTTATTGAACTTAACAAAATTAAATATAATTATAATCCCAACAATATTTATATACAAGATTTAAAAAAATAAATAATTGTATAACTGATAACGTATGCCATTTTAAAATAAACAATAAAACAGAAAATTTAAACATAGAAGACAATCTTGCAGTTTGTGAAAACCTAAAAGAAGAAATTGTAAATAATGGTTGTGACGACAGAAATTTAATTTTAAGTGGACATTTTATATTCAATATCAATAACTATACAATTAACATAAGAAATATTTCAATATCGAACTTTAATTTGGAATTTGTGCATAAATTTTCATATGAAGAAGACCAAAATATTATAAAAATAGGAAAAATAAAATTTTGAAACTATGTTAAAAATCTATCAAATAGAAAACCTAAAGCACTAAATGAATTAAATTATCATAAAAATAATAATTATATCATAAACTCAGTAACGATTTTCATTGTAATTATAGAAATACTTGTAATTGGAATTCTAATTTGTATGATTCAAAAAAAGAACACAAACAATAAAATGACTGTAAAAGACATAGAATTAAAAATTGATTCTAACAAAATTCAGGAGAATCTTGAATTAAAGGGGGTGAAGTTACACAAATGCAAGTCAACAAAACTGACGACGGAACATTTGTGTTGTTTCGCAACCCATAATGTAATTTTAACACCACTTTCCGGTGAAATTGTAATAATCGACGATTGCAATACTCTATGACCATCAGAAGTAGTGGCATTGACCGAACATTATTATATGAATGTAATCAATATTTAGACTTAGCATAATTAATTAATAAATCAACCGGCAGTCGCAATCGACCCGGGAAAAACGATACATGTCTATTCGCTTAACTCGCGTGCCGGACGCGCCGCACAGTGGGGCAAACAAGGAAAAAATTCAATTCTTTGAAAGTGTCAATTTGCTTTTGTCTGTTGCTTTTGGCGGAATATGTAGTGTGTAAGCAACAATATCCAGTAAAGAACGCATCCGGATACGTCCGGATTCGACTTCAAATGCATTTTGAAGTTGGCTTAAAAATATATTGAAAATTTTTTGAACATTTTTAAAAATAAAATTTGGAATGCCAATTTTAATTATTTATTAGAATATAGTTTTAAACAAAATTTTAAGAAAATTCATTAGCCCTTTTTCAAGATACAGAATTTTCAAAAAAGAAAAAAAAATATTTTTTTTTTTAAATTCAATACTTTTTTTTCGAAAATTTCTGCACGCAAAATTGTTAATATACTGAAGAAACTCCTGTATAAAATTTGTTGGCAAAATCGGTGCAGGTGTTAACGAGAAGTTTGAAAATCAATAACCCGGTTCTATGACAGGATTGTAACAGTTGTTGGACCAAAATATTAAGCATAGTCCTTGGTGCTTTGTAATTTTTTTTAAATAAAATCGTTAGAGCCATTTATAAGATAAATAACTTGTTATTTATTAGTTATATATCAGGTACCGTTATTTAATAAGTTAATTTCAATCAATTTCCTCTCCAGGGAGCCCTTTGATGGGAACTTTAATTTCATAGTTTGAAGAAAATCACATCAGTGGTTAAGGCTGGTACAGACATACAGTCTGGCAGACAAACAGACAGAACTGCGGCACCCATTTTTTCACTTCTCTATCATCGTAATATTGTGTAAAATTATTATCTCTATAGTAGGTACTCTAGTTCGAATTTTTTTTGTTTTAACTTGCCCTAGTATCCATGTATGTATGTAATAGGTACGATTTCGTCAAAGCAACCTAGACTTGCATTTTTGTTAAAAACAAAATATTACATTTTATATAATTTAGTTTTTGAGAATTTTGTTCACGATTTAACATCAAAACAATAACAAAGCTTTTATGAAATAAGAACTATTTAAAAAGTTTGCAATGTCACATCTTAATTTTTATTCAGAGGCATATGACTCCATAATGTGATAAGCAGTATTATTTCGTTATTAAAATTCACTGTGTCACATCGTAAAAATTCAGTAGCAAAAAATTACGATATTGGTATGCAAATGTAATAATTTTTCTTTGTCTTACATTTCGTCTAACTGGCTCGCTTGTGTAAGCACAATAGAAAAGATGGTTCTGATTTCATTTAACCAAGACTCCATAAAAAAAAGCCAAAAAACGCCCACAAAATGGGCGTGGTAAAAGTTGTGCATTGTTGATTATCCAATATGTATTTGCATAAGGTTTAGTTAAACAACATCCGAATTTTTACTAGTTTTTACGAAAAATTAGTTTCTTAATAAATTGGGCGTAGCAGTGGGCGGATATTTTTTGTTTTGGTTTATCAAGCTGTCAATTATATTTTTTGCAAGTTTCATCAAAATCGGTTCAGTAGTTTAGAGTTTAGAGAGTTTTTTCCACTTTCCCATACAAGGTGCCCCATTGTGCGCGCGCCGTCGCACAGTGGTTCCAAGGTGGAAAAAACCCCAAATATTGAAACTTTTTGCACCGTAAAAGTAATGTTATTTTTGGAATCAACATGTATGTTCATGAAGAAAACACTTCTTTTTTTATTTTTATCTGATACAGGTTCACAGTACAGTCACCACAAAGTGGCCTCTTTCTCATTTTTTGAAGTTTAAAGTTTTTTGTTTGCAGTTTTTAAATGCCATTTTTTTTTATTAGGAGCATTTAAAAAAAAAATAATTGCTAAGTTCAATATAACGACATATTTGACTTTATTATTACATTTCCCGTTTTTCAAATAGTCTTACCAATTACAAATATATGACTCTTGAGCGGAGCTACCTCTGGAATGAATTATTCTTGCTATTTAATAGCCTATAAATGAGAAGCTAAACGTTGCTAAACGTCCGCAATACAACTGCTTATGCTATATACTTCTTGTGATGCAAAAACAAAAGGTCACTTTCGGTCACTTTGCCGTAAGAAGCTTTTAAGAGCATACAACACGTGTTTCGAAAATAGTACCTGAAATGGACTGCTGGTATTACCGTTACTAATTTCACAGCTATTTTAATTGAATTAGTTATTTACATAATGATTGATCAAAACTGTCATCGTTGCACCTGCGTTTGAGCTTTGGTTGTGGTAACATTAATGTAAAAAGTTTGTCATAGCAAAAAAAGTTGTTTGCGAATTCTTTTTCACCCAAAAAGTAAACTTTTTAGAAAATTTTTTTAAAGAATGGTACGATTATTTTAAACCTGATGAGATTGAACAAATGGTTTCTGAAATAAAGAGAATATTCTTACCATATATTAATAAATATTATAAGGCCATCGGTTTGTAAATTCTTAATTTTTAAGTAATTTTAATTTGTTCAAGAAAGTTTCTAGTTCATTTTAAACAAAAATATGTCGACTCTCGTTTTAATACGTCAACTGCGGGTACAAAAGGAAGGCTGAATAAAGTATATGAAGATTGTTGTGCTAGGGCACAACTTTACGCTTTTGCCCAATACTCCCATCTCAGTTTTTAATGCCGACACAGCCTCAGCTTTTATAATTCAAACAAAACTAACAAAACATCAATACGAAGTGATTATAAAAGCACCGGATGATATCGGCCATAATATATTTCCGTCATATCAAACAATTTTAAAATCAAAAAAGGGAGTATTATCCTGAAAATATAACATAAATCAGTCCTTTTCAGGACCATAAACAATCTGAAAAGAGATACAAATTAATTTAATTTTGTACTATACTTAAGTTAAAAATCTTATGTTATACCCGGGTAGTTTTGTTTTTTGGTGGGCAGGTGAAGATACCGAATAAATTCTAGGAAGCATAAGGAATAAATTGGCAAGCACAAGGATTAAATTTGATGGAGATATTTATAGAATAAATGAAATTGTTTGCAATAAAACGCAATATAAATGTATTAGTAGCACAGAACCTATTGTATTATTTTGTTACTTTTTTTAATGAATGGATAATATCTATATATATATCACTTCAGATGAAATAGAGGGTTAATTCGAAACATTAAAAAAAAACTTTTTTAATGAAATGTGTAGAAATATAGATATTTTTTAAATATATTCATAATTTGTAGAGCATGATGAAAACTTATTTCATTAATACCAGTTGTCAAATTTCAACAAAATAAGCTTATCCGTTTGGTTTCGTTGCACAATATCCTTCAGGACATAATGGAAAAACTATTTGTTAATGAAATGTCTGTAAGAACGCTAATTTCCAAGTAAGACCCAAAGCTTTTGTAGGATATTGAGATCTTATTCTTATACCACATGTCGAATTTCAAATAGATCATCTTATCCGTTTGGTTTTTATAGAATATTTTCCACTTGCTAGGAAACAATTAAAAAAAAACGTTTTTTTTTAGAAATATGTGTAAGTACCCTTATTTTTCAGCTAGATTCAAAATATTTGCAGCATGTTGAGGAATTGCTCCATTCTAACCAAATGCCAAATTTCAACAACATCGGCCTATCCGTTTTGTTTTTATCGAATTTTGTCCACTTGATCCATACAATGGAACCACTATGCGCCGGTTATCGTGCAAAAATTCTTTTTTTTATAAATTCGGTTGTGAAAGTTGTGTGGATTCTGTAAATCCAATTGTGTTTCGCAGATATAAGATCTGCCTTCGTAAATATAACACTCATCCTAAATTCGCGTTTTAAACTTCAAAACAATTGAAACTGGGGGTTATTGATTGTATCAAACTAACCTACAGTCCTACAGGTTCTAGATTTTTGTCGCACCTAAGGCGAATCCCCTTTATAATACTGGTCAACGTGTATCGCAAATAAACAATTTGCAGATGTCAGGGTGGTACCTATCTTTTAAGTAAATCCTTCAGCTCTCAGAATTCTAGGTAAGTTTTAGAGACAATTATACATATTTGAAATATTTCGCCTAAAGTTAAGTGTACAGTTCCTCAACAAAAAAAAAATAAAAGCATTTCTTATGGGAGAGATGTTTGCGAAAAAAAAAGTTTGACGTTTTATTTTTTTTGTCGTGCTGTGAACCAACCCTGATAAAAAAAATGTGTACTCACCACTGCTCACCACGAATATTTTTCGCACAAAACAATGTCATTGACAAAAAATAAAGAATATATTTTTTATTTCACCCCAGATGTAAAAAAAAAATTCTCACCTTAAGATTCCCAAAAAAAAAAATAAAGATTTAATTGAGGTAATACACAAAAAAAAAAAAAAACCAACAATAGAATGAAAGGCTATCAGCCCTCTTCTTAAATTAGCATCCTGTAGTACTCCATAAATGATCCAATTGACTTCTACCAATTTTAGAACTCACAAAATTCGATTTGAGTTTTCAAACGACTTCTTTTGTTATTGTTAGACTTTTGAAAGTTTAAAGATTTTAGAGAGGGATATGAAAAAGTTAAAAGAAAATCTGTGAAGAAAATAGAAAATCTAAATAATTCCAAATAGAGGAACAAAATGGAGAGAGGCAAGAGAAAACTTTTTATATGGAAAAACTTCACAAGGATATCCTCAGGAAAATTAAAAGTTTTTCTTTCGTTTGACACTTGGAATCATATAAAATTAAATTTGTCTTTTCTATAACTTCTTAGAAAAGTATAGGTCACCCACTTTTGAGTGACACCAAAAATATGTATCTCATGCCAAGCCAAATAATATTTATAACAACAATACGCAACCTTTTAACACTAGAAAATATAATTATGTATCTATGTATGTCTATGAGGGAAAAGGAAAATAGCTGCATGCTACACATGGGTTTAAATCATACAGCAAACAATAACTTGAATAAAATCAAAGCAAACTCATATACTCGAATCGACCAAAGCATTTAAACACTTCTCCCCATTTTCAAGGCGGTTTATTTTCATTTAAAACAAATTCTATGGAATGAGTATTTTATAATTGCTTTTGTCCAAAACCCCATTGTTCATCGTTCATCCGGGGCGCTCCGAACATGTGGAGACTTTCTCAGAAATACACATTTTACAGAGTGGTGAACCATTACAGTACACAATTGTTTCCATTAACCTGAAACACAAGAGATGTGTACCAAGGATGAAACTGTATCATATTTGTGTATGTTTTTTTGTTTTTAAGAAATGTTTTCCTTTTTTAAATTCCATTACAAAGCGGGACACGGATTCTACCGTGTTATAGTCATGGCAAAGCTATAATAAATTCAATTAACGTTCTGTAATGGATTCGTTTATTATTCACGACTATACAACAACTTATTATATTTCCCTGTTTAGATGGTAAATTTATATTTTTGAGTAAAGACGTAGATTAAAGCAAATAATGTAAAAGTAAAGGATTATACATAGGTAGTGAGTGCGGTATTGAAAATAGTCGTATATTAATCAGCTTCAGCTGACATTGACGATGCAGTATTTTGTATTTTGAAAAAAAAGGATGAATTACACATAAAAAATCTTTTAAAAGGCCGTGTAGGAGATCTTGAGTTTCTTGTTATTAAACAAAAAACGAAAATATGTAGTCAGATCAACATGAAAAGTAGAAGCATTATCCCGCATCACCTCACTTGGATTTCCATGAATTCTTTGCAGGGCCGTAGTGTCTATTGGGGAAACTGGAGCAATGCCCCGGAACCCCGGCCAGGAGGCCTATAACGGAGATATACTTATGTATCGTTAGAATCGGTATTAACTTTGTTAAGTTTGCTTTGATCAGCTTAATCCCACTTTTGGAATCATTGCTACTAAAATCCAATTGACGAATAAAATCTAACCGTAATCAACTCTTACTTTATAGATCCTACAAATCCTAAACTAACTGTGTATTGAATAGGTCTGGCCACGAGACGAGACTCGGCGAGAATTTTGTAAGTCTCGTCTCGGTTTCGTTAAAATCGAAAATTTACAGTCTCGTCTCGGTCTGGTGTCGGTCTCGTATAATTCAATGTCGTATCGGTGTCAGCCTCGCCTTTTTTGCGAGAAAATTTGTATTTGCAGTCTCATCCCGTTCTCGTCGATATCGAGACTGACACTTTTATCGTCTCGTATTACAAACAATAATTGTAAGTTTATTCCTAATATTAAAGTATCTTAATATTTGTTGTTTCGTTTTGTGTGCGTGTGAGCCATGAAATACTCATTTTATAAACGAAAACTTTTAATATATGTGTTCATGGTTACTAAAAGCTCATGGTAGGTAGATGGTGGAACTAGTACGGTGCATTTAGATTTCATTACAATTATGTTACTATGGGAAAAAAAAAAAGTCCGAGACGAAGTTTGACTTTAGTATTAAAAAGAATGTCAGTACACGAGCAATACACCACATTTTGCACAATTTTACCTGGTTTCGTTATGCCACCATCTTGCTTTAACGGTTAATTCTTTTTTGCACACGTAACTCACGTGGTTTTTATTTCAGACAAAAAAGTTATATGGCATACTTGTAGCAAATACCGACATTTGTAACTTTTTTGCCCATTGCTATGGCTTAAAAGTTATAAGACATTTTGCTTAAAAAAAACTAGGTTTGATTTTTTATACGCGTCATATTCTGCCCATAATCTCGAAAAGGCCCCAACTAACATTTTCACTATTTCGAGATAATGATGAAAACACTAAATCGTTTACCGCAACCTGAAGATACGAGCTATTCAGATGTATGCAACGCCCTTATACACAGCAAATGCGAAAGGATCTTTTTCAAAATTGATATTAAAAAAAAATGACTTGCAAAGCACCATGAAACAACAAAGGCTTAGGAACTGATCATTGATATCGATTAAGAAAGAATATAAGACTACGGCAAATAGAGTAATAGACCAAGAGCCCACAGCAAATTCAGGGGTGTGAAAGTGAACCAAAAAAAAAAGTATATGAGTCGAAAGGTGTGGTAATGCTTATGAAAGAAATACAAGTCTTGCAGTCCCTTGAGGTGGCTTAAGATGCGTTATAGCAATTTGAAAACCTTAAAAAAGCAACTTTGAGGATGATTGTATGGACCAAAAAAAATGTTTATCCACCCCTAGGTATTGAGTCCCTGGTTACAGATCCGTATGTCCAAGACCGATTGAAGGCGGCATTTCAAATTATGATGATAACAAATTTCCTATGGCTGACCAATTTCTGGAACTAGTTGACCTTTTTTGACGAATTACTGACCTTTTAGATGGCATACTTCTTTTGCGAATATCCCATATGAGGTGCTTAAGGTTTAGGAGCCAAGCTACGGCCCTGATTTTGTATGCTCTCCAGGATGTGAACAGTGTATAATTACTTAGAAATAGTATAATATAAGCTGGTGTAAGGAAAGGAGGTAGTGAAACTCAAAGTACTGGTTCGTGCCTCTCTAGTGAGCTGTTCGATTTTTTTCCAGTGTGAATTATAAAACAAAAACTTTGAAATTTTTATTGATGTCGTTGAAAAAATATGAGTTTTAAGGTTTTAACGCTAAATTCTATAATTTCTTCTCATTTAAGACTTTAACTGTAACATAACAACATTACTAGCGAAAAATAAAAAAAAATATGCACGACTGAATCGCACGAACTTCTTATAGTAGCTAACAACTTAAACGTACATAGCTAAAAATTATGATGTACACTCCAATTCACTCGTTTATACACAGATTATTTTTCAATAAACTTTTAACGATTTCTCTATAACCTTTTATAATTATGACAAACCTAATTATAGAATCTTAGAAATTAAATGCCAAGGTTGGCAATGACAACACTGGGCTAAGGCATGTCATGGGAAAACATGGTGTTGGTAACCGAAACGACAATGGCGAACGATTTGTCGATTTCTGCAACGCCAACGGCCTTGTTATTGGAGGGACCATGTTCGAGCATAAGACGTGCCACAAAGTCAGTTGGGTGTCGACTGACAGACAAGCAACTTCCAACCAAATTGACCACTTCGCGATCAGCCGGCGTTTTAGAAGCAGTCTCCAGGACGTCCGTAACAGAAGAGGTGCTGACATGGGAATGGCCCGGGACCAACATCTGATGGTTGCTACCGTAAAATTGCGTACAGCTGCAGTTCGGAGATCCCAAGGAAACACTCGAATGCCCAAGTTTAATACAGATAGACTAAAGGATCCTGCAGTGCGCCAACAACTAGGGGACCACCTTTCACAAGGATTGAACGCAATCAGCAGCACGGAAACCACATCCATCGAAAATCATTGGTGTGCTGTGAAAAATGTGTTCATATCCGGTGCTGAAAGTATAGTCGGCCGGGCGCAAGGAAGAAATAGTGCTTGGCTTTCCGACGAAACTTGGGCAAGGATCGAAGAAAGGAAACACCTTAAAGCTCGCATCGCAGCTACCCCAGCAGCAGGGAGAAACGAGCTTGAGTCTACGTACCGCATGAAGATGAGGGAAGTTCACCGTAGTGTGCGACGTGATAAGCGTAACTACATCAACGCACTGGCTACAGAAGCAGAAGAAGCCGCTAGTAGGTGTGACAGTAGGACCGTCTACAGAATTACCAAAGAGCTCACTGGTGTCCAGAGCTCAAAACAACACCTGGTTAAAGACACAAACGGATCCCTGCTAATTTCGGATGAGGACCAGCTCATAAGGTGGAGGGAACACTTTTCTGCGGTTTTAAACCGCGTTTTCGCAAGTGAAGTGAACCCTACTCCCACTGAGCTACCCGAAGTAACAATTTCCCGAATACGCACCGTACCCCCCAGTAAAGAAGAAATTATCACCGCCATCAAAGCACTGAAGAACAACAAAGCGGTTGGACTTGACGGTATTCCTGCAGAGCTCTTAGGAGCAGCCCCAACGACATCGAGCGAGCTACTGCACCCACTTATTAAGAGAGCTTGGGAAGCAGAGAGCTTTCCTGAAGAGTGGAAAAAAGGAATGATTGTCAAGCTCCCAAAGAAAGGAGATCTCACACAGTGCGAAAACTGGAGAGGAATATGCGTTCTGCCTGCAGTAGCCAAGATAATAGCAAGGATAATATTGGACCGAATTAAAGACCACCTCGAAGACACACTCGACGCCGAACAAGCAGGTTTCCGCACTGGATCTTCCTGTGTTGATCACATCAACACCTTGAGGATCATCATCGAACAGTGCGTTGAATATCGATCACCACTTCACCTGCTGTTCATCGATTTTGAAAAGGCGTTCGACAGTGTCAATAGAGAATTTATTTGGCTTGCTTTGCACAGGAGGGGCATCCCAGATAAATTGATTGCTATTATCAAGGCTACATATGATGGATCCAGGTGTCACGTTTTGCACAAAGGTAGGCTGTCAGAGGAGTTTGAAATCCAAAGTGGAGTTAGGCAAGGCTGTATACTGTCACCAATACTGTTCCTGTTGGTTATAAGTGACGTACTGCACGCAGCTTTGTCAAATGGAAATGGGGGAATTCAGTGGACTCTGCAATCTCACCTCAAACATCTGGACTACGCGGACGACGTATGCTTACTCTCTCATAGGATCATGGATCTCCATCAAATGACAACAAGGGTGGAGAGAGAAGCAGAAATCGTAGGGCTTAAGATCAACTCGGCAAAAACTAAAAGGATCAGCCTTGGAACTTCCTCATCAATCCAAGTAAATATTTCTGGACAACCGGTAGAGATGGTAGAGGATTTCCAATATCTTGGGAGTATTATCTCTACGGGTGGCGGAACTGAACTGGACGTAAACAGCCGAATCAGAAAAGCAAAGGCTGCGTTCGGAATGCTGTCCAAAATATGGAGAAACAACTCTTTTAGCTTAAAGACCAAGCTACGACTGTTCCGCTCCAATGTTGAATCCGTTCTGCTTTACGGCTGCAGCACTTGGAAAGTCACTGAAATTGTCACTAGAAAGCTGCAAACCTTCGTTAATAGATGTCTACGAAACATCTTGAGGATTTTCTGGCCCAACCGTATCTCCAATGCCGAACTTCATACGAGAACGGGTCAGGAGCCCATAGACTCCATTATACGAAGAAGAAAGTGGCAGTGGATTGGCCATACGCTTCGAAAAGGCGATCGGTGCATTGCATCTCAAGCAATGCAGTGGAACCCGCTCACACAGGAGGGAAGACAAGTGGGCCGGCCTAGAAGTACATGGCGAAGAACGGTCGAACAGGAATCGGCACGACTGGGGAAAAGTTGGAGAGAGCTGAAATATATTTCAAGAAATCGTACACGATGGCGCGTAGGTGTAGTGGAGGCCCTATGTCCCGTAAGGGAAACATCACGGACGTAATAGGTCCGAGGACCTAAGTAAGTAAGTAAGTAATTATAGAATTTATTAAGTGTAATATGGGGATAAAGATTCAGGAAGAATTTTGAATCCTCATAAAAAATTGCTAGTCTTATGGCTCTTTGAACAATTTTAGTATAAAAATCGACTTTATTTTGTGTGTCATTCGTTTAAATACACCTTGAAAAACAACGAAGTAGCTCAGAAAATCGTTAAAAATTGTATGCAAAAAATCAAATAATCAACAGTTAAAGACATTTTCTCATGAATTTATCAATTTTGCTAAAAGGAAGTGTTCTAACCAAAGTGAAGAATGCTCGAATTCGATACTATCAGGGCAATGGTCATAGCAGTCGATGTGAAGGTCACAACATTGGACTTAGTATGCAGCTACCTTCGATATAGGGAAAACGATGAAAAAACAATAAACCGCTAGTTAACATGGCTGCATCACCTCAAACAAGACAACGCATATTCCAAAAAGTCCCAAATTCAACATTATCAGTTAGCAAAATCAATGGTAAAACCGTAGTTAAAGCCACCAAAAATGCTTTTTATCAGATTGTCCGGGAAGGCACACATTTCAACCATCTAAAAATTTAAAAAGATCCACCGAAATCAGGCTGGAACAGATCTGTTTCGTGTGCTCTTAAAGTTGAGTTAACTAGCCATGTTAACAAGTGGTTTGTTGTTTGTTCAGCGTTTTCCCTATATCGAAGGTAGCTGCATACTAAGTCCAATGTTGTGACCTTCACATCGACTGCTATGACCATTGCCCTGATAGTATCGAATTCGAGCATTCTTCTCTTCGGTTAGAACACTTCCTTTTGGCAAAATTGTTAAATTCGTGAGAAAATGTCTTTAACTGTTGATTATTTGATTTTTTGCATACTATTTTTAACGATTTTCTGAGCTACCTGGTTGTTTTTCAAGGTGTATTTAAACGAATGACACAAAAAATAAGGTCGATTTATTGACTAAAATTGTTCAAAGAGCCATAAGACTAACAATTTTTCAAAATTCAAAATTCTTCTTGAATCTTAATCCCCATATTACACTTAATAAATTCTATAATTAGATTTGTCATAATTATAAAAGGTTATAGAGAAATCCTAAAAAGTTTATTGCAAAAAAATCTGTATTTAAACGAGTGAATTGGAGTGTATGTATACCTGCATTATGTATTTGTTTCATAATATTATATCATTAAAAAAAATGTTAAAAAAAAATTTAAATAAGTTATAACCATAAATTACTATAAAGAGCTCAAAATAAAGTACGCCATCTGATTTGTAATTTGTTTGATAGATATGAATTTCTGAAAAAAATCAAAAATCGTTACATATATATAAAATTTTATATATAAAATTTTGTTGCACATTTTCAAAAATAAAATCTGGTATGCCAACTTTAAGTATTTAATAAAATACAATATTACACAAAATTAAAAGATATTCATGAGTCCATTTTCAAGAAACACTCCGCTCCACTTGAATAGAAACAAACTTTTTTTCTACTTTCAGAGCGTGTAGCACTTTGGTAAATTTATATTTTGGTTTTAGTTCTTAAGCCTAGTATATCTTTTGAACGAAAAAAAATAGTGGTGGGAAATATTTTCTTTAAACATCTGGGGTGAAAGGAAAAATGTTTTCTTTTTTTGTTCACAAAACAATGTCACTGACATTGTTTTGAGCGAAAAATGTTCGTGGTGAGTACAAATTTTTTTGTCAGGGGTGGTTCACAGCTCGATAAAAAAAAAAATAAATGTCAAACTTTTTTTGCCGCCAAAATCTTTCCCATAAGAAGTGCATGAAGTTTTTTTTTTTTGTTGAGGAACTGTATGCTAGGCTTTAGTAGTAAAAAATAACCTAATGGTATTTTCCTAAACTATTCTGTCCCTATTGTTTTATTCGCATTAGATCCCTCTTATAGGAACTAAAACCAAAAGGTGAATTTATAAATTTATTAAAGCGCTACACGCTTAGGGGTCAGTTATAGCTATCATTGAAAACCATCATTGAAAAAGTTAGCTGTTGATTTTGAGACACTTGTAAAGTTTAATCATTGAATATTTTAATGCAGAAATATACCTTACGACTTCAAAATTATTTCTCCTCCAAAAAAAATTCATTTTGACCCATATCTTCCCCACTTCGTAACTTTTAATTTTTTCAAAGATCATTGGTAAGGTAGTTCATCATTGAAAAATTAAAAATAATTTTATGAGAAAAGTTGTGCAAAATTGAATTTTGTTGTACCTAGAAATAGATATTGAGTAAATTAGCTTTACTTTGGCATCAAAATAATCACCTATTTTTTCTTCAAAATCTCTCAAAATTGACAATTAATATTTTCAATGACTGGCCCCTTAGATAGTAAACAAAAAGTTTGTTTATATTCAAGTGGAGCGGAGTGTATTAAAATTTCAACAACAAAAAATTCAATATTTTTTTTTTAATCCAAAAATTATTTATTCGAACATTTGTTAATGCAAAATTAATTGAATTGTGGAGAAGCTCTTGTAAATATTTTGTATAGAAATCGGTGTAGTCTTAACAAAAAATTTGAAATCCAATAAATCGGTACTATGACAGGTACCGTTAATAACCGTTATTGGTAAATTTTGTTTACCAAAACATTATTAGACCCTTTTGAAATAAATACATTTTTGTATATTGATTCTAGGGCACCGTTATTTCTTGAGCTTAAAAAAATCAATTTCCCCTCCAGGGAATCACTCATCATATCGCTCATTAAAAAGAACAACGTCATAACTCCAAAAAAATTAATTTTGACCTAATCGATACAGTTCAAACTCATTTTCATAAACAATTTTTTGACAAAACGTCATTTCTAGAACTGAAAAATTAAAGGCTACAGAGCATCATCTGTCGTTATATACACTGTCACTTTTAAATATTTTGTGGAAATACTGTATTTTTGTATATACCTACGCAGGGACCTTTAAAGTGAAAACAGTCAAATAAATATTTTAAAAGTGTCATATTTTGCTATAAAACTTTAGTTAATAGCTCTACCAATAAAAAAAAAAAAAGTAGATACAAATGAAGATGATTATGAAATACAGCCATGCAAACTTTAAACTGCGATTTCTGAAGTTTGCCATTTTTTGAGTTATGACGTTTTTCTTTTAAATGAGCGATATATAACGTTAAGTCGGAAGTAAATCGCTTCAGTGGCTAATACTGCAGGTGGAGGTACAGATAGGCAGACTGAGAGACAGACAGAATTGCGGAACCCACTTTTTTCGCATTCTCTATCATCGTAATGTTAAGGAAAATTATTATCTCGAGTTCTATTTTTTTTTTACGAATACTTCCCCTAAAGTATTTATGTACATCGCAAGTAAAAATACGAACGACTGGATCGCACAAACTTGCTCTCGTAGCTAACAACTAGACTGTAGCTAGACATTGACATTGTAGATATAGTAATAGACTAAGAGCCAACAGCAATTTTTGGGTGTGAACGATAGCAAACATTCCTTTTGTTTTAATATAGGTTCATATTATTCATATGCAAATATGAATTAGGACAGAATTGGTAGAAAATTGTGGAATTATAGCGAATTCATAGCAATTTTCAAAATTTTTTGTAAGAGGTATTATCACTTCAATAAATTAAAAAAAAAATATATTTGATTTTCCGTAATTTTCCTTAAGTCCTAACATCTTATTCTTAGCAAACTGACCAACAGAACTTAAGATATAAGGTTTTCAAGCCAAGATTTTCTTCCTAGTTTTTTAAATCTCCAAGAAAAATCCGATAAGGTTTTCTTAACAATCTTATATTTTGAGTTCCATTAATGGGAGTGCTATGACTAAAGTGTTAAGACTTAGGGAAAATGACAGAGCCTCATGACATATATTAAAATATATATTTTTTTTAAACTCAAACCCCAAATTGTATCCTCAACAACATACTCAAAGTCCCCCAAAATCCCCGCATTGGCTTTTTGTGTAGACGTATTTTAAGAGGTGGATAGGGGAGGGAGGCGGGATTTTGTCAAGCTGAAAAATTTAATCATATGACACATATCTTTAAGGTGCTTTTCAACGCTGATTCTAAAGAGATGAAAACTGAAAAGATACATGTATCCTGTGGAAAGTTAATGTCATTTTTATGGAATGTTCACTTTTTTTAAAGTACAACAAGTAAAAGTAGATGTTATGGTAATAATGACGCACTAACATCTCGCCCTCAAAAAACACCTTTTCACCACAGATATTTTTGGGGACTCTTTTGATTCTTAGAAAACATGCCAAATGAAACATTTAAACCAAATTTCATTAAAATCCAATTATTTTAAAATGGTTGTGGGTAATACATTACTTGTTATACTTTAAAAAAAAGTGATCATTCCATAAAAATGATATTAACTTTCCACAGGATACATGTATCTTTTCAGTTTTGGTCTCTTTAGAATCAGCGTTGAAAAGCACCCTAAAAACATGTGTCATTTGATTAGATTGTATTACAACAAATTTTTCAGCTTGACAAACTCCCGCCTCCCTCCCCTATCCACCTCTTAAAATGCGTCTACACAAAAAGCCAATGCGGGGATTTTGGGGGACTTTGGATATGTTGTTGAGGATAAAATTCTGCGTCGATACCAGAAATAAAATTTAATGAATTAATTTGTCCCTGGTCCGATCCTATCTTACTTAGACTAATTACGCAGCTGAAGCAAAACGAAAATTTTCATACAAAAATTGACGCAGTTTGATAGCGAAAATTGAAAATCATAGTAGATTACTTGAGTCAAGTCTCCACTTTTTTCCACGCACAAAACAAAAAAAAAACAAAATATTTTTTTTGATATTCTGTAAAGGTATAACTACTTCAAAAAAGTCGATTTATTCAAAACCTTTTTTTCCTACCTATCTATTCTTACATCCAACAAAAAGTTTTCCTGGATTGAAATGCACACGAACAAAATTTTCCTATGCAATTCAGTCAGTGGAATAAGTCAAAGCTGGCACGAAAAATTTACATCAGGAAAATAAATAAATTCATTTTTGACAAAAGATTTTAACCTGAAAATTTATTTGATCAAAAAATTCTATGAGTTTTCCAGATCGCTATAACTGGTCCCGAAGTAGGAAACAATTAAAAACATAAAAAAACTTTATTTCGTGAACCATCAGAATATTATTAAAAGAAGGCAAAAGAACCTAACATTTTTTGCTCTGTATTTACCTAAACGCCACACCCAGAGTCACCATATTTTATGTATGTTTCTAATGTTCATCTCAATCAACTTTATAATTCAACGTATAATTAAAATTTCTTTTATAATTCTTTTTTTTTTGTCATCAAAGAGGCAATCATATTCCAATGAAAAAACCGATGATTCGGCATCACATATTAATCGAAATCAGTTGTTTTGATACTTCGATTTTCAGTGAAAATAATTAATTTGGTGTTGCACGACTGAAACGCTCTGCGTGACAAAAGCAACAGCATATCAGTAGAAATACAATTATTGCAGTTCAACAGAATTGTTTTGCTCTCGCACTGTGACAGACAATCATCAGAAACAGTGCAGTTTTCGGAATGAGGTTATTTTCGAAATCGTCACATCAATCTTGTAGACTGTTGATGGAATAATTGATTGGAAACATCAGTTTTCTGTTTTCAGCGTAAACATCACAGATTGGCAATTTTCTGGGGAGGTAGATTTTAATGATTTTTCTGTTCAATCGGCGGAAAATAATCAAAAGTTTATATGTATGTACATATATGTAGGTAGAGTATTCAACTAAATATTAAAATGGTGAATTATAGTCAAAACATGTATATTTATAATGTGTATGGGTACCTGTGCACACATTCATTATGCATACATCATGTTGTGGAGTCTGTAGACTATAGGGTAGTTTTTTGTTTTAATTCTTATATTGGGCGTTTTTTATTCGGCATTTTTATAGGCAGTGCAGCAAATGTTTCATGTTAAAGAATAGTGTGGATAAATAAGGCAGTAAAATTAGGGCCGATAATAGTGTTAATAAAGTCTTAGAATGTTTGGAATGGAACGACACTCGTTTGGGTTGCAGAGATGTAAAATATAATAGCCCAGGAATTTTGTGCAAAATTCCTAAATTTTGGTAAGAGGTTTAGGATTTTGATGGGTTGTAGAGCTATTTAAAAGGAGTATTTGAGGAATTATCTTGGCCTCTAGCTGTTGAGCGATCCGCGTAATCAGCGTTTGGAAAAAAAAAATGGTGATGACAAAAAAAAAAACAAAAATTTAATGGTACATTCCACAAACTTCTAAAATATCTCAAAAAATACATAATTAAATTTTTTATCATGGTACATTTTTTTCATTTATATCGAAAATCCAAAACTTAGTACAAATTTTATTCAAAGTTGAAAATTGAAATTGTCTAAACTTTTGTTGGGGTTTTTTCCGTTAAAAATACAGTTTTGTTAACCAATTAATTTTGCGTCGTTTGATATATCTTACAAGCCTGTGTTATGTACCCTTCTGTAAAAAACAACATTTTATTTAAAGACAAATCACGAACAAAAATAAGGTATAAATTAAAAAAAAATATAACGGTACATTTAGGAAAATTTTTAAATAGCTCAAACGATGCAGAATTGAATTTAGAACAAGATAGTAAACTTTTTTTTTTAATATGTCTGTCAATTTTTTATAACATTTTAAACAATTTCTTAAAATATGTACTCTTAAAACGGAATTGTAAACAAAATATAACAAAATCAAAAAAAAAAACACTTTTCTTTCACTGTTAAATTCAACATTGTTTGAGATATTTTTGAGATTTTTCTTGTAGATAGATTTTGAATAATTTTAATAAAATGGATAAGGAACCATGAAGAAAACTTAAAAGTTTCAAATGATAAAAAAAAAAAAATATAACGGAACTTACATTTCAGAAAGCTGGCAAAATTCAAATGATGCAAAATTTACTAAAGCATAAAACTGTGTACATTTTTTTGTATATTACGACCTTGAAAAAAATTAAAAAATTTTAGTAAACGTTGAAGAAGTGAAAATGTTATTTCGCATTGTATAAAATATGTGGTTATGCATAAAATATTTATCGTTCTGAAAATATTTTGAATTTATTCAAGAGACAACCATGAAAAAAAATGATTTTTCTTAAAAAAAAAAAAAAAAAAAATATAACGGTACATTTTTTGAACCATCAAACTATTTTAAATTATGCAGCAATAAATGGTTCTTAAGATTGTATGTTAACTTGTTTTAGAAAGCAGCACTAAATTTGTCAAATTTGTATACAAATGGAAGAAATTGATTTTTTTTTTTTTTTTCATTTTTTTAACTGTTTTTTGATAAAATAGAGTATTTAATCGGACCCAATTAAACTAAATGCAATATTAATTTGTCCTTTATTATATTTTCCGTCATAAGTGGTATTACAAAAGTCTGTATTACGCACTATTTGGAATTTTTTTAATTTAATTCATCAAGAAACGTGGTACAAAATATTTAAGTTCTAACTAAAAAAAAAAAAAATACAACGTTACATTTCACAAAGATTTAAAGTATTTCAAATGATGACCAATTTAACTCAGTTTAAGAAAATGTAATACTTCTTTTTATAAAGAACCGTAAAATTGGAAAAATTGTCTTTGAAAGTTGAAAAAAAGAAAATGTTCATTTTCTTACAATATTTACTATCGAAATTGAATAGCTAACGGTACTGAATAACACTAAAAAAAATATTTTATTTTGATAATTATTTTATTTTGCGTCTTTTATGATATTTTGCAGGTTCCTTCTGCGCATATTACTGAAAAAAAAATCGAAGAAAACAATGAAAAAGAACATACTTCAGTTATACCTAGATTTTTATCAATATTTTATTTGCTTAAATATTAGTTTTTTTGTTTCTAGGTACATTATAGTTTATATTTTTAGTTATTAGTATTACAAAAATTTGAATGAAAGCTCATTGGACTCTTCTTCGGTCAGATGGTCTTCTTCGCCAATGGTATCATTACAGGATGTTCCACCCATCACTAAACATAACATTTCTGATCGCCTACATTCGCATCTTGATGTACATTGTGTCCAACAGTTACAAGATATTTATTTAAGTAGATGTTCTGCAACTGTTGGCAGATCTGTTGTAACAGGAATTTATCCGCTTTTGACGGATTTCCACCCTCAATCGGTTGTTTCCAAAGCATTTCTCAGCCAAGTTTGTGCTTGATGATATACGCGATATGAATGCTGATCTGCTGCAGCTTTAGTTGGAGGACGACAAGCTAAATCAAATTTAGAATGTAACTGCAATTTAGCAATCACCCTGTTGTAACCACGGTACCATACTTCGTCAAGTGGTGTCTTTCGTGGGATATTGTAGAGTCCACGGTTCCTTAAAAAGGGTGCAGGTTATTTGTTTTTTTTTTTTGATTAGTCTACGTTAAAACCAAATTAAAACAGGATGTGTATTTTGTTTATTTTTAAAAAGTTTTACGCATGAATTTATTTTGTTTTATATTTTATAATTCAATAACTAACAATTTCTAAATATTTCATGTATCAAACTTATTCCTACATCAATAATAACCAAAGATATATAACCATTTTAATTAATCGAAAAATTCCCAAAATTAAAAAAAAAAAATCACAATTAAATACCGTTATTATTTTTTCTCCAACACCCACAGGTGGGTATATGTCTGAAAAGTCATTTAATGGTATAAGGTACAATACAAGTAAGTATCAAACCTATTACCGAAATTTAGAATTTTGTATGGCGACATGTCTATAGGAATTTTGTTAAAAAAGGACGCGACTAAAATCTTCTCAAACACAGTTAAACAAATTTTTTTATGTAATTCTAAAAATGAGGTTTTCTGCAAAATTGAATGCTTAAAACTGGACAATTTTGTTTTTTTTTTTAGTTATAAAGTTACGATTAACAAAACTAAACCAACCTCCATTACGACTTTTTTCCAAAAATTTGACTTTTAGAGTATTTTGAAAAAAATTTTAAGGTATATATGTTTTGTGTTATATTTTATTATTTAAGAAAAAACAATTATCAATCATTTGACGTACCAATCTTGTTTCTAAACCAATTATATCCAAAGATATAGCCATTTTAATGAAACAAAGAATTCCCAAAAATTAAAAAAAAAATCACACTAAAATCCCGTTATTTTTTTTTTTGCTCAACAGCTACAGTCAAGGATATTTCTGAAGAGTTGTATAATAGTATTAGGTACAATATATGTATCAAAATTATTACCAAAATTTAGAAACTTGTATGGAGCCATGTTTTTGTTTCCTGGGCTATAAGAGTGTATATAAATAGTGCATATACTATGTATGTTTTATTCATTACTCATTTCTACGCTAGCTATAGATTACCAATAAAAAGCGCCTGTTAATGAAAATAGTTAGGTTCATATATGAAAATAGTACGTTAGATAGGTACAGTGTAAACCTACATATTGATGTCGATGCAAAGTGGAGACAAATCCAAAAAAAAAAGGGTTTTGTGATGAAACTGTGGTTACACGTTTGTTTGGCCATCAAACACAAAAGAGCTAGTCTTAATCCAGTTTAGAGAATTAGGTAGGTATTTCTTCAATTGAACAAAAATATATTACGTCAAAACCTAGTTTGACTGTACCTACTGGTTTATTTTGCCTGAATCTTTTATTAAGCGTGTTTATTCTAATGTGTTTCTCCTTTAAATATAAATCTTGCCAGTAAAAATATTGAAACCCGTACGTAAATATTATGAAACGTGGTATAACATTGACCAATCCGATTTTCCATTTGTACTTTAAATTTATAAACAATCAACATAAATAAAATTTTAACAAGAAACCACCATATACTGATTTTCCATATAAAATACTACTGCTAATAGTGTTCATGAGAGGTTGCATTGAAAAATGCACAAAGGAATAAGGATTCTTTCGACTCAAACAAAAGAAATTGAATTGGCTAACGCCCATTTGTGAACTTTCAATAAACCTGTAAAAGAAAAAAAAAAAAAAAAAAAAAAAAATTAAAAAAAACCCTCTATGGAATTTTTGCTAAATACAAATAGACCCTCTTTTGGAATTGTGGTTTACCACTTTCCCAGCTATCATCGGCAATACATAATACTTTTTGTATAGGTATGTATGTAAGATTTTAGAAGGATTTGTGTTCTTACCTGATACGTTTTTAGCTGACACCAAAACTTGATCAATGTTGAGTGTTGACGAATTAAAATATTTTATTTTATTTGCAAAACCATATTTGTATTCAAATAAAACTAATTCCTTTTTCGTGACATTTTTTATTTCTTAATAAGATTTCCCTCTAGTGGGCTTTACTTAGGTCAGTTTTTGTCTTTTTTTTATTTTAAAAGGTTTTAAAAAAATTCAAGGGACGTTTCAATCGTGTTAACGATCTTCTTCAGACAGCTAAGGTCTGTTTTTTTTTTTTTTTTTTTTTGAAAAACAAGTTCTCTTGGAAATAAATCCTAATTTCTTGTGCCTAAAGCTGGCCATACACGACCGAACCTACGAGCCGAACCAAAATTGCCTGTAAATGGGAAAACTCAGATGGCTTCGTTTGATTCGGCCGAACAATTTGGATTTTCAGCCATTCCTAAATCCACGAACCTCCGAACCAATGTTCGGCTCTATCGTGTGGGGGGAATTAGCAAGCCAGCAATTCTGTTTCTGTTTGCTTCCAACTTTCCAATCGCACTAAATAATAAAATCTCTCACAATGTCATTAAATTGTAGAATACAATTTTCACCAAAAACATCTAAAGTGCCATTCATATGAAGCCGCGACCTGCGTCTGCGAATTGCGAATGGTTGCATAATTTGACATTTCATTCATATAAGTCACAGAGAGCTGCGAACTGTCATAAAAAAGTGAAGTTTCCAATAATATAAAATTTAGTGTCTATTTTTAAAAAGCAATAAACAAGGATATTTAATGATTTGCAAATAAGTTTACCCTTTTTTCTGCGGAGTCACTAATTTTTTTTAGCAACCAAACCAAACAACACGAGTAACACCAGACATTTTATTTAAATTCGAGGGAATTATTTGTTTGCAGCTTTGTGGTATGCGTCTTGTATTTGTGGACTGTGCATTTTCAGTTGACAGTTCGCAGTTCGCAGTTGTTGATCGCGTATTAAATATTAAAATGTGTTTTTTTTTTGCAAGTTTAACTAATTTAACGCAATATTTTCTATTTAAATTTTTAAATAGGATCATTTATTCCATTTGTTAAACAACTAAAATAGGAATAAGTTGATATTTGCTTCAGAAATAGCTTTAAAAGAATTAACCGCAGACGCAGTTCGCAGCTCATGGCACTTAACTGTCTCATTCTCTTTCAGTCGACTTGTGCTTTCTGCATTGAATGGACCGCTGACATTTTTTGTTTGGAGAAGAACCATTCTAAAAATTGGTTCGGATCGGCCGTGTTTGGCACCCAAATTTGGTCTGTGGACTTTGGCCAATTGAACCGGAGCCAAATGGCTCCGAGCTGTTCGGCTCAATCAAGTATGGCCAGCTTAAGATTCAATTTAAGTTGTTCTAATTTTCAGTTTTGAGTTGTCAACAAAACAGAGATAATAATAACTACTTGGTAAGCCATTAAAAGAGGAAATTCGAAAATGTAAACATGCTTTTTGTAGATATTTAGTAGTAAATTAGTTGTGGAGAGAAAAAATTCCAAGACACTGGTGAACTCAGCCATTAAAAAAGGAAATTTGAAAAAGTGATTTGTACTTTTATTTTAAAAATAAGGGTGGTAGTGCTAACTTGACACTGTGAACTCAACCCTTGAAAAGGGAAATTCGAAAATGTAAACGTTGTTTCTTGCCTGTTGGGTACCGGTATGAAGGTTTCATATGGGAACACTTGCAAGTTACTTGGACAAAAACTTATCAAAAATAATCAAAACATTGCTATGATACCATGTATTTTCAAGCCTCTTAAAGTTCTAAAATCTAAAAAAAAAAAACGCAAGGAATGCAAGAACTATTAGGTAACTGGATTTCCCACTTTTTAAATATCTCATCGAAGACGTATTTATTGTGACTAACATTTTGCCTAAAAGTAAGCCAGAGATACATAAATACAAACTTTCATCATTCTCAGGTATACCGAAGAACTTTACTATCTCAAAATCTCAAAAATTTTACAAATCAAGAACTCAGGTAAGGTAATTTAACAAAAATGAAAATTACAGTTTGTTCTTGTCCTTAATTTAATACAGGTTGTCCCTTAATTCATCAATATTATTTTAGGGCATAATTCTTGGGTATATTCTAAGAAAAAAATTGTTTTACAGTAAGGGCTTATCTCCAATATTTGAAAAAAATAAATTAAGGATTTTAAATACTTAGTTTTAAATGTGTTAAAAAAAATAGAGTGTTTTAAAAGGTTTTGTGAATATGAGCATGGATCCATATAAATAAAGATGAATAACATAATAAAAGAGTACCATTACAAAATGTATGCATAAGGCATGACACACCATGGTTAGTGATCAGTTCATGCAGCTTAACTAGCCAATTAATTGGGCATTGATAACGTTTGGGCGTAAGTTATTACCCAAACAATTATTCTATCAAAACTGAGAGCAGGTATGCATAGAACATGCGGTTAAAGGGGGGGGGGGGGGTCATGAGCACAACAGATCTCGCTTTTACTCCTTATTTTAACCATATCACATAGAAAACAAAAGTTGAATCTCCCAGGGTGGGTCATGTCCCCCATGACTCGCCCCCAAGGATCAGGCAAAACATTCTTTTAGAATTTTTTGAATTAACTACGTAATTAGTTTTTGGAATTCCAGAAAGTGTGGACTAATTTACTAATTAAAAGCTTCAATTAAATTGCATATTAATTTTTTTGAATTTCCACAAATGTAGTGCTAACTTGACATATGTACATAATTAATTTAACTCACACATGCGGAAAACGCAGTAGGTAAAGGTAATCATAAGCACATCTTTCAAACCAACTCCTCTACCCAGGTTTTTAATCAAAAATTGCGGCTGAGATCGTTTCAACTAAATACAAGTTTACAAGGGGGCGAAGCGAGCTTAACAGGCCGCCTCCACAGGCCATGAACAATGGCAGGACTATGAATGGACAATGGAGTCCAAAAAAGCCATGTCCATGCAGCGACATGTCGAAAAAAAATAACGGTTTGAACAAGACATGGAGGGCTGTGCACAACGGCGTATACAGGGGGGGGGTCACGGGGTCATGTCCCCCCCCGAGAACTCAAGATAATTTTGTTGATCTGAAATAATTATTTAGTAACCACATACAAAAAAAAGCAAGTTGGTTACCTAGAAAGCTAATATGATTTTCGATTGTTAAATTCAGAATTCAATAGAAAATTTGAATGTTGGTAACTTGGATTTCAATAAGGAATTTAATTTTCATGGCAATGAAATACCTACCTACCATATTTTGTATTCAATTGATGCAACTTAGATTTTCTTCCTCGTACCTCAAATTTAAGATGACAACAAACTTCTCGTATGATAATACATTCAAATCTTAAAATATATGCATAAACAATCATAGGTTCCGTTTTAAGATGACAGCCAAAACCTGTTTAACCAAACAGAAATTAAAGACTGTAGTTGTTTCCAAATATTCACTCAGTAAAGTAAAACCAACAGAATTTTGAAAAAGAACATTTTATATTTCTGAAAATAAAATCTTTAAACACATTATAGAACACCATATAGAAATTGCTTTATTTGATTTCTGTATGACAGAGTAGATTATTTTTAAAAGCAAACAAAAATATCTACATAATGTGAGTGACAACTTTCGATTTATTGTTATTCTAACCAAAAAATGTTAATGTGAACGAGAAATAGTCATAAATATATAAAACTATGATGAAAACCTATTATGATAGGATTTTGTTTGCACTTATTCAACATTTATGATCGAAAAATAATGTTGTTAATATGCATGTGGATTATTTTTACAAAGGAACCTATGAATCCCGTATTGCAAAAGTTTATAGCTATGGTAAAGGCGATTTATTGGAACTCCTCCTTGGTGACCGTTTGACCAGTCAAATGGAATCCTTGACAAAAACGCGACAAGGTTCACAGAATTTAACAACTTTGTCAATTATTATTATCAGAAAGGCTTTATTTTGCCTTTCACTTTGCCATCCTGGCAGTCTTAAGCTGGCCATACACGACAAAGCGGAACAGCTCGGATCTTGGCTCCGGTCTCTCATGGAGAAATGAGTCAGTTAGATGTTTTTTGTGAAAATTGTATTCTACAATTCAATGAGATAGAGTGAGATAGTGGGATTTTATTATTTAGTAACGGTGCGGTGGAGCGATTGGAAAGTTGGAAGCAAACATAACTGCTAGGCTTGCTGATTCCCCGTAGACGATAGAGCCGAACATTCGAAGGTTCATGTTCGTGGATTTTGGACTGGCTGAAAATCCAAATTCTTCGGCCGAACCAAACGAAGCCATCTGAGTTTTCCCACTCACGGGCAATTTTGGTTCACCTCCGGGCCGTTCGGCTCGTTGGTTCGGTCACGTATGGCCAGCTTAGAAACAAAATTATTTTTTTTTTCTAATCAGAAGCATATACAAATCACTCCTGAACTTTTTTCACACTTTTATTGAAAAGCAACGAAAACGAATCTTTGTATTCAATTAAAATACGAATTTGTAATGTATTTTAATTGTCCACTATTGTTATTGTATAAGCAATTTGCCCAAGTGGTCATTTTTGAAAATCACAACTATTGTTTTCATTTTCAGTAGTGAATATTTATATTTAACTGTTTACTTAAATTTCAGAAACAGAAAAGAGAGTACCTAATGTTATTTTACTAATATTTCCTGCAACTTCAATTCAAATTAGAACTAGCTGAAATAAAATTAATTCTGAACAAAATTCAAAACAAATGACCCAGCGAATCCAATATTTTTTCCTCAGTATTTTGATTGCTAAACTCAGATTTGTTGTTCAGGCAACTGGAGACTGTTGTATGCTGTTGCTGAGGTCCTCCAGAACAAAAAATGTAGGGCTGGGCACGAGACGAGACTCTGAGAGACTTTTGTAAGTCTCGGTCTCGTTAAAATCGAAAATTTTTTGTCTCGTCTCGGTCTCGTATAATTAAGTCTCGTCTCCGAAAATTATCGTTTGAATATGTGCAGAAGAAAATAAATATTTAACTGAAATTGGATTTTTTTTAATTTATTAGACTCTCTGTAAATGTCGGTTCAAATATACAGTCTCGTCTCGGTTGCTTTAAAGGCAGTCTCGCCGCGTCTAGTCTCGGTCTCGTCATGCGAGATCGAGACCGAGATTTTTCTAGTCTCGTGGCCAGCCCTAAAAAAATTTTACATTAAGGTATAGAAACGAATAGCCCGTTATACTAATACTATACGTTTTCACTGGACCAAATGAGGTAATTTCGTTGAAAATTTCCAAATGAGATCCGAAATTACATCATTTCCCATACAAATTCTTATTTCCAAATGAGCTAATTTCAACCAATAGCGTAATGGTTAGTGCGTTGGACTTCCACGCTATCTAGATCTAGGTTCACTTCCCAGCCTCGTCCACCTAAAAACTAAAAACTTCAGGGCTACTGTCTCTTTGGATGCATTGACAAATCCTCCAAGAGTGATCGCTTGTCATGAATAAGTGCTTCTCATCTAACCGTTCGGATTCGGCATAAAATTGTAGGTCCCTCTCATTCCTGTCGACAAGTGCACACAGGAATGTTTGCGAGTTTTTAGTCACTAGGCCTGGTTCCTCACGAGCCATTGTGCCACCCAATTTATTTTTTATATAAATGTATTATAGTATAGTTAATTAAGACTTTTTACCTTTTCTTGTTTATACCCACAGTAAAATATAAAACAAAAAAATATATGGCACTTTACTTTTTATAAATAGTGCTTTGCATAAGTATAAACGCACTTTATGCATTTTATAGAAAACTGGAAATGGAAGCGACACCTTACTATTTTTTTATTTTATGGGATTAGTAAATAAGAGAATTGAGCAAAAAAAAAAAGGACCGTTATTTTCCCTAGCGTTGTTTAGAAAATAAAAACAGATTTTTTCGTATTGCAGAAGTATAAACGTACTATGCAAATCTCAATTAAGCTTCATTTAATTATGAGTTTCGAGATGACAAACAACGTAGCCGCGTGGTATACATTTAAGAAATACGGAAAAGGCCAAAATTCAAGACTTTCGTTCAAGTATCCTAAGATGTAGGGCTATTCTTAGGAAAATTTCGAGATTGGGTCGTTCTTCCGTAATTTCATACCAGATCCAGAATCTTATGGAACGAAAATAAGACCCGGGGGTCCGCAAATGCTGACACGTTGCGATAATAGCCGAACAATCAATGTTGCATCTAATGGGGTGCAATGGGGTTAAAAATTGGGGTTAGGCGTTTCATTTTCGACGGTTTTTCGTACTTTGCAGTGGAGTGATTGTTCGGGGCAAAATGGCGCCAGCTCCAAATCTGACAAACGCCCACAAACAAAAGATATTGGAATTTACCCGTCAAAATATGGACCGCTATTGGAAAACAGTACTTAACATTGTATTATTTAACGCTTTAACTTTTCTTATTTTAAAAATGTATTAATACCACAATTTAATGCATTTTTTGTGCCAATAACCGTTAAAACCATCTGGCCCATCAAGGCTTAACTACTTGTTGTCACTGAAAACAATCTTTGTAAAAAAAATGCACTAGATTGTGGTATTAAATTAATTTTTGAAATAAGAAGAGTTAAAGCGTTAAATAACAAAATTTTAAGTACGGTTTTCCAATAGCGGTCCATATTTTGACGGGTAAATTCCAACATCTTTTGTTTGTGGGCTGTTGTCAGATTTGGAGTTGGCGCCATTTTGCCCCTAACAATCACTCCACTGCAAAGTACGAAAAACCGTCGAAAATGAAACGCCTAACCCCAATTCGTAACGAATTGCACTCAAAAATTGCACCCCATTAGATGCAACATTGATTTTTCGGCTATTATCGCAACGTGTCAGCATCTGCGGACCCCCGGGTCTTATTTTCGTTCCATAGTCTCGAAATGTTCCTAAGATAGCCCTACGTCTTAGGATACTTGAACGAAAGTCTTGAATTTTGGCCTTTTCCGTATTTCTTAAATGTATTCCACGCTGCTACGTTGTTTGTCATCTCGAAACTCATAATTAAATGAAGCTTAATTGAGATTTGCATAGTGCGTTTATACTTCTGCAATACGAAAAAATCTTTTTTTATTTTCTAAACAACGCTAGGGAAAATAACGGGACTTTTTGCTCAATTCACTTGTTTACTGATGCCATTAAATAAAAAAATAGTAAGGTGTCGCTTCCATTTCCTGTTTTCTATAAAATGCATTTTTACAGGTGCGTTTATACTTATGCAAAGCACTGTATAAGTCTGTGTTATTTTTTTTTCGGCGTGACCCCCCCCAAGAAGTAGGGCTGTATACGCCCCTGGCTGTGCAAAGCTTGGCCATGAGATGACGTTTCATGTGCGTGTAAGTTGTTTTTCTGGTTTTTGTTGAATGTGTAAGTGTATTTTGTTGGAAAAAATAGAAGTAGTGGTAAAAGGTTAATGAACGACATGACATAATTTGCCCAGTGACAGTGAGTAAAAATGCACTGTTTGTTGATTGGATTATGGTTGTGATGTTGACCGTCTGTATGGCCTGTGGACTCGGCATGTAAAGCACGCTTCAATACCTTATGTTAATCGGGTATCAGTATGTTCAACAATTTCTTGGCTCAAGGAAAGCAATACACAGTTAGTTAAGGTATATGTATTGTGGTGAATATGCCTATTTATGCAAACAACGACATCTTTTATTCTTCTAAACCATAATAAATAAGTACTGAGTTGCGCGCCATCTTTAAACACAAAATTAACTAATATTATCCAATACCTTTACCACTCTTATCGTTATCCAATACATAAACCACTCTTATCGTTATTCAATGCCTAAACCACTCTCATCGTTATCCAATACCCAAACCACTGGAACTGCTATAAGTAATTGGTCGAAAGCTTTTGAGATGCTTGTGGAGACTTGTGGAGGAGAAGCACATTCCAGCACATTCCTGAACCCTAGAAGATTCTAGTAGCTTTTTCTATATATAAATACACGGCCACCAGTCCGAAAACCACAGTTTGATTTTTAAAGCGAATGGATTAAAAGTCGCGTCAGTGTAAAAATAGTGATTTAAGAGTTACATAGTTGTGCTGTTTATAATAAAAGTATTAGAAGTAAAGTTGAAATAAAGGTGTTTTAATGTCCTTGTGCACTTAGGGAACATGACACAGCATCATGATGTATTTTTTTAAAAATAATTGAAGTGATAAAATCCTTGAAAAGAAATTTAGAAAATCTGTATTTTCGATACCCCGCCCCCGCCAAAGGCTGAATCAAAAACCTGCCAGACTTTTGATTTCGATATCACAAAAAATGCCCCTTTAAACCCTCATACTTAGATTTTGGTTATGAATCCACTCCCAAAATTTGCTGTCGGCTATAACCTTTCTCTACAAATATGTTAGTAACTTTATATTCGTTAATCTAACGGGAAACAAGTAGGGGCAATTGAATAAAATCAATCTACACTTTATTTATTAATATTAGAAATTTTGTCGTGCTAAATCTTGAAAGCTTTTTGACTTACATTAAATCTAAATATACAGAAATGTTTTATAAAAAGTATAAAGTGATTTTTGGTTTGGGTGGACATTGGGTGAGATAAACTTGAAAAACCATTTTTAAAACCGAAAATTTGCTGGTTTTTTAACAATAACTTTTTATAGGAAGGAGCTACAAAAGTAAACATAAATGACTATTCTACGACTAATAGCGGTTGAGAAAATTGAGTAATCACTTTTAAACACCTTTTTCAAAATGGCGGACGACGCAGGGATTTTTTTTATTGGAAAAATGTGGTTTCAGAATCCCCAAGAAATACTCTTTAAAATAAAATAATAAAATTCTCCTCCCGAACTTTTGTAGATATTTTCGATTTTTTCGGATAATTTGATTGGAGTAATTGCTTTGTCGCACCACTGTACGCACAGCCTAAGGTGTTAAGGGATAAGCCAACATTACCCCTGTTTCGCGAGATACCGAGATAAATATCGCAAGTAAAAAGCCAAATATTTAGAAAGTCCAAGTCTCTTTAAACAAAATTTCTTTAGTTCAAAATCCGCATGGATTGAAATGGTGATACCTTAAAAGTTCTACCTATCATCGAAATCAAAATATTTGTAGGTACATACTAGGTACTACTACTTATAGTACTTACAAACCTGTACCTGTTCATGTACATACCTACATACCTCTGTGCGAAAGTCATGTAAGGAAAACGAATAATTTTGTTCACAATATTTTCTTCGCATCAGTAGCTTTATTTTATATGATCTTTTTGGAATTAAAATCTTTTTTTTTTTTTTTTTTTTTTTTTTTGTGTTTTTATTCAAGTTTGCGAATTCAATTGAATTTCCCAAATTAAATGTTTACACTCCATTAAAGGAATTAAAAATTCTTTCTCCGCGTTGCGTTGAAGAGGAGTCCGTTTAATTTAATAAATCGAAAAGAAGCCAATCATCTGGGTACTGTGTGTCTTTACTTAAAGAACGAGGACTTTTGGAAGGCACACAAACACTATGGAATTTTATTTAAAAAGGTGAACATTGTTTTTATATTTTATTTGTTGTTTGTAAAATAGGACATACATATAAAATGAACAAATTCCTACCCTTATGAAATTTGGTAAAAACGTTACTTTGACCATAAGAATGAAGAATCAAAAGAGTATATAAAAATATATCGTTGGTGTTTTTTTGAAGGTGAAAGGGGGGGAGGTTGCGGTGTATGAAAAGGAAAAAATTTACTTTAGCACAATCTTAACATGTGACACCTGAGTTATAGGTAGTTTTCAATGTTGAATCTAATGACACCAAAACCAAAAATATACCACTCTCCTGAAAAAAGTTATGGTCCTTTATTTTGTGTAGGGAATATTATATGTTCAACACAACAGGTAAATGGTACAGAAATCCTTTTGAAATTAATGACTTATTGATGAAACTTAGTATAAGTGCGTGTTTAATTTGGCATACGAATCATAAATAAAAAGGGTTCATTTTTTTGAGGGGTAAAGGAAGATAGGGAATCGTTACCAAAAAACCTTTGACTCAAAATCATACCTTGATGAAACTTGGTTAAAATCTTAAAAAGGACATTGTTATCAAGAATCAAAAGAGTATAAAAATAAAATGCAGGGAAGGGTGTTTTTTTTAAGCGGCACAGAAAAGAAGCTACCGTTATCGAGCTGAAAAATTTGCTTTGGTAAAATAAATGCATATGACCCATGAATTAAAGATCACTTTTAATGTTGAATCCGACAAAACAAAAATCAAAATGAAAAGTTAGAGTCCTTTTAACATGTAAGGATCACTATATTTCCAGGACAACAGGTAAATTTCACGGAAATCCTTTTAAAAATAATGACCCATTGATAGAACTTATTGATAATGTTGCATTTGTCATTGAATCAAAAAAGTTTATAAAAATATCTACTTTTAAAGGGTTTTTTTTTAACCAAAGTGTAAAATGGGGAATTGTTACTTAACACTTTTGAAAAAAATACTAATTACATACTAAAATCTTACAAATTACATTAAAAACAACATTCAAAAGAGTCTATAAAAATAAAATGTAGGGAAGGGTATTTTTTTGAGCGACACAAATAGTTGATACAAGTCAGCGGGGTTATTTAAAATCGATGTTTTCAGTTGATTTTCTCTTTGGCCAAATTTTCCCCATAACGAATTGAGTATGAGTTTAGCTAACGATCTCTTGCCCTCATTTTTGCTTATTTCTGAATAGTCAAGCAGAATATTTTCGTTTTTCAGAAAATCTGATATATATTTTTGCTTATCCTCTTCCGATGTACAGGTTGAAGGCCATCCTGATGCTTCTTGTTTGATTTTCAAGAATTTATCCATCATAGTATTAAATAAACCCGTTTTGTCCGAATTTGTTTCATACTGCACCACATCATATTCCCATATTTCGAAAATTGAAAGAAGTTTGTAGCCTTTCATCATGACTTTCACTATACTTCTTTAATAATCCATGTTCCACAAATTGCTCTATCATTTTCGGAGTGGGGACAAATCTCATCACAATTGGACCCTTTTTCACTACATTTTCTACACAGCGTGAACATCAGTTTATTGTTTTGCTTCATTGGTAGTACAGGATGAAATAATTTATCTGGAGGTAATTTTCTACTCTTAATAATTCCAGTTATAATAGAGGCAAAGCCAATACGACAAAGTGAAAGAAAATAAAATTCCCTTCCAATAAAAGTTATGTTCATAGTTTTTCTGGAAGCAATAGAGATGCGGGAGTAGAAATATCGAAAAAAAAACTTAAAAAAATGTATTTCCTTAGAAATTTAATGTTTGTAAATTAGTTTACTTTTATAATACTATGAACATAATTTTTATTGGAAGGGAATTTAATTTTCTTTCACTTTGTCGTATTGACTTTGCCTCTATTATGCTCAGTTTCCAAAATATGGAAGAAAAACTACAAAAGGGGACCTTTACCCCCCCTCTCCTATCTAAGGCGTGCGGCCCTGGGCTGGGGACTTTGATTATGTTATACCTTAGGGTCCCCTCTACCACTATCACAGTACCTTTGGTGGCTTGCTTCGCAGGTTCAAAGAAATTATTCATTCATTAACCGCAGCGCAGGTTCAAAGAAACATCACTATCACATACTACAAGGAATTATAATAACAAACATTATACAAAAAAATTGTCGTCGTAACTTTCAATTTTCTCAAAATCTAGGAGACATAGAACGATTTAGTTTTCAGTTTTCAATTAAGAATTAATAGGGGTTGTGAACAATAAAAGCCAATTCTGCATTTTATTTTACAATTTAAATGAATAAATCGAAAACGAAATTTCAACATTTTTTTTTTTATTTTTAATTTTGAGTTTGAAAGTAATTTTTACAAAAACTATGGACATCAGTAACTTGATTTGAAAATAAAATAAAAGAACGGAATTCTGGCTTTCAAAAAAGGTAAATTTTGTTGTTGTAAGTGTTGCCGTTGTTTTTTAATATTATTTAAAAAAAAAAATGCTCCTCTTCTCTAAAGGGGGGATAAAGCACCCCCCTATATGGCAAATAAATATTGTATTGTGTTCCTTTAAATAAACCGTTATCATTTTTTAGCGCCATATGAAAACAACTCTTGCTATTTAAATTTTGCCTAATTTAGTATACATCAACTTTTTCGTATAGTTTCGCATATACAAAAAAAAGGAAGTTATAATTCCTTTCTTAGCTTCACGACATGATAAAACAACAGTGAATAAATGTGTATTAACGCTTTTTGTTTTTTCCTAATAAATTGGTCAGAAAACGTTCAAAATCTAAGACAATAACAGGTTTTTCCGATTTGTTATAAACTTTTCCGCTAACATGCTAGGTTGTGGAAATATTCACGAAAATCTAAAAAGTGGTCCCTTTAACCCCCCCTCCTGAGTTTAGCTCGCGGCCCTGGGCTGGGGACTTTGGGTATGTTATACCTGGGGGTAACCCGTACCATATAAAAAAATAATCCAGAGAGCAATCTTTTTTGCATTTATTTTATAATTTTGAGTCTTCGTTGACTGGGCTAAACAACGACATTTGCTTTTGAAAATCGCATTGGCATATTTCGATAACATCATATTTAAAGGACTTTAAACGCTTTGTTTTAGCTATTGTTCTTTCATGTCTTCGATTTAAGGTGTCATATGTGTCAACAGATAAAAGTTCATCTCGTTTATACCTTTGACATACAGGATGTCCATGATAATAACAACCATGAAATTCAAATATTTGCCCAGTTTCCTCACAGAACCTATCAACTTTTACTCCGCCGATAACTGCTTCTTTGCCATTAGCTGCGTAATCAATATGAATGCCCCTCTTTTTTGATTTCCAAATCAACCATTTAAGAGCTACTTTTGATTGATTATCAACATTTCTATATCCGTTTTTAGGTATAATTGCAATTGTGTTTTCTTTTAGGAAGTTACGTCTAAACACGAGATTGCCAGCGGATGCTATTGTTGTGGCCTCCAAAAATGGTTCAACATTGCACTGAACAAGAAACAAATTCCGAAATTTCAAACAGGTGTCAGTCAAGATTTTAACATCACTAGTACAATATGCTATCAGATCACGCTCCATTTTAAATTCATCATCTTTATGCTCTTCATACCAAATTAAAAATTCCTCACGCTCAGCTGATTTCATTGTGTCGGCCCCATAATATTTCCAATGTGGTAGTTTTCCCACGTATGATGAATTCTCTGATGTGTTAAAGAAGTGTGGGAAATAACCTTCTTAAGTTCTGGTCCCAAATCGAAAGCCTTTGGTAATTTTGATAACGCCATTGGGAAGTAATGAAGTGAGTCAATAAACTTCACATTACCAATTTGCATCAAAATAATTTTGGATCCCCGCATAATTAATTCTGGCTTTAAGTTGGTATTTTCGATGACATGGCTTAAAAGGAATTGGTGATCATAAGCCTGTCCGTTGTGAGCAATAACAGTGACATTTTTAAACATTTGTCGGATTTTCTATAAAACTCAATACAACATTGCTTGTTGAAACATGATTTCGAAATTTACATTTTTGGCAAAAATGTAAGTTTTTAACGTAGATACATTCGTCACATCTTTGTTGAAAAACACATAAATTCGGTTCATGTATTTTTTTTTCATGTTCATGTATCTCTTTTCTGACGACTCTCAGAATTGTAGAAAATGTACAGATGATTTTGAAGCTTTGGAGTCCTTCTATCTGGTAATATGAGGCATTGATGGTTCGCTGCTACGAATATTTTACATATCTGACAAAGGTATTCTCCACAAGTTTGTTCTCTATTACCCACTGTTTTCAAGCATTTAGTACAGCGCCTTACTTTCTCACAGACAGATTGTTTTCCTGAACTGGAAGATTTGTGGTAGTCGAAGCATATTTTTCCTCGGAAGTTTCGATTGCAATCTCCACAAGGATGATTTAAAACACCTATGATTTCTTAAGTTGTTGCATAGTATATGACAGTCTTCACAGTAGTAGGAACAACAAAAGGCAGCAGTCAATGAAACTATAACATTGAAATGGTTTTTGTGATGTAACAATTTTATTCTTTTTTTCGGCTGTTTCCATTCCTTCGAAAATAACCGGTTTTCCCTCCGAAGCATGTTCATAGACAGTTATCTTATAGGATTTAAGATAATTCTGAAATGCTCTTAACTCCTCTATACTGCATCCATCGATTGGAACAATGACCTGGGCATCGTTAATCAATTGCTCTGCTTTTTGTGTCTGGAGTTTGCCTACGTCATTTTGTATTTTCTTAGCATTGTTCAGCTTATCTGCATAGGCTAAAGCCACTACTAAGGCACGAGGTAAGCACATGTGGTCCTTATTTTTAATGGATATTATTCCACGCCTTTTCAAACACACCTTCGAAGATTCTAACTCCAGTAGTATTCTGCTCCCGCACTTTGTTTGTACTCTCATTGCACTATGAATTGTATAGGTTGTGGGGTGAAGTTCATTAAGATTTTTCAATGGTTTAACCATCCCCAAATTGTTTAGCTTATTTACAAATGATGAATTCATTTTTTTTTTTAAAGAGTTTTTAATTTTTTGGACACGAAAAAATTCACAATGATACTAATTAGCTCTTATTGAACTTGAAGTGAGGAAAGCTTGATATTCCCATAATCCATATCCATTTGATACGTCCTTTAACATAAATATACATACCTATGTATATATACAGATATACCATATATCTCTGAGTGATGGCATGAATCATTATAACAGCATCGCTCTAGATCCCAACGAAGACGCCCGCCACACCACCAGCCAACAACCACCACCAAAGATCGATCTAAAACAATCCATCCTCACATAACACATTATCACCCTTGTCCTCACAGACTAAACGTCTGACCATTCCCTTAACATAAATATACAAATAACAGCATCACTCTACATAAGCCCCAACGACGCCAACCATTATGACAACGATGACGACGACGATTCCATCAATAAAAATAAAAGGAATTAAGACGATCGCTGCTGACTGAGTCGCCCCTACAGTGCAAATCATTTTTTATTATCCACAACTTCCAATCAAAACAATAACCTAACCACATACCACCATCTCCAATCATACTCAGTTATCCAAACACACAACATCACCCCCGTCCCCCAACTGCCCCCGGACGTCACCAACATTAAAAGCCACAGATACCACCGACTCTATGACAACAACGACAACGATTCCATATTTTCCATTTTTCTTCAATAGCACACAAATCGAACAACCATCAATAAAAACAAAAGTAATTAACACGATCACTGCTGGCTGAATCGCCCTGCAGTCCAAATCATTTTTTATTATCCCCATCTCCCTAACAAAACAATAACCTCACTAGCTTATCCTCTCCCCATCAACACCACATACCACCACCATCTCCAAAGATACTCAGTTATCCAAACACACAACATCAGCCGACGCCGCTACCACCAACATCAAAACACACCGACACCACCGGCGCGTCATCACGACCTTTATTTGTCCTATGTAAACAAATATTGCTGAGTTGACAAAAAATTGGTTCCCATGCTCAACGGGCCCCTTAGGATTATTTTTCCGATATCGGAATCCCGAAAAATTATATAAAATGAAAAATTTGCGCAAATTTTTCATTTTATATAATTTTTCGGGATAGATTCCGATTTCGGGATTTTGGGTTTTCGGGATTCTGGGTTTTCGGGATTTTTGGTTTTCGGCATTCTGGGTTTTCGGGATTCATTTTCGGGATTCTGGGTTTTCTGGATTTTCGGGATTTTGGGTTTTTGGGATTCTGGATTTTCGGGATTTTGGGTTTTTGGGATTTCGGTTTCGGGATTCTGACCCCAACCCAAAGTAAAATCTTTAAATGGATTGGGGTGTATCTTTGGAACTGGTTATTCAAAAAACGTGGTTGATACCTTTTTGTAATCGGCTCTTGATACTCTCAAAACTAGCATCAAAAACTAGCAGACAAAAATCACTCTTGAAACACACTTATTTGGAATGTGTTAGAGTTATTTTTTTTAGTACTACTTCTTTGGAAAAATTGTTGATGCTTCTTTTGGAAGTAGGAAGTGCTAATTCAAAAAAGGTATCAACCGTCTTTATTAGAGAACCCGTTCCAAAGATATACTTTAAAAGCTTTTCACTGTTCACTTGGAAAAGTAAAATCTTAAAATGGAATGGAGTGTATCTTTGAAACTGGTTATCCAAAAAACGTGGTTTATACCTTTTTTGTATTCTGCTCTTGATACTTTCAAAGTAAGCATCAACCGATGCTGGACAATTCCTTTCAAAGCTAATAATATAAATAGATCAACTTCCAAAACTTAAAATTTAACACTTACGTTGTTGAGAAATGATTGTGAAGAAGTACCAGGATATCCAACATGTTGATGGACTGAAGCTCTAGACTGCTGTAGAATGGAGTTAATGTACTATAGTTATGTATGTATAGTACGTTTGCTTGTATGTATAAGCTCCTGCTTTGAGCTAAAGAAATAAATAAAAAAAATCTATTTTTTCTTGCAATTTTATAAGTTCTAGTTGAAATTAATGCCGGTCGTCCTCTTAGTACGATAGAAGCTCAACCAACTTCGTTCAACTTTTCATTCAACTCCATCGTTGGATGAACAAATTTAGAACCTCTTACACTAGTGCAGTAAGACGGCTTTCACACAAGGAAACTGAGTTGCCAGGAACTGGCTAGTTTGTAGGCGAGAAGGGTGTGAGGGGAGATTTGTTGTCTTCCTTTTACGCCCTTCTCGCCATCAAACACCCAGTTGCCGGCAACTCAGTTTCCTTATGTGAAAGGGGTCTAACTTACGTTATTCACGTTAATAGCCCTTTCACACTTGCCGACTGTGTATTAATACATGTAAAATTGAAAGTGGGAAATACCCTGCAAACCAAAACTCAGTAGTTTGCCTTGAAACACAACCACAAACAAAACGCGTTCTACAAATGTGTGTGTTTCTTTATTACCAAAATCTCTCCCCTCAAAAAAAACTTTTGTCTCTCCAAAAAAAAAATAAAACTCGTCTATCGTAAAAGGGAAGATAGAGTGTGATGTATACGATGCACAAAGTTTTGTCCCATTTGATATGCGCACATCATGACAAACAAAAATAGTTATTTTATCGGCGAGCGCGAGTATGTAAAGAAATAATATTTAATTATTGTAATTAAATTTAAATAAAAAATACAAATGTTTTTATTAGTGTTTTATACTTTATTGATATTACTGCATTTCAGATTCATCAGGGTCAATGAAACCTTTTTTGACAATCGTCGTGTATTTTGACATTGTTATATAGCATTGTTCAATTATTGGAACGGTTATAAAGTCTGAACAATTTTTTTATTTATTTTGATAAAACTCGCAATAAACTGGTGAATTTGTCCTTTAGTCTTTCACGAATTAAATAAATAAATGCCCAAAGGCTAAAACAAAAAAAAAATAAATAAAAAGGCTCAGTTTCAGAAGAAACAAACTACTTCTTTTACGTACAAGTTTCACCAGTTACACTCGGGAACTCGGTATGTAGTAGTTGGGATATAACCGGTGAAATGTATACGCATAAGAAGGACTTTTAAAGGACAAGTTTCATTGCTTTCGCTATGATTTAAGAAACTACTGGCGAATATACCATAGATAAACAATACCTAGATGGGAATCTTTCGTTCGTATCACCCCCCAAAACTCATCTGTATACATTGTTGTTTTTGTAATTTCATTTCGTGTCGATGAATAGATGTGAATTGCAACAACAATTTAACGCGGTGAGTTTGATTTGTTTGACAGCTCACCCTTCAAGCAAAATCACGGACCCAAATTTCTCGATTCACTTGGGACTCCTAAAAAAATGAGTGTCTCACACACAACACAAATTTTCTGTGTACGCATGTAAAAGTCACTAATGTGAAATCACTAATTATGAAGATCTATAAAGTTCAAATTTTCAAGATAAAACTGCCATAACTAGCACTACCGTCTTTGTTCAGCCGAAACTTAAGTAAAATAAAAAAAAAAGCGGAGTTCACAGTAAGGGCGTTGTCTTACAAATCGGAGTAATGTTTTTTGGAGATACGTATACATATGTCGAGAATTGAATGCAGCCTTTTTATTATTGACCGTATGCTGTCATTATCTGTCCTTGTTAAGAAAATTATATTGTCGGCTAATCGGCCACTTTATCCTAAGTCTTTGTCTTATCCAGCAGCAATAAAATAGTAAGTTAAAAATTGCTCTTATTTTATTTTTAAGTTAATGACATGCTGTAAATCATATATTATTTTAGTGAATAAACCTCTCCAATCCAAACAATTTATATTGTGTTTGAACGTCTTTGTCTGGGAAGTTTGTTCGAGAGCTGTGCCGTAGTCAACGTGGGCAGCCAGCCAAAATATGCATGTAGCTGCAACGAATCCGTCGCGAGCAGCATACGTAGCTGCTCATAATCTGCCACCACCTGTCACAACACCAGCAGCGCACGTAGCTGCATTGAATCCGACGCCGCCGGCAGCATTCGTAGCGGCACATAACTTGTCACCACCTGTCATGCCACCAGCAGTGCATGTAGCTGCACTAAATCAGCCACCAGCAGCACCTACAGCTCCACACAACCCGCCATCACCTGTAATGTCACCAGCAGCACATGCATCTGCATCGAATCTACCCATCAGCAGCGGCCATAGCTGCACCTAACCCGACAACACCTGCCGCTTCATTAGCCCATATAGCCGGCGACGGAACGCCACCGCATGTAAGTACTTTTGCACGTTCTAATTGTATGCGTAGAAGCGATTCTGAATCGCAATCAGTCGCCTTAAAATAAAGTCAACCAATGAATCTATTCAAGATTGTGTAGCAAATTTGAGGTAGGAGATCAGAAATCCGCCGCAGCATTCTGCACCGGTCTCTTACTCAAGTTATATGCCATGTTCTCATCCGCCACCGATTCCACCTACCCACCAATCCGACCAAAGACCAATACCGCAATCTTTTCCACAGCAGACAGTGTCGCAGCAATTATTGCAACAGTCAGTCCCAATCGAACCCTATATCAATATGCCCTCAATATTAGCTAGCCAGGTAAATTCACTCCCATCTTCAAGCCAATTTAGCCAACGAGTTATTTCGCAACGGCAAAAGAAAATTTACCCTCTACCTCTACCAATATTTACGGGCGCCCCAGAGGAATGGCATATATTCTTAGAAGCCTTCCATACTACAACCCTAGAATTCGATTGATCGCCGTTGCACAACATCATGCGACTGCGCGACGCAATATAAAAAGATGCTAGACAAATAGTGGAGGCACTGCTTTCTAGCTCCCATAATGTCGACGCTATTATGGATACTCTAGAGGACATGTATGGACGTCCAGAGCAGCTGAATAGCAGCCAAATTGAAAAAGTGCGAACCATTCCACCCGTTATAGAAGGGGACCTCATGTCGTTGGTAAATTTTGCGAATAAAATTTCAAATATGACGACCTTGCAGAATGCCAAAGGCGTACATCATATTTCGAATCCAACTCTCCTGAGTGAGTAAATTGCCAACAACGAGACAGATGCAATGGGCCGAACGTTGTGTAGCCCTAGAACGACAACCAACAATTGTTGAATTTAGCCAGTGGTTGGCTTCTCTCCGAAAATTAGCCAATATGGTAACCGATTCATTGCCATCGCCGTGTTCGTCTCAACCAATACTAAGCAATAATTCAAGTCGAAAGCCAGCCGCACCTAATCCTGGGGCAACAAAGGGTCGTCGATTCGCTAATGTGAGTGTCGTCCAGTCAAAGTGCCTGATATGCGATGGTAAGTGTTATAGCGTTGTCGAATGTAAACCTTTTTCACAGCTGCCAGTAGACGAACGTTGGAAAAGGGCCAAAATATTAAAGACTTGTTTTTGTTGCCTTAAAACTGGCCACCAATCTAGTCGTTGTTATTCACGTTAGCGCTTCGAAATTGAAGGATGTTCATACAACCATCACCGCCTTCTACACTGCAACACAAAAGAAACCAACAGGCCAGACGACACAGCACACACGAGTAAAACACAGAGACACATTTCCAGTACAAATAATCCAGTTCAAGGGTCGACTAGCCAAGTGAAGACATCCTTGCCTCAACAGGAACACCGTAGCTGCCACGCAGGAAGTATCCACGATGGCGTCAAGGATATTTTGTTCTAAATACTGCCGGTGAAAGTCTATGGCCAGGATAAGACGATTATAACCTACGCGTTTGTGGACGATGGAGCCAATGGCCGCGTTCGGATATGTAACCAAAGGTATCTGGATTTGTACGTGTTGTTGTAATGCCTAAGGAAAAACCAGCTGACGAACCAAACAGCTGATGTTAAAAAGAAATCTAAAGCTATCCCAAAAACTTTCGGATTTGTTTGGATTATACTAACAATTTAACTTGTATAAAGTCCAATTTTTAGAATTGGATAGGCTATTGCTAACATAGAATAATTTTAAGGCTAAATAATGCAAGTCAAGCATTAAACGATTTATTTATTTCAAAATAGCTTGCTTAGTGCCTTTAAGTTTGTTTCTATATGAGACTTCATGTAATGAGTTCTATGGAGACTTTTTTCAGGCCTGCCGAAATTGGTTGCCTTAGCTAGAATAATAATAGATTTATAGAACATTCAGATGAAAGTCATTACAGACAACTCCTTTACGGCTTGTTTAAGAAAGTAATCGCGCATCATGAAAATGTCAGATAGATGTTTAAATAGTTTGATTTTAGTCAGTGTTGTTATATCGTTTTGAAAAACGGAATTTTCGTAAATAATAAGCATATAATATATAATATAAATGTTTAAACATACGCTTACCTAATTTTTTTAGCATGAAACAAATAAAAACTATAAGATCTGCTTCTGCCATTTTGTATCTTAGTTTGAGTTCCTCAAAAGTGAAGTCATGCAAGACATTTGTTAAATGTATATAAAACTCCAACAAGTTAAAAAAAAGTTATTTTCATATTTTTTTCCTAATAGCCTCAATTCGTTTTTAAGAGTATCGTTCGTTTTCATTGACCACTTCACCAAAATTAAAATAAAACAAAAAAACGAGATTCATTTTTGAAATCGGACTGATGACGGTAATCAATCATTTTGCACGAGTGGGACTTGCACTTTATTTACTTACGTAAGAGAACATTATAGCTTTTGCATTTTGTTAATAGCAAACTTAAGGAAATCAAAAATTAGTTTAATATAGAGCGGGAATTTTGCTTTGGTTGTTACTTCTATATTGGACTTCGGTAATGAAATTATAGCTTTTGCATTTTGTTAATAGCAAACTTATACAAATCAAGAATTGATATTTGTGACAGATATTGCCATCTCTTTGAAATGTATAGCTTTTGAATTTTGTTAATAGCTTGCTTACAGAAATCAAAATTGAAAGCTAAGAAAAAAGAGGATTTTTTTTTACATTTATTTGCCTTCCCTAATTATATCTTTTGTATTTTGTTAATAAAAACACAAACTTAGGTATATCGGAAAATGAAATATTATACATATTACACTACTGCATCGCACATATCTACATAATTGAAACAAAAAACTATATAAGAACTTTTTTCAAACATATGGTACGATAAAAAAGGTCATGCATACCTTATGTTAATGTGAGTTTAAAATATAATACTTAACTTATGGTATATAATTTTCAAATACTTAAAGAATTTCATGATTGATACTTTAAATTCAATCTTCTAAAACCCTGTTATGTGTACCAATGTTTAATAAAAATTTAGTTTGATTTTTATGGGCTTGAAGTATCAAATCATTACAATTTTTGCACGCGTATGGTATATTGCCAATTGGCCTGGTGTGTTGCGTGGTGGCCTACTAATAGAGAGGAGCTGAGTTCGATCCCTGGATTCTGAAATTTAATGTGAGTAAAAGTTGAATTTTTTCAAATAAAATAAATTTCTAAACATTTCAGAATAAATAGAAAAGCGGTTCTAACACCCTAAAGTCATGAAAAAATAAAAACAATAATAATAATAAAATTTAAAGCAACGATTTATTTTTAAATAACACACTGCTTTACTAGGCCTTACAATGTGAGTAATTTCATTAATGCGACCTGAGAGTGAATGTCTTATAAAAGTCAGACAACTTGTTTAGTGGAGCAATAACACTGTTTTGCTTTGTTTATTTTATCAATAAGACTTTCCATGGAAAACTATTTAATTATATAGGACTTCTGGTCAAAGGTCTTAAGGGAAATGAAATAGCTTGTATAATGTGCGCCAAACTGATTTGCATAAGGTCTTTATTAGTTACTATACAAACTAGAAAATAGCTTGTGTAGACACTTAAACAAGTTAAATTGTTAGTTGGGAGCTGACATCTCATCTGTTCATTTTCTTGGTTTTGTTTTGTTTGGTTACGTATCCGGTTCTGGTCGTTCGAAAACATATCAGATTCTAACGTATCTCAGATGGGTAGATTGAACTGAGAGGATTTACTCTTCATCGTATGGACACAACGAACATGTTAACACCAAGCATTAAAAATCCAATGTGGACAGCATAAACACATAATATAAAGATGCCAAAACTTCGTACGTCTTACCCCCCAAAACCCATTTGTTTACATTGTTGTATTTGTAATTTAATTTTGTATCGAAGAATAGATGTAAATTGCAGCAACAATTTAACGCGGTGAGTTTGATTGGTTTGACAGTTCTTTTTTTTATGAATTTGCTGTGGTGACTTTTATTTCGGTACGTGCGTCTCAATATTATTGTCGTGTTTTTAGCAACAATTCGCGGTTTTTCATTAATAATAATTTAAAAAAAATTAATAAATTCTTGTTTGTCTATCTTTAACATTGATAGTCATTTAAATAAAGTGTTTTTGTGTTTTTGCTTATTTCGTGCAAGAACTGTGCCTTGTGTTGCTAAATCTCAGCAAGGGTGGCGATAGCTACAAGATGATAAAGCCAGAATGACTGTTTTTGGTCATTTGGAAGGTAATTCCTCAACGTGGACGTCCTCAACGCTGTACAGATAACTCACCGAGCTCCAGCACATCACGATTGCTGTGACACCTTTACTGGCTGCTGAATGCAAAACTGCCACAACAACCTTACAACCCGACTCCACAGGCCATGAAGATGGCCGGACTATGGAACATGTCTTAAAAAAAATCCCATGGAGTCCCAAAAATCCATGTTCCAAGCAGTGACATATCCATACAAATCAGATTGTGGATTGGATTGTAGATTGGATTATGTACATCGTTCATGGCCTGTGGAGTCTAAGGTAGCTGTAGTAAGTCCATCGCATTTGTCGTGCTACAGAGTTTCCTCATCATCATAATCGTTCACTCTATCGCAATCAACATCATCTGTGCCATCAAACACCAATTACCAATGTGGACGCAATTCGATTGTGAAAAATGTATTTGGTGGAACTCTGCAGAGTGAAATGCGTTTTTTGATTTGTGGCTTGGAGAGAAAGATACGTGATCCTTTTCTCCCGTTCACAGTGCAAAAGGTAACTCTACGGCAGCGGTTTCCCTTGGTAAGTGTTTGGTATGTGTTTTCGAATAAAAAGTGTTTGAGACCGAATTTATTAATTTTAGTCACTAATTTCCCCAGGCATCGTGATCGACTTAAGATTTAATTCGTCATCTAACACCTGAAAGATACAAAACAGGTTATGTTATGATATTTTGCATTGAACATGCTGAGGCAGCAGACGAAATCAGCGAGTGTATTGCCGAGTCATTCACAAACTTAGATGATCTGTGCTCCAATAAAATCGCAAGACTGCATTTGTTTTGTGATTTGTTGCGTAACCGCACTATTAAGGTATCAAATGCCAGTTTCATTACAAAGGCGTAAGTAATTTTTATTTTATAGCTTTAAAGAATGATAATTTTGTGACTATAGGTATACAAAGGATAACAAAAATTTTATATATTCCGTCGAAATAAAGTATTTCTTGTTCTTTCACAAACCAAGTTTTTAAAAATTGACTTTTTGATGTTTGCACAATTCAATTTTTTTCAATTTTAAAGTTTCCGGATACGCAATGTTGTCACTAATTTAGTGCTCAAAATACGCATGAATTTAATTTGCGGAAAAAAACTATTTGCCATATAGAGGGTGCAAAGAATTGAATTTAAATTATTAAAAGAGGACGTAAATCAATAACGGTAATAAGGTGTTTTTAAAAGTTGCTATCTTCCACGTTTTAAAACAAACTTAAATTAAACTCGAAATCGTCAATATTTAAGCCAAAGGACAATGGGCGAAGATGTATGGAGCGGTGGCCCGGCACCAATAAGAACGGCCCTCATATCGTATATAGGTACATATTTATGCATTCATTATCCGTTAACTGTTTGTCCAAATTCGCTGTGTGACAGAAGTTATTTAATTTTCGAATTAAATTAGTCACAATTCCCTTTTTCCTAAGTTCGTTTCCAGCCATTTTTGGAATAAAGTTTTTTGAACTCATGAGATATTACCTGCATTTTTTCATATGTCTAAAATTATGTTTAAGGGTCGCAAGCATCAATTTTATGCAGAAGGCATTATTTGGAGTATTTAATTTGTAAAAATACAAATATTGGTATTTTAACAATAATTTTGATGTCAAAATCATCTCTGGAAAACAAGAAACAAATATCAATTTGTATCTCATTTGTCATTTATCGGAATAAAAATGGGTATTATTTTCAAGGTTTTAAATTGCAATTCGTAATAGTTAGACAAAACAACCCACAACTTACTTTACTTTATATAAACTATATATACTATTACGGGTTGAAAATGTTTTTAGGTTACTTCTTGTTTAGTTACGAAGAAAATGGTTGTACAATTATTACTGACTAATTCCTAAATAGATACAAATAAAAATATAAACAAAAAATAGAACATTTTTGTTTTCCTTTTTATGATACTAAAGGATTTTTAACTCAGTCACCTATTTTAAATTTCATTGCGCTTTTTTAAAAAAGAATGAAGGCTCTCCCAAACCAATGAGAAACATTCGTTGCGGCGAAGAACCATTCGTCAGTCAAAACTAATTCATATGTTTCTCCGCCGAGTTGGTGTGGGCACTCTCATATGTACATATATGACCATGTAAATAAATTTTGACAAGCGAACGTTTCTTGGCCGCAACGAATGTTCCGCATTAGTTGGGAGAGCCTTGATAGATAGAGCCTTTTTTTTATGCTTGCGATCCCTAAATATAATTTTAAAAATCTGACAAAATTCATGGGTGTCATGGGTTTAAATAACATATAATTACAAAAAATGGCTTAAATCGAACTAAAAATACACAAAATATTAATGAAAAACTAAGGAAATAGGAAATTGTGACCCTAAAACTCATTTTATTTCAAACTAGCTGTCTCGTGCTCGCGTTGCTTCGCATAGTTTATAGAATGATAATTTGACTATAAATATACAAAACTGTGCTCAATAAGGCTAACCGCAATTTCTAGTATATTATTAAAAAAACCTTAATATATACCTTCCAAATTAAGTATTTCATGTTCTCTCACGAACCAAGTTTTCAAAAATAGAAATTTTTTGATGTTTGCATAATTCAATTTGTTTTAATTTTAAAGTTTCCAAATACCTTATGTTGTCACTAATTTTGTTCCTTTTTATCTTTCACTCAAAATACGCACGAATTCTTTTTGCGGAAAAAAATATTTTCCATATGGGTGGTGCAAAAAAGTATTTCCTTAGTTATTTAAAACATTAAAAAGAACGATAATCAATAACGGTAATAAGGTGTTTTAAAAAAATGCTATCTTCCACTTCTTTAGGCAAACTTAAATAAAACTCGGAATCGTCAGTTTTTAACTAAAATACAAATGGTAAACAAGTATTTCCTTTTTCTTAAGTATGTATAACCTTTGAAATACAAAAAGTATGAAGATACTTACTTCTAGGTTTTGACCAGAGAAATTCTACCCCAATTTCTACCAATATATTAACAAAAAGTTTATACTATATGAATAAAGAGTTGGATGTTCACTCACGGAAAAAGTTTTCAAAAATAGACTTTTTTGATGTTTGCATAAAAGTAGGCATAATATTTTAATTTGTTTTTATTTTAAAGCTTCCGGATACACAATGTTGTCACTAAACAACTTCTCATACCCAGAAGGTGGCCACAGTATAATGTTGTCATACAAACATTTTTGGAAGAAAGTCCTGAATGCATTATGAAAACAAAACATTTCATAATTTTACCAATGTCACTGAAAAGTGCTAAGTTTTACCGATAAAGCATTTCCATTAACATACATATATCAATATGTTAGTCCAACCTTAAGTATAGGTTCACCAATTTAAATAAATCCTTTTTATTTTTTACATTTTCATCGGCTTTTCTATTTTAGATGTTAAAACAAAACTTTATTATTCCCATGTTCCAAGCTCTTGCTCCACAAATTTACATCGCAATCATTTCGCGTTGCTTCGCTGATTTTTAAAAAAAAAATTTAGTAGGGATACAAACCCCTGCCAAATAAAACCCCCCAAGCTCTACCAGTATACCATAGGATTCGAACCCACGCATATCAGATTTGCTCAGTCTTAGCAGTCGTGTGCACTACGCACTCCACCGCCTTAGACCACTGACGTCACAGGTCGAGATGTGTTATTTGTTTATCAAATGCATTTGGAGCATCAGCATTTTTATAAGTGCCTTTAAGTATGTTGTCTTGTTCCGCCTCCATTTTTCTATGGTGTGCATAAAAAGTTTTTCAAATAAAATTGGATTCAAGCTCAGCACCACAAAAAAGAGACTGATGAGTGCAAAAGTGGAAAAGTACGAAATAGCTATATCTCCAGCCAAACAATTGGTGGTAGCGCCTTTAGGTTGTTGTTGTTGTTCAAAAATTCAATGAAATTGACGGAATAAAGAATGGTCAAGCCTAATAAGCTGACATTCTAGTACAAATAGTACAATAATAACAATAATAACTTCTCATATCATCAACTCTGAAAATAATTTTTTTTGCACCATGGTGGTAAATTTTGTTTGTAATGTTTTTAAATGAGTTTTATAATTTCATTCAACTCTGTTCAAAATCGAAAATATTTAATTTTAAAATTTTCCTTGAAATACACGGTTCACAATCTTGATGTCGCGGCCGTCAATGCCGCTTAAAAACTATTTTTATTTTTCTTCCTCTTCTCTTCCCCAACATACGAAAACCCTTTAAATATTTTTTTTTAATTGAATTTTACTCAAGGTGAACTCGTATATTATTTTAAATTTTGTTTCGCGAAATATGTATGTTACGTTAAAACTCCAAATTGAGTTGATTCAAGAACTACCGGCAAAATTGGAATTTTTCAGAGACATTAGCAGAAGTTAAATATATTTTTTCATTCCAGACTTTTTCCAACGATTTCTCTTGGCCAACTGTACTTTGGATGGCCCGCATTTGATATGCGGACCCAAGGTATTACTGTCCAAGAAATACGTATGCTTACTTTGGTGCTTGCCTGACGACTGAACATACTCTAAGCGGAGCAACGAAGAATGGACAATGTATGAAAAGGATTTTCTGTTGAAACAAAGCAATATTTGTAGGTTTACCTCCGGTTATTTATAACTACATTGTATTAAAATAGTCTTTAAAACGAACTGCTATTGTATTTTTATAGCCAAAAGAAGAGAAAAAAGAAGAAGTTCCATACATAAAGCACCAATGTCAGGTGACGAGAAAGTCGATGAAGATCTTAATGGAGTGCCATTCGATGGAGCACCACTCTTGAAGGGTACCTTAATGCGTGCGTTACCCGAAACAATACCAATAAAAAATGACACTACTATAATTGTACAGCGCGTATTATACAAAACTTCAGATACATTTTTGTTTGATTTGATTTGATTCTTTATTTACATACATATGTAGCTTGAACTATTTATTACAAATTTTAACTTAAAACTAATTAAAAGAATACAAAATTATTCATTTTTGCATATAATATCATTTTCTTTTAAAAAACAATAACATTATTTTCTGACTTTAAGACAAATGGCAAGTTATTGAATAATTTAAAACCTTTATGAATCAATATGTTCTGCGACCTACTTGTTGTAAAAAAAAGTAGTCTGAAATCACCTCCATTTCTTAAATTATGTGTTGACAATACTAACTTATTCTTCAGATAAATCAAAAATATATATATAAATTTAAAAAGCTTAACTGATGGTGTAGTTATACAACCATTTTCCAACTAAAATTAACATTCAAATTGAATTAAATAAATTACATTATGTATGAAGATATTTTCTTTTAATATGATTTATTACCATTTGATTATGCAAAAAAGATTTTGAACAGTAAAATGTTTTAACTGCATCGTGTAGTTTCATATAATTGTCGTAGAGCTTTTCTGTTGAACATCTATTAAAATTGTATTTTTTAAGTTAATTTAATGTTTTTAGTTATTAAAATATCGATGTGTACATTACCCATGTGCTGCTTCTGTATATTGTCCGATTAATATTTGAGTTCCATTAAGTCCTTTCGTTATGAGTTGCAATTGTTTTGTGTACTACGAATCAATAAGTACATATTTCAATTTTGATACATGAACATACACCCCTGTTCTGAATTCCAATCGTTTGTAAATTCCTTTCGTTTTTAAACTGGGGGTTTTGAAATACTTTTCCTTTTCAATACTTGCGGAATTAGTGAGTTTTTTATCTATCGGATTGAAAACGGAATTGACATTTGAAATTCAATTGAAATTGTAATCATTTTAAAATGTAAGAAATTATGTTTTGCAATAGGTATCGACTTACAAAGCATACCAAATCCCACTTATCCTTAGGTGATTTTTATAAATCTCTTTTCGGATTTCGAAAGCATAAAAGGTTTGGATATTGGCTACTGTGAAATTCAAATTAAAAATACCTTTTTTTGAATCCGTTTGAAAATCAGAATAGGGCTGATTTTGTATACATTTGCTAAAGAAATGTTTCGAAAGCAATGTTTTAAAAACTAGTTATTCATGCATTTCCACACCACCTTTGCCATAAATACTATTTTGCCAACATAACAACTTTGTTCAGTTACTAGAACTACAGATATAATATAGAAGATAGTATTTAAACAAGAGGTATACATTTTGGCGCCTTAACCGATTTTTTTTCTTTCGGGTGTTCGGTTTCCCCTGTAGGCCTATTGCACCCAACCTGGAATAAGAAATTATTAAAATAGTTTTTTGTTTGCTTATGGAATAATCCTGCTTTCCTTCAATTTCAGGTATTTATAATCTTAGTTTTGAGTTTTAAAAATTAGTTTTAAAAAAGTCCGTATAGGACTAATTTCTTCATCTAATATGAAATTGTCGAATGATGAAATTGGTTTTATACAACATTTTTGAAAGTCTTTCATTGAATTAAGAATAGCTCACAGCAGCACTTATATACTTTAATTCAAACTCAGAGCCGTTTAAATCACCAAATTAGAGCAAATATTTTAGAAGTTACAGCCTGGTTTATGTAGGTCTTATGCGAATTTCATATGATTTTCTCTTGAAATTCTTATAAGACCTTCATAAACCAAGCTGTAACTTCTAAAATATTTGCTCTAATCGGATGATTTAAACGGCTCTGAGTCTGAATTAATGTGCGTCAGGTATTTATAACCTTAGTTTTGAGTTTTAAAAATAATTTTTAAAAAAGTCCGTATAGGACTAATTTCTTCATCTAATATGAAATTGTCGAATGATGAAATTGGTTTTATACAACATTTTTGAAAGTCATTCATTGAATTAAGAATAGCTCACGGCAGCACTTATATACTTTAATTCAAACTCAGAGCCGTTTAAATCACCAAATTAGAGCAAATATTTTAGAAGTTACAGCCTGGTTTATGTAGGTCTTATGCGAATTTCGTATGATTTTCTCTTGAAATTCTTATAAGACCTACATAAACCAAGCTGTTACTTCTAGAATATTTGCTCTAATCGGATGATTTAAACGGCTCTGAGTCTGAATTAATGTGCGTCAGGTATTTATAACCTTAGTTTTGAGTTTTAAAAATAATTTTTAAAAAAGTCCGTATAGGACTAATTTCTTCATCTAATATGAAATTGTCGAATGATGAAATTGGTTTTATACAACATTTTTGAAAGTCTTTCATTGAATTAAGAATAGCTCACGGCAGCACTTATATACTTTAATTCAATCTCAGAGCCGTTTAAATCACCAAATTAGAGCAAATATTTTAGAAGTTACAGCCTGGTTTATGTAGGTCTTATGCGAATTTCGTATGATTTTCTCTTGAAATTCTTATAAGACCTAGATAAACCAAGCTGTAACTTCTAAAATATTTGCTCTAATCGGATGATTTAAACGGCTCTGAGTCTGAATTAATGTGCATCAGGTATTTATAACCTTAGTTTTGAGTTTTAAAAATTATTTTTAAAAAAGTCCGTATATGACTAATTTCTTCATCTAATATGAAATTGTCGAATGATGAAATTGGTTTTATACAACAATATTGAAAGTCTTTCATTGAATTAAGAATAGCTCACGGCAGCACTTATATACTTTAATTCAAACCCAGAGCCGTTTAAATCACCAAATTAGAGCAAATAATTTAGAAGTTACAGCCTGGTTTATGTAGGTCTTATGCGAATTTCGTATGATTTTCTCTTGAAATTCTTATAAGACCTACATAAACCAAGCTGTAACTTCTAAAATATTTGCTCTAATCGGATGATTTAAACGGCTCTGAGTCTTAAATACTGCAATGCAGGTATCTGGAATCCCAGTTTTGTGTTTTAAAAAATTATTTAAATATCCATCTAAATGAATTCTTAAGGAATAAATATTTTTAACTTAGGTACCTGGCACTAGGAGCACAGAATGTATGGTTGAATGTTGCACAACCTAATACACACCGCGATGTCCTGATTTTATCTCCCATTGTTGAGTCCTGAAAATTAATTATATAATCTAAAAACAAAGAAAAGGCGCGAACACTCCTTTTTATAATCTGATGGGGATATCGGTCCCACAGAAAATTAGTTCCACTTTTTCTTAAAAAAATTAAATTAATAGTTTTATTTGTTTTAAGAAAAACAATTTTGAATGCGATTAGCTTTCACTTTAATTTGAGTTTAAAAATTCAATCTCTATAAGAACACAACCAAAGCGAGTAATAATAAAAATTGAATTGCATTCAAATACCGATTTTTTGACGTTTTAGGATTCACCACGGCCACCACGGGAATTTTTAACAGTTATAATATTTGGGATGTGTTTGAAATATTTTTTCTGAAGGTACAGCCGCACTTTTTTTAATGAAATAATGCTAGTTCTGATTTTTTTTATCAATTCTTTAAAACCGTATATTTTGGTAAGGAATTTAATTTTATATATCAAAGATTAATCACAGTTCCTTAGCTGTCTTATTTGTTAATGTTTTTATTTCGAAATTTTGAAATAAGGTAGGTAATAGAAGAAAACTTGCCATATAAACCTACCAATTTTAATTCAGTAATCATGAAATAACAAATTTCACTTATAATTTTGGGGTTCTTTGATATTACACTTATAAAACATTGCGTACTTTTAAATTTTACTACTTTTTACGGCTGAAGGCTTAACTACATAGACCTACTTTTTTGCTAGAAGTGCAAAAGTGCGATATTAAAGATTCGCTAAAAGCCCTTCCACACTAGCCCACTGTGTATTAATACATGCCAAATTGAAAGTGGGAAAGAATTCCACACGACTGCCAAATTCGTGGGAAAAAAATAACTTCATATTTTGCTTCCATACCTGCTTATATTAATTCATTACCATAACCTAAAAAAAGTGTGATAGAATGTGGGAGAGAATTAGACCCATTCCTAAAATTATTCATGTATTAACACATGTCAAATCGTGTGGGATAGAATGTCGGGTTGTGTAGGCTGGGTTTCCATATTTTGTTTCCACACTATTCTACATGATTTGTTTCCCACTTTTTTGACATGAATTAATACTCAGTGGGCTAGTGTGGAAGGAATTTAAAGAAACCTGACTTCAAAAAACATACCAAGTGTTTTCTTGCAAGCGGTGTCTTCAGCACACATATTTATTTCCAACTTTTATACAATATGGCAAAAGTATAGGTCTTTGCTGTTAAGCCTTAACTTGTTACGCAAAGGTTTTTGTATACGGATCAACTTGATTTTTTAATCATTTATGTTTTTGGTATTTTTCTTTGAACAACATGACTTGGAAAAGAAATTAGCCAATGAAATGATAATTTTGCAAACATTTTCGGGTACACGTTTAAGGCTAGATCACACATGATGGTACTACACATCAGTTGAGCGAAACTATACTCCCCACGTATTCTTTTGGAATTTTATTAAGTTCAAGGTCGACTTAGTGCGATATAATTAAAACTTATATATAAAGAATGTCCCTAACCAACACGAAAGCGGCACGAAATATTCGCAGACGCAAGTTTTGTTGTAATTAGCATTGAAAATCTGTCATTTTTGTTAGCATTGTGAATGATTCGGCCTGCATAGCGAATGTTCCACGTTAGTTTGGGACAGCCTTAATACTTTATCGCGTCGTGAAGTGTCTTTTTGCTGAAGTGGTCTTGCCTTTATCACTTAGATTGGCCGTCTTCCAAATACAAATATTTACAATTCTCAATCCAATGTTAACAATTGTGGACAATAAGCTACGACTATCAAACGTGTGAAAATAGATTAACATGATTAATAATAACCACATTTTATTTTCAAAAATGATTCATATAGATTATCAAAAAACATGCATTACAATACGTTTTGCGAAAGCAGCACATTCGCCGACGAGGCGGCATATTTTGTTGTTGTTTAGCATTGTTTATTTGTCATTTTTTGTATCATTGTGTATGATACACCCTGCAGAGCGAATGTTCCGCGTTGGTTTGGGAGAGCCATTACATCAACCCTGAAAGGTACAACAAAATTCAAGAAAGAATAGGACAATAAAATAGACACTTTTAAACCAATTTTTAATAATAATATATCACAACAAAAACATTCTCACACAAGGTCGGGCAAGCACTTCATAATTCGTTCATCCATTCTTTATACTTTTTGAACACTCATGATATTTTCAAAATACTCGCCATTTTGGTGGTGAAATAATGCCAACTGTCTATGTGTGCATAACTAGCATGGTGAATTTGGCCCAGCTTTCTATGTGTGCGTGTTTTAGCTTGTAGGCAAACCGGATGACAGCCGAGGTTTGGCATCTTTATATTATGTGTTTATGGTGGACAGGCACTGAAATTATAGAAATAATAATTAGTGGAATTGAAGAAGATTCTGAAAAATATCAGCTGTCTAATGTTACCTCACCAAGTATGGCATTGCCAACCCAAAGTTTTAATCGTGGTGAATTATTAGGTAAAAATAAAAACGTTCATCTTTCAGGGCTGCCACTTATCGAATACAGTAATACCAAACTAACAAAATTGCTTCCGATTTCAGACATTAAAGTGTCATTCGTTTCCTTAGTGACCCATAAATCCTTCTGACGGGAAGCTAAATCAGTATAGGAGTCAAAGGTGCTATAATTGATCCATTAGACTTTCAATTAGCAATAACATCAGCGTCACAATGCGATGAACTGATGTTTCTTTAATCATATCCAATAGTGATCTAAAGAAATATTAGTGCAATCCTTAAAGTTAGTATCTTGCTCGGGTTGCTATAATGTTTATACCCGAAAATAAGTTGGGTGAAATGAATGACATGATGCGGAGTTATTTTGATGTGGAAACACTTGGGGTACGACTAGATGTTAAAACAGCTGTTTCCCATGCAGATGAAAGAGCAATATTTCTGCTTGACTACGACAAAAATTATTGGGAATCGTTATGAAGTGCGACTTTTGCCTATTTTCCAGATAGCTACAAAATGGCATTGAACCGACTCGAAAATGTTGAGAAAAATGGCAAGAGATCCAGAGTATGCAAGAGAGTACTCCGTAAAAATTAAAGATTATTCAGCAAAAGGTTATGCGAGAAAACTTAATCCAGAAGAAAGCAGCCAACGAACTTTTAGAACATTCTACTTACCACACTTCGGAATAAGAAACCCCAACAAAGCCGGGATACGTCTTGTTTTTGATGCAGCCGCCGAAGTTAAACAGTTTTCTCCCAATAAAGGCTTACTCACGGGGCCAGACATAAACCAACCTTTAATTTCAATCCTCTTTAAATTCAGGCAAGCTCAATATGCAGTGTGTGGCGACATCAAGGAAATGTTCCACCAAGTCCAGACAGTGAAAGAAGATCAGGATAGCCAGTGATTCCTATGGAGAGAAGATCCATCAGATCCAGTAGAAACTAACGTCATGGAACGAATTGTTTTCGGAGCTACATGTTCACCGACTATTGCCTAGCATGTCAAAAACGTCAATACGATGAGGTTCACCGAACAGTTTCCAAGAGCTGTAAAAGGTATTATTGAAAGACATTATGTCGATGACTATGTGGACAGCTTCCATTCAGAGGACGAGGCTATTGAAGTTTTGAAGAACGTCATCGAGATATATAAGGCCGCTGGTTTTGAGCTACGTAGCATTACATCAAACTCAGAGAGATTGATAGTAGCAGCTGGGAGTGCCATACGTGAACCAGGGGAGTCCGTCAGAGTGGACGACGGTGGGGATAGAGCGGATCCTGGGAATCCACTGGCTACCGAAACTAGATGTCTTCACTTACATCTTGATGAGGTTCAACAAAGTTCCTGCAGAAATATTGAACTTTACTAGAAAGCCGACAAAGAGAGAAGCTAAATGTGAATATATCAGTATTTGATCCATTCGGTTTCCTGGTCGATTTTATGATATCAGCGAAAGTTTTGATGCAAGCCACATGGAAGGCTGGTATTCAGTGGGACTAGCCACTGCCGGATGAAATTTATTGTCGGTGCAAGATGTGGATGGAGGAGTTGCATAAGGTGAAAGAATTTCGAGTGCCACGGTGCTATTTTTCCGATTTTGAGACGAGTCAAGTGGATCTTCATATATTTGTCGACGCCAACGAAGAGGCGATGGCGGTGGTGGCATATTGGAGAGCGGTGAGCGATGGTGAAGTCAAATTGGTTTTTATCGCAGCGAAAACTAGCTTAGCTCCAACACGGTATCATACACCATACCTTAGCTCGAACTGCAGGCCGCAGTAATGGGTGTTCTACTGATGGAATCTATTTTTAAATGCCATACAGTGAAGATGAACAGACGTCATTTTTGGAGCGATTCACACACCGTGATACGTTGGATTCATTCAGACCATCGAGCCTACAAGCAGTATGTGGCGAATCGGGTCTCCGAAATCCTAGAAGGAAAGTGCAGTTGATGAATGACGCTGGTGTCCTGGCAATCTGAACCCAATCGATGAGGCAACTCGATCAAAATTTCCCCTGCGATGGGACACAAATGGCAGGTGGATAAGAGGTCCACAATTTCTGTATGACGAAGAAGACGCTTGGCCAGATGAATCTTTGATAGACAAAAACGATGATAGAAGTCATGATGAGCTTCGCATTAAACACCACCTTTTTCTGGCGAATCATAAGATAAATCTGATAAACCATATTATTAATCGTTTTTCGAACTATTCCAGGCTTATACTACGTTTTCATTGGAGCCGAAATGAGGTTATTTCGAAATAAGCTCATTTGGAACGCCAAATTTGTATAGGAAATGACGTTCCAAATGAGCTAATTTCGAAATTACCTCATTTCGGCTCCAATGAAAACGTAGTATTAAACGAACAATCGCCTGGTTGTGTCGGTATATGGAGAATCTGAAGATAAAGCCTTTGAAGAGAAAGTTAAGCGAAATAGAATTTATCAGCGGTGAATTGGATGCGGATGAGAGACGTCTTTGTCGATGGGTGCAGCAGCAGGTTTTTTTGGACGAGTATGCAGCCTTGTCGCAGAATAAACTCATCTCCTCAGCCAGTACGGTCAGATCTTTGAACCCTTTTCTTACGCAAGATGGAGTTTTGTGTGTAAACGGCCGGATAATCAATGCAGGGTGCATATCAATTCAAGCAAGACAGCCAATTATCCTACCAGCGAAGCATGCGTTTACTAGTATATTGGTGACTTTCTATCACAGAAAATTTGATCATATCAACATGTCAACAGCGATAAGCGAGCTACGTTGGAAATTTTGGATTCCGTCTATTAGAATGTTGATGAATAGTAAGCGGAGACGTTGTGACCACTGCCGTAACCGAAGACCTAAACCCGTACAGCCACAAATTGGTGTGTTGCCGCTCGACCGAATAACACTTTACGTACGCCCCTTCTCATATACAGGTCTGGATTATTTTGCCTCTATCACCGTCACCATTCGTCGTCAACAGGAGAAGAGGTGGGTAGCACTCTTTACATGTTTGACGCTTCGTGATATCCACTTGGAAATCGCAGCAGATCTTTCCAGCGCTGCCTGCCTCTTATGCATTCGTAACTTCATTAATAGACGGGGCGTGCCAATCATGATTAGAACAGAAAAATGTATCGACCAAGACACCATCAAAGCGGGTTTATCACCCTTGGGAATTGCGTGGAAGTTCAACACACCCTTGAACCCTAGTGAAGGTGGCGCTTGGGAGAGACTCGTCCAATCAGTAAAGAAAGCCTTATACACGATGTTAAAGGAACACTCTCCGCGACTTGAGACTCTTCAAAGTTTTCTCATCGAAGCGGAAAATATTATAAATTCCAGACCATCACTAACGCGCATACCTGTGATACCCGAAGAGCATGAGACGTTAACGCCAAATCACTTCTTGCTTGGTGGTCCTAATTCTACTTAAACGCCAGCCCCGTACGCACCCCGACTTCTATGCCTGAGAAAACAATGGCGAGTGGTCCAAAATATGAAAAACGGAATGTGGCATCAATGGATAAGGGAATATCTGCCTGAGCTTACGAAACGAGCCAAGTGGTGTCAACCTGCCAAACCAATCGAACTGGGTAGTCACAATGGAAACACGCCCGAGTACTTAAGTTGCACTTTGGTAAGGATGACATATAGCCCGGTCTGCTGTAGTAAGGACTAGCACTGGTGAGTTCAGAAAGCCAACTTCGAAGTTAGCAGTCCTTGACGTGAAGATGTCAGAAGATCGTGAGGCTTCCCCCACACGTCAGCTCACGGGGGTGGGGATGTCGAGAATTGAATGCAGCCTTTTTATTATTGACCGTATGCTGTCATTATTTACTTTCGAAAAATTTAATTTAAATGTCAAAATGTATATCTGTCCTTGTCACTTTGTATTTAACCTAATATGTCGTTTTCACTGAGTCTAATGAGGTAATTTCGTTGCGAATTTCCTAAAGAGATCCAAAATTACCTAATATGCCGTTTTCACTGGGCCAAATGAGGTATTTTCGTTGCAAATTTCCAAATGAGATCCAAATTACCTCATTTCCCATACAAAATCACATTTCGAAATGAGGTAATTTCAACCTTATTTACACGAAATTAGGTTGGAAATTAGGTGAATGCATCCAGCGGGAATCAGTTTCAAAAGCTCTTAAAAGCATTTGTATGAAAATATCAATACACTAAACTCAACAACATAAAACAGAAAAAGAAAAAAACAAAAGTAAACGGCTAACTGCTATTCCAAATTCAAAATGAAATGAGATATCAAATGTAATTAGCAAATTTGATAATGAAAACACTTTTTTGACAAATTTTGAAATTACCTCATTACAGCTCTAATGAAAACGTAGTATAATTTCCCATACAAAATCACATTTCGAAATGAGGTAATTTCAACCTCATTTGCACGAAATTAGGTTGGAAATTAGGTGGATGCATCCAATGGGAATCAGTTTCAAAAGCTCTTAAAAGCTTTTGCATGAAAATATCAATACACTATATACTCAACAACATAAAACACAAAGAGAAAACAACAAAAATAAACGGCTAACTGCCATTCCCAATTCAAAATGAAATGAGATGTCAAATGAAATTAGCAAACTTGATAATGAAAACACTTTTTTGACAAATTTCGAAATTACCACATTTCGGCTCTAATGAAAACGTAGGATAAAATTGCGCCTTTTTAAAGTTAAGAAAATTATATTGTCTTGTCCAGCAGCACAAAAAAATAAGGTAAAAATTGCTCTTATTTTATTTTTAAGTTAATGACATGCTGATCATATATTATTTTAACAATGACCTACTTTTGTACAAAAGTGAGAAATTAAAATGCTCGCTCAAGAAACATGCTTGCAAAAAAACATACGAGAATTGTTCTGATACATGAATTAAACCACCATGCACAATTTTACATTGATTTTTTTGCAGACAGGTGTCTTCAGAATAGATATTTATTTCTCACTTTTTTACTTTTGTACAAAAGTAGGGCTATGTCGTTAATGCCGGATTTACACGACTGCCAAAGTTGACAATATTTCTGTCAAAAAAAAATGATAAAATAATGGCAGAAATAAGTTTTTTATGACATGCATTTACACGAGTTCAAATAATGGCAGATTTCAAAATACTGGCAACATGCCATAAAAGAATGAGCAAGTTCATTCTTATCTAAAATGGCATAATTTCGAAAAATGGCGTCAGTAAAGTTTTTACACATAGTCATATTAATGGCAGCATTTTATGCCAAATTATCTCTGCCATTTTATTTTGGCAAAAATATTGCCAGTATTTAGAGCGTTTACACGATGAAAAGAAAAATGGCTATAATTTGACAGATATAATGGCATTTTGCCTTTCGTTTAAATGCAGCATAATGGTGGATTTACATGTATCTTCATCTGCATAATGCAGAAAAGTAGAGCAGGACAGATGTATACAAAAAATCCGAGCGAGTGAAAGAGAACCATCAAGAAGATGAACATGTTCGTCTTCATTTCTGCATTATGTCACTTTCCTATAATGCAGAAACGAAGTTCTTCTGCATTCTGATCTTTTCTCTATATCTAACAAATATACATTTTATATTTGACATCCCTTTTTTTGTGCAGAAACCGAATGCAGATACATGTAAATCCACCATAAAGGCTCTCCCAAACCAATGCGGAACATTCGTTGCGACGAAAAAACATTCGCATGTCAAAATTTATTTACATGGTGATATATGAGAGTGCCCACACCAACGCGGCGGAGAAACATATAAAATAATTTTGGGTGACGAATGTTTTTTCGCCGCAACGAATGTTTCGCATTGGTTTGGGAGAGCCTTAAGCCTTCAGAATTCGTAGATCTCGGCTATTGAAATGTGTACATTCGACACCAAAAATAATATTACGTTCCACAAAAATCGTACCACATGCCCTCATAGGCAATAATAACTATTTACCGAGAGATGGCGCTTTAATTTGTACTTTTATTTTTGAACCGGCAACCGCCCGGCTAATTTGACAGTTCGCGCCAAAACACACTATTGGTTGTCACTTTTGGTACAACTTGCGCTGAAATACGAACTAATAGCTCTCCATTTCCTGAAAACTATCTTACAAGCGAAGTTCTTGTTGCAGCTGCGATTCCAAACAATTTACTAAAACAAACCACATTTTACCTTAAACAAAAAAGTTTCGTCTTCATTCAGTGCATTAATCTATATTCTTCTGTACTTTAAATAAATTCTACAACAAAATGTTCGAAGCACGCCTCCTTTCAGCGATTACACTGAAAAAAGTACTTGATGCCATCAAGGATCTCCTAAATGAAGGTACATTCGAATGCAGTGACTCAGGAATCCAAGTAAGTTCTTAAAACCTGTTAATTTATACTTCAAATTTAAAGATTTATTGTTTTAGCTTCAAGCAATGGACAATTCCCACGTCTCGTTGGTTTCGCTAAGCCTTCGTTCCGACGGTTTCGATAAATACCGCTGTGATCGTAACATCTCAATGGGAATGAACCTCGGTAGCATGGCCAAGATCCTTAAATGCGCCAACAATGAGGACAATGTTACAGTAAAGGCTCAGGACAACGCCGACACAGTTACCTTTATGTTTGAGTCACAGAATCAAGAAAAAGTTTCCGACTACGAAATGAAACTGATGAATCTCGATCAGGAGCATTTAGGGATCCCTGAAACAGAATACAGCTGCGTGGTTAGAATGCCCGCCATGGAATTCGCTCGCATTTGCCGGGATTTGGCACAATTCGGTGAGTCTGTGGTCATCTGCTGTACCAAGGAAGGTGTCAAATTCTCTGCTTCGGGAGACGTTGGATCGGCCAATGTTAAATTGGCACAAACATCAAATGTTGACAAAGAGGAGGATGCCGTCACCATTGAGATGCAGGAACCAGTCACACTTACATTTGCCTGCCGCTATCTAAATGCATTCACAAAGGCCACTCCATTGTCCAACCAAGTGCAGTTATCGATGTCAGCAGATGTCCCTCTTGTAGTTGAATATCGTATTCCTGATTTAGGACATATCCGCTATTATTTGGCACCAAAGATAGAAGACGATGAGAGTTAAGCAAATGGAACCATTTATACTTAACTTCGTGTCGCTGTTATTTTCATGTTTATTTAGATTTACACAACTTCTCTACAAATCCAAATTATTTTTGATAATTCAATTGTATTTGGCATTGTTCACGGAATAAAGCGTGAACATCGTCATAAAAAGGTTATACAAAACAATAAAAAAAAAAATAAGGTAATGCGCCTTGATCTAAAAAGTTGTTTCCTTATTTTTGCATAATCCTCGTAGGTTCCTGGTTTCATTAACATTTCTTAACAACAACGATTATATTCTTGGGGTGTGATGTATGTAAATGCGGTATTGTGCGAGAGATCCTTTGACAATGTTTGAGTGGATTAATCAATTTCTCTGCATGTAGGGGCAATATTTGTTATCAAACCTGACCGGGTTCTCCGAGATTTTTTTTTTAAATTCATATATGTTGTCTTATTTCAATTTAAAATGCGTTGCATATCTCTCTGAAAACGATAACTCTTTAATCTGTTCGCCTTCGATTTGTATTTTGCTCGAAATAGGAACTCGCCAATCCAGTTAATCCATTTAAATATCAGGTAGATAGATGATAGATTCATTTATTAGTTAACAATTTTGTTTGTTTGAATTAATTGTACATAATAATAAATTAAAGACAATGGGGCATATTCATAATCGCAGATAGACTTAATGTTGTAAAATACTATCTCAAGGAAACACTTTATTGTTATTTACTTGGTTTATTTATTTATTCCATTTATTTCAATGTTAGTTCTATAAGAATAAAATTCTCATTCTCGTCTAGTTTTTCATATTGATAAAACTTATTTTATTTCATTAGGTTATGGGCCCAGATAACGCCTAGAAAATAAAGAATAAAATATAGTTTCTTGAATATTCGATTAAGCATTTGTTGCAAAATTATTTTGAAAAAATATTTTTAACTAAGATCGAAATGGCAGGCTCAATGAAATTGGAGTTTGGGATTGAAAAATTGAAGGGAAGTGAAAATTTACATAATTGGTCATTTGCAATTGTAAGTTTTCTGGAGCTGAAGAAGTTGAGTGGTTGCATCAAATCAAAACCAGGGGCCTTATTAAGTAAAACTATAACGATCAAACGATATCGTTTTGGCAATAGCTGTCCCTATCATATGAGTGGACAAACAAAGGGACAGGTACTGTAAAAACGAAATCGTTTTACGTTTTAGGGGCCAGTTCAGCGATCAGTAAAAACCATCAGTAAAAATTTTCTTTTTCAAATCTTTTTATAACACATGAAATTAATGTGTTATAAAAAGATTTGAAACATAAAAATGGTACGAATCGATGGCAAATCAACTAAAATATTTTGTTCTGGCAAAAAATAATCCCAAGGAAGAATAATTTTTATAAAAAAAACATTTATTTATTTTACTGATGGAAATTCGTTTTACTGAACAGCTGATTGCCAACTCACACAAAATGGAACATTTCGTTTCAGTTTTCTGTGTTCTACATTTTTACTGTTCCACTCCATTAGTAAAAAAATCACTGAAGCTTTTACATCATTAAAAATAATAAAAGGCTGTTGCTGAAGGTTTGACATTTAATTACTGATATAATTTTAATGATTGCTATAACCGGCTGTACTTAAAAAATTCCAGTTTTCACCTGGTTCAATTTTTACTGATGGTTTTTACTGATCGCTATACCTGGCCCCTAATACGCTGTTTTAATTTTACATTCTTGGGCGTATTACAGGTCTCTTTCGGACTGGTCGCTTCCTAAGAAACTATTGTTCCTAACCCATTCTTCTTTTGATTCACTGCTGTGGTTCTCCAGCAAAACTCTTCGAACTAGCTAGTGAAAATTTGTTTCTATTATGAGCGGAAGGTTTTGTGCATTTTTCGCTGCATTATCGGCTGCTTCATTTCGTTTGATTCCCATATGTCCTGGTACCCATGACAGTGAAATGTTTTCGATAAGATTAATTTTAAGCATAAGGGATGGACATTTAATTGTTTAATTTTAGCATAAGGGATGGACATTTAATTGTTGGACTCAGTCAGAACTTCTAAGTTGTGGGTGCAAACAAGAGTTTTTTTCGGACAAGTCACGGGATATTTATATTGCTTTTTTAAGTCCAGCCAGCTCAGCAATATAATTTCCTGCAGCGACTGGAAGCAGTCCTTAGTGAAGAATAGTAGTACATCCTGAGGGCAAGAGTTCGGTGACTGAATATGAGGTGTAGTTTTCCGTTGATGATCATCTGTGTATAAGATTCTATTTGGCTTGACAAAGTTAAAAAAGTTACTCTTTTTATTTAAGAAGGATCAGAGTTTAAAAATTGGGAAGGGGTTGAAAAAAAATCGAAAAAATAAGAAATAATAAACAAGACAAAATTTTGATTGCGTTAAATTTATTGATAAATAATTCACTACCAAAGATGCATGGTTCTTACAAATTAAGTCACTATCAACTTCATTTTTGCATGAAATCGAATCGTAATATAAAACATTTGTAATTTATTTTTGCTCTTTTGTTAATTTTCTTTGAGCCACACATTTCTTTAATAAAAAATTGACCCAATCGGAAGAATAAAATTTCGATGAAGGGAATTATTCAGAAAACAATTCCAAATATCAAAATCAATAATAAAACAATAAAATTCATGATCAATTATTACAAAATTGAAAACAATTCCAAATCGGAAAACGAAAAGCAAACACAATCTAACCCCAAAATGAAAACTCAAAGTAACTTTTTCTTAATAAAAGAATGCTGAAGGTTTACTATTAACTTTAGAAAGAAAAAGAACGCACAAATGTCATTAACCCAAAATGTTGGTTGTAAATTTTGAGTTGCGTTTTTCAAAATAAAATACAAAACCGCCAATGCAAGCGATCCGCCGCGCTTTTAAACATCGGGCTCCAGGCTCTTTGAAAAAGAAAACGTCAACAAAATCCACAATCCACATAGATGGTGTTCTCGTTCGATTGACTCCTCACTCCTCCTTGAAATATATATTACTCTTCTAAGGACTCCTCCGACTTTTTTTTTTTTTGATTTTACAAAAGAATAACTACATAAAAAACAAAATTTTTAAAAACTTAAACATTTTCAAAAAATATACTTGAAGGGAAGACAAATGTAAGTACAACTAAAAATACAATCAATTCACGTAATTGAAAGTGTTTGTTTTCCCTTGTTTTGCATTTTTATGCAACTGAAGCCTGATCGAAGTTCCCATCCCAAGCCAAGCAAACAAAAAAATACTAAAAAACCAACCGTTGTATAATATAAAAAAAAGCATTACTAAGATCAGTTTTTCATTTAGTTTTTTATTTAATTATTTGTAAACTTAGTCCTTGGTAACTTTAATATTATCATAAATTTCTTCTACTCCTGAAAATTCTCGAACTTTCGTTACAAAGTTTTGGTACGCCTTTAGTTCGTTTTCTGATAGTTCAACAGTGTTCTGGGAAGTACAAAATAAATAAAATATATGCGATGAACGAACGCCTTACCTTTGGAATAAACATGTGTTCAGCATTTTCTATTAAATATCCTCTTTCCTTCAAAGCTCGACTAACTGTACCCAATTGGACAGGATTGCATAAGAACTATAGACAAATGTTTGTTAAAAAGGATCGTAATAGAATTACTTAAAACTTACATTTACGGTTCCTTTAATTTGATCCAAGACTTCAACTTCTTCGACCCCGCATTCAATAGCATCTTCCGTGCAAAGCTGCTCAAATTCATCTAGAGACTTATTTTTGGATGCAATCTCGTTATTGGCAACAGCTTCGATGATCCCGATTTCATCGAACATATGTTGTGATTCAACATAAACTGTTCTAATTAAAAAAAATCGTTCCATAAAACATCACGTTTTTTTCATCTTTCTTACCCAGACTTTCGTAGAACTGCAGCTAATTCCATTTTCAATTGTGGAAAATTTTCAGTATAAAGTGAACAAATGGCAAAGACTTTATGCTGAAAACGCCAATACAAGAAGTGCTTCTTCAAGAGTGTTTTGCTTGCCGTCGTTTTTTTGATACAATTCTGTATAGTAGCCATAGGCATATTCTTTCGCAAAGCATCATCGATAATATTTCGTAGCTGAGTATTTAGGGCTGGATCATGAGATCCACCTTCTATAACAAGCAATGTCCTAGGTATATTATATAAGTTGGATTATTGGATAGCAAGATTGGAGCGTACCTTGAATGGCAAGTCGAATTTGCCGCGTATATCTTGTGAATAATACCGACTTTTGTCCATCTTTTAGAGCTTTAATGTGTCGAATATTTGCCCATTTCGAGTGTCCAGCATTGTATATCGACGATGTGTAAAAGTTATTGCAAATGTTAGCACAAATTAATTTACATGACAAATAGTTGCAAGGAAAACTTAACCTAGAAGACCACATAATTTTTCAAGTAAAACAAAATGCAATGAGTTCACTAGTTCAGTTTTCAGTACAGGGCAAATTGACATGTTTAAGTGGTGTTATGATGTGCCGCCTTAAGAAGAAGAAATAGAGGAACTGCCCGTGTTGGAAAAAAGTGAAGCAGTTTTTAAAATGGTGTGAGGTCTCACAAACACAAATGCATTACAGCAGGGACGAAGTGCTCTTTAAAGGCACCTCACTAGGGCGCCATTAGAAAAGTCATTTTTGTTATTTTCCGAAGTTGTTTTAGTGGAATGTTCTAAAAAAAAGAAAGAGTACGTGCGTGAAGCAAATTTGTCAATCTGAAATGTCAAATCGCTAGTGTGATTTTAAAAAAGAACAATAAAAAAGTGCTACAAATTAAGACACATATATATAAAAAAAACTTTGAAAAGACAAACCTTATCAAGTGAATAAAATATACATTGTAAGTGAATAAAAACAGTAATTGCGGTAAGAGCATTTCCTCTCACAAGTGAGTTTTATTATATTTTTCTCAAGGCAAGTGCTGTTAACTGTTTGTATTATTTATGTAGATTAATTAACTATCGAAGAACATATTATTTATAATGGATTAAACTTTAAACATGAACAACCAAATATAGACACCTTACTGAACAGACAAATTAACATTGAAACATGAACTAATAAGTTGGTGACGGAACAAATAGATATTTTATTACTAACTCAAAACGTAAAAAATCGATTTAATAACAAAAAATAATTTTCTCATAAGGGCGCTTAACAGATAGTTGCGCCTTTAAACCTTTAATATAATCTCATGCACACCTGTTAACGAGAATTTCAGTTTGACATTTCTGGTTCTTAAATTCTAACAAAAAAATGATGTGCACATTTTCAACTAAATTATAATATTCTTGACTTAATTTAAAGTGTAATCCATTCTAAATATATTGTTTATTAGTTCATCAATCTAAAGACAAAAATATTACAGCATTTTTTTGAGAAAAATATAATAAAATTCACCTGTGAAAGGAAAAGCTTTTATCCACCTTGTTTTGTTGATTTCCACACCCCTGAACAATGCACTTCATGTTTTTTTTTTGAATTTATAAGATCACCACAATGTCTATCTAATGCACTTTAAATTATTTGTTTTTTCCAAGTAATTGTTATATTATTTTGGGTTTTAACTTGTACCAATTTTCTTTTTCTTTGTTTTTTCTAATCACACGCTAACGATTGGACACTTCTGGTTCTCAAAAATTGCTTCATTCACGTACACTGTATATGTGACAAAAACCTCTTCTTCTATTTCTTCTTCTAAGTTTGCCCGCTGTATGCGGGTGGAGAAGAGTAAAAAATTGGAGATTATCCACATAAAGATTATCCAAAAATGCTCTATTTGGCTTATCCCAGAAACGTCAATGGCTAAAAAAAAACACAAAAAACAGACAAAAAAAAAACTCTCCATCAAGGGAAACAAACACCGTTGCCATAATTTTACAAATGTAACAAAAGTGTTACACTATTTTTAAATTTTATTTCGTTTGTATTTTGTATGGGAAAAATAATTTGCAAAACATAGAATTTTATCTCACAAATTTGAAGCGAGAAGCGTAGAAATTAAAACGAGCCGAAATCTTGTAACCCATGTCTTGATCGCTCAATTTGGCATAATAAGCACTGCAAGAAATGTGTTCATCAGTTAAAAACTAAAGTTAAAAAAGAATGGTGGTAACGCTGGTCCCTTGATTTAGATTTTTTTTCTTTAATTTTTATTTGTAATGAACTGTCAAAATAAGAAAGAGAAAAGCCGAATATAATGATACAAATACTAAAAAAGAGCCTGATTAAAGGCTCTCCCAAACCAATGCGGAACATTCGTTGCGGCGAAGAAACATTTATACGGTTCGTTTTCCCGTTCGTTTCGTCTTTCGTGTTTTTGACAGGCAAGAGCGTTCATCATTACATGGTTCGCGAAAATACGTATGTACTTCCATTCGTTATTTTGAAGTTCATGGAATTGGGGGTTGTTTTGTAAGAAAATAATCAGAAAAACCAGAAAAAGTCTTGAAATTTTCTTTCCTGCTTTAGTTACTTCCTTCCCTCTACATTTCTACTCCCCTCACCCAAGCTGTCAAAAAGACGAAAGACGAAACAACGAATCGTGTAATCGGGCACAAAGACCCCGATTACACGTTTCGCTTTTCGTCTTTTTGCCAGTTTGGGTGAGGGGTGTAACGAAAGCAGGAATGAAAATTTCAAGACGGTTGAACTTTGACGTTTCTGAAGCCTCAACTACATAGATCTACTTTTGTACAAAAGTGAGAAATTAAAATGGTCGCTACAAAAACATGCTTGCAAAAAAACATACGAAAATTGTTCTGACACATAAATTAAACCACCATGAACAATTTTCAATTGTTGTTTTGCAAGCAGGTGATTTGAGAAAAGATATTTATTTCTCACTTTTGTACAAAAGTAGGCCTATGTAGTTAAGGCTTGATTTGGCAATCACAATGCTCCTCGATGTTAGCAAAAAACAATTTGAACAAAAAAGGTTGAATTGGAAAATTGTTTTTCGTAATTGGATATACCTATACGATTATTTTGAGAAATACGTGATTTAAAAATATTTGCATATATTTATTTATTTATTCATTCATGAACGTCAAAATAACGAAAAGAAGTACGTACGTATTTTCGCGAACCATGTAATCATGAACGTTCGTGTCTGTCAAAAAGACGAGAGCCGAAACGAACAAAAAAACGAACCGTATAATAGGGATTTTTAGAAAAAAAAGCTATATATCTCTGTCTCATAGCTTCTTAACATCAAATCGAAATTTTGGGATGATTACGTTTAATTGCTTGGAGTTATTTGTTTTAGTGGTGCGTTCTTTTTTGTTACTATGGTCAAAAACAAGAGTTGCAATAGCTGCCTTTTATTATCCCCCAGATCACGATTGGATTTGGTCATGATATTAAAACAAACTGAATCACAATGACAACAGTGATATATAAACAACTCTTTCTTCCTTATTATTTATGTTTTCCTTTCTTTTTTCTTACTTCAAATAGCCATCTATTGGCCAGAGTAAAAACTACGTTTTAAAAGGAAAAGCTAAGGGTGTGTGATAAGAATGGATTTGAAAATCCAAATATAAAATCAAAGCTGGATCTTGAGCTGTTTTTGTAACACATGTATTTTTGAATGTAAATCCAAACCGAATCGGATCTGGGGGAAAATAAAACACAGCTTATGTCAAAGTTTAAAAAGCTACCTTTTATAAAGAACGATCAAAGTGGGAAAAATTGAAAAAATAAGATTAATAAACAAAAGACAAAATTTTGATTGCGTTAATTTTTTTAATAAAAATTCACCACCAAAAATGCATGGTTCTTGCAAATTAAATCACTATCAACTGCATTTTTGCATGAAATCGAATCGTAATATATAACATTTGTAAATTGTTTTTGTATAAGCCACACATTTCTTTAATACAAAATTGACCCAATTGGAAGAATAAAATTTCGATGAAAAGTGAATTATTCAGAAAACAATTCCAAATATCAAAATCAATTCTAAAACAGTTGAATTTATAGTAAATTATTATCAAATTGAAAACAATTCCAAATCGGAAGACGAAAAGCAAACACAATCTAACTCCAAAATGAAAACTCAAAGTAACTTTTTCTTAATAAAAGATAGATGAAAGTTAACTATAATTAACTTTAGACACAAAAAGAACGCATAAATGTCAAGAAGCCAAAATTTTGGCTGTCAGTTTTGAGATTAACAATTTGGTAAAAATCCCCATTGGGCTCTAAGTTGTCATTTCGGTTTGTCTACAAAATGCAGCAAACAGCTGATGGACGAGCTCCGAGAAGAGTTGTAATAAGTGCACACATGTTCCGAAATTCTTCCAACACTGCGTTTATTGATTTTATTGTTATTTTACAACAATAAAACAACAGGGGTGTTCCCGATTTGATGCAACTGGTCTAGTATCATTGCAAAAGTGTTACAGCCTTATTTGTTAACTCGGCTTAGCGGCAGCGTAAGGGTACTCCGACTTTACAGCGCCTCTAAACCTGGAAAGCTTATTTAAAAAATAAAAATAAACCAGGAATAGAGGCGGAGTAAAAGGCTTTAGACTTTCGGTGTTAACATCTGTGTATGTCGTTTTTCGTTCGCGGAACAACGAAAATGTAAATAAGAAAACCGAACAACGAAGTAGGAACGAATGAAGAACGTGAAAATTCAAATCAGATCAGTGTTCGTTGTGCGTTTTTACCCGAAAAACTTGTGTTTAAATGCGAAAACTGTTTAAATGAACATTGTTTTGGAGTGTCGTGCAACTTGTAGGGACATTTTCGAAGTTTTTTTAATTATTGAACGGCAAAAGAAGCCTAGTTACATATATTTATATATTTTGTAAATAGAAGTTAACTTTCTAATGTAAATGCTTTCTTCGTTGTTCGTTGTTGAGAGAAGAACGAACACCGAACAACAGACACCGAATGAAGAACGAAAATCTAAAGCCAGCTTAAGCTAAAACTGGTTCAAAGGAGGTTTAAAGCCGGAGTTAAGCCATTTTAGCATCTAAATGTCATTTTGACATGACATCGCGTGAAATTTACAAAGAGGATTGCAAACAATTTTTTTCCTTTTTGTTACTTTGATAAAATGGATATTTATTTTATAATACATCATTTTAATTCTTTAAACGGTTTAACATTTAACTGGAAAAAGGAGAAGGCCAAAGCAGTTTAAAACTCTTTTGGATCCCATGACACTGAGGGATGATTAGTGGTCGGAGTAATATCTATGAACATAAATAAAAATATTTATTTTTATCTATTGTAATCTGGAAATTATATACATATATTTACAAATTTACATACCATTTGAGAACTATCTCAGTTTTTCAGAACGTTTTCTTTTATTTTTATTATCTATTAGTTAATTTTTTTTTACCAAAATTGGAATTAATAACTACAATTAATACTCTTCTCTACCAATAAACAACTAAATCGAATATTAATGGAAATCAGCTGAGGTTTGTTTACGTTTATAATAACCATAGTTTTAGATTGGTGATTTTTTTGATGGAATATTTGATATAAGCATAGATAAACAATATAAAGATACACATCTTTCGTACGTTTTACCCCCCAAAACCCATTTGTTAACATTGTTGTTTTTGTAATTTAATTCTGTGTCCATGAATAAATGTGAAATCCAACAACAAAGTTACGGTGGTGGAAATCAGTAAGTTGCACTAGTATGCGTGTTTTAAAGCACACTAGTAAAACTTACTGATTTCCACCACGGGTAAACCCACCTTTTAGCTTGTAGGCAAACCGGACAGCCAAAGATTTTTATCTTTATTTGTTAATCTATGATATAAGGCAGGCGTAACTAAAACGGCTAGGGAAATATTTTATAAATACGGATATGGCCCCTAATCAAATTGCATCTGCAAAAAATAAATAAAGGGCAGGGATGTCTCTTTGAGAATCTTGTGTTCTAAAAATTTCACCGCATAGCCCCGATCTACATTGACCGATTTTTTCTTGCTGACAAAAAATTATTGTTCTAATAGCCTTTCCACACTAGCCCACTCTGTATTAATACATGTCAAATTGAAAGTGGGAAAGTATTCCACGCGACTGCCAAATTTGTGGGAAAGAAATTACTTTTCATTCATATTTTGCTTCCACACTTGCCTGTATTAATACATTACCTTAATCTAAAAAAAAGTGTGATCTTCATGTATTAACGCATGTCAAATCATGTGAGATAGAATGTCGGATTGTGTAGGCTGGGCTATCATATTTTGTTTCCACACTACTCAACATGATTTGTTTCCCACTTTTTTGACATGTATTAATACACAGTGGGCTAGTGTGGAAGGCCTTTAATCGTGTGCGATTGATAGGTACAGCCGTGGTGCGTTCCTTTATTAACCATAGTTAACTATGGTTAACTATAGTTAGCAATGGTCGTTCCTTTATTACAAAATAGTTACGATTTGTAACTATATGACGTCATCATATCGTTCCTAAATTCAGTTTATTAGTGTCAAATAGTTACAATTCGTAACTATTTCCAACTCATCTCCATGATATGAGTTGAAAGTGTTGATCTGTCAAGTCACCTAATTTCAGAAGGTTTGTTTACAAAAAAAAATTAAAGAATCAAAACAAACCTTTTTGTGAAGTGAAATAGACTGAAAAAAAAATAAAATTAAAAAATTAAAATGGAATTTACTGCAATTGTGAACCAAAAAGGAGAGTATACTCTTAAAGACAATATGATTCTGTGTGTAACTGCTTCAAATGGTAATATTACCAACAAAATTGTGTATGTTTATTAGTGATTAATTTGTTTTTTTTTTCAGAACAAATATTTGTTGTTTTAACTCCGGAGGTATGTTGCAGTTTAAATATTCCGGAGAATTTTGCTGCCAGCTGCAGTAACAGCCTCAACGTCAGCACTCCAGCTGCCTGCTTGGTTATTCATTTTGATAATAAAATATAAAAAAAAATTTTCAGTGTTCGCTTGACAGATCAACAATATCTAACAACAAATCGTTCCTAAATTAAATGTAACAATTTCCAACTAAATCTAACAATGACACTTCAACAATTTTTTTTGACATAACAACCATAGTTAACTATGGTTAATAAAGGAACGCACCACCGACATGTTCCTTCAGGGCGCTATAAAAATGAAATTTGTGAATTTAGGCCGTGTGCGTTAAAATGTGTATTAAAACTTGTCGTTGGCACTGATCTCTAGTTCCAATTAGTTCATAATTCCCATATATTCTATGACCCCCATATTAATAAACGAAGCTAGCGGCGAGTTATCTTTAACTCGCGGATTAGGGGTAAGATTTCTGCCACTTACGAACTAGCTAAACCACCAAGGAAGGTAGTTTAGCGAAGGATTAACTACGACAAATAAATATACATTCCTTGGTGGTTTAGCTAGCTCGTAAGTGGCAGAAATCTTACTCCTAATCCACGAGTTAAAGATAGCTTCGTTTATTAATATGGGGGTGAGAGTTTAGAGATACACATGAGTGAAAACTACAATAATGTAGACACGCAGTGACTGCTCACTACGTAGTGAGCAGTCACAATATAAACAGGGTCATAAGGTTAGGGTAGTGCAAAACTATTGCAAGATTTTAGTCAGTGTAATCCCCTTATTTCACGGGAAATAAAATTCAAATCAAAGGGCACGGTAGGGGCCAGTAATAGCGATCAGTAAAAACCATCAGTAAAAGTTGAAGCTGTTGAAAACTGGAATTTTTAACGTACGGCCGGTTATAGCAATCATTAAAATTCTATCAGTAATTTAATGTCCTACCTCCAGCAACAACCTTTTATTATTTTTAATGTAAATTGCTTCAGTAATTTTTTTACTGATGGAGTGGAACAGTAAAAAAAATAGAACACAGAAAACTGAAACGAAATGTTCCAATTTTTGTGAATTGGCAATCAGCTGTTCAGTAAAACGAATTTCCATCAGTAAAATAAGTAAATGCTTTTTTTATAAAAATTATTCTTCCTTGGGATTATTTTTTGCCAGAAAAAAATAATTTAGTTGATTTGCCATCGATTCGTACCATTTTTATGTTTCAAATCTTTTTATAACACATGAAATTATGCAAAAGAAAATTTTTACTGATGGTTTTTACTGATCGCTATAAGGGGCCAGTTATAGCGATCAGTAAAAACCATAAGTAAAAGTTGAACCAGGTGAAAACTGGAATTTTTTAAGTACAGCCGGTTATAGCAATCAATAAAATTCTATCAGTAATTAAATGTCAAATCTCCAGCAAAAACCTTTTATTATTTTTAATGATGTAAATTGCTTCAGTAATTTTTATACTGATGGAGTGGAACAGTAAAAAATAGAACACAGAAAACTGAAACGAAATGTTCCAATTTTTGTGAATTGGCAATAAGCTGTTCAGTAAAACGAATTTTCATCAGTAAAATAAATAAATGCTTTTTTTATAAAAATTATTCTTCCTTGGGATTATTTTTTGCCAGAAAAAAATATTTTAGTTGATTTGCCATCGATTCGTACCATTTTTATGTTTCAAATCTTTTTATAACACATAAAATTATGCAAAAGAAAATTTTTACTGATGGTTTTTACTGATCGCTTAACTGGCCCCGTAGTTCCCAGCCAAGTTGTGGCACTACACCCTTTTTACAGGATCAAACTCATGCGATTTTCGACCCCCCTCTAAATTAGTACCAATAAAGTCAGAAACTTCAAACACGCAGCATTTGCTAAGCTTACCGGGTTTAGGCAACTCACCAAATTCCAATTCTATAGCACTAGGGGTTCCTGAGATATAAAGGTTAGACCGCACTAGGCGGAACTGCACTGCAGCGAAACTGCGATTCACAGTAATTTGTATGAAACTTAATGAAGTTCAGTTGCCGCTTAGTGCGATATAGCTCATATAATTTCATACAAACAATGATTTGCCGCGACGTGAAGTGTAGTTCCGCTGCAGTTGTGTGCGGTCTAACCTTAAGACTGCAAAAATCGCAAAAACCGTAACTGACTGACTGACTCACCGACAGATCATCAAAATTATGGAGCACTTCCCGATATCGTAGTATCTTGTAATTTCGCACAACGGTAGGCCCTGTGGTGTATACAAAGGAAAACATTTTAGATTTTCCATTCAGGGGAATTTATATTAATTATTTGGAGCACTTCTGATTGTCGTAGAATGACGAGATTTAACACAGCGGTAGGGCTTCAATTGAGTTGGTTTACTTGGCAAGTTTTCTTTTTTTACCTAATTACTCAATTTTGAAATGAAAGCTTGACTAGTAAACACTAAATTTAATGCCGTTTTTCATTGGTTTCACTCATTCTGAAATCCAATGGAACAGTCCAAGACGCTTCTACTCAATTCTGGGGTTTGGTATTTGTATAGGTGAATCGTCAAATAAAAATTATTTGCTACCACACAAAAAGTGAAATGTAAAACACGAGTGTATCAACTCCGGACTTCCAAATAATATTTTTAATTTGAGTTTTTCTTAATTTGCTTATTAAAATCTACCAAAAACATTGATTTTGGATGCAAATTAAATTAAAATGGAAAGTTTAAAAAAATATGAAGTACATTGCAGTTTGTTGTGACGTTTGAGTTTGAATGTGTTAGTGCTTCTTGAGTGGATTCTGATTTGAAATCCAGAATCAAATTTCTCTTCTCAAATTCGTCAGATGCGTATTTTGTGTGCCAATGGAATGGTTTCAGAAGGCTACCGGACGCTTCCGGACGTCCAATGAAAAACGGCATAAGTCAGTAATCATTAAATAATAGATGTCTCTAATAATTTTGAGGTGATATTACTCTACTTAAAATATTTGATATTTTACATTAATAAAATTATGTGGATTTCCTTTCAACAAAAAAATCAAATCTGTGAAGGGGAAATTTGATTTGTTTAGAAGAAAAGATCAAATTTTCTAAACAAATCAAATCTTTAATGTCGAATTCCTTACAACCATTTGAAGTCGATTTCATTAAAAAAAATTTCTTGGTAGAAGGAGTGAGTGTGTAGGTAGTTTGTGAGTGTGTGAGTGCAATTTGACAGGAATTTTGTGGTCGCACAGAAACTAAGAAGTAGTGCGCGCTAAGCTAATATTAAAGTGTATTTTATTTTCGCGTTGTTTTGATAATTTAAAAGCAAATATATTTCGTCTGATAATTGAAAAACATCAAAAACAATTGTGCGCGTAATCAAGTAAAAAAATTACAATCCAAAATTAATCCACACACAGCAGCGAGGATCTATTCTGAATATTTCACTAGGGGAAGAAAAATAATTTTGCAACGTGTTTTCCTCGCGAATTGTATGTTATTTTAATGAGATTTTTTGTTTCTTGAAGATACGCACAATTATCTTTACTCTTTTTCATCATTCACTGAAATATTAAACAATTAAGAACACTTAAACATTTGTTTTCTTTTTTATCTTCGTCACAAAATTGTAATGAGAACATTTAATCCCATCTTGATGCATGAGAAATGTCAAATCTTGATAGTGTGTGTGCGATTTGATGTGAAATCTAGCTAAAAACGCAAGATTTGTTTGACAGCATTAAAATCTATTTTGTTTAGAAAAAATTCGATTTGTTCAGAAAAATTCGAATTTTTTTGCTTGTAAGGAATTTGACAAAAAAATTCGAACTTTTCTGAACAAATCGAATTTTTCCTAAACAAAATCGATTTTAATGCTGTCAAACAAATCTTGCGTTTTTAGCTAGATTTCACATCAAATCGCACACACACTATCAAGATTTGCCATTTCTCATGCATCAAGATAAAAAAGAAAACAAATGTTTAAGTGTTCTTAATTGTTTAATATTTCAGTGAATGATAAAAAAAGGAAAGATAATTGTGCGTATCTTCTAGAAACAAAAAATCCCATTAAAATAACATACAATTCGCGAGGAAAACACGTTGCAAAATTATTTTTCTTCGTCCCCTAGTGAAATATTCAGAATAGATCCTCGCTGCTGTGTGTGGAATAATTTTGGATTGTAATTTGTTTACTTGATTACGCGCACAATTGTTTTTGATGTTTTTCAATTATCAGACGAAATATATTTGCTTTTAAATTATCAAAACAACGCGAAAATAAAATACACTTTAATATTTGCTTAGCGCGCACTACTTCTTAGTTTTTGTGCGACAACAAAATTCCTGTCAAATTGCACTCACAGACTCACAAAAAAAATCGAATTTTGTTTTAAATTCCTTCTACCAAGAAATTTTTATTAATGAAATCGACTTCAAATGGTTGTAAGGAACTCGACAATAGAAAGATTTACACCGACTTGCACACACACTAGGAAGATTTGACATTTCTCTGGCTATTGTTTTCCGTTTGGCTTTTCATTCAATTTGTTCAATTAAATTATTTTCGTGGTGTAAAAGTATAAAGTTCACGTTCTTCAGTAAATAAAATAAAATAAATTAAATAAAATTTACTATATGTAGATAGAATTGCAATTTTCCATTTTCAAAAAAAAAAATTTAAGAATTGTGCGTTCGGGCCTGTCAAATTGCACACACATACAATCACAGAAAAAAATTTATTTTGTTAGCGAGTTCCTTACAACAAAAAAAAAAGATTTGATCTTCAATAGTTGAAAAGAAATCAACATTAGAACTTGGCATTTAGATCTCATTACTTTTTACGGCTGACTTGTTACGCAAAGATTTTTGTATTAGTAGAACTTGGCTACTTTTTTAACATTTATGTTTTTTTTGTGACGTTTATTTTAAAGCTTACCTAACGGCTCCGTTAGCAATATTTGAGGCAGTAACTTGCCCCGCTAATTTCCCAAAAAGCAAAGACATTTAAGAATCAGAGCAGCCTTAAGCCGTATTAGGTTTCCTAAGCGAGTAGCAGTAATGTAGGTCTCTGTGGCTTTTCTTGTATGTTTTTTTCTTTTTAATGCAATTAACTATGTATTACGGTATTACTATGTTGTTTTTTTTTTCTTTTGTTACATCGTTAATGAATGTTTCATAAAAAATTGTGGGAGTCATTCCGTAATTCGATTATCGCCAGACGATATCGTTTTGACGATAGTCTTTCATTACGTAAAAACAATAATCACTATAGACTAGACGATATCGTCTTGACGATCGAAAATTTGCTTTCCGTATCTCAAAAGTCGTCAAAATGATATCGTCATATTGATAGCGTTTGAATTAGCGATTGAAATAGAAATTTTGCATTAAAAAACTGAAGACTCGAAATGCATTCAAATTAAAAATGAAATAAATTTTCGACGAAGCAAAAACCTTTTGTTTTCTTGTTTTTATTAAATGTTGTGATCTTTGCAGTTTATTTCGTTTTTTTTCCTTAAATAATTTTTCATATTTCTTTTAATTTCGGCTCCTTGTGGGCACTCCGGATTCCGGAAAACATCACTATTTTTAAAAAAGGCGTTACTTTTTAAAACAGGAATTGTTTTACCCATCAGGTCGTATACCATTTTGTTTTTTTTTACGATGTTTTTTTTATTTTTTATAGAATACCTATAATAATTAAAAAGTTATCTTTATTTGTAAAAATTTAAATTTAATTTATTTGATCTTAAAATGAAACATTAAACAAGAACGGTAATAACTAAAAAAAGTAGGTATTCGTGGTCTTCTTTCTACTCAACAATATAATTCGGATGTACTACCAAAAGAGGATCATCTTCTTCCACCTCTTCTCCATCGTCAACTCTTTTGGCACTTGACCTAAGTTCCGTTGTCTTTAATGGAATGATAACTTGATCGTTGTAAATTAGACGATCGATTACTTTTTCTATTAAGTTTTTGCGTGATATCAACTCATCTTCCGATTCGATTTGATCCGCTACCTGCTCCAAGTACCATGCAACAATTTCACTTCGTCTCATGCCGCTATCGGTGCCTTCTATTTCACATCGAGCTTCTTCTTTGCGCATGTGCAAAGCCAACATTGTCATAAGATGCTTGTAGTCCTCAAAACTTAGAGTGAGTTTTTTCTTTTGAACAGTAACAGTTGCTTCATCCCCGTTTGTAATACCTTGCTCGGTTTCATTTTCTGTCTCAGCAGCGTTATCATTTTCTTCTTCCATATCCACATCAGCCAAACCCACATTTTCATCATCGTCTAAATGAATATCAGGCTGCTCTACCCGTATTATAGATTTATTAAGTAATCGGAATGCTTCTTTCACGTGTCGAACTTGGACTTCGTTCATGCACTCCATTTTAGCCATTGCTTCGCTCAAACGAATCATACTTTCAAGCTGGCGTACTGTAATTCGCCATGTGCTGCGACCACCGCTTCCTGTATCCCGCTGACGTAGATGGCCGTAGTTCTCAACCAGCAATTTGGATGCATCTAAGTTGATAATGGGTTTGAACTGTTTGGCAAAGGTGATATAACGAAGTACCTCTTCCCGTGTGTACATGCGCTCAACAGTATCCTCTATGTTCGAATGTAGATCAATGATTTTTCTAGCAATAGCATAGTCCACTACTTCATTACACTCATCTACGAGAATAAAAAATAAGTCGAAACGCGACATAATCGGAGCAGACAGCTGAATATTTTGCTGTAGAGATTTGCTTCGATCATAGCGTCCGTTTATGGGATTGGCAGCTGCTAAAATTGATGTCCGAGCATTCAAAGTTGCACGGACGCCAGCTTTTGCAAGCGATATAGTTTGCTGTTCCATAGCTTCGTGAATGGCAACTTGATCACGAGGATCCATTTTATCGAATTCATCAATACAACAGATTCCATTGTCGGCTAACATTAGAGCACCAGCTTCTATAACAAAATCGAAACTTTCTTCGTCTCTTACGACGGCAGCTGTGAGACCTGCAGCCGACGAAGCCTTACCTGATGTATAGACGGCACGTGGAGAAAAATCAGCAACTTGTTTGAGGAGCTGCGACTTCGCTGTACTGGGATCGCCGACGATGCAAACGTTAATGTCACCACGAAGAGTTGTTTCTGAAAGAATACAAATTAAAATATTATATAAAAATAATCAGAATAACAAAACAAGTGATTAAAGGACAAATAGTAAAACAAAACTCAATAGTTCTCGCCATTATGCTCATAAGCAATCGCAAATTTGATTAACAAAATAGCAAGTTACCTAGATGCACATATGTTTAACTCAAACGCAAATCAATTCAACCAGAGAGCAAATATAATTATACTTTTAGCAAACCGTTTAAACTTAATTAACCCATTATAATTAAATAAAGTACACTCATGAACTTTCATATGACATATATGTTTTTACACTGTTAGCCAACCTTTTAAAGTGGGCCATGGGTTCCCATGGTCATAGGTACAACCCGGTTTCATTTACAAAATGTTATATTTATATTATATAATGGTAACAAAAAAAAAAAAAAAAAAAAAAACAATTGATTTGAGTTATGTATATACAGATTTTGCCAATATTGACCTCTTACCGGCAAAATAAATGATTAATTTTTTGATTTAAAATCAATTTGGAAGATCTAAATTTTTCCGCAGATTTACCCTCCTTCTACCGTTAAAGCAATACAAATTTTAGCTGTAAGTTTGCAAATGTGGTTCTTATTGATGATTTGAATTTATTTCAGGTGAGAAAATTGAAAGTTAGTGCAAAATATGAAATTATTTTTAGTATAAAATGGAAGCAGTTTAAAATTCATTAAGTTCATTTTTATCTTCTGAAAGTGCACCAAATGAAAAATGAGTTTTTGTTTGCGTGACATAAAATTACTCGACTACTAACATCACAAACAAAAATAAAATTTGAAATGGTGTTCCATACGCAACCACAAAAAATCAAAATCAATTTTTAGATTGATATCAAAATTTACCCTTGGAAAACACCATAAGCCTGTTAATATGGTTAAAGTACAGGAGTAGCATCAAACATAGTGATATGACAAACTACTAAAAAAAAAAATCAACCGAAAATTCAATTAAACCTAAAATTACACAATTTAAAAATGACTGAATACGTCGCATTGAATTTTTTGTTTTAGTTCTAATATGGATTGCATTCAAAAGATAATTTTTTTTCACTCACGATTTAGGATATTTTGGCTACTCAAATTATACTGTTTTCCTATCAATATAAAAAACATCTAAATTCTGAAGGAATGAACTTTTCCTGCCTAATTTTGTAAACTAGTATCGCCCACTGACCGAAATTCGACCACCAAAAAATCACATTCACAGAATCTAGAGTCGAACAATTTATTCGAAAATTAAATAACAAAACATTTCTTTTAGTTTCAATTTTGTTTTGTTAATATGCACAGTGATCGGCAGTGCAGACACAAAAATGGCCCATATTGTGTATATGCATGTCTCAGGTATATTCTGCACATCTCAGCACCTTTGGCTTCCAAACCATATAAAACTTATCGAAATCGGTTGCATACTTTTTGAGTAAATGGTACCACAAGATTTTGTTAAGGCTATTTATATATAGATCAACGTTTTTGATGCATTTGAAGCATTAGAATAGATTGTCCTTACTGATCAGCTAAGAAGTGAAAATTACACTTCAAGGTCGCGTGAGTGAAAATCATGTTTTTAAGATGGTCAGTAAAAACCACACCAGCATCAGTAAATTATACATTTTCTATGAGGCAAGTTAAAACTCAATGTCTTTAAAACAAATCTAACATAACGATGATGAAGTAGTCGAAGAAGTAACTTTCGTCATGACGTCCGTCGGTGTCTTCGTCTATACAAAAATCAGCACCAACTAATATTCCTAACTTGACACCAGCGTTGACGAAAATTAGAGCTGCACGCTTTGTTCAGTTAAACTGGTCCGAACAGTTTGGAACAGAGAAGTACAACTTTATGCTGTATTTCTGTCCCAAACTGTACTGATTTGCTGTTCAGTGAGTCTGTTCCGAACAATTTAGAACAGAACAGACAGGATTAACTGCACTTGCTTTTTAGGTAGACCTACTTAGAGCAAGTTTTCTGTTTTAAATTGTCTGACGTTTCTCACGAATCTGTTCATATCTGACTTTTTCATCACTGAACAATCCACATGTTAAAACTATAAGGATGATTTGGGACGGGTTTAAGGAATGTATATTGTTATATTCTAAAGTAGGTACATACTTGATTCCTCCATATGATATTTTTTCGCTTTTGTTACTACATTATATAGCCAGGGCAGACACTGGCCAACCGGGATTTTATTTTATTTTTTCAATCTCTCAACTAGATTAGTGCGAGATCAGTATTGTACGGGAGGAGACCGTAGGTTTACCTACCTCATCGCGTCTGTGGACAAAACTCATAGCTTTACATAGTTACCACTATTTTTCAAAATAAATTTCCCTGACCAATTTTTATGTTTTCCCTGACCAGCAAAAAAAATTGTTTTTTGAAATTGTACATTTGGATAAACTTAAGAGAGAAAGAAAACCTTCTTGAGCTTGTAATTGATTTTTTTTTCTTCAACTTGAGCTTGATTTTTCTTTTTCAAGTTTTTTTATTTATTCTTCTATTTTTCTTTTCGAGCTTACAGCAACATTATTTTTTCTACTTCTATTTTTCTTTTCGAGCTTACAGCAACATTATTTTTTTCTTGATGTTTAATCTTTTCTTCTAGACGATGTGTATATCGGCTATGCGACGCTTTTACATTTGAAACTAAATTTGCATTTACTTCTACTTTAGTTACTCCTCCAGCCTCTTTTATTCCATCTAAAACTTGCCTCTGAGTGACAAGTTACTCTTCAAGGAGGTTCTTTACCAGAAGAGTTTTGTTGATTGAGAAATCACTCTCAACTGAAGCATTTCCATGCCATAAGATTAAAGCGATTTTTATGATTTTCCAGAGGGCTTTGAAATCTTCTTTTTTATCAAACAAACAAAAATAAAACTCATCAACTCTCCGAGTTAATTCATCAGGACAAAGTCTTTGTATTCCCGTTCAAGTATTGACTTTGTGTCCGTACATGCATTTGTGTACTGAATTTTCGCCCTTTATGCGCATTCATCTGTTATTCGGTTTCATACAAATTTGGAAGCAAATTTTTGGGTACTCTTATCATAAAGATTGTTGTTATCCAGGATAGGGTTTAAGCTTGAGACGTTGACTATCAGATGATATTTTTGTTCTTCAATTTTTAATATTAGAGATATACATAACTACGTGGCGGCAATCATATTTAAACTTCAAAATCTCTTGTTCCGATACGAATTATTTCTGTTTTTTAACGTTATTATTTTATTGGATTTAAACCCAATGTCAAAATTTTATATTACCAACAGATTAGATTCACAGGAGAGATCAATGCATAAGAGTTGAGATACGAGGACACATTCACTAATGACTTCTTTTCTTACAACCCGGTGTAATAAGTATTTGACCATTATGAGCAGATCCTCATAAAGATCAAATATTAATGGTTTTTCGTCTGGAAACTTGGACAAAAACGGTTCAAAATCAAAGCTCGGTTCATAATCAAAGCTCATCTTGGAAGAACATTTTTACATTTTTGATTGGTTTTGTTTTAGGAAGCTCGGTATTTTTCATACCGAAGAAATTTTTTAATTCAGTGAGCTCATTGAATACACATTCTTTTGGCGCAAAAATATGGGCAGAGTTCAACGAAAGATTTAACTACCTTAATGTGAAAAAAATCAGTGTTGAACAAAAGTTTTCCCTGACCGCTTTCGAAATTCCCTGACTTTTCCCTGACTTTCTCTGACCAAATTTTCGTTCCCTGACTTTCCAATCGAGTGGCAACCACGGTTTAGTCTTAACATTAACAAAACCGCTGGTCGGATAAGGTTGAGGTGGCAATGGGTAGAAAACGCACTTTTCGGTTGCATTTTTGGCTTAGGATACCTCAACCATGAGTTTTATAAATAGGGTATCAAATTAAAGAGTTCATTTGATCTTATAAAAATCCACCATAGTATATAGGTATCCTAAACCAAAAATGCAACCCTGAAAAACTTTGTCCGAATAGCGGTTTTGTTAATCTTAAGACTTTCCTTATGAGCTGGCATCATTTTTTCAACAGCAGCGATGAGACCTACGGTCGCCTCCAGTACTATTACCGATATGAAAAATATCGTCTGCAGAACGTGATATTCATTCCAATTTAGTTTTGAAAGTTAAAAAATAATGGAATAACGATTGAATTCAATGAGTCTCAAGTTTGAAATAGCTTTAGCGCCAGCGGTTAAATTGTTGCTCAAGGAAGATTGACAAATAGGCATGCATATATAGAAATTCTGACATACATACTGATTTGTGTTTTAGTCATCCAAGTACTAATTTATAACTGACGCTTTCACCATAATTCGGCATAGATTCAATATATAACAAACAACCTAGTAATTCTGACATAGATAGACTGATGGACATACTGATTTGTGTTTTAATGGTCCAATATCAAGCTTCAACTACACCATATACCCCAGTCAAATTCCTATAACGCTTAAACGAAAATTCCGATAACGCTTAAATTTGGTAAGGATCTTCCACTGACCATTTCGACGCAATGGCAGAAAGTCCCCGTGGATTCAACGTTAGGACAATTTTTTACTCCTGGTCAATTGTCGAAAAAATCAATTTTTCGCACATAACTTTTGAGCGGTATCGAAAAGTAGCGTAGGAACAGTTTGTATATCACAAAATTGTCTTTTTTCCTACAACCAATTATATTAAGAAAGTATAAAAAAGACTGTACACATGAGAGCGACCAACGACCGACGAATGAATGAACAATTGGGATTTAAAACACATTTCAAGATAATACAATTTTCATTTCAATTGCTAAAACAAGAGAATTTGAAGAAAACAATTTGTTCGTCGCGAACAGCCGCAATTGGTTACGACCAATTTATTTTCTCAAATTTCTCATATTTAAACAAATAAAAATTCAAATTTTATAATTTTAAAATTAATCTTAAATCGAATTCTACCATTATGACTACATTTTGTGAAATATTAAGGTTTGTTAATTTTTTATTTCTCATTTGTTTGTTCATTCGTCGGTCGTTGGTCGCTCTCCTGTGAATGGTCCTTAACTGTTTATAAAAAAAAAACAAAATGACGCTAATATTATTTTTTGAGGCCGACAAAATGTTCTATAAAGAAGATTGACAAACTTTTTTTTCCTGTGACCTATAATTTAGAAAATATAGCTATACAAAAATATAAAAACACGAAAAAAACCTTCAATGCTAGCAAAAAGTACTCTAAGTACAGATTGTGATTGTGATATTCTACAAAAAAGATCAACACACTTGTTTTCCAACATTCAATAATTTACTGGTTTTACTGGTATTACTATTAAACCGTGAATTTAAACGAAAAGTACAGAAAAAGATTTTAGATAATCTATCACTTGATATTTTTCCTTATAGACCAAGAGCCGACAGCAAATTTTGGGAGTAATTGTAATATTTTTTTATTTGGCTTCAGATATGCCATTTTTAGAGGAAATTCTGAGGAAAATTAAAAATACAAAACAAGAATTAAAAAATGATATTGAAGTCTCAAAAAAGAGTATGGAAACAAAAATCGATCAAATATCAAGGGGAATTATAGCAATCAATCAAAAGCAAGAAGAACAAGAGAAAAGAATCCCACGGCTAGATAGAATGTTGAGAACGAAAAATATAATTTTCTCGAATATAGATGAAGTAGAAGAAAATGTAGATGAGCTCGAGAATTTTATAATCCATTTAGTGACAACTGACTTAGGTGTAGAGTTGGGCACACGAGACATAGATTTCATCTACAGACTTGGGAAGAATGGAAACAAAGCAAGGCCGATTATGGTATGGTTATTAACTTTAAAAAAGAAAGATGAAATTATGAAAAACAAAGTCAAACTACGGCAAAAAAGTGGAAACCCAATTTACCTAAGAGATGATATGTCCAAGAAAGATGCTGAAATGAAAAAAGAAGAACGCACTTCAAAAGGAAAACACGGAAAGGCGGGATATCATAGTTCTGATAAATTAAAAAGAAACAGATCTGATGAAGAACCCGAGTCAAGTATAAATAGAAACAGGAACTCTCCTTTTATATCCGCAACAACAAAAAGGCCTATCTCTTCCCAAGTGAAGAAAAGCAACACTAAAAGACATTGAAACACTTGAAAAACCTAGCACGTTGGACAAGTATGTTAGAGTGAGAAGTTCAGCATCAGAATCGTCTATAAACGAAACTGATCGTGAAGATCAAAATCAATGATGTATACAGCACGGGCAAACAAATCTGAAAACGATTAAAAAGCAACAAATAAAAACGAAAATAAAAGTAAAACGATCTATAAAAAACAAAGAAAACAATCATCCAATCCGGTTGGCCACCGTCAAACAAGCACTACCGTTGCAAACAGCACCAACAACCCAACCACCACCATCCCCACCATCCTCTCCACCACCATCACCTCAACCATCAACACCACATTCACCATCATCTCCGAATTCAACTGGAAAACAAGAAAAGAGAACACTCGACAATGAAATATACATTTGTACCTACAATGCTCAATCACTTCTGTCAGAAGAAAGGATGACCCTGTTTGAAAACGCAAGAAAAAAGATAAAGTGCGATATTATTGGACTGTGTTAATTACGAAAAATGGAAGAAGAAATTGTGGAAACCCATGAAGGACCCATATTTTCGTATATCGGACAGACCAAGGGGGAATATGGAATAGGTTTTCTAGTTCATGAGCGTTGGAAAAAACACATCATTGCAATAAAAGGATATAATGAAAGAATAATAGGATTGAAGATTCAAATTGGAAGGGTTAAATCTACCATTATGCAAGTTTATGCTTCAACACGAACAGCTTCGATTGAAGTTCTACAAAACACTAGATCTAGCTATCAACCAACTCAGCTCAGATTTACTTGTAGTAATGGGTGACTTTAACGCACGCATTGGATTTAAGAAACCCGGAGAAGAACCAATAATGGGACCATGTGGGTATGGAAATAGAAGTAACCGAGGGGAAAGGATGTTGCAATGGCTGTGGCAACATAAATTAACAGTTACGAACTCACTCTTCAGGAAAAAAGAAAGCAGAATGAGGACTTGGAAAAGCACAAGAATCCGAATCGAAAGCACAAGAACCAAATCGATTTTATTCACATCAATAAAAGAACACTTTTTAAAGATGTTGATGTGTTGAATAAGTTCGAATACGACTCAGATCACAGGTTAGTAAGGGCCAAGTTATTGATCAATCATAAGTCAAGAAGGTACTGTAAAAAAACCCACGTTGTACTAGAAAAAGAACCAAATCCAATTCAAATAGCGAACTACAACAAGGAATTAGAGCTCCGCCATCGAATTTTGAAGGAAACGAGTGGTGATAGAACGGTTCAACAAAAATATGACCAATTCGAAAAAAACTTTGAAAATAATAGCTTCAAAACATGTCTTTAAAAGTCTCGAGAGTATGAACAAAAATAAAATATCAGTTGCTACCCAAAATATGATTAAGAGAAGAGAATTTTAATGAAAACTGAAAATATGTCACAAAATGAAAGAACGGAACTGAGAACCTTAAGGAAAGAAAAGAAGCAAACAAGAAACAAGAGAATTTAATAAATAAAAATATCTTGGAAGCCACAAAATCGGTAAAGAAAGTTAAACAAAGCTTGAAATTGGAGAAGGAGTGGGTCTTAGGGGTTTCAAAAAACAACGAACAAGTCCGGAACGGAAAACAAATAAACGAAGTGGCAACAGAATTTTATAAGGACCTCTACTCAAATAATCGCCAAAATGAAAACAGAAGTAATATAGAACAGAGGCTTGAAGAAGACTCTGAAGAAATTTTACCCTTTCTTCAAGGAGAAATAAAAAAGGCTATAAAGGAACTTGGGAATGAAAAAAGTAAGGGCAGTGATGGAATCGAGGCCGAAATCCTTAAGTATGGAATTTAATCTTCTTCAGCTTGGCTTAAAGATATTTTTAACTATGTTATAGCTACTGGAGAAATTCCTATCCAATGGACAAAGTCATACATCACTCAGGCAAACAAAAACAAAGCAAACGTAATGACAAATGCAACCAGAACACCTATACATATAAATGGAGAGCTGATAGAATATGTGGAGGACTTCATATATCTAGGACAGTTAGTTTCGTTTAATAGAAGAGAGGAGAAGGAGATATCTCGAAGAATAACGAACGGATGGAGGCAATTTTGGGATGTGAAACCTATGTTGGACTCGAATATCTCAAATGTTACAGAAGAAAGGGAAAAAAGATGACATCAACAACTATCGTCCAATTAGTCTGATATCTAACATCTACAAAATCTTTGCAAAATGTATCTTCAAAAGGGTAGAAGTGGACCTCGGGCAACATCAACCAGTGGAGCAAGCAGGATTTCGATCAGGTTTCTCAACTACAGATCACCTTCAAGCAGTCAACCAAATCATCTAAAAAAGTGAAGAATACCGATTACCTGTTTATTTCATTTTCATTGATTTTAAAAAGGCCTTCGATACTATCAACCAAGACTTAATGTGGAATGCACTTCTTAACCAAGGTATAAATCGTCGTTGGATAAAAATTTTCAAAAAAATGTATGATTCTTCCACTGCACAAATAAAAACAGTCATTTTTGGAGAACCATTTAAGCTACAAAGTGGAACTAAGCAGGGGGACCCAATTTCACCACTTTCTTCGCAGCTACCCTAGAAGAATGTTTCAGAAAACTAGATTGGGAATACATTGGCATACAAATCAATGGAAAATATCTTTTAAATTTGCGGTTTGCTGATATTATTTTAATGAGTGATAATCCTGAAGATCTTCAAAAGTTGATTAATGAACTTATTCTCGAATGCTCTATGGCAGATCTTCAGGCAAACGAAAACAAAACAAAAGTAATGACAAATGCAACCAGAACACCTACACATATAAATGGAGAGCTGATAGAATATGTGGAGGACTTCATATATCTAGGACAGTTAGTTTCGTTTAATAGAAGATAGGAGAAGGAGATATCTCGAAGAATAACGAACGGATGGAGGCAATTTTGGGATGTGAAACCTATGTTGGACTCGAATATCTCAAATGTTACCAAAAAATACATTTTCGATTCAACAGTTTTACCAGTGCTTACATATGGCTCCCAAACTTGGACGAACAACGTTGCGATTAAAAGTAAGCTTTCAACAACTCAAAGGGCAATGGAAAGGGCAATGTTAAGAATAAGAAGATCTCAGCGAATAAGAAACGTCAACATACGCTCATGGACAGGATTCGAAGATGTTGTTTCGAAGACAAGAAAGCTGAAATGGGACTGGGCAGGGCATTTTATGCGGAAGTCAGACACCATTTATTGGTACCAAACGAGTCGGACGTCAACCAAAAAGATGGAGGGATGAGCTAAATGCTTTCGACAGACTTTGGTTTGAAAAAACAGAAATGAATGGAAATCAATGGGGGAGGTTTTTGCCCGTTCATAAGTATATTTTTATTTTTATTTATTTTAAATATTTTGTTAAAACAAATAAATTTAGTTTTAGTTAGTTAGTTAGATAAAATGAAAAAGAAATTGTAATTTAATATTAAGGCAGAATAGCTAATAATAATAATAATGCCATTTCAATTTACACACCTCTTTTACATTGATTAATAAATTAGGAAATAACAAAACATGAATTTACATAAATGTGAAATAGTATAAATGTACATATGTTAAATAAAAGTTATATTTACAAATTATTAAAAATATTTTATATACATGTACTGTGTAGATATACGCATTATTATGCTAAATTCGATCGTCTGGCAAATTTCTTTTTAAGCCGGGGGCGGGGGTGGGCGTTTGAAAACGGTAATTTTTCCGATTATGGGGTCGAAGTGATAACCAATTAGATTAATATATAAACCATATAGGATGGTGTACTGATGTCAAAAAAGACGTTTTACTTTCAGCCTTCTACCCCTTGCCAGACGCTCACCAAAATGCGCGAAAATCAACTTTTGGGGTGGAGGTGATAACCACATGTATGCTACACCAAAACAACAGATATCCCCCAGATTATAAAAATGTGTGTCCAAGACGTTTTGGTTTCAGCCTTGTGCTTGTCCGACGCACTTTAACTTTTCTCAAATGCATTTTTCAACTTAAAACCTTAATTACTTTTTTCCTATGAGGTATAACCAAAAGAATGGTACGCCAAAATATCAGAAACACTCTCCTGATTCTAAAAATGTGTGTCCAAGACGTTTTGGTTTCAACCTTATGCTTGCAAGACGTCCGTTTTTTAATATCCTCGAATGCGTTTTCTACTACTGGTTCAATACCACAAGCTGATATCACCTTTTTCATTGACAGCCAAGCAGCAATAAAAGCAATTTCTGCCATTGGAATAAAATCGAAGCTTGTAACATGCTGTCGCGAAGAGCTAAGGGTTCTAGGTACACAGCACAACATAAGGCTCTGTTGAGTTCCTGGTCTGACATTACAAGCAGTAACATGTTAAAAATTTATTAACGCTACAAAATGGCTTGACAATTCTTGAATCTGACTTAACAAATCAGTCACATGACCCAACCACTGATCTATCAAACTCACCCGCCAGTTGCATGGAGCCACTGCTCCTACGGGCCTGGTGGAGAGATGATTTAACTTGTGGGGGTAAGGGGGGATCACGCCCTTAAAGGACAATGGTGCGTTTGCCCCTCCCAAACCCGGTGATTGTGCCGACGTACACTTCAGCATAGGCGCATGCACCAACCACTAATCAATCAAACTCACCCACCAGACGTTGCATGGAGCCACTGCTTCTACGGGTCTGGTGGAAGGATGATCTACTCGGTGGGGGTAAGGAAAGGGATTACGCCTTCCAAAGATAATGGTGCATTAACCGCTTCTACCCGGTGATTGTGCCGACGGACACCCCTTCAATCACACCAACCACTGATCTATCAACCCACCCACCAGACGTTGCATGGAGCCACTGCTCCTACTAGTCTCGTGCGGGGAAGATCAATCTAGTGGGGGTAAGGGAAAGGAACACGCCCTCAAAAGACATTAATCCTCAACCCGGTGTTTATATAGCGACAGACACTCCTTCAATTTTTGAAAACTACTACGACTTTTCAGGCTACAGCTTGTTAGAATTTCAAAAGACGCCCTTTACGGGCTATGTCATAAGATTCATCATAGGTATATATTTGTATGGGGATTAAAATTCCTTGGGTACCACAATGGATCTACACTGATCTAGGTGTGATGGTAACAAGACCAACTGTCAGCCCACTAACCCAACCTAACCAAACCTATTATAGAGGTCACATACTCTGCACAACTTGATATTTTGGCGTACCATTCTTTTGGTTATACCTCATAGGAAAAAAGTTAATTAAGGTTTTAAGTTCAAAATGCATTTGAGAAAAGTTAAAGTGCGTCTGGCAAGCACAAGGCTGAAACCAAAACGTCTTGGACACACATTTTTATAATCAGGGGGATATTTCTGTTGTTTTGGTGTAGCATTAATGTGGTTATCACCTCCACCCCAAAAGTTGGTTTTCGCACATTTTGGTGGACGCCCACTGAACTGCTGAAAGTAAAACGTGTTGGACCGACTTTTTTGATATCAGTACACCATCCTCTATTGTTTATATATTAATTTAAGTGGTTATCACTTCGACCCCAAAATCGGAAAAACAACCGTTTTCGAACGCCCACCCCCGCCCCCGGATGAAAAAGAAACTTGCCAGACGGTCGAATTTACCATAATACTGCGTATATCTACACATACATGTATATAAATTTTGGTTATCACTCCACTTCCAAAATTTGCTGCCGGCTCTTATGGCCAATTTGATTAACATTTAACTGGCTTTTAAATTTTTAAATGACGTATTTTGTATGGAATAAACGTCATTTTAAGACTAAAAACCCTGGAGGTCATTCCGTAATTTTCAAAACGATAATCGTCAAAACCATGATTGCCAACGAGATCGTCCATAATTTGCTTCACGTAACTCTTCCAATATCGTGTCGTCCATCGTTTACAGTTTGACAGCGTTTGGTACTCTCAAACTATATTTTAATGTTAAAATTGTGTCATTAGGCGTGTACCATCAACTGAGGATTTTTTAAGTGAGACAAAAATCTCAACTGAGCACTGAGATTTTTTGCGGAGATTTCTGATCCAAAATTTCTTGAGGGTATGCAAATAAGAAAGTAGTAAATAAATACAAAATAAAGACAGAATGTTGGTGAAAACTCAAACTAATTGAATTAGCTATAATCATTTTCATTAATTTCAATAAGTTTTTTGCTTTAACAATTAAATGATTAGCGAAAAGTTGAAATCGTATTTCCAAACTTGTATGAGAATAATATAACACATGTTTTTTTTTTGAAAGAGAATGTTGTCCCACCAAATGATTCTGCCTCCGTTAATCTGACATTGAGCGCTCAATGAGCGCTCAGTTTGTGGTACACGCCTATTATGTCAATAGAATGTTTTCTTTTTTTGTGTTGTTTTGTATATAAGTGAAATAATTGCAACAAAATAAAAGTTATTTGATCGTAATATTTTTACAACATATACATACTTTTGACGATAACGTTTTGACGATTATCGACTTACGTCAAGCAAATAAAGGCAACGCTATCGCTCAAACGATATCGTCTGCCGATAATCGAGTTACAAAAAGACACTCCGTTAAATTTTTAAAAGGGCTTTATGAAATCGAGGATTAGACTATTAGAGGTATAGTTAAAATTAATATAATTATTTTAAAAAAATTAGCCAAATAACGAAAATACAAGGGTTTTTGATTTTCACTTTTACTGGCTGAACACAAAGACGACGTAGCTGCATTTGCAATCCGTGCTGCAGTATTTGTCAAAATATTGAATACACACAAATTCAATGTTGCGATCGCACAAGTTGGTCAACTTTTAACTTTTGCTGCACGTTTTCACATTCTCAATAGGTAAACAAAAAAGAATCTACCGCGAGGAAAAAAAATGATTTCTGTTTTCAGCGTTTTTGTGTTGTATTTGGCTATAAAAACAGTGAATGAATGTGAAACAATTATTTAGCAATAAATAAGAGGCATATATTTTGGAGTTTATTAACAAAAATGATCAAGCTGTACAGCTGCATTTTGGGCACATAGAAAATAGAGTGTACGCTATTTTTTCTACTTGCAGCTGCAGTTCTTGTTGCGACACTCTATTGTATTCAACCAGTTATGCGAAGTTTTAGACAAATAATTTGGACTTAGTTTGTATAGACTCTTTCACACACCCCCTTAAACTGGCCATACACAAGCAAGCCGAACGGCTCGGAGCCAATTGGCTTCGGGCATTTTGTACTGGACACATCTCAAAAAAGTTCGGCGCCGAACTATTCGGATTTTCAACCAGTCGGAAAACCACGAACAAAATTGGTTTCGAGCCGTTCGCGTTGTCTGTCAGCAGATGTTTGTATTCTTCTTCATCATCTTATTCGTCTGTACCTTCATCTAAATACATAGGTGCATCCGATATTCTTTAATTCAGGGGGGTCATTCCGTAAATCGATTATCGGCAGGCGATATCGTTTGAGCGATAGCGTTGCCTTTATTTGCTTCACGTAAGTCGATAATCGTCAAAACGCTATCGTCAAAACGATAGCGTTGGGACGATAGCTAAATAGGTATCATCTTGCATTAATTTTCAAGATTGTAGGTGACTGTAGTTGAATGATTAAGTACACACTGTAATTTGACATTTTTTTTTCTGTTATCTGTTGACAGATTGAAGTTAAAATCATTCGGCGCAGCAATTTTTCTTATTTTAGATATTGAAAATAAAAACGAAAAATACAATTACCTAATACGAATGCGACGACAGTTGAGAGTTAAGTCAAACACCTTTTCTTCTTCTTCCGGGATGTTGTCCCATAAAATGAGTTAAAATCGCAATTTTAGATTATGTGACTATATTGAGGTATTTGCATTTATATTAATATGTAAAAACATTACGATCAAATAACTTATATTTTGTTGCAATTATTTCACTTGTATACAACACAACACAAAACAACACAACAAAAAAAACATTTTATTGACATTATGACACTGTTTGACCATTAAAATATAGTAAGAGAGTACCAAACGCTCTCAAACTGTAAACATTGGACGACACGATAGTGGAAGAGTTACGTGAAGCAAATTATGGACGATCTCGTTGACGATCATCGTTTTGACGATTATCGTTTTCAAAATTACGGAATGACCCCCCAGGTGAAAGATATCGTCGCCTGTTTTAGTATTGGTGAAAGACTGGCCTTCAAAATTGCTGCATATCAGTGAACTGGATAGTCCATGTTTTCTCCAACCACAGTTATAATTGCAACCTTTCTTGCAAATGCAGAGAATAGTCATAGTGTTAATTCATTTTTATTATGAAGTTAAAATTTTCAATTATGGTTTTCAATAATAGCTGTATAAAATGGTTGCTCTCATTAAGCACAAATAATCTGTCAAAAAATTCACTATGTAAGCCTAACAATTGGTTCGCGGAAACAATGCTTCTGAACCGTCATCACAACAGGGATGGAGGCGTAATGATCTGGGCCGCAATATCCTATCAGGGTACAATTAACTTGGCAGTTGAAAGTACTAAGATGCCTGATTTCCAGTCACCTTGGTACTACAAAATATTGCCAGAAGCATTGTTTCCGCGAACCAATGACCTCTTCTGACAAACCGCATTTAAGGAAAAATGTTCCATTGCTGCCTTGGTTCCCTATTCACCGGACTTTAAGATAAAAGAAAATTTATTGGGATGGCTCACATGAAAAGTATACGAAAAATCGAAGCAATGCGATGACGGATTCACACCGTTAATTTGGCCTTGATTAAAATTTCACTTGACTATCTTAAATCACTGTATAACTCTCTTAAACATCGAACTTGGCACAGAACACACTATTAAGTAAATAAATTTGTCGAATTTTATGTCGCGATAAAATTACTTAAAAAAGTGACTCAGCTAACATTTATTCTCTTGGCTGCCGTTAATTTTTGTTCTTGAAATGCAAGCATAGGTTTTGCTATGGCACATTAAATAGTCTCTCTTGTGTCATACAAAATTTCGATCTCTTTGGTTTATAACACGAGACAAATCAAATTCAATTCTCAAAAATGAATGACGCGCAGTGTATTTATACAGAAAATATTTTTCGTTTTCTTTTTTGTTCTTTAATTTATGGTGATACAGTTCTATTAAGGATTCTAAAGAATAGTGTGTCTCATCTTCTACTCATTTCTTCTCCAAAAAATTGAATTTTAAATTAATTATAATTTTCGTGTATATATATATATATACCGCCCAATAAATTCAGAATCCAAAATTTTTGGTCGTCCGTTTACCGAAAATATTTCTATTAACTACGAAACACAAATTATAAAAAAAAATTAAAAAAAAAAAAAAAACTACAAAGGGGACACCCGGGTTTGAACCGGGGACCTCTCGATCTGCAGTCGAATGCTCTACCACTGAGCTATATCCCCACATAACAAACAAACACCAATTTCCATATATTACTTACTTTCATGTGTTGTCTTTCCAACGCCTCCAAACAACTGTAGAAGGATTCCTCTTTTGACTTCTTCATTCCCATATACAGCTGGAAACAGACTGGTTATCAAATTGTGGTATAAGTTTCTATCTTTGGACATTTCGTAGACTTTATTCCACTCTGCATCGGTCATTTGTTTTTTCATATCCTCCGCTGTAACTTCACTCATTGGCAAATCAGTTCCACCGAACCTCGCTGTTGTTGCCTGGACACTGCAAGCTAGAAAAGCCATGCGGTAATTCAAATCCCGTACGCCGAGAGCCTTAAGCCCACGAACTCCGTCACCTTGACCCTCACCGGGTTTGTGTCGTGAACCAAAGTCTGCTTTTGCGCCTGGCATGTTCAATACAGCTACATCTGGGACAACAATAAGTGTTCCAGTGAAATCATAACGATCTCCCGCCTGTACGGTCTCTACCAACTCCGAACGAAGGATGATCTCCACCGAACGCGGAATACAACCTCGTGGCAGTTCAGCTTGTGTCTCTTGTACGCGGATTTTTTGGAAATCAATGAACAGACTTTTTTCAACATCTAACATGAATCGTCGCCGATTGGAACACACAGGATTTCGACATATTGTTGGGTTTGTGAATTTAAATTGTTGCTCCACACCTCGAATTTCTGTCTGGCAATCCAAACACATGAATGTACCAAAGACCAGCTCCGGATGTACTGGATGTGTACGTACAACTTGACCAGAAATACGAATGAGGGTTCCAATCTTTGCAGTGGTCATGTCACGGACTTTGTGACGAGTAGGCACTTCAGTGAAGGAGACATAGCAATCCTTTTCGGTTTTCAAACCTATACGATCTTTAGCAAAGTTTGAAACTGATTGGCATAGGTAGGGGTAGATTCTGTTAAAAAAAAGTACATAAGGAGAGTTCTTTATCATTGTTCACAGATACGGATCGATGTTACCTGTAATACTCCTCGATAATTGTTGTGGCTAGATTCTGATTGTATTTTTCCACGTCGTCGAAGCTTACTTCGAGTGTACAACGGTCAGGGGACTCTAATTCAGTTACTGGTTTCAGATACTTTATTTCACCATCTTCTTTGAATCTTGAAAACAGCACAAACTTTTTATTTATAGACGCTTCAAATATTGCAACAAAAAAAAACTCACTCCTCCAGGAAATCTTGGAATAGTTTTTGACATCGAATACCAACGTCATCTTTAACACGCAATTGTCCAACTTGGGCATCAGCTACATCCATTGTATAGTATTTTTAGTATAAATAAAATTATTTCAATACTAATTCAAATTAAAATATTAAAGAAAAATCCACGATGTTTGGAAAACAGCTTTATTTTGTAAAAAGTCGAATACGAACTACGAAAAACGAAATACAAATCCAAATGCAGTTGAAATGTCAGTTTTCCCGCCGAAGAAAAGAAACAACATGTTGTGCTAGGTATATTCGTTTGCCTATTAGAAGAAAGGTGTCGCAGGTAGCGATTAAGAGAAGAAGCACATCTTATGCTTGAACAAAATGGAAACGCTGCAAGAAACATCCATCAGCTCTGTTCTTACATACCTCGTTTAAATGAGTTTTGAAGTGAGTTTCAAGCCCGTCTTCACTGGGCCAAATGAAGTAAATTTGTTGCAAATTTCCAAATGAGATCCAAAATTACCTAATTTCCCATACAAAATCACATTTCGAAATGAGGTAATTTCAACCTCATTTGCACGAAATAAGGTTGGAAATTAGGTGAATGCATTCAGCGGGAATCAGTTTCAAAAGCTCTTAAAAGCTTTTGTATGAAAATATCAATACACTATACTCAACAACATAATACGGAAAGAGAAAACAACAAAAATAAACGGCTAACTGCCATTCCAACTTCAAAATGAAATGAGATGTCAAATGAAATTAGAAATTTTGATAATGAAAACACTTTTTTGCTAAATTTTGAAATTACCTAATGAAAACGTAGTATAAACCTACCTTGAGTCGACATGAGCCTCAACCGACTCGATTCCACTTCAGAAAGCGGAGTCAAGTCGAAATTTTTGATAAGAAACCTGGGTCCAATAGTCGGTCATGGATGTGTTGACGACAGTGTCGTTGCACAAGTGCGAGTAAAATTATATATATGTTTTGATAGCTTAGCCATGCGAAATACGTACTAAAATTCATTAAGAGTTTAGAAATTAAACCATCTTCGTTAACTGTCTCGCACATAATGATCTTTACTTTATTGTTCTTTTAGCTCCGTCTTTTTTTACTTTTGTACAAAAGTAGGCCTATGTAGTTAAGGCTTTAGGAGGTAGATGAAAAGTCCTTTTTAGAAGCTTCTCTACTGTCTCATATTGTTTCCCACCCCAGACTTGTGCTCCGTAGAATAGTACTGATTCTGCTACTGCCTCAAACACCTTGTACTTGCTGTTGTGGGCCACATTCTTGTTGCTTAAGCACCTTGTCCGTGCCATATTGATAGCTGTTTTAGCTTTCGAAAGTTTTTCTTGAAGATGTTTTTCCATTTTTAGATTTTTGGTGAATAGGATTCCCAGATATTTATACTCCTTAACTAATTCCACCATTTTACCATTGAAAAACCATTTTTCGTTAGAGCAGGCTCTTCCTCCTCCTTTCTTAAATATCAGTACTTTCGACATTATAAGATTAACGCTTAGGTTCCAATATCTACAGTAGTCAAATAGCCTGTTTATCATAAGCTGTAAAGACTGCGGTGAATATACCAATATAACTATATCGTCAGTAAAAAGTAACGCTATAATCTGTGTTCCATCGTACTCTATACCTCCGGGTAGACTGTCCACTAGATTCTCTCTAAACAGTGCAAACAAGCTATGACTGAGAGAACATCCTCGTCTAACTCCTGTCTGGGTTTGAAACCATTCCGAAACTTCTCTGCCATTCCACACCGCCGCTCTAGTGTCTACATACAATACAGTTTTTTGTTTTGTGAAAGAAATGAATCCGCAATATTTGTAATCACAAAGATATGGTCCATTGTAGAATATCCTGTTCTGGTAGGTAGGTAGAAATGGCGACCATGGGCAGTCTAGCCCATAGCCCAATTAGCGCTGAAGTGCGCCGTTTTGATACCATAACTCGTTTGAACCTGTGGATGGAATAGAAGAGAGAGAATATGGGCATATCCTCAGGATATCGTTCCTTTTTATTTGAGTTTAGAATAGGATTTTGTTGTAGCTTTGAGCACAATCATCAGAAAGTGGATCACTCACTCAACCAGATCAGCACCCGCACCCGCACCGTCCACAGTTAGCCCACTAGACAGTTCGTTGGCTGGCACTGGAGCGTCCACTGATCTGAATGGATGATCATCCGGGCACTGTGCACCACAAACCCCTACCAGAACCCTAGTCCACTATCTTGTGATCATAGGGAATCAACGGAAGGTATAATGTAGAAGTAGCCGAAATCTGTCCTAGAGCCATTTCGTCGCGTTGAGAAAAGAAATCAAGTCTTTGATCTTCATTACAGAAAGTTCGTTAATGTCGTCAAAGAATGCTCTTCCGAGTGACTGTTCTAGCTTTGGCCAGAGCAGGGCATTTGCAGAGGAAATAAACTACTGTTTCCTTTACCTACTGGACAGTGAGTATTGTGAGGTATGCCCAGCTTCGCTGCATGCTATCCTATTGGCCAGTGTCCGCTACAGGTTGCAATTACCCTGGCTATGTCTTGCCTGGGTCTGCGTATTAGATCAATTGTTCGGTTCTTGTCATAGGTGGGCCAAATCTTCCTAGATATAATACTGTTTGATAAAATGCTCCACCTACAGTTTTCTTTTTGTAAGATAAATTGAGAGAATGTTGCCATTCATAACACCAAGCGGAGTGTTGACTCTTTCCGCAAGTGAGCCATGAAGGGCTGAACCTTGCCTTGCCAGCTCGTCAGCCCGTTCATTGCCCTCATTGCCCTCAATGCCACTATGACCCGGGACCCAGTGACATTGAGGTCAGTGATCAGACCCGCAAGCTCATCCCGGCATTGCTGGACCAGTTTGGAGGATGCTGTAGCTGAATTAATGGCTTTAACAGCCACTTGACTGTCTGTAATAATAGCTGCATTTTAGCTGCTTTTAGTAACATGCAAGCATCCCTGATTGCCAGCAATTCAGCTTGAAAGACGCTAGCAAGGTCAGGTAGCCGAAAGGACATAGATACATTTAGAGACTCAGAGAAGATTCCTGCACTAACGCCGCACTCCATCTTTGAGCCATCAGTAAAGTTAGTTGTGTCGAAATCTTTCGTCACGACGTTATCATTCCAATCCTTCCTGGGTGGAAATTTAACTTTGAAATCCTAACTGATACTCATTGTAGGGGTGCAGTAGTCAGTGGGAGTCGAAAACATTTCCATTGGAATCAAGTCTGTGATATTGCTGTGACCATAGGGCTTGGCAAACCAAGAGTTTGATTCTTTAAGTCTTAAAGCGCTGCAAGATACTAGATATTTAAAATGTAAATCAAGTGGTAGAAGGTGCAGAAAAACACTTAAGGCATCAGTCGGGCCGGATCTTATAGCCCCTGTCGTGCCAATGCTAGCAGTTCTTTGAACCTTCCTTAGTCTATCGACGTTAAATTTTTTGGTAAGTGCAGGCCACCCTACAATCGAACCGTATGTGAGGATCGGTCGTACCACGGCTGTGTACGTCCACAGGATCATCTTCGACTGAAGCCCCCACTTTTTACAAAAAGTTTTACTACATGCATAGAATGCTATGCAGGCCTTCTTGACCCTTTCTTCAATGTTCAACTTCCAATTTAATTTGGGGTCGAGAATAAACACCTAAATATTTAGCTTTAGAGGAGAGTGAGAGTGTTTGGCCGTTGAGTCGGGGAAGAGTGAAGAGGTGTATCTTAGGTTGGTAGTAAATAGCAACAGTTCAGTTTTGCTTTGGTTAACTCCTAGTCCACAGCTCGTGGCCCAGTTGCTGATCTTCCTTAAGGCCATTTCCGTGATCTCACTTAACACAGGAGTAAACTTCCCTGACACTAATATCACCAAATCATCAGCATATGCCACCGCCTTTACTCCACATCTTTCCAACTTAACAAGAATTTTATTCATAACTAAAAGCCATAGAAGAGGGGACAGAACCCCACCCTGGGGTGTACCTCTACTTACATGTTTGATCGAGTTTGTATTACCTAACGTAGCTTGAATCCGTCTGTCTCTGAGCATGGATATTATCCATTCCCTTATGTAGTCTTCTACACCAAAATCAACTAAAGACTCTAGAATGGATTCAGTAAGCACGTTGTTGAAAGCCCCTTCAACATCTAAGAAGGTGGCAAGAGTATATTCTTTATAGTTTATAGTTTTCTCAATAGTGCGCCCTACCTCATGCAGGGCCGTTTCAGTGGGTTTGCCTTTAAGGTATGCGTGTTGAGAGTTTTCAAGTGGACATCTATCCAGGATGTCTCTAATATGGTTGTCGAGGATGCGCTCTAAGGTTTTAAGCACAAAAGAGGTTAGACTAATTGGGCGGAAATCCTTCGCAGATTCATGCCCCCGCCTACCGACTTTAGGGATAAAAACCACTCTTACATGTCTCACTCTTACATGGACTCGGGAACATAGTTAAAAGATAAACATCCCTTAAAAATTGTTTTCAGCCAGGGAACTGCTATCTCTTGCAGTTTCTGGAGCATAATTGGCAGTATGCCGTTCAGGCCTGGAGACTTATACGGTGAGAATGTATTAATTGCCCAGGCAATTTTGTCTTTTGTTATAACGGTATTGATATGCTCTACTCGAGCTGAAGACATGTCCCAAGGTTCCAGCGTCGCTAACCTACTCTTCTCGCAGCCCGGGAAATGCGTCGTCATTAATAGCTCCAAGGACTCAGCTGGAGAGACTGTCCAGGAACCATCAGGCTTTTTCAAGAATGATGGATTACAATGTTCCTTAGATAGAATTTTACCGAGCCTTGCGGAATCTTTTATATTTTTAATTGACTGACAGAATTCCGTCCAGCCTTGTTGCTTGGCTGATGCGAGAGCTCGCTTGTAAACCTTGAGACAGTCTTTATAGGGTTGATAAAACTTATGTTTGTGGCATATATTAAAGATTGTTTTAGTCATTTTCCTTAGATTAGAAAGGTCTTAATTCCACCAAGGGGGTAGTGTTTTACGGCTATATTTTATTGGACAGGAGACCTTTAAAGCAGTGCTCATTGATGCCTCAAAGGATTTCACCTTTGACTCAAGACATATCACCGAGCCTGGACTTAGGTTCGGTATATTTCCCAGTTTAGATTTTACAACTTGACTGAATTTCTTCCAGTCTATTCTTTTGGGATTTCTATAAGTGGATTTATTTTCGGTTTTGAAATTAATATTGAAGAGTATCCATCTATGATCCGAAAAAGATTTCAGAAGGGATACCCTCCAGTTTTCTACTATTAGATTCATTTCGTTATTCGTATCGTAACATCCAGTACGTCCTCCCAACCTTCATGATTAACCGAACTCGGAAATATAAAAGTGGGAGTACTACCTCTGTTGCAGACCGTCAGGTTATTTTCAATAATAAAATCAAAAACAGACTCACCTCGTTCATTGATCTCTGAACTACCCCATAGGGTATGTCGTGCATTAGCATCATTACCAATCACTTGGGCTTTAGCTTCATTTATAAGGGTTCGCAACTCTTCTAGCGGTGACTGCCTGTCATGGGCCGAGTATGCCGAGGCCAACAATAAGCCATTTGCATTTTCATCCTCCAACCTTACAACTGTTAGATCAGGAGTGCTAAGATTTGGACACAAAAAAGCTTTTAAGTGTTTTTTTTTTAGCTAAAATACTAGTTCTAGGCTTATCTTGGTCTGGGCTTGCGATTTTATAAAACAGGTCGTATTGGTGATCTTGGAGGCCTCTTACTCTGAGTCCATTCACCTATGGTTCTTGAATGACCGCTACGTCGACGTTTTCCTCCCTCAGGAAAACCCGCAGATTATCCGAGGCACATTTAGAGTGCTTCAGATTAATCTGTATGACTCGCAGCGCGTTTTTAATTTTGTGAGCAGCCTATGCACAGTCAGGGCCCGGTGGCTCGCTAGGGACAACGACATCACCAACAACTTCGTCGATCTCGACTTTGTCATCAGTTTTGTCGGGGTCTTCTCCCTGACTATGCAAGATTTTAATGCGGATATTACGTATGCCAAACTTCAGCTTGAAATTGGCCTTCTCGAGAGCTCCCCGGCTTTCTTCGCTGATCCTCAAAAGATAAGATCCGCTGTTCTTCTGCGGTTCCTCTACCTTAATGACAGCCCAGTCATGCAAAGGAACCAGCGGATTTAGCCTCTGAAGTCCGCGGATCAGCTCTTGTCCGCTCGGCTTGCTGCCGTTGTCTAGGGACTTCTAAGGAAGCTAAGGATTAGCTTGAGCTTCAAGCACTCCCAGTCATTGCTGATCTTAGCAACGCTTTTACTAAGGAAATCCCTAGAGAACCCATCCTCACAATTAATTACCCTATATCCCCTGAGCACCTCACTAGAGTCGAAACCAGGATAGGGACCCTCACTTGCCGATAAAGTGTTTAAAAACACCATCTCTGAGAGCTTGGCCTCGATGAGGTTCCACACAGCCAACAGACCTTTGTTGTTTGTGGAGAGCTCATCCACAACCGATACCTGGAGATCGTCTCTGACAACTTCCGGAGCATGCGGTTGCGCTGCTCTGAGAGGTGGCATTTGTTCACTCCTACTAGGGTTGTCTAGCCTACTCTTCTTCTGCGGTTGTGTGGTCTCTTCTTGAGACCTATTCCGCTTGAGGGCGTTTTCTTGTATAGTGATAGTAGCTAAATGGGCTTCAGGTCAATTGAAACAAATTAATTATTTCACAACGTTTCGTCCATGAATATGGACATCATCAGGTGCGAGCAATGATGGTTTAATTATTACATTTATATTGCACTTAAACACGAACAGAGATGTTCCCAGTAGCAAGTTTAACTGACAAGTAACTATCTGTACAGATACAGATACTATCTGTACAGATAGTTACTTGTCAGTTAAACTTGCTACTGGGAACATCTCTGTTCGTGTTTAAGTGCAATATAAATGTAATAATTAAACCATCATTGCTCGCACCTGATGATGTCCATATTCATGGACGAAACGTTGTGAAATAATTAATTTGTTTCAATTGACCTGAAGCCCATTTAGCTACTATCACTAAGAAGATTTAAAGGTCACAAATTCCACAAGTTTTCTTGTATAGCCAGAAGACCGTTGTAATCTTCAACGATCTTCTGGTACATTACTTTGTCAGCGGCGTCCCTCTCATGGACCGTTCCAGCTTCCTCATTCTTGGCTATCTTGTCAAGAAAGTAGGTAGCTCTCTTGAACTGGGCCTTGAGAAGGGCGCTCGCTGATTATCTTTTGGTTTTGCGGGATTTATTGGTGGGTTTGGAAGGTACAGGGGATCTATGTCTAGTACTGCCTATAATTCCTGAAGGTCCGGGTGGCCCATGAGTACCAAGACTTCCGGTGCTCACTGAGCTACCCTTAAGGGTTTCTTGGCTAGAGGCCAAGAATTCATTCTCTGTGTCGGCGGATGGTTTTACGTCTGTATTGTCAGTATCTTCCATAGTGTAAAGCAAACAAATTTGATTCCCACGAGTAGGTCGGAAAGGAAAGGTCAGCCCCGGCAGAGCCGATATACCGGGGTAAGGCAAAGAATATGACGGGCCCTGCCAAGGCATCCGAAAGAGCTGGTTTACCCCCAGCCTTCCATTTCTTCGGCACGGATTATGAAAACGCTCACACCACCACTGAAAATTAGGGACCCCGTATCTATGGTCAAATCGCATTGCTGAGTGTTGAACTATTGAGAAGTAAAGGAATACTACAACAATTCGACCTGACCTTAGCTGATCCCCATCTTGACATCGCACAAGATTAGCTGTGGTTATCATTACCGCCCGGCACCCACTAGGAGGGTTTGATACGAGGATTTTTGCCGAGCATCCTGTTCTGAATCCAGCTTGGTATTCTTTCAGCAAATTATTGGCTTTAATCCATTCATTTAATCGTTTTTGCAGTATCGCTGTAAAAATTTTATACGAAGAATTCAAGAATGATATTCCACGATAATTCGCCGGGTCTTTCGGGCATCCCTTTTTAAAAATGGGAAAAATAATTGCATCTTTAAATTGTTAAGGCATTTACCCATTCTCAAAAATTTCGTTGAATAAGATTGTCAGCGTTTGACATAGCTTGTTCGATCCGTATTTAAAAAATTCGGCTGGTAACCGGTCTGCGCCCGCCGTCTTTCCATCTTCAAGTTTATTCACAGCCAGTATTTCAGCGTCGGTTATAGGTGTGTCCAGGACATCCGTCCAGGATTATCCGCAGATGGGCTTAATAGTTTTTTTTAAATGTAGCTTTAGTGTATTTGTATTCAAGTCTTTGTTTATTATATACTGCCTACCATTAATTTTTCGAGCCAAACTCCAAAATTCGAATGAATTCCTGGCCTGAGACAATTTCTTAGCGTCTGCTTCTTAAAACATTTTTTTGTCGTAACAAAGTTTTTTAGAACTCGTATTCGCCTTTATTATCCCAGTCAATAATTACAAAAAAAGTGCTAAATTAGCAAAGCGCGATGTAGTTCTGCATTTTTGATATGTTGTTGGGGCATGTTAGAGTAGTCTGTAGCTAAGTTTGCAACTTCGAAAAACAGTGAAAAAAACGCTAAAATCACCCCATTTTTTCCGACATTTTCCTTTATAACTTTTGAAATATGCAACTTAGGAAAAAACCATCCGCTACATTCTTGTTTCCTATAAAATGTTCTACAAGACCACACAAGCTTTAAATTCATGTACATATGTTATATTTGAGTTGCTATCTAACCATGAGTAAAAAAAAAATTCTGAAAAACTAAATTATTTTGAAGCACTCAAAAATAAGGTCCAGAATTGTCCAATTCTGCTAAAAATTTGGAATCAAATAGTCTAGAGTATTATAAGACGATATTCGAAAAGTCGATCGAAGTCGGTCAAATAGTTTTGACAAGAAACATTATGTTAACAAAGTGCAACAAGCAATGTTTGCATCATTGCTGTGGTCAAAGTAGGACTCTTAACTTGGCACTTATTTTTGTAGACGTATTTGGAACTCTTAACTATGCTTAAATATAGTAACAATATTTATATCTTTTTTTAAGCAACTTTGGTAGTGAATTTAAAAGTTTCGAAAATGTTCACGAAATTACATATTTACATGCCAAGTGAGCAATTTTCGGAACTTTTAAAATCGCTACTAAAGATGCTTACAAAAAAATATAAATATCAAAACTATATTTTATCATAGTTAATGGTTGAAAGTACGTGTACAAAAATCAGTGCCAACATAAGTGTCCTACTTTGACCACAGCACAGCAATGATGCAAACATTGCTTGTTGCACTTAGTTAACATCATGTTTCTTGCCAAAACTGTTTGACCGATTTGAATCCAATTTTTAAACTTTGTCTTTTAATACTCTAGGCTATTTGATTGGAAATTTTTAGCACAATTGGACAACTTTTGAGCGCTTCAAAATTACTTAGTTTTTCAGAGTTTTTGATTTTACTCATAGTTAGATAGCAACTCAAATATAACATATATGAATTTTAAACTAATGTGGTCTTGTTTTTTCCTAAGTTGCATATTTTGAAAGTAGAAGAAAATAAAGGAAAATGTCGGAAAAAATGGGGTGATTTTAGCGTTTTTTTCAATGTTGCATTTTTCCTGCAGCAAGCACATGTTTTTCAAAGTTGCAAACTTAGCTACAGGCTACTTTAACATACCCCAACAACATATCAAAAATGCAGAACTACATCGTACATTGCGAATTTATTATCGAATTTGACTGGGCTATTGTATACAGATCTTTCGTGTATCTATTGTTATACTTGCGAAATGCTTTTAGCCACGAATAGGATATCTTTCTCGCCTTCATACACTCCACATTAAACCATGGTGGCTTAAAGGTCATTGGTGTTCTGGATTGATTACCGACCGGATATGACTGTTTTATCGCTTGCCCTATGTCTGTGATCTCATGTTTTTCAAGCTTCCAAGTTTCTTCTATATGTGGTTGCTTCTCAGTTTTTCCAGATAGTTTTCGGTACAAGCATCATCTCCTAATTTTGGGCATTTACCGCTTCTGATCCATTCAGTGTAACTGTTATTGGCATATGATCAGAATATTGGACCTGAGGCACCTCAAAATCGGAAACATATCTACTCCATTCACCCGAGAAGAAGCTTCAGTCGATCACGTATGCCCCTTGGTTTCCCACAAACGTAAATTCACCTTCGCGATCACTTGAACTGGTTCCATTTTGTAGACGTAGCCCAAATGAATTACAGAGATCCATTAACTTGTTGCCTCTCGTATTATGTATTGTATCCTTAGTCGGTCGGTTTATTCCAGCTCTTTGGTTTTCTGATCCATGCAATTCCCATACTCGTGCGTTTAAATCACCAATTAGCAGAGTATTAAATAGATCTCCAAGATCTCCACACAAGATCACTTCTTTTAGATTTTCAAAATCTTTATCCTAATGGTTGCAATTTAAATACGTTGGAAGAATATGAAGCTTTTTCTTCTCGAGTTTCATTGAAACATAAGTTGTATCGGCAAATAGCTCATATTTGCATTTATAATTTGACATCGCTTTCTTAAAACTAAAGATGCATCCTCCACTGGCTCTTCCTTTATTATGTGTTTTAATAGCTGGTATTATTTTAAGTTTGTAGTTCTCAAACGAAATTAGTAGGGTTAATAATAGTAAGATAAGTTTCATACAGAAAACATATATCATATTGGTTAATAAACATATAAAAATCATTGAATATTGACTTATTACCTAGATAGTTAGGGCGTTAATGCCATATTTTAGGTCAAACCTTGCACTTCATTCTGACGGAATGATCTTTGGTAAACTAATAGTCCACATCCTAAGTTTACTTTTAAGAAGTGTTTCCACGATGGCAACACTGGCAGATCGGCGATATAAGGATTGCCTTCTGACCATGTTTTAACACGAAATTTCACATAAATTAACATATAAATCGGAAACCAGACATCGGTTGATATCGTGGAATGTCTCGTTGGATTTAAAATACTTGAAGCTTAAAGCTATAGGAATATATTCATCCCTCCCCCACCCTTGTACGCGGGGGGAGCAAAATACCCTCGGCGGATAAGGGTTTTTATTTGTCAGAAAATAATGGTTATTTAATGAATATTCATACAATTTTAAGATGAGCGTCGACGTAGAATTTCATATTTTACAGCATATCCGAAGTCCATTTTTATCCATGTATTAGTTTTTTGTATAATGGCTTTCAAAATGGGGGGAAGGGAAAGTGGAAGTATATCAAACCACTATATATTCGTCTTGGTATAATGTAAGCATATGGCACATGACCTTAGGGTAGTTTTGTATGCCTAATCTTATGCAATCAAAATAATTTCAATATAATTTCCTTAGAAAAAGTTATAACATTTTTATAAAATGTTAACCAAATTTTCAGTGAAACGAGCATAACATTACCAAATTTTGTATGGTATGGTGATGAAACTTGGGACACATGTCTCATTTGTTGTAAGAAATAAGAATCAAAAGAGTCCATACAAATATCTGAGGCTAGAGAGTGTTTTTTTTTTAGTGAAATAGAAAAATGTGAAACTATTCCCCGTAAACCCCCCCAGAACTAGTACGTTGATGAAAGTTGATAGGAATGTTTTGTTTTTTATTGTTACCAAGAATAAAAAAAGATAAATCAAATATCTATTGTCAAAGGTGGTTTTTGAGAGAAAATGTTTTATCTGCTCTACTCCAAAAATACATTAATTTTTGCATTAAAACGACGATTGGTTTCTTAATGGTGATTGTATCGTCTTAATTTTACTTAAATTGGATTCAGCTTTAAAAATACTTCAAAATCATGTACCATATTTTATATTTGTACCTCGCGTAGGTACATACAAATAAAATGTTAGGTTTATAACCCATATTTTCCTTCCGCCTAAAAAAAAATAGCCCTGCAACCAATATATTCGCATGGATCCTTTTGAATCTTGGTTCTAATAAGAAATAAAACATTTCAACCAACTTTCATCAAAATACCAGTAGCTTTGTTCAGTGACGTTGTTCCGAACAGTTCTGGTCTGAAAAAAACCTCACTGAACAATCCTAGTATTGGGAGGGGTTTACTGGTAATATTAATTCACTTTTCCCTTTCACTCAAGAAAACACCCTTTCGCCCCAGATATTTTTATGTACTCTTTTGATTCTTATTACTTACGACAAATGAGACATGTGTGCCAAATTTCATCACCATACCATTGAATTTTAGTAATGTTATGCTGGTTTCACTGAAAAATTAGTCATCATTTTATAAATAGGTTATAACTTTTTATAGGGAAATTATATTGAAATTATTTTGATTGCATAAGATTGGGCATTAAAAATTACCCCAAGGTCATGTGCCATATGCTTACATTATACCAAGACTAATATATAGTAGTTTGATATATTTCCCCTCCCCCCATTTTGAAAGCGATTATACAAAAAACTAATACATAAATAAAAATTAACTTCGGATATGCTGTAGAGTATGAAATTCTACGTCGACGCTCATCTGAAAATTTTATGAATATTCATTTTATAACCATTATTTTCTGTCAAGTAAAAACCCTTATCCGCCGAGGGTATTTTGCTCCCAACGCGTACAAGGGAAGGGGAGGTGTCAAAAAATGAACATATTTCTATGGCTTCAAGTATTCTAAATCCAACGAGACATTCCACGATATCAACCGATGTCTGGTTCCCGATTTATATGCTAATTTATGTGAAATTCCGTGTTAAAACATGATCAGAAGGCAACCCTTATATCTCCGGTCTGCTCATGTTGCCACCGTGGCAACATGTGGACTATTAGTGGACTATTAGTGTACCAAAGCTCATCCAATCCGAATGAAGTGCAAGGTTGGCTTCCTTAACGTCCTAACTAAAACCAGCAATGTTATATGAAAAAATTTTTTGTATTATTATTAATGTTATTATTGTTTTATTCATCCATAGATATTTATATAATAATCTTAACCTAAGTATATGTACATACATTAAAGAATTACATAGAACTCAAGGAGACAATTAATTTACATTTGAAAGCATCCCGAGACATAATTAAATCAAAATTATCGTCATAAATAAAGTTAAATATTTTAATGCAACAAGTTACTGGATCACGTGAACCGTAGGAGGTGCTATGAGTAGGTTCCCGCAAAAAGGGTCTTGATCTTAATGACCTCTGAGGTGCATAAATATTGAAATGAAGCAATAAATTCCCAAAATCAATGGTAGAACAAAAAACGTCACGAACAAACATGACACAATACGTTTTACGTCTGATTTATAAATATTGCAAGCCTAGCAATAAACATTTCGAAGCATATGAATGCCGTTTATTACGATAATTTTCATAGAAACGACGAAGAGCTAAACTTTTTCAATTCTATTGATGTTTTTAGCAGTTGAATGGTTCCAAACAATACAACAATATTCAAGTATAGGGCGAACTAAGGAACAAAACAATGCTTTCAAAGTGTATGGATCCTTGTACTCTAAATAATTTCTTTTTAAAAACCCAAGTGTTGAGCTGGCTTTCGAAACTACCCGGTTTATATGAAGATCAAAAGTCAATTTACCATCAAAAAGCACTCCCAAATCATTGAATTCGTTAACGATTATTATTGACTTATTTGAAAGAGTATATGAAGGAATTATATGAAAAAGAGTTCTATTATAGAGCATACATGCACACTTATCTAAATTAAGCTGCAGATCCATTTTGAAAAATTATCGAGATCGTATTAAAACAAAGAACAGTCTTGTATGTTAGATACTACAGCATAGAACTTTATATCATCAGCAAATATCAAGCAACGACAAAAACTAAGTATATTTGGCAAGTCATTTACAAGGAGTAAGAATAGGATAGGACCCAAATGGCTTCCTTCAGGAACACCTGAGAAAAAACGTCACCAATAGACACGATCTGCTTCCTGTCGTAAAGATAAGAAGTCAACCACTTAAAAATATAACCAAAAAACCCGAAAGAACCAAGTTTCTTGAGTAGAACCTCAATATTGACTCTGCTAAACGCCTTGACAAATTCAGTCTAAACTACATGAATCTGTTCATGATGTTCAAGAGAGTTTATACAAAAGTTAGTAAATTCTACCAAATTGGTGCAAGTCGATCTTCCTTTCAGGAAACCATGTTGAAAATCATTAGTTTTATAGCTTATTTCTTTTTTAAGTTTATCTTTAACTAATTCATCTAAAATCTAAGATGTAGTTGAAAGCTTGGAAATTCGTCTATAATTTGAAACGTTATCTTTCTTCCCATTCTTGAAAACAGGTTTAATACAGGAAACCTTCCACTCTTCAAGAGATATTCCATTTGACAGCGACTTGTTGAACAAAATAAGAAGTGGCTCAGAAAGTGATGAAGCACAATATTTTAACACATTGGGATAAAACCCTAAAATGTCAGGTTTTACTGAAGGGGCTAAGTTAGCCAAGGAATCATGCACTTCATCAAAATTCAACTGGACCATACTACAAAGTATCTAATAAGGCAAGTAATCGTCATTTGCAGCACAATTATTTGATGAATTATAGATACCTTGAAAATAATCTGCGAACTTAGACACAATTTCTTTTGGATCAAGACACCCTATCGCAGTACTTCATAGTATAGGTGGAAGACCAGTACTCTTACGCTTTGAATTTACAAACTTCAAAAACAATTTAGGATTATTTTTCAGGTAATGCTTGTGCTTTAGTTTTTGCATTTTTCAAATTGAAAAGCCGGGAACAATACTAAGGAGGATGAGAATTTGAGTGTTTTTTTACACGTGGAACATATTCATTTACTATACATTTAAAATTGTTTAAAATTTTAAAAAAATCTCACTTACCGACATCTCCTGAAATTCAGTGACACAATTTACATTATCGAAAGCTTATTTAATGTTAAAGCCCAGTACGCTGCTGATGCGAAACGAAAAATCCCATACAAAAATGACATAGCGAAATCATAAAGGAAACATTTCGCTGTGCCTTTCGTTCTGTGGTACGCTGTTCGACCAGCGAAATTGATGATTATACCAGATTGTTTTGACAAGTCTCCACTCTCATTTCGCAATGAACTAATAGCCCGGACCATTAATTGTGTGCGGAAAAATGACATTTGGGCTTGTTCGTGTTTTTATTTGTTGTTTCTTTCATTACAGCACTGTTTTTGTTTGATTATTTCGTTAAATTTCAATTTATTTATTTCCAATTTATTTAAACTCTCCGTGTATATTTTTCCGCGGTGTTTTCGTAAGCATTTCGTTGTCTTTTTGGTGACCGCAGGAAAATTTCGTTTCGCATCAGTAGCGTACTAGGCTTAAAGATATTAGCAGCATTAAACTTATAATAAGGATTATTTATATAAGTAAATGAATTAATATTCTTGAAATTGTAATTGACAACTTTAAAACCAATAGCATTATGATGAATTAAATTTTTCAAAAAAGGAGAACAATTTTCTAAAACTACATTTAAATTTTCAGATACAAAAACAAGATCAAGTAATCTATTTAAAAAGTTAAATCCATCTTTAATCTGTACTTAATTTAAAGAAAAAAGGTAATCAATAAAACATATTTCAATATCAGATGATAAATGCAAAGGAAGCATCTTAGTTTCATAACAACGAAGCCAAAGAACCTAGGTTAAAATCACCAATAACACAAATATTTGAATTTTCGTTCTCGAGTTTACAAATGACATTTTCAATATTATTTAAATGTATTTCATATACAGATAGACAGCTACCAGGTGGAATGTAACTGAGGAATATCAGCAAGTCTTCAGTCGAAGAGTGATTCGAATTGATTCTAACGCATATTTGCTAAATGTTCGATTTTGATTCAATGTATTTTATAGCAATTGCAACAGCAGTAGCAATTAAAGTGCGATGAACCGCAAGTAACAAACTACCACCGCGCTTTTTATCCACGTCAAAACGATCAAGACGATATACCGAAAAGTTAGAAATATTTATCAACTCTTCTGTCATTATGTGCTCATGCATCCAAGTTTCAGTAAATGCAATCAGATCGTATTCGCAAGCATCAATTATTACGAAGAGGTCACTTAATTTTGAACAAAATCCTCCCATGTTTTGGTAGTAAACGCAGATTTCACCACAATTACGAGTTACGATTGTTTTGGAGGCTTCAGGTAGTGAAGGTATAATCGTTGATGGTAGAGGTAACTGGAGGCAAGCGGAAGAAACATTAGTACTAACAGCGTGAGTATTTGATGGCGTAATTAGTGAACCAAATCGTAGGTCCACTAAACAGTGATTACTTCCGTTGATTTCATTCCATCTGCATTGTTGACTGGTTGTTGAACGCTCGATGTTTTCTGCAATTCGGAGTTTGGGAGTTTTGAAAAATCGTTTTTCGGAAAAAAAGTAAAATGTTTTACTCTCATACCAGGTGGGCAACAATCAGCTGAGAGCATTTTTACAGAGAATTGAGATGGTATTCCAATTTTAAAACTGATAAATTTCCAATGAGTAGCGGTATAAGATTTTTTTAGAAGCTTATAGCAAGAAATATCATCAATTTTAATACCAGTTCTTTCATTCATGTTATATATTTAAATATAAGCACATAATACTTATATAATAATTGTAATGTGCTTAAAAGTACCATATAAGGTATGCTTATGTGATATCAATTTTGTATGAAATAAAGCAGTCTAGTTTGTACCACTGATTTGAATACTTACATTTGGTGACGAGGATACACAAAATAATACAAAAAAGAAGTTAAAATCCGCTTTTTAAACCCTAAAGCGAGCAAGTTTTATGGCAGATTCGGAATTTTCTGATTCTAGTAGCAGTACATCTAGTGTAGTTTCACAGAAAATATTAAAAAGTGAAATTAAGACGAATTCAATAGAAAATATGAATTCTATTAATTTTATTGGTGCGATTGAGTTTTTCAATCCAAGCATTGATGAATTGGATATTTTTATGGAGCGTTTTGAGAACCTGATGTGTCTCTATAAAATAACCGAACTTAAAGATAAAAAAATCTATTTGGAAAATCTAGGCGGTAAGGAACTATATAAGATAATACGCAATGTTTCAAGGCCAGACGGAATAGAAGAAGTGGAGTACAAAACTTTGATTGAGAAGCTACAGAGACATTTTAATCCTCAAAAAAATATTACTGCAGAACTATATAAGTTTGGTAGCAGGAATCAGCGTGCAGGTGAAAGTATTTGCGAATACGTCATGGTCATCAAAGAATTGGCAGAGCCATGTGAGTTTGGCACTTTTTTGAACGATGCTCTCAGAGGCAGATTTGTGTTGGGAATTATCGACAATCGTGTTCGTGCAAAGCTGTTGGAGATTTCAAGTTTAGAGTTCCAGAGAGCAGTTGAGATAGCTAGAGGAGATGGCAATTAAGGGTTATTCAGCCAGGCACATCAGCATCAGACATCCAACAGCATTCGGAGGCATAGCGATCAAAGGGGAAGGTCATTGTCCAGATCGCATAACAAATCGGAGAACTATAAAGATCATCGCACTTGCTCGAGAGGGAATTTCCGTAAAAACAAAGATCTTAAAGACATCGTTTGCTATTATTGCAAAAAAACGTGGACACATAAAAAAAGATTAAATTTTTGAACAACAACTTAAAGCGCTACCACCAATTGTTTGGCTGGAGATATAGCTATTTCGTGCTTTGCCACTTTTGCACTCATCAGTCTCCTTTTTGTGGTGCTGAGCTTTAATTCAATTTTATTTGAAAAACTTTGTATGCACGCCATAGGATTCGAATCCACGTATATCAGATTTACTCAGTCTTAGCAGTCGTGTGCACTACGCACTCCACCGCCTTAGACCACTGACGTCACAGGTCGAGATGTGTTATTTGTTTATCAAATGCATTTGGAGCATCAACATTTTTATAAGTTGTTGTTGTTGTTCAAAAATTCAATGAAATTGACGGAATAAGGAATTGTCAAGCCCAATAAGCTGACATTCTAGTACGAATAGTACAATAATAACAATAATAAAAAAAGATTGTTTCAAATTAAAAAACTGAAGCAACAAGTCAGTGCATGCGGTCGAAGAAGGCGAATTTGAGAATGGTGATGGTGACAGTTCGGACGAGGGAGCTTGGCTGGGCAGACTAAACTAAGTCAATGAAGTCGCATCAGGATCGCCTAATGTGAAGTAATTAGTTAATGATAAGTACATGTACAACTGTATTATCAGAACAAGATTATTTAGGACTTTTTAAAAATTTTAAATTAAATAATTTTTCTAAATCTCTAGAAGTGGTGACTGGTGGACACGTGGTGGTACTTGGAAGTTTCGAGGTAAAGGTAAAATCAAAATATCATGAAAAACCATTTACACCTTTGTTGGGACGTGTTTGGTTGGATTCTTTATATCCAAGTTGGAAATATTTCTTTCATTATGTCGGTAAGTCTCAGACAAATTCTATTTTAAACATTTCTGAGAAAATAAGTGATCCTAAAGATAAAATGATTAGCATACTTAAAAATAATTTCGCTGAAGTTTTTGATCAAAATATAGAAAATCCAATTTGTGGATTTGAAGCTGACGTCATTTTGAATAAAAGTGCAAGACCAATAGTGTTTAAAGCTTAAGCAGTTCCTTTTGGTCTTAGAGAAAAATATAATGCAGAATTAGAAAGGTTAATAAAAGCTAGAATATTAGAAAAAGTTAGGCATAGCGAGTGGGCCAGTCCAGTGGTTTGTGTAATGAAAAAGAACGGAGATGTTAGACTTAGCATGGACTGTAAGGTGTCCATTAATAAGCATATGAAGACGGAACGTAATCTATTACCGCTCCCAGAAGATATTTTCTCCAATATTTCCGGTTACACACATTTTTCTATTCTAGACCTAAAAGGGGCATTTCAGCAATTGAACCTATCTGAAAGATGCAAACCGTATTTTACAATAAATACGTCAAAGGTTCTTTTGAGATACACAAGGCTAGTGTTTAGAGCTAAGGCCTCTAGTGCCATTTTTCAAGGTGTGATTGATAACATTTTAGAGGATTTGATTATGCTGAATGCTGTTTTGATAAAAGGTAAAAGTTTATTGGAATGCATGCGAGATACAGAAATGGTTTTGGAAAGGTTAAAAAAGTATAATGTTAAATTGAACCTTGATAAGTGCAAATTTTTGGAAAAAAAAGTTGAATATCTTGGTTATGTTATAACGGCAGAAGGACGGTTTCCAAGTGAAACAAAAGTTGAAGCTATTTTAAAAGCTCCAGCACCTAAAGATATATCTCAACTTCGGTCTTATCTAGGGCTACTAAACTATTATTCAAATTTCTTACCATTTCTTTCATCTGATCTTCACGTTTTATACAATTTATTGAGAAAAGGAGTCAAATATGAATGGACAGAAAGCTGTAGCGAGGATTTTGAGCGGACCAAAAAGTTGTTATCAGGTAAAAGTGTGCTTGCGCATTTTGATCCTTCAAAAGAAATAATTATTTCTTGTGATGCTAGTCCTTTCGGAATAGGTTGCGTTTTATCAATAGTAGATGGAAGCGTAGAAAAGCCCTGCATGTATGCGAGCAGTTCACTTAGTGCGTCAGAAAAGCATTACTCGCAGCTTCACAACATATACAGCAGGACAACTCAATATTTTTTTTAATAAATACAAGTTATTATTTTATTAAAAAAATCATTTTTCATACGACTTTTGCTCTTTTTTAAATTGCTACAAAATTTACTAAAAAAATAAAATAAATATTATAACGACACTTTACGATAGTTAGGGGTTTCGAATATGTGTACAAAAAGTTGCGCCAAATTAAATGTCTAACTTTGGTCACAGCATTGATGCAAACATTTCGCGGTGCAATTATTTAACATTACCTCTCATGCCGAACCTATCAGTCCGATTTGAATTTTCGTTTTGTAATTCCCTAGAGTATTTGACATTTGAGTCCACATTTACAGTAGAATTGGACCATTTTTTATCTGTCAGTTAAGTGCTTCAAAACTACTCTGTTTTTTACAGCTTTTTTCTTACGTCAACGCTGTATAGCAACAAAAATACAGCAGCAGGAAGTTTTGTATACATATTATGTCATCTTGTGGAGAATTTTATAGGTTTATAACAAACAAATTTTGACTTGATGGTTTTTTCCTAAGATGCATGTTTCCAAAGTTATATAGGACAAGATAAAAAAACAGAGAGTGAATAATGCAAATTTCTTGCATGTTTTGATTTTTCCTGCAAATAGCACACCTTTTTGAGCTGGAGTAACCTGATATTCCCTTGGTTTATATTATTTCTGATAGAATACAACAAAAATGTAAGATCTATATGTTACATACATGACATGCCAAAATCTAATTTGCCTGGTCTATAAGTGGAAATAGGATATTTGGAGCAAAGGAGAGTGCCCAAAAAAAACCCAGAGTCGATAAGAAAAAAACATAAATATGGTTTGAAAGGGCATTGACTGTAGATATCAAATACAAAATTATTTTCTTTAAAAGTTATCCACGGGACTGGCTATGACAATTTATTTATTTTTTAATAGCAAGGTGCTTTCTCATGTATACAACATTGGTGAGGGCAGTAAAGAAGAGAACAGGTATTGATTAATAAAACATACCTACATATCCACTCGTGGTAATCCGCAAAAGTTTCCTAAAACAAAGTTTCTTTTAAGACGAGGATTCGAAAACTTTTTTTTGAAACAAAAAAAAAAATGATTTTCACAAGGCAATGCTCAAAAATACAAGGTTTCGAAAAAAAATTGTTACAAGCGTGACGGACGCTTTATTTTTTTTTTTGTATTTTAGGTAGAAATTTAGTATAGGATGCTATAGGAGGAAATACATGTGCCCTGATTCCCTGAATGTTGCATTCTTTTAATGCGAAAATGTGTTAACTGTTATAAATTCGTACCTTACTAGTCTCGCCAATATATTAAAAGTACTCTAATCCAAGAAATCAATTAACAAATTCCAGAATAAATTATGAAAACAAAACATTTCACAATCTTACCACTGCCATTGAAAAATTCTTAGTTTTCTCGTTTTCGTTATCATTTCGGAGTTTTAAAGTTACATAGTAAAAAAAAGGCAGGTCTTAATTTTTCATTAGTATAACAGTGTGCGAATGATTTATAAGTTGTTCTTAAATCTAACGCACAAACTATTTCCTCAAACTGTTGTCCGTCATGCTTAATACTTAGGTAGGTACACTACTCCTTTTAATTTGAAACTTTTGAGCAACGGTATGGGTGATAACCGCCATTTTTATGAATAAAGACAGAATCATCTTGTGGCTGCTGATTTTAGTGACTTGTGGTAAATCTTATTAATAATATAAATCAACGTTAATATGAAGATATGTCACTTTTTACTTTTTTTTACATGAAGACACACTGTGTTTTTAAAAATTTTAAATTGTCATATCGAGTCCCGGGATAATTTTTTAAGAAAATGATTCCATATTTGTTATCGACAATTAATGCCCTTTCAAGCCATGTATGACTTTTGTTAATCGACTCTGGGTTTTTCGCCCATACATTTTTGGGCATTCTCTTTTTGTTGTACAGATTTTGAGTTTGGAAATTATTTTTTTAAAAACTGTCCATTCAAATTCTAACATGCATTTCTGCGAGAATGGTCCACACTGGTCATTATAAAATATTTTTGAAGTTACTCCAAATCTAATCCATTTAGAAAATTTTGCCCCAATTACAGCTATAACGCGTGATGCGATGGATTGATACCTCTAAAAGCATGAATCCTGCACCAGATATTTAGCTGCAAAAATGGCATGTGGATGTACAACCGGTTGTCACGGAAGCTGCTACTTTGGGATATATTTTTAAATTAGCTGTGGTTATGTTTTGAACTTCACATTTTTGACAAGATTTAACAACTGTTTATAATTGGCTACTTCAGAAAAATTATATTTAAGTGGTCGTACTGGAAAAAGCTTTGCCAGTATCAGTCCTCTGAGATCTCATTTTTCCTGAATTAGCCAAATCAACGAAAAACTGTTTTGTTTAAACTGCCTCTATAGGACATAAGACAAAGCTGCTCTAAGAAATAACCCGCGGACCTATTATGCAAGCGTGAATGAATTTTCGTGTATACGCTGCACACAATTATATTCATGCTCAAAAAATATGTCCACAAATTTGCGAGTCACTCTAGAGTCTATAGAGAGATTGCAAATATGCATTTTCTTTTGCATGATTTTCTGAGTTCGCACGAGAAAACTCACGCTTTTGGAATTTGGCTCCTTGACTAGAGAATTTGTATGTAATTGCTTAGTCCGAAAATTTTTTATAAGTACAATTGCCTTCGACCTTTGAAATTTTGAAAACTAAGTCCCAAAATTCTCTAAGTCCAGCCAAGCCCGTAAGAAACGATTCCTGTTGTATTAAACACTTACAATTAACTTGACACCCCGTTGTTCTCCAATTGTTTTAGCCTCAACTGCGTTTCTTTCGTTAAATTATGTAGCTTTGATTTTAGTTTAAACAGTTGTTGCATTTGACACGTTAATGTTAAGCCCCGAACACTTTCTTATCTCTTTTTAGTTATCTCTTCAAGTCTTATCTTTGACAGTCCCTAGAGCCCGACCACTTTCTTATTTCTTTTTAGTTATCTCTTTAAGCCTTATCCCCAACTTCGGACTTTGACAGTCCCTAGACCCCCACAACTTTCTGGAACAAGGTTAGTTTTAAGGCAGTAAGTAGCTTAACCCTGGCGATGTTTTTTGTCCAATATTCTCAGACCTCATTATTCCAGTGCTGGGTTTTTTCGACCCAATTTTCTAGGTTTTGTTTTTAGAGAAAAATTGTCGTTTCATGAAACATGGCCAGTATGCAAAGCCCCCAACTTGGTTTTTGTCCAATTGGATACAGGCTTTAGCCCCAATCTTAGGGCTTAGAAAAAAAGTTACATATCATGTATGCAAATAGTTCAGCCCCAACCACGTTGTTTTGTCCATCAAATTTAATATCTTAACAATATTTTAGACGGACACGGAATATAAAACTCTACACGTTGTAATGTATTGCTGTCTTTTAAATTATTTTAGTAATCAAAAATTTCGGTTATTTTAATAACAATGGTAAAAAATGAGTCTTGGGTCGACCCACACTAGTAACTTCCCATATACATTACATATGAACATATTTACCTAAGTGATGGGTAATAACTTTGGGTTTTTGCGTTATCAGTATATAGGTAGGTATAGATAAGATATAGAGATACAGGTGAAAATGTGACATTACCTATATTTTATACTTAAGCTATGCTATTTATGATAGAAACATTTTTATATTTTTTTTGTGAACAGCTTACAAAATTCTAAGAATCTTACTTATAAAACTTTTTTTCTCTTCTCGGTATGGAGGTATTAATTATTTAAGCCAATTATTTTAAAACAGACAGAAAAAACATGGTTTCAGAGAATATAAAAAGGCAAATTAAGTGTCATAATTATGAAAAATTTCGATTTTGAAGCGAATTTGATGATAAGAGTTTTTCGAATTAAAACATTTTTGAAAGGTTTTTTGTTGCAACATTTTGAATTTTAGCTTTTTAAAGGGTGGTTTTTAAAATCTCAAAATTACACAACATTTAGATGGTATAGGTATACATTTTTGGTAAGAACTTGAAATCGATATCATTGTTTTTTTTCAAAATATTTTGTCCATTTTGTTTTGCTCTAAAAAAAACTGTTTATTGAATTAAAAAAAAAAAAATTACCAGTTGTTGACTACGTCATTATCTGCACAAAAATTAACAGATTTCACTCATAAGTAAGAATGGGGGCATTGAAAATTACTTGCATTTGCTAGATAAAACAAAAACATGACTAATTGTTTGCACTTAAACAAAATTAAATTAATTAAAATTAAGTTGAAGCAAGAAATGTTATATAAGAAAACGATAATGTTAATTGAACAGAAGAACTCCTTATTTTAACATAAGTACACAATAAAAGCAAATAATTCCATATCTTTTTGAATTTTGAAATTCAATAACATATATTATAATTATTTCAATTATACCGGCAACCCTGGTCTAGCTGTAAATAGTTGAAGAAAAATTAATCCTCAACTAATATTTATTTTTCACTATATTATACATTTTACATATACAGGGTGCCCCGTAAAGAATAGATAACCCTGAAACGCCTCATAGTAAACTTTATGGTCGTCCTGAAAACTGATACAAAAAAGTTCTATCCCAACCACAAGAAATGATACATGCATTTTTTTGTTCAGTGCGTTATTTTTTGCCTTACTTTACATTTTTGAATATCACGACTACAAGTGAATGAATTCCACCGTTTTTTTTTTCGTAGCAATATTTAACATTATTTGTACCTGAACATTAGTAGAAAAAAATTATAATAACTGTTGGACTTCTTAAAGAAAAAAACTATTTAACTTTTATTTCAATGCAAAATGTGAAAGAAAATAATTTTTGAAAAAGTTAAATCATCTCCGGTATAAAAAAAATGCATGAATACCTAAGTGGCCAACTATTTTAAAAATATGCGCGTTAAATGCGAATTTCAATTTAGTATAGCTTGTTATTGTATCTAGAGTCAAAAATCTGCAATACTAGAGGCAATTTAACAAAAGCAAAAGTTTTAAAAATTAACACAGTAAACGTGAAAATAATGCCATGCGTTGAACATAGTAGATTTTTGATTGCTTGCTTGTTTTTTATGATGTTGTCCTAATGACAAATCCAAGCTTTTAACTTCTAGGGCCGAGTGCAACATTACTAAAAATGACAACAAAGTCCAAAAAACGGTTGAATTTTCGAGGCTGTTTTGAGTTATACCTCTTCAATTGGGGTTTAACAAAACCATCAAATATTATGTTGGTTGCAATTAGTTTATTTGTCATTATTTCCTAAAAAATAATCTCAGCCAATTTTCAATTGTCCTTGGCCACTTAGTTAAAAAAAAAAACAAATCAACGTTTTTTATTTAATATAAAGCACTTAACAAGTGTTTTCGACCCCTCTAGTGCAGAATGGCGGATTCTCCCCCGAAAGAATGAATGTCAAGGTCTTGCTAGGATATTTGTAATGCAGCTGCCTGCACCATATTCCACATTCCCTTTAAGAAGCTGCTTGGCTTGGTGTATTCGATTTATTTAATGCACTTCTAATAAGAAAATTTATATGGTGTTAGGTATGGTGAACGTGGAGGCCATAAAATGATGGTCTCAGACGTCCTATCCATCTGCCTGGGTACCTAGTATTCAGATTTGCCAGCACAGTTTAGTGTGTAGCACTTTGTTTTTTTTTTTTTTGTAAATTTAGTAGCCATCTACAGTCAAAAATTGGCTGAAATTATTTTTTAGGAAATACTAACAAATAAACTAATTGCAAACAACAAAATATTTGATGGTTTTGTTAAAGCCCAATTGAAGAGGTATAACTCAAAACAACCTCGAAAATTCAACCGTTTTTTGCACTTTGTTGACATTTTTAGTAATGTTGCACTCGGCCCTAGAAATTAAAAGCTTGGATTTATCAGTAGGACAACATCATAAAAACAGGCAATCAAGTAAAAATCTACCATGTTCAACGCATGGCATTATTTTCACGTTTACTGTGTTATTTTTAAAACTTAAGTTTTTGTTAAATTGCCTCTAGTGTTGCAGATTTTTACCAATAACTTGCTATTGACTCTAGATACAATAACAAGCTATACCAGTTTGAAATTAGCATATACCACAGATGCTTTAACTTGTTCAAAAATTATTTTCTTTCACATTTTGCATTAAAAATCAAAGTTAAATAATTTTTTGTTTAAGAAGTCCAACAGTTATTATAATTTTCTTCTATTAATGTTTTGACACAAATAATGTTTAATATTGCTACGAAAAAAAAAACGGTGGAATTCATTCACTTGTAGTCGTGTTATTCAAAAATGTAAAGTAAGGCAAAAGTTAATGCACTGAACAAAAAAATGCATGTATCTTTTCTTGTGGTTGGGATAGATCTTTTTTTTATCAGTTTTCAGGATAAAGTTTACTATGAAGCATTTCAGGGTTATCCATTCTTTACGGGGCACCCTGTATACAACTATGTAAACATTTAAAGCTGTCATTAACTATGGGAACATATATATTGGCACAATCACGTTTTGGCAAAGGTAAATTATAAAATGATGAATTAAATTTCTCATATTCATACTTTTTTGTTCTTGATATTAATGTTTGTAGAAGGAAATGAATTCCTGTATGTGAGTTTTTCTTATACGGGTGTTTTTTTTATCCGTAAAATACTGTACAAATAAAAATAGTCTTTATTAATTCACTTTTTCACAGTTTGTGTTTCACATTCAGCCCTATTGTAAGTTCCGCGTAAAAGAAAATCCGCCCGGAAAAATTACATTTCACTCTTCCCTCATTGTGAGTTTCGGGCGAAAAGATTTCCATTTAATTTTTGGTGGCGAACGAGGCCACCATGTTGTAAAATTGAGGGTAAACTTACAATAGCTTTTAAAAATCCGAGCGAACAAAACATTTTCGGGCGAAATGTTTTCCGGGTGAAACTCACACTGAATTATTTACTTACGTTTTAAAATAAAAATTATGATTAGCTTGAAGGGATAGTATTAAAATAAAAACGTGGATCTTATGTTAGGCATGTACGGCAATATTTCTTGAATATCTTCTTTCTTTTACTTTGGTAAGCCTAGAGCGCTGCGGAACACCCCATACAAAAATGACATGATGAAATCATAAACGAAAAATTTCGTTGTGCTTTTCGTTCTGCGGTACGCTGTTCGACCAGCGAAATTGATGAATCCAGATTGTTTTGACAAATCTCCACTCTCTTTTTGCACAGAATTAAGTGCCTGGACCATTAATTGTGTGCGGAAAATGACATTGGGGCTTTTTCGTATTTTTTTTGTTGTGTCTTTCATTACAGCATGGCTTTTGTTTGATTTTGTTGGTTAAATTTTGTTTGATTTTTTTGCGATTTGTGAAAATCTCCGTGAATATTTTTCCGTTGTGTTTTCGTTAGCATTTCGTTGTCTTTTTGAACACCACAGGAACATTTCGTTTCGCATCAGCAGCGTACTAGGCTTTAGCTTGAATAAAAACTGTGAATAACGCTAGGAAGAATGACACACTTCGAGACTCTCACAGTTTTAGCGATTCTAGCCTTTTGAAAATCCTCGCTATGTTTTGTCTTGTAATATAAGAAAAGAAGGTTCTTGCTTCTGTATTTGATTTGTCTGCAATCTTTGAAAGGAACAATTTTGAAATCTCAGGCTGGCTTTATTAAATTAAAAAAAAAAATCTTTTTTAAGCTGTGCAATCTCATTTTAATTTTGGTGTAGTTAATTCCCTTCAGAATCCTTATTAAAGAAACGAGGCTGTAAACTTCCAAGTTCTGAAAGTATTTCTGTATTTCACTGTGCACAGCATCCACTTCTTGCACTTGTAAATGGCCTCATGGTCCAGAATACCTGTACGTAATTTTCACAACATTTTTATAACATTCCATAAGTTTAAGAATAGGTAAACCATTGAATATTTGTCGAAGCTCTTCATCGGAAAATTTTGTAAAACAATAATGACAGCAACTAATGTTTGCAACTTGGACACATTATAATTTTGCGGTTTCTACCTTTTTGGCCATTTACATAGTACACTATACCGAAATCAAGGGCAACAATGGTGATTTCGTATGATATTGAACAAAATAGAATTTTCGTTTTAACACAACCAAATTCATAACGTTTTGTTCAATAAGGTACAAATTCTAACGAAAATAATTTGGATATTGAACAAGAAAGAAGGGAGATGGTATGTTTTTAAAGATTGAATTGTTCAATATGATACAAAAATATTGATTAGTCGTTAATTGAACAAAAGTAACTTTAAAAGTAATTTTTTATGAGCCACACATTATGAGTCACAAATTTCGATAAAAAGTGAAATATTTAGAAAACAATTCCAAATATCAAAATTAATAATAAAACAATTAAATTTATAATAAATTATTACAAAATTGAAAACAATTGCAAATCGGAAGACAAAAAGCAAACACAATCTCACCCCAAAATGAAAACTCAAAGTTACTTTTTCTTATTAAAAGAACGATGAAGGTTAACTGAACTCGTTAGAAACAAAAAGAACGCACAAATGTCATTAACCCAAAATTTTGGCTGTCAGTTTGGAGTTTGACAGTTTGGAAAAAATCTCCATAGAAATGCTATACATTTTAAACACAGAGAAAACAGTTAATAGACAATCAGACTGTGAAGGACCTAACAACATATATGGTCAACTCATTGAAAGGCAATAAAAGAAAACTAAGAATTTATATTTAACTTGTTTTTGATAAGTTAGAATTATTTAAAATATTTTGAATTATAATTCAAAATATAATAAATTTAGTTTGAAATATTTATTATTATTCAAACGTTTGATTAAAAAAAACGTCTTTTTCAAGACATTTCTTAATATTGAAAAGAATAATAATTGCATTCAAAAACCAAAATACAACCAAAAGAGGATTAAACCTTTATATTATTTTTATAGAAAAAAAGTTGTAAGTACATGTTCTATAAGTTTTAAAAATTTGCTGTTTTTTGGAAATCATTGGGTCTATAGAGATGGTTCTGGGCTCAAGTTGGAGCAAATTAGGTTACTTTGAAATCTTAGAAAAATGTTTTTATTTAAAATTAGTTCTTTAGTACTAAAATCACTAATAACCGAAGAAAGCGCGAAAAATTTGCAGTTTTCCTGATTTTTGACAATGAAGAGCGGTCGCCGCTCGAGGTCAAAAACTTAGGTTATTAATGGGTTGGTGATGTTTGCTCCAAAAATATAATCCCAAAAATAAAATCCCCAAGAGAAAATGGAGCAAAAACAGAATCCCCAAGAGAAAATCTCACAAAAAAAAAATCCCAAGAGAAAATCCCAAAATAAGCAGTGAATCAAGCAATAAAATCGCGCGCTGCTTATTTCGGGTAAAATTAAACAGCGTTTATTACTGATACTTCCTTTTTTAGAATTTTCTTTAATGTAGTTATTTTTTTGTTAAAATAAAAATACAATGCTTTCTAATACGTTTTACTTTCATTAAACAAACAAAAAACATGATTTCGAAATAGTAACTAATAGAAAAAAAAACAAACCTAGTTCATCTTAGACAAAATCAAAAAAAAAAAAAAAAACAAAACAAAACATAACAACTGCCTTTTTTTAAACGATGACCTTCATTCGCCTGTGCCATGCCTAAACACAATTCTGTGTCCTAGGAAAGCTCACGTAACACATACTAGTTTAAATTGCGTCAAATCATAACTGTAATTTATTTACTGCATCACTTAAGCAAAAACAAATATTTTGCGATTCTTTGAGATTTTGGAGATTATGCAAAAAAAAAATTATTAGGGATTTGGCCATAGGGCTTCTTTCCCTTGGGAATTTTGTCGTGTTGGATTGCATTTTTTTAGGGATATTTTTTTTTTTGGGGGATTATGGGTGTTTCCCGTTATTAATTAGGCCAACATCCTGAACAACTCAGCGAAAAATCAGAACTACCAGATTTGACGCATACGTGGGTGTGTATAGTTACTGCGGGCATTTCATTGTGCTGACGACAAAAGGATTGACGTCAAGATGATAAAAACCAAAAAGGTTTCATGTGATGTGCACATGCACATCCAGCTAAATATGGCAGCTGCTGGAATCTACAGATCTATTCAAAAATCGATATCTCTTGTAAAAATCATCGTAGCGTCGGGTGCGTCGGTCGGCAAAGGGTATCAAAAGCAAAGGGTATGCAAGATATCAAAATATTTGTCAATTCTATTATCAGTTAAAACTAAAATCACATTACTCGTACAGAAAAAATCAGAACCCTGTGATGTTGTGTATTTTGACGTTTCATGTTTTTTTTTGTTAGTTTGACATATACAAAATAAAAACAACTTAATCAAAGGCTCTACCGTGTTTAAGGGTTATCATTAAGACTAGGGTCTTATTTGTGCATGTTTAGCTCAGTAGAGATATAAAATAAGAACTTATTAGACGACTTGACGACTATGAATATGCCCAAGCAAAGTTCACGTGTTAACTTCAATTTAATTGTTTGTTATTAATTAGGCTAACTGACTCTGCCAAACACCTACCTACATACCTACCATTATTAACTCTCAAAAGCGCTATTGATTTCAATTTATTACTTAATTAAAATTCACAGATAGTCTTAGTTTCGATAAAAATCAAGTGGAAATGCGATTTACGAAATATTTCAATGTTACGTATTTGTGTCTGAATATACCTTCCTAAACCTACATAACTATACATTCGAGTATCTTTTTATTTATCAATTTCCAAAATTGTAAAGAAGAAGGTTGGAATTAGACAAGAATTAACTTTGGATAATAATAATTTCAGGTATATCTTCTCGTTTCATTCACTTTCATGTTGATTGGGTCGCTTACCACTATGATTTTTCTATGAATCAAAAATCATTTCATATCAATTTTATTTGGAAACAAACGCCAAGGATAGCAGAAAATGAATTGGTATATGCAAACTATACAATACATGCATACATAAAAACTTCCACTTGTAAGCATCATTGGCTAATGTCTTACCCTTTACCCATCTTTCTTTGAAATGATGATTAATTCAATTTACTTTATCCGTATAAATATAGTGATTTTCTCATCAAAGTTCAGTCAAAAAATACAATTGAAAATATAAATCTAAAAAAAGAGCTTCTATTCAATAAAACGTATCTACAGATAGAGTAGGTAATTTATGGCTACGACAACACCCAACCAATCTGCCAATCTGGAATGAGATCGTAGAATAACTTCATATCACATTCACAATCCATATCAGTTCAGAAAGGCATTTCCACTTTATAGCTTACATATATGTAGCTTTGTACTAGTGTTTGCAGGCTGTTTGGCTCATTCAAGGATTCAAATTTGCAGGTTTATAACAAACTGTTCTGTGGTCATGCTCATGGCCTTTCCTCAAATGAAAACTCACATCAGGTTGCAAGACCGTACGCAGGATTTTCATTAGGGGCATAAAGCAAACTCTATAGTCTATTGAATTTTAAATTTATTTCTATGACCATGTTTTGCAAACAAATTTTGTAGATTGAAATACAAGGGCTTACTCAGAACTTCTGTTATTCCCGAAACTTAACAGAAACGCATTTCCAAAATTTTCTGAAATACTGAAACAAAAATAGTTGGTCAGTTTATATTTCTAGGATCTTAGACACATTTGATTCCTCAGAAATATAAACAAGAATTCTCACAAAAATGTCGCATTTTTGCTGTAACAATAACTGTGAGAATTAATTGTTTTGAATTTGTCCAAATGGCAGATATGACGACTGAATATTAATTTAGTTTTGATTTTGATTGATCTGAACCACGTTTCAGCCATATTTTAATATTTATTAAACCTAATGCAATATTTTAAGTGCATTATAATTATTTTATTGAATATACCTTTTCTAAAGCTTCGAACATTTTTTTTCACATTTTGTTGAGAAATCCTATTAATATTTCATTCTCCTGTCCTGTCAAGGTAACGAGGAATAATCTCTGAAATCTAAGAAATATAAACTGGGCAAAAAAGTACAGCTATTTAACAAAATATTGAACTGTAGAGAATCTTGGATTTCAACACTCTGTCTTTAATAACAAGAAAGTTATCGATTTTTGTGCGCCGCCGAAGGAAAATTCTCTACATAAATATGTACCTACATATCCGCTTAAAAGTGAAACACCTTTAATGTATACTTACTTACTTTTGATGGCGCTCACAGCCCAGGATGGGCTTCGGCCTCAACTAACAAGCCCCTCCAGCCAGCTCTGTCCCTAGCTAGCCGCTTCCAGTTGCGCACACCGAGTGCTTTGATGTCGTCATTCACTTGATTGCGCCACCTGTTACGGGTTCTTCCTCTGCTGCGTACTCCATCGGGGTTGGATACGAAGACTCGTCGGGCAGGTGCGTTGCTATCCATACGCTCCACGTGCCACAGCCATCTCAGCCGCTGTATTTTCAGCTATTTTACCAGGTCAACGTCGCTGTATAGCCCGTATAGGTCGTCGTTGAATCTTCTGCTCCATACTCCTTCGGTACGCACCGGACCGAAAATCACACAAAGAATCTTCCTCCCAAAGCCCCCTAGCAGATTTTTATCCGAATCTTTCAGTGTCCATGCTTCTGACCCATAAAGGAGGACCGGGCTGATTAGGGTCTTGTATAAAGCCTCCTTGGTTCTCTGAGAGAGGGCCTTACTACTTAAATGCCTTCTTAGACCGAAGAAACAGCGGTTGGCAAGAGTAATTCTTCGCTTGATCTCTGCACTGATGTCATTCTGCGATTGAGATTCCTCTCTCGATGACAGCATATACTTCGTCTTGTCCTCAATAACCGCCAATCCAATTCTAGCCGCCTCCGATTCAATGCTCGCAAATGCCCCTGCCACAGCTCGCTTCGTTCTGCCGACAATGTCTATGTCATCATATGCAAGCAATTGAACGGACTTTTGATAGATTGTACCGCTGGTGTTGACATGTGCGTTGCGTACGATGGCTTCAAGAACGATGTTGAATAGGTTGCATGATAACGCGTCGCCTTGCCTCAATCCATTCTCAACATCAAAGGAATCGGTGGTGTTCTTACCAATTTTAACGGAGCAGCGAGATTTCTCCATCGTTTTCCTGCACAGGCGGACGAGTTTGGCAGGGATGCCGAGACTCGACATGGCTCTGTATAATTCGTCCCTTTTCACGCTATCATACGCGTGGTAGTGTGTAAAAAGGAAGTGTGTATCGATCTGGAATTCCCGGGATTTTTCCAAAATCTTTCGGAGTGTGAACATTTGATCGACGGTTGACTTGCCTGGCCTAAAACCGCACTGATAGGCTCCGATCAGATCGTTGACAAAAGGTTTTAAGCGGTCACACAGGATGGCCGACAAGATTTTAGAAGCGACGTTTAGGAGACTAATTCCTCTGTAGTTGGTACATATCAGAACATCTCCCTTTTTATGGATGGGGCTCGCTTCTCGTGTTATCTCTTTTTCCTCCTGAGAAGTCGGCGTTCCTCTTTTCGTTTCAGCCCGTAGAGCTCCCGGGCCACTCTCTCAGCAGCTCTTGTTTGAGTCTGCAGCATTGCCTGGTAGGCCTCGTCCTTAGCTGCATGCGCTAGCCGGCACTCTTAATCGAACCAGGGGTATAAGGACAGGACGTTCCACGTGCAGATCCGAAATTCATTGTCCTTGTTTCGTTTGCTGGGGTCGTCAACTTTAAAATCATCCATATCCGAGGCTTGTTGTTGTTTCGGAACAACTTTTTTTTACGTGATAGGGAAGTTACCCCGACGCACAACCCCCGACCCGGAGGACCAGACCCTTCATATAACTCCAAGGGTAGGGAGCCGGATAAACCGCTCCTTATAGGCCTGAGCTACAAATATGTCGTAGTAGCCCATATAAGGTGTTCACTAAGTAGTTCAACCTAACTGGAACTGTAGACGCCACCGTTGATTCCATCTAGAGAATTCGTCCGCTGCCGCCTCGATGAAAGGAGAAGTGCCTTAGTGGGAACACTCCTCCCCCCTCTCTCGTTGGCTGTCCCCAACAGCTTTCCACGGGGATTTAAACCCCGTCTCCAGCTGAGGTACTAGACACCCGATGTTCACCACTAGGAGGTGAGAGTAGGAGTTGGTAGACAGAGGTGGGTTTTGAGAAAAACCTGTGGACGCTTGTGTCGTCTTGAATGCACATAACTACCCTTTTGAACATCAAATGTATATAATGTATAGATGAAATGTATAGATTAATCAATTAACTATGCTTATATTTATAGTTTAACAATTTTTAAAAGCTCAATAAAATAATGGAAATTAATGAAGCTGAAGATCGCTGCATCCGAGTTTTTTTTTCTTTTAAAGTAGCAAACCTCGAAAAGTATCAATTATATTGGAAAATTTCAAATACCAAACTTCCGTTACTTATTTAAATTATCATCCCGTTATATTTTTTAAAGGAGCAGATAGACCAAACTAACGGTTAAAAAAAAGACACTGTGTAGAAAAGACCTTTATCTAGAGGCGATGATCCTTAGTTTTTTTTTTTTTATTAAGCGTTGACAACAAAACTTTAAGCCCTTATAACTTCCGATCAACGAATGGTACGTACAAAAAAAGTAGACATAAAAATTTAGTTTTCCAATTCCAATTGTTAAAAACGCTTAGTAAAATAATAAAAAAAAAACTAAGGAACATCGCCTCTAGAAAAAGGTCTGTTCTACACAGTACCATTTTTTTTTTAACCGTAAGTTTGGTCTATCTGCTCGTTAAAAATAAGTTAATTTTAAAATGTTAAAAACTAATTTAAAAAAAAATATAACGGGATGCAAAATTGAAAAAGTAACGGACATCGCCCCTGGAAAATTATTTGCACAACATTTTGGTATTTGAAATTTTCCAATATCATTGATACTTTTCGCGGTCTGCTACTTTAAAAGAAAAAAAATGCAGCGATCTTCAGCTTCATCGAAATTATTAATTTATAAATTGAATACAAATTTCACATCTGAAAATTACATGTGTAAAACAGCGCACCACTGTGTCGTTTTACAAAAATAAACGTTTAAACACCAATAAAGATACATTTTGCTTAAAATAAAATATCTTTCTTACAAAATAAAATAAATTACATAAGATATGATATATTAAAGTTATTCATAAAAAATTATACATAAACAGCGACTGAATTCATTCTTTAGTTGTTGCCAGCGGGAATAATATTTCTTTTGTTCAAAAACCTAACATACACATGAGAGGGGGCCGCTAGGTACGCCCTTGGAAGAAAGTAGATGTTTACCTTAGGGAATATTTTCTAAAAATAATAGCGGATAATGACTTCGTCGATTAAACTAGAATCGATAAACACTTCTCTATCGAATTACCATTTAATGAAGCTATTGTCATAATTAGCTCAAATATTAGCTTTGGTTTGTATTTGTTCCCCAGAATTGAAGTGATTTGAGTTCTGATTGAATTGTACTTTTTAATAATTATATAGAACAGATTAACGGCTGAGGATGAAGAACGACCAGTTATAACTTTTACTAAAAACATTTAAATTGACTTTGTGATTATAGGAAATCTTTTGCTTTTATAATTTATAAGCTTTACGTCTCGTGTTGTCTTGATAGATATAATATCAAAAGACTTGATGTGAGACCACCACATTGAAGAATTTTTAAATGACACAAATTACTAATATATATGGTGTAGGTGTACATGAAATGCTGACAATAGTGTATTATGACAAAATCGTCGGAGTATTTTTTTAAATTTACTTTCCATAGCCTCTATTTGAAACCAAAGCTAATTAATTTTCAAAGGTTATATATTGCCTTCCCTGCTGACGCTTTTTCTTTTCTTTTACCATACTCAAAAATTAAGTGACCATTGACCAATCAATTTAAGATTATAAAATGTGTTCACTTTTCATTTCACGAGAGGTTCGTACAAACAGAATTTTTCTCATTCAGAATTAAAAAAACTAGATTTTCTTTATACAGAATTATGTTATGTGTAACCTGAATTTTGAATTACAATAACGCTCATTTTGAGATTCACCCAGAAAACATTTTTTCCGAAAGTTTTTTGATCGCCAGAAGTTATATTTTAGCTATATTAGTTTCGCCAGAACAGTGTTAGACTTCGAATTATAAGTGACGTTTCGAATACGCATGGGAGAATGGGATATTGTGCTGCAGGGAGTAATATAAGGCGTGTTTTATTGGAAAGTATTGAGGCAGTGGTGTTAGTGCGGTGGTATTTCCCTTTCTTTGAAGAAGAACAAACCTCTAAGAAAGTGGTCTATTTATTATCCATTAAACTGGCTGTCGGCCTTATGTAGGCTTGCCAGTGGAAGTTTTGCTGCGTTAGCTATACGTTTTCCAATATACAACTAATTTCTTCTTTAAAATCGAATGAACAAGAAGACAAAAGAAACATATTGAGCCTTATGCTAAGGAAAATAATTTTTTGAGGTTTCAAAATTTTAAAAATATTTAAAAAAAATGTTTGATACATCTTCTTCTTCTTCATTTTACCGGCGGCGGCGATTGTCATGATCTCGAGGGGGACCACAACTCTTCCACTCAACTGCTTCGCCTAAGGTTCCACTTGTGGGGTTCGCCGGGTTGACCTCAGAAAAAGTCGACAGGCCTCCCGGTTTTGGATTGTTCCATGTCTGAGGCCAACTAAATGCAGGTGTGGTTGCATTTGTTTCATCCAGGAGTTTTTGCCCTGCCTTTCTTCCGCGATAGTGTTGGAACGTCTATAGTGCTATTAACTTTTGAACTGGGTTCTCATGGCATCTTCTTTGTACATGACAGTACCAGCTAAGTTGGTCATGCTGTATTTTGTCCAAGATGGTATTTTTGAAGTGTAGGCTTCCTGGGATTCTCTTGCTTATCTTTCAGTTCGGTAACGCGACTAGCTGGAAAAACGGAAATGCAAAAAATGATTCTATGTAAGCTACAATTATTTTTGGTCTGAAAACAAAAATTTCGATAAAAAATATAAAGCATACCTAAAAAAATGAAAGTACTAAGTTTTATAGAAATCGATCCATCCATTCAGTCTATAGGCCTAGACGGACAGATAAAACTGCGGCACCGACTATTTTCGAATTCTCTACAATCGTAATGACATATGTATTTGATCAAAATATCGACTTCAAATTATTTCAAAAATATAAAACTTGCCATATAGTACCAATAAATTGCAAGTCAAAAAGATGCTTACGAACAAAAACTGCAAACAAATTATAAAAATAGGTTATTTTTAATAGTATATAATTTTCGCCTATTTTCATAAAAAAAGAAATTTAATACGTGATATTGAAGGCTTGAGCATCACGTTTGCACTTAAAAATGTAGTGAATGATCAATTTTTTTAGGGCAGTTTTTGACAATTTGCCCTGCTATTTTTTTTTTATAAAATTCCTTAAACCACCAATTTTGATAGAAAATCCTAATTTCCTACAAAAAGTTTTTTAAGCTGAACCCATAAGTTCGGCTAAGTCTTAGAGTTATACCAACAATATTGAAAAATTAGCAGCGTGACCATTCTATCAGAAATGCATAGGTGAATTGAAGCGAATTTTGTGTTTTAAGTAAGCTTAAGTTCCACACAAACATATTCAACAATAAAAACCCGTGAACGCAATTGTTCCTTACTAAAAGGTCTATTCAATAGCTTAAACTAAACATAAGACAATTAATAAATACTAGTATCGGCCAGTGGCCGAAAATTCGGCCAACAAAAAATAATTAATACACTTTTTGGAGAAGTAAGAGAAATTAAAAATAACCAATAAGTTGGATTTTTGTATTGTTAGGGCTTAACTACAATAGATCTACTTTTTGCAAAAAGTGCAAAAGTGAAAAAAACATTTAAAAAGTCATGATAAACTTGTATTCTACAAAAAACTACTTCCAAGAAAACATAAGAAAATTGTTCTGACAGATAAATTTAACCACCATATATAATTTTTAATTTTTTGTTGTCTTCAGCGAAGATATTCATTTCTTACTTTTGTACTTTTTGCAAAAAAAAAGGTCAATGTCGTTAAGCCTTTACTATAAGGAATTCATAAATTTTTTATTTGAACAATACCTGATTTTTGTATCTTATTTCTATCAGTGACTTAACCTCTGCACTTTTCAAAAAAACATGAAAATATTTTGTCGCTCAGTTAGAAAAAAATATTTAATTTTCAAAAACATACAATAAATCAACCAAAAATTACCCTTCCTCAGTTAAAACAAACTTTGCCCTACTAAAATTATGAATTACTACTTCGTGGATACAACAGTTACTTTTCTAAACCTAAAACCGCGAAATTGTTTGATTTTTGCGTTGTTACACTATGCCATATAGCTCAAGATATAAGCTTTTTATGCGAACCTTAATGTTTTTCTTTTTTTTTTGACTCTGTTTTGCTTATTTTTTACGTTTTATAAATCTCCAAGAAAAAGCCGATAAGTTCTTCCTAAAAGCTAATATTTTGAGTTCTATTGGTAGGTTTGCCAAAGATTTAGATGATTGGACTTAAAAAAAAAAAAATGACAGAGCATCATAACATATATTTTTAAAATTTATTGAAGTGGTAATACCTCTGGGAAACAAATTAAGAAATCGCTATTTTTAAAACCCCACCCTCGCCAGACGCTGAAAAAAATCTGCCAGACTTTGGTTTTCGATACCACGATATAATCACCTACAAACCCTCATATACTCATATTTTGGTTATCCATCCACTTCCAAAATTTGATGTCTGCTCTTAGACTATAACATTAATATACTATGGTACTTACTTACTTACTTAGGTCCTCGGACCTATTACGTCCGTGATGTTTCCCTTACGGGACATAGGGCCTCCACTACACCTACGCGCCATCGTGTACGATTTCTTGAAATATATTTCAGCTCTCTCCAACTTTTCCCCAGTCGTGCCGATTCCTGTTCGACCGTTCTTCGCCATGTACTTCTAGGCCGGCCCACTTGTCTTCCCTCCTGTGTGAGCGGGTTCCACTGCATTGCTTGAGATGCAATGCACCGATCGCCTTTTCGAAGCGTATGGCCAATCCACTGCCACTTTCTTCTTCGTATAATGGAGTCTATGGGCTCCTGACCCGTTCTCGTATGAAGTTCGGCATTGGAGATACGGTTGGGCCAGAAAATCCTCAAGATGTTTCGTAGACATCTATTAACGAAGGTTTGCAGCTTTCTAGTGACAATTTCAGTGACTTTCCAAGTGCTGCAGCCGTAAAGCAGAACGGATTCAACATTGGAGCGGAACAGTCGTAGCTTGGTCTTTAAGCTAAAAGAGTTGTTTCTCCATATTTTGGACAGCATTCCGAACGCAGCCTTTGCTTTTCTGATTCGGCTGTTTACGTCCAGTTCAGTTCCGCCACCCGTAGAGATAATACTCCCAAGATATTGGAAATCCTCTACCATCTCTACCGGTTGTCCAGAAATATTTACTTGGATTGATGAGGAAGTTCCAAGGCTGATCCTTTTAGTTTTTGCCGAGTTGATCTTAAGCCCTACGATTTCTGCTTCTCTCTCCACCCTTGTTGTCATTTGATGGAGATCCATGATCCTATGAGAGAGTAAGCATACGTCGTCCGCGTAGTCCAGATGTTTGAGGTGAGATTGCAGAGTCCACTGAATTCCCCCATTTCCATTTGACAAAGCTGCGTGCAGTACGTCACTTATCACCAACAGGAACAGTATTGGTGACAGTATACAGCCTTGCCTAACTCCACTTTGGATTTCAAACTCCTCTGACAGCCTACCTTTGTGCAAAACGTGACACCTGGATCCATCATATGTAGCCTTGATAATAGCAATCAATTTATCTGGGATGCCCCTCCTGTGCAAAGCAAGCCAAATAAATTCTCTGTTGACACTGTCGAACGCCTTTTCAAAATCGATGAACAGCAGGTGAAGTGGTGATCGATATTCAACGCACTGTTCGATGATGATCCTCAAAGTGTTGATGTGATCAACACAGGAAGATCCAGTGCGGAAACCTGCTTGTTCGGCGTCGAGTGTGTCTTCGAGGTGGTCTTTAATTCGGTCCAATATTATCCTTGCTATTATCTTGGCTACTGCAGGCAGAACGCATATTCCTCTCCAGTTTTCGCACTGTGTGAGATCTCCTTTCTTTGGGAGCTTGACAATCATTCCTTTTTTCCACTCTTCAGGAAAGCTCTCTGCTTCCCAAGCTCTCTTAATAAGTGGGTGCAGTAGCTCGCTCGATGTCGTTGGGGCTGCTCCTAAGAGCTCTGCAGGAATACCGTCAAGTCCAACCGCTTTGTTGTTCTTCAGTGCTTTGATGGCGGTGATAATTTCTTCTTTGCTGGGGGGTACGGTGCGTATTCGGGAAATTGTTACTTCGGGTAGCTCAGTGGGAATAGGGTTCACTTCACTTGCGAAAACGCGGTTTAAAACCGCAGAAAAGTGTTCCCTCCACCTTATGAGCTGGTCCTCATCCGAAATTAGCAGGGATCCGTTTGTGTCTTTAACCAGGTGTTGTTTAGAGCTCTGGACACCAGTGAGCTCTTTGGTAATTCTGTAGACGGTCCTACTGTCACACCTACTAGCGGCTTCTTCTGCTTCTGTAGCCAGTGCGTTGATGTAGTTACGCTTATCACGTCGCACACTACGGTGAACTTCCCTCATCTTCATGCGGTACGTAGACTCAAGCTCGTTTCTCCCTGCTGCTGGGGTAGCTGCGATGCGAGCTTTAAGGTGTTTCCTTTCTTCGATCCTTGCCCAAGTTTCGTCGGAAAGCCAAGCACTATTTCTTCCTTGCGCCCGGCCGACTATACTTTCAGCACCGGATATGAACACATTTTTCACAGCACACCAATGATTTTCGATGGATGTGGTTTCCGTGCTGCTGATTGCGTTCAATCCTTGTGAAAGGTGGTCCCCTAGTTGTTGGCGCACTGCAGGATCCTTTAGTCTATCTGTATTAAACTTGGGCATTCGAGTGTTTCCTTGGGATCTCCGAACTGCAGCTGTACGCAATCTTACGATAGCAACCATCAGATGGTGGTCCCGGGCCATTCCCATGTCAGCACCTCTTCTGTTACGGACGTCCTGGAGACTGCTTCTAAAACGCCGGCTGATCGCGAAGTGGTCAATTTGGTTGGAAGTTGCTTGTCTGTCAGTCGACACCCAACTGACTTTGTGGCACGTCTTATGCTCGAACATGGTCCCTCCAATAACAAGGCCGTTGGCGTTGCAGAAATCGACAAATCGTTCGCCATTGTCGTTTCGGTTACCAACACCATGTTTTCCCATGACATGCCTTAGCCCAGTGTTGTCATTGCCAACCTTGGCATTTAAGTCTCCCATCACCATAACTATATCACCTCGTGGAACGCTATCATAAGCAGCACTCAGCCGGTTATAAAAGGCCTCCTTCTCCTCGTCAGAAGAGAGCAAAGTTGGGGCGTAACACTGTATGATGGTGACGCGACGTACTCTAGTCCGGAACCTGGCTTTCAGGATCCTGTCACCTAAAGGCTCCCAGGAAATTAGGCTTTTGAGAGCTGTTTTGGAAAGCAGCAATCCAACGCCAGATTCCCGAGCGCTTCCAGGTGTTTTTCCGGAATAGAATAGTACAGTGTTACGGGTTGGTGACTTGAACTTCCCCGAACCCAGCCATCTAACTTCACTTATCCCTAAGATGTCCATCCTATACCGCATTAATTCCTTCTCTAGTTGCAGGAATCTGGCATTCTGAGGACCTTCTTTTCCATTGTCAAGAAGCGTCTTCACATTCCAGAAACCAATCTTTGTCCGGGTACAATAGCCAAAAGTCGTCAACGAGTTATCATTAATTATCCGAGGCGTAGTGTCGGTTTCGGTAGCGGGTTGATTTCAGTTACGGAGAATGCTAACCTCCGTAACCTATCCTAGAAAGCTAGGCCTTTTCGCACTTGTAATTTTAGCCTATTTATGTATATTGGGATACATAAATAGTTGCCCGGGGACCACCACGAGGAGGTAAAACAAGCACTTCATCGTGACTGATTGTTGCGCTACTGGCCCAGACCAAGTTCTGAGCAATCAATAGTTTCCCGATCAGGCACGATGCAGGTCTGACCGAATCTTGAATTTTGGCACAATTAGGAGGAAGCGAATGTTATAGTTCCATACAATTGTTGCAAGATTACGTTATTTTATCTAAGTTATCTAAGGCCTTACCTCTATTGACAGCCAGACACTTCAAAACTAATCGTATGATTTACGTTGTAGTGTCAAAATTAAACTAATTTGTATATGCTCTTTAGGCAACTATTTAGCATCAATCACAATCAGAAATACCCGTACAGTGTGGACTTGGCTACGTCAAATTCGGCCCCAAACATAAAATGAAAAATAGCCCCAAAAATGTATATGGGAAACAGCAAACACAAATAAGTTTAAAATTTGTGAATTGGGGCCATTTTTCATGGTTTTGGGAAAGGGAGCTAAAAACATTCAACCCGCGAAGTGGGCCAAGCAAGGTACTTTTAAGGCTATCCCAAACCGACGTAAAAAACTTTTTTTACGATTGTAATTTTTCTGTTGTTGTTATTTTGGGATAATTTTTTGTTTGGAGTCATTTTTCATAAGTCTGGGGCCATTTTTCATTAAGAGTCCACATATGGGGACATTTTTCGTTTGGAGACATATTCAATGGATCCAAATTTCAAATTTCATATATATGTGCATCAGCACCAGACACCTTAAAAAAAAAATAAAAATAACTTATCCAGAGTTCGTTCTTTTACAAATAATACTTACTTTTTTTAAATACTGACAAACATACACACAAACAAATTATTTTTTGATCTAAAAGCTTAGTCTGCTATAGTTCAACATTCATATATTTCCTATGGAAGTTGTTTTTGGGAAAAAATATATACAAATGTAACTTTCTCTGTCGTCCGGCAAGTTATGAATTATAATTTTTCACTAAAAAATCCAAATATATAATGGTTACCATCTCCCAAAATTTCAGAGTTCTAATCCGAAACCTTAAAATGATAAAAATCATTTATCTGGAAAAATTTAAATGTCCATTAAATGCTTTAACAGCTATATAATTTTTGGTTTCTGCTCATCTGTGGGTCAAAACCCTTCCAACGTTATATAATTTAGGTCCGTTGAGTATTTACAGAGAAAAGTGTACCGTTAGGTTTTGCTTAGGATTTTCTAAGCGTATTAATATATAGATCTACGAATCTAGAAATTTGTTTTAAGCAAAACTGAATCAAACTGAATCAAACTGAATTTATTTTTCTTGTTAATTTTAAGGACCAAGGAAAATTTTAAGTACTTATTTTTCTCTTTTAAGTTTCAAAATCTTCTACAATTTCGTAACGATTTTTATTAACTTAAGAAACATCAAATTTTGTTTATTTTTTTTTAATGTATTAAAGTTTCTTCCAAACTTATCTCGGTTTGGGGGCCCCTGTATCTAGGGGGCCCCGTATAATTGATACGGCTGATACCGCGGTAGCTACGCCCCTGACGGGATAAGGGTAATGACATTTCTTGAGAAAATTCCTAGTAGTTCGCAACCACGGTACACATATATGTATCTTGGTTCGCAATATCTTTTGAACGTCAAGATTTTCTATTTTCTTGTACAAAAAAATGTACTATACTATAAAAAAAAACTATATTTTTGGTAAGTATCTATAAACTTTTTTACATTTTTCTTGTACTTCTATTAAATCCTCTTGATAGATAGTGATGCATAGGTACATGCTTGAACGTTTATTTTTTTAAACTTAAAATGTTTTTCATGCTCAGAAATTCTTAATAGGTAGGTAGCATGTTTGTTTAATTAATGATTGATGGTTTTGATTGCATTTTAGTACATTGAGAACAAAAAATGAATGGAGCTTGAGAATCGGTTTAGTAGTTCAAAGGTTTTTTTTAACTAAACGCTGGTTTAGCCCTCCTAAAAAATAAAAATAATCTTAATTTCGTTAATCGACATGGTACCTAATCTAATCAAGTAAATATAACGGTACAATGTATGCAGCTGATGCACACAAATTGCAAATTGCAAATCAGATTAATTTGAAGAGGCCGACAAATGAATCACAGTTTTTTATACATATATGTAATATGTAATTTCAAATTGTTTAATATTGTACATATTTATATTAGTCAACTTTCGTAACCACCGGCATATAAGGTAAATTGTTTCGTGATTTTTGATATGTACATATTATAAAAGGTATATGTACCTTTACATACTCGTTATGTTGTGGTAAATAAAAATTAACGAGTTTAAAGCTTTCCCATGTTATGTAAAATCACAAATTAAATCAGCTTATTATCAATATAGCATCGAAAATTTCGTCAAATAACCTGATAGTTACGTTATATGTAAAATTGTAAATGTATATACGCAATTACTCTTGCCACACATAGTCATCATAAAAAACAAAAACACAATCACCACCATTGACTTCCAAGTTAACTCCGCATTGTGGACCAAGGTCCGCCTCTAAAAACTACGCGTGGGAAAGTTTAGAAGAACGCAGCTTCAATACATATCCCCTTCCTATAAGAAACTTTTATTCGATACACAAACCAAACCACTAGAAAGCTTTCATTATTTTCGTTCTAGGACAACTTTTATTTATTTCCTGTTTAGGACAAACGTCATTTCAAATTGTCCAGTGTTGCTTTCACCCGAAAAACGCAAGCTAAGGATAATAATCTTCAGTTTGTTGGAGGAATTCATATAAATACACGTCGTGTTCGAAAGCTGCATCTCATTACGTTTTGAATAACGTATCCGAACGGTTGTTTGTGAAAGTTTAACAATTTTTACTGTAACAAGTGGTATTTTATGCGAATAATTTATTCGAGATATCCGTTGAGAATTACAAAGTAAAAACAAAGTGTTAAAAATTGTTTAAATAAAATACCAAATCGGAGTGCACATTTCTGTTTTTAAAAATATTTATAAAATATTTTTTTTTTGAGTCAAGTTAAATAAAGTTTCGTGTACGAAATCTACTTATAAGCATTTCTGTGAAAAAAACTAAAGAATTTTAACAGGATTTGCATCCATAAATTTACTGTAAGTTTAGTTTCAAAATTTAACTGAATGATATAAATTGGCTATTTTTAGATTCACATGGTGTTGTCCATGTGGTTTTAGTTCAATCTTAGATCAATATCTTCTATGTATTTTAATTCTGAATGAATAAGCACCACATTTTAGATCCCAACAAAACAAGCGTTTCACAGTGCTAATTTTAGCAACAACAACAAAATACTACAATATTTCTCTAGATAACCATGTTAACTAATTCAAGTGGAAATGTTAAGGGTGTTTAAACCTTATTTTAAGACAGCATTTAGTTTTAAAAAAATGTATATATCCGTATTTAAAAGGCCTGTCTAGGTAATTGTTTTGTGGAATAAAATTTTTAATATTTTTGTCACAAAAGTGTCGAAATAATAAAAATAAGTGAGAATAGTTGAAATCTTTGTTTGAGTCTTTTAAAAGTGGAATAAGTAACCTTCTCAAAGAAAGTGTTGACTATTGCGATGTAAACACAAATTTTAGAGACCTAAGCGGAACTTGAAATTTTGCTTTCAAATATAAACTTTCATAAAACCACCAAATGTTATTCTCAGTGAATTTGCTGAAGAAAAGTTTTCTGTGCTATAATTACAAACTTTTCATTTAACTAAGGCAATAATTAACAATAATTATTAAACTAGAAGAAGGCTGTTTTATATAACATCCAGAATACTCCGAGCTCAAAAAAAATCCATCTGGCTCATAAAATAAATAACAAAAATTAGATTAAACAAAGAACAAAAATAACAACCTCTTTTAAAGATAGGCTCGTGTTAAATTTGTTTTTAACATTGAAAATATTTATAGGCTCGTTTTGTTCAAATTATGGTGTTACCAAAATAAATGAAGTATGAATACTAATGAACTTTAGCGTAGTAGGGGCATTTTGCGAAAAACTACTACAGAAGCTACCAACAAAATTAAAATGAACATAATCGTTGTAAGCGATGAACAGCGCAGCGTATCGAATTGTTGGTTGAATGATGTTTCGTGCTTGTGCAATTTGCTTGTGCTACAAAGTAGAAAGAAGAGATTGAAAGAATGAAAAATAAACGATGACAGAAATAATGAGCTATATGTTTGTAGGTCTTTTATTGGCAGATGGATGCAGACTGCAGGGCACAACTACAGCAGAGTATCGAGTTTTCGATTGGTATGTTGTGTACAGCACAGTGCGTGTTTACAGAGTGTTGTGGGTAGGAAAGGAACGGAGGATAAAGGGATACATGCTAAATTTACCACAGTAGAATTTACAAAAGTTTGGAACCTATGTATTTATTTATAAATATAAAAATAAATCGGGTGGCACAACGGCTCATGAAGAACCAGGGCCTAGTGATTAACAACTCGCAACCATTCCTGTGTGCGCCTTTCAACAGGAATGGAAGGGACCTACAATTTTATGCCGAATCCGAACGGCTAGACGAGAAGCACTTATTCGTGACAAGTCATACTCTTGGAGGATTTGTCAATTCCTCGCAAGAGGCAGTAGCCCTGAAAAAAAAACTTTTTAGTTTTTAGGTGGACGAGGCTGGGAAACGATCCCAGACCTCCAGCATGACAGTCAAACGCACTAACCATTACGCTACGGGCTACTACTGTATTTATTTATGTATACAATAATAAATTTAAAATTACTTTTTCACAAAAAAAAGTAACTTGTCTCTTTTCTCCAAAAAAAAATAACTTTTTTACAAAAAAATAATACCTTATTTACAAAACAATAAAATTAACTTTTTTACAAAAAAGATTAACTTTTTTACAAAAAAAAATTAACTTTTTTACAAAAAAAATAATAACTTAAAAAAAAATAAACTCTTTTACATCAAAAAAAAAACTTAAAAAAAAAAATTAATTTTTACACAAAAAATAACATTCTTACGAAAAAAAAAATAACTTTTTCCAAACAAAATTTCTTGTAAAAATAAATATCTTTGGTTACTTACTTAAACAAAAGTTATGAAAAATTATTCAATTATGTTTTATATTTTTATTATATGTAAGTTATATATATATATATAAGTTATATATATATATTTACGCTCTTTTCTGACTCACTGACTGGGCACGCTGCTATGATGGTAAAATCAGAAAAAATCACTCCTGCTCCTAAACTAAAATGTTTAGGGTTGCCAATTTTCTGGAATTAACTTTTTTATGAAAGTGAACGGTGAGTTTGTCAACTAAATTTTATACATATTTGCGCTCAGCCCTGGCTAACATAATTATGTTCGACCGGCGCCTTTTGGGGTGCTGTACCCAACTTGCCTCCAATATTAAGATTTTAAAATACTTCATTAAACCAGACATAAAAGATTAATAAAAAAAAAAAAAATCGATCTATAATTGCATGAAAACTTCGAAAAAAAAATGAAAATCAATTTGAGTTAATGGTTTTGTACCTCCCTAATTAACTTAATTATTCAAAACTTTATACGGAAAATTGATGCGGTACAAAAGTTGTAATTTAAAATTCTTGGTAGCATATTCTCTACATATAGTAGAGCACTAATTAGTTGTAGATATAAAAGAAAATTTAAAATGTAGTACTTTTTGAATTATGATTAAAAAAGATGAGCATTTTGTGCCACTTCTTTCATCGGACAGGTACAATCGTTCCTAACTTTATTTTTACTTGGATTTCAGTGAAATAATCTATTTCATAGCTCATACCACTGGAAAAATAGAAGTAATATACAGTAGAGGCCACTTATAGTCGCAAGAAGATGAAAGACTGATGTGGCTGTGCTTGTACCCAATTCTGAAGATGGTTTGTCCCAAACAAAATAAATCAGATCTTTATGAATGGGTTGAAAAATTAAAACAGGGATGACTTTAATTTGTATGCCAACATCATCAAAAAATGTTGTACAAATTCATTCTAAAAATGTGATTGAGTTAATAGTCGTTTCGATTTTTCGTGCATAAAATTGAAGAGTTAATACAAAATTTTACAGATTTTGTAAAACAAAACTCACAAAACCTCCTACCATTAGGTATAATATAATGTTAAAAAAAAATTTTTTGATTAATTTAACCAGAGCAAAACGAATTAATATAAAATATATTCGTAACTTAGGTTTAAAAATACTAAAGATTTACAAAAAAAAAAGCTATCTACAAATTCTTGAAAACTTCGAAAAAATTAAAAACATTTTGAGTTAATGTTTTTTTTTCACCTACCTTATTTAATTAATTATTCAGAAATTATTAATTTAAATTCGTTGGTTGGCATATTCTTTACATAAACTAGAGATTACAAAGTTGGAAATCTAATACAGAATTAAAATGTAATGCTTTTTGAATTATGATTATTAAATACAAGCTGTTGTGACACTCAATCGGACCGGATAAACTCGTTCCTTACTTTATATTTTACTGATGGATTTAAATCTTCTGTTTCTCTTGGCAGCAATTAAGCACTTATGTTAATCAAACATAGCTGTGTACTTATTGAAAGCTCCAAACGTTCTGAAACAAACAACAAAAACTATTCTTATGGGAAGAATTAACTGGCTGAACACCAATAGCAGTAGGTTCACTTGTAGTTGAAGATAGCTAGTACAATAATTGACGAAGTCAAAAGGAAGAAAACAGTATACAGTCGAATGCGTTCATAGCCATATGAAAATGAAATAAAAAAAATGTGGTTTCCTCCGACTGCAAAGTTGGTTTGGCGCACAGAAAAAAATATTAAATGACGATAACAAACAAAAAAAAGTTCCAGTGTTACTTGCAGATAATAATTATCAAACAAAATTCGGTGCAGTATAAAATTGAGAAAACTTAAACTTTTTGTTACAGGTAGATTAGGCAGTCAATTAGGTTAGTCGGAAAAAGTCATTAGTCAGAAAAAGTAGAATCACAGATCCAGGCAAGATGATATTTACCAACAAATTAGTAATGATAGGAAGAGCTACCTAATTCGTTTGGATCTTCGACCTTCCAATCACATTGGGAAATGGTTAAGCCTAATATGGTGTAGGTAGCTGTAGATGAAGCTTTTATATCACTGTTAAAGTAAAAAGATACAAAAATAATGAAGAGCTCTACAATATAACGTTTTAGTTGTTGCAAGAAATGTATGGTTTGACACAAAGTTGAGCACTTTTGGTTGAAGTTAAAGCCTTGTGTTCAGCCATCAGTTACCTACAACTACATATATTTTTGTAGCTTTCAAAAATGAAAAACTTACCAAATTAAAATAATTATAATATACCTTATTGCTTCACGATAGGTTGTCAACATTACCTCCTTACAAGAATTTCAAAATTTAAAAAGATATAGAATTATTTACTTTTATTGTGTATTTATGTTAAAATAATGAGTTCTTCTATTCAATTAACATTATCGTTTTCTAATATAACATTATCTTGCTTCAATTTTACTTTAAATAATGTAATTTTGTTTAAGTGCAAACAATTAGTTATGTTTTTGTTTTATCTAGCAAGTCATTTTCAATGCTCCCATTCTTACTCTATGAGTGAAATCTGGAAATTTTAGAGGAGATGTTTGGAAAAAATTGACAGAAACCCAAAATCTGTCAAATTTTGGAGAGCAAATATTCTCAAAAATATCAAAACTGTCAAAAGTACGGGAGCGCAAATTCACACAAATTCCGTATTACCTAATGTGGTAGACAAGTACCTACAGCAAGCTGTTTGGCTTTCATTCTTTTACTTTTAAAATGACATTTGGCTTTGCTGTGATGTTCTGCCCGAAGAAATTTCTCGGACAGAAAATCATGGGTAGGGGAAGTTTTGTACTCTCTCGTGAGCGTGGTCGTTTGTCATAAGCTGCGAAATTTTTGGAAACGGGAAGGGGAACGGCATTGAACTAAAAATCATACAAATTCCCAGAAAATCACAAATTTAAAGAAGAGAAAAGGACCTATGATATAGCTGCTACCGTTAATAGTTATAGTTCATAATTTTACCAAGTTGTGGACCATGCAAAGAAAACAGAATTTTGTATATGTACTTAAGAACCGTTTTCTAGTTAAAAAAGCTTTCACATAACAGTTGTATAGTAGCTACCGTTATTTTTGGACCTAAGATAAATTTAAGTTCCTCTACGAAGATCATGACAAAAATTATTTAATTATATAAAATGAAGTCATCATTAAATATTTCACAAAGAAATTATTTTTGTACAGAGTTACCACGTTTATTATATTATTCTTCCAAAGTCCAATCGTGTGGAAACATCCGACAGAATCAATCATTTTATTAATTTAATTAAATAAAAGCGCGGTCAGTCCTTGAATATAAGTTCTCTGTGTATGTACATTTTTGTATTCTGTTTCAATGTTTACTTTGAAGATTTATTTTATTAAACTATTTTTTTATCTTTGAAGTTTATAGTCTAAAATCATACATTATGTATTAGCTTTTTTTTTATAAAACTCATGCTCCAGGTTAAAAGGTTTTCGCAATAGAGCCAACAACAAAAATAATCATAACTTTTTTTCGGTTATTGAATTAAGACTTTCTTAAACTGTGTACTTTTAGTGTATACAGGGTGATTGGTATAAGGTGCATCAAAAAGCTGTAACGAGTAGGTTGGGTTAAGACAAGAAAAAAAATGGTATGGAAAGGGGGGTCTATTTCCCACCGTTTGGGTGGGAAAAACTGACTTAAAACTGAAAAAAATATTTTAAAACAACGGTTAGACTTGCAATGCCCTGCCATACCTTCTTGGAAAGCCAGAAATCTTTTCATTAATTTTAATAGTTTTTAAAAAATTTATTTTCAAACTCGAAATTTTGAAAAAAAAAATTTCAAACTAATTTTTTACAAAATTTTACGTTATTAAGTATAGGTACTATTTTTGTTTTCAAAATTCATTGCTCTAATAAATTTCTAGTCAAACACTAAGAACTGGATCGATCTAGGACTTTAACTTATCAAGATTCAAGTAAGTGACTAACAACAAAGCAAAATGTGTACACAAAAATTGCTTTATTTTTGTGATATTTCGTACACAGCTCCTTTTGCCTATGCGCATATTGAGACGCGTGTGACGTGACCTGTCAAGTGTCGCACGACACGATTTCAGAAACGTGTCATGCCGTTCTCCGCATATTGATTCGCGTGGCCAAATACATATAAATTGAAGCGAAAATCGTCTGATATCTAATAATTGAAATAAACTTAAAAAAAAATAACAGTGAATTACAAAAACTCAAACGTAATTTTATTTTCAAAACCAACGACAGTTTATTATTTTATTTATATTGATTTATATTGTTTAAAAAATCTTGTGCTGTGCTGTGTCGCGTCATTCGCGCCGAACGCGCCTCAATATGCTCCTAGCCTTAGAACTAGATAAACATTCTCATAAATCATAATATTTACTTCCCATAATTTTAACATACAAAATATTTTTATAAAGAGGCAAAATTAGAGACGGCGCAAAATTTTAAACAACCTATTATTAATTGATAAAATAAATTAAAAACCCTAATGATTTCACAAAATCGAGAATCAAATTTTAAATCACGTTAAACAATGTTTTAATTCAATTAAATAAAACAAATTAATTAAAATGATTTTAAACTTTCGACTCACTTTGAATGCATTTCGGAATACTTTCATTCCATCATTAGCAAACACGACTTTATCCAAAATTAGTCATCATCGAAGCAATCCCTCTTGTTATTTGGGTAAACAACAGTACAAGCCCAACAAAAACTTTAACCCTATTTTTAAGGGCTTATCATTTAACTAGTTAGCAGTTTCCTAAGCATTTAGCAATTCACTAGCTATTCCAAAATGTTTAACCTTTTGCTAACTAGTAAATTGGTTATTAAGCAGATAGCAGAACATTGGTTACATTTGATGAACACAATTTTTTTTGCGTTGAAAATTAATTATATGTTGATGGAAACTCAACATGTGCTCTAAAAAAGTATGCGATGTTTATATTTTTATCATTTTAACTTCATTATTAACAAAAAAACAACTTGGATCCCTCGGGTCCATCGGTGAGATCAGATGCCATGATGGATTTAGCAAATTGCTAAAAGTTAAAGTACCTACCCATTTTGTGATTTTAACTTTAGTAAATTGTTAAGAGATTGTTAGATGTTAAAATCGTTTAAAATTAGAAAAATCTTCTTTTTATCTTAAAATGGCTTTAACAATTTACTAAATCGTTAAAAATGTTGCACCAATATAATTTGTTGCTGTGTTATTTGAACTTCTTTTACACTATTCAATAAGTCTGCGATTGTTTTTATAAACTTACGCCTTTTTATGAATATTCTTGCAATGACGGTAGATTCCAATGAACTGTTTGCTTGATCTTTAAATTTTTACGAAACAGCTTAACTGACTTCAATTAAATCTATGAGCAGAAGACTCTGGAAAGTGTAAATATCATTCCAATATCTATGGCCAATTTCATAAAGGACTTTTAAATATTTAAAAGGACATTTGGCCTTAAAATGGGGAATTTCAGTTTCACCAAAATTTAACAGGCTTTTTAACTACCTTAGAAACTAAAACCTCATTAAATTCTCATTTAATTTTAAAATCGTCGTGAAAAACATAAAATCCCGTGAACATATAATTTTGGTATCACATATGTTTTTTTTTTTTCATTTTTGGCAGCTTCAACTTTAATTTATGAATAGTTATTACATATTGGGCTTCTTTTTTGAATAATAGATTGGACATCATCTTCTAAGGATGAAAAGCAACATGAGATTCAACGCCAAAGAGTATTCTGCGTCCACAGGCTTTATTTTTACTTTTGATATACGTAGTACGGTGTATAATTTTCCCTAACGTTACGATGATAGATAATGCGAAAAAAAGTGGTTCCGGCAATTCTGTCTGTCCGTCTATCTGTCTGTCTATCTGTCTGTACCTCGACCTGCAGCCTAAACGGCTGAAGTGATTTTCTTCAAACTTTGAATTTAAGGCTCTTAGGATATTCTCTAGAAGGGAAATTGATTTTTTTTTAGCTAAAAAATTACGGTGCCTGTCATACAACCAATATACAAAAATTGATTCATTTCAAAAACGAATCGCCGATTTTGCAAAAAAAAAAAATAACGAGCTACTATAATCGCTACAATAAATATTTTGGTAGAGAAAAAATAAATAATATATCGGGTTTTTCAATAAGAGCGCTACAAAAGTTTTTAAATAAAACAAAAGTTTTTAAATAAAACAAAAACCGTTTTGGATATCAATGAAATTCTTTATTCCTGTGAAAGTACGTTTAATGCCATTATGTATGGAACTCGATTTCTTTTGCATGGCCACCACAGGCACGCTTGCAGAAGTCCCGACGCTGAACCCAATTTTCGACGGTTTTCAAGCATAAATCGGCCGATACTGCTGCAATTTCACGTTCGATATTCGTACGAAATTCCTCAATCGTCGCTGGCTTGTTGGCCATAGACTTGACGTAGTCCCACAGGAAATAATCTAACGGCGTCAAATCGCACGACCGAGGCGGCCAAGCGATTGGACCATTTCGTGAGATAACACGTTCTCCAAACTTGGTTTCCAATAAATTGATTGTGACATTCGCTGTGTGGCTTGTGGCGCCGTCGTGTTGGAACCACATGTCCTCCAAGTCCATAGCATCCAATTGGGGCAAAAAATATTCGGTTATCATTGAACGGTAGCGATCCCCATTCACAGTAACGTGCCAGTCTTGATCATCACGGAAGAAAGTACGGCCCAATGACGCCGCCGGCCCATAAACCGCACCAAACCGTAATTTTTTCGGGATGCAATGATGACTCTTGGAGTATGTGTGGATTGCATATATCCAATACCGCATATTTTGTTTATTGACGAAGCCATTCAGCCAGAAATGAGCCTCATCGTTGAAGATGATTTTTCAATGAAAATCCGAATCATTTTCAAGTTGTTGCTCAGCCCAATTCACGAACATACGACGCTTCTGGTGGTCAAGCGGCTTCAGTTCTTGCGTTAATTTAATCTTGTAAGGATGTAGGCCAAGATCTTTTCGCAAAATTCGCCACAACGACGTCAGAGAGATGCCCAACGCATGAGAACGACGTGTGAGAGGCACATTTGGGCTTTCTGCAACTGAAGCCTCAGCGGCAGCAATATTCTCGACACTACGGGCACTTCTTTGTCTCACTGGCACGGGAACATTTTGTACTCTGCCTGTGGATTCAAATTTTTCCACTAGACGCTCTATTGTTGATCTGCTAGGTCCATTTTGACGACCATAATTTGGACGTAGCGCTCTTAACGTCGAGGCCACTGACTCCGAATTTCGGTAGTAAATTTTAATAATTTCGATTCGTTGTTGGCTCGTATAATAAAATGGCAAACCTTACTAAAGAGAAATGTCAAAAGACTTACTTACTTACTTTTGATGGCGCTCACAGCCCAGGATGGGCTTCGGCCTCAACTAAAAGAGCGGCAAGAAATATGGCGTCGTTTGCTGTCCCTGTTGCTCTACTTTTGTAGCGTCCCTGTTGAAAAACCCTTTATAATTGGTTTTCAAATTCTCGCTAACGGCTGCACATATTTCAACCAAATTTTTTATGTTTTATGAGGTCCTTTATAATTTTAACAATTTTGCATACACAATTTTTCGAAAAAAATAATTTTTGGATTTTTAAAAATGTTGTATGAAAAATGTTGTTTCACTTTTTCTTGTATACTTCATTATGTAAGAGAAGTAGAACCTATCTGTTGTATACAGGAATGTAAGCAAACTCAATTTTAACTAAAAAATTCCAATTTCTGCATTTGTGAACCTGAAACAAAAATTGAATGGTCTAATTGATTAAGCTTTGTATGCAAACGATAATAGAATATTTAGTTTTGTTTTTTTTTTTATTACAAAAATGGAACAAGTCTTATGCGATCTCTCATCAACTGGATGAAAGCCTATTTTAATTCAGAGGACCATTAGCTCTTTCGTTAGGAATAATTTCGACTATTTTAAAAGTAGTTTTGTTTCATTTTGATTGAAGTTGAAACATAGTCCATAATGCTTCGATGTTTTGGACGCGCGCTGATCAAAATTCGTGATCAAAAATAATATAAACAGATTGTTTATACTAACACCAACCCAGCAAAATGTTTACTCGCAAACAATAACAAACTTAAATTATTACAGAGGGTTTTGTTAGTTTTGCGTGTAAGATGTGTGCTGTGCTGAGTTGCTTTTCACTCTCTCACAAAAACATCTCAAATTTAAAAAAAAATCCCCCATAATTTTTGTCTCCGTTCGTCTCTGGATGTTAATGTCATGTCAGGTATTGATGTCAGGTATATGTCATGTCAGGTATTGAATCTCGAGTTTGATTTTTTGTACGGGTCAAAAACTCATTAAAGAAATGAAATACGTATTAATAAATAATAAAAAAATGTTATATACATAGGTACTCTAAAAAGGGTACATATAAAAAGAAAAAGAACCTTATTGAAAACTTGACCCACATTCAGTTTTAAGTTAAACAAGAAAACTAGTCTAGCTTAAGCAAAATTATTGCATTTAATATGAACTCAAAACAAATCCAATTGAATAACATAAAGCAGCTCCGCATGTTGAAATTATACAGGGTGTCCCTTAATTCGCCAATAGTATTTAAGGGCATGATTTTTGGGTGTATTCTAAGAAAAAAAATATTCCACAGTAAAGGCCTATCTCCAATGCTGATATGATTTATCGGGGATTTAAGAAAAGTCTTATTTTGGTGTACCCTGATCCATGTTAACGGTAATTGCGCTGTTAGTAATAATGATAGAATCTTTGTTTAGACCTTTATTTTTAGAAGAAATACCAGCCTTTGTAACTGCGTTTAAACTGTTTTAGTAAAAAACATACTTTAAAAATTATCTAGCAAAGCTAAGAAAACATTTTTTTTTTTAATTCTACCTGCCACTGTTTTTCCAAATTATCATAAAATCTATGGGTTTTCCGGCAAACTTGATGTGGATTTTAATTTTTAGTATTGTTACATACATTCAAAAAAAATATTAAAACATCCTATCCATTACGCATTTTTTGGAGAAAATTGACCCCAAAGTCAACATATTAGCATGGGCAGGAAAAGGCTAACAACTGAATATCTTAAGACTGAGAAAAGATATTAAATTTGTTTAGACGCAGTTAAAAAGGCTGGTATTTCTTCTAAAAATAAAAGTCTAAACGAAGTTTCTATCATTATAACTAACAGCGCAATTACCGTTAACATGGTTCAGGGTACACCAAAATAAGACTTTTCTTAAATCCTCGATTAATCATATCAAAATTGGAGATAGGCCCTTACTGTAGAACAATTTTTTTCTAAGAATACACCTAAGAATAATGCCCTTAAATACCATTGACGAATTAAGGGACACCCTGTATAGGTTAGGTACATACATATGTATTTTGTATGTTTTGACATTTTATATAGGGACCTGGAGTTTTATTAAGGCATTTGAGAATTCTCGGTCCAGCCAAGCAATTTCATTATTATTACTTTGCATATTAAGCATGGTTGATGTTTACTAAAAATTGAATTCAGATTGATATAGCTACCTTTCGGAAACCGTCTCTTTCAGTCTGTCTACCGAGGAAGGATTGTTGGTTAGGTACAATGGTACATACATTATGTTGGTTTTCATGTGGAAAATAAAAACAAAAAGTAGGTTTGCCTCATATTTTTCTCGCATAATTATTTAACAGTCATAAAATGTTTAAACATTTACACTTCTCTGTTCCCTGTGGATCACTTTTTGAAAAAAAATAAATTGCAATATTCAAATCTTTCCGGTTGCTTCTTTTATGTCGCTTGAGGTTTCAGCACGCTTAATTCTAACAATTTATACCATCCTAAAAAGATTTTATGTATTCATTAATTGATAGGAATTGCAAATGATCGCATACAGAAGAATATTTTATCATTTTTCTTTCACGTTAAATTCATGGTCCTCAAGGACTTGAATGACCTAGGTTGGATTGTTTTCTTCAAACGTATTCATTATGTATTATATAGGTACTCACAACGATGAGATCAAGGTATATAGAGGGATGGGAAGAATAGAAGAGTCAAAATAGAATTAAAAATAAAATATTGATTTTGACAATGTGTGCAGCCAAAATGAAGCCATGTGTTAAACAATCCTTTTTCTATCAACGATGAGATAAGCGCTTTAGGTCATCAAAGTGTGTATAGTTATTTTTTCCCAACGTATCCATTCCATAAAATAATATATAATGAATAGGTGTAGATGAGCCAGCTTCGGTGGTTGTCTTTATTTTTAACGAATAACCTGTTGAGGTTTTCAATAGTTGCATATTGTTCGCTAGTTAGCATAAAATAGATCCTCTTGATGTTTAGTGTAGTAGATAATATTGTTGGTATTTTTAGTTCGGTATAATTATTTACCATGTGTTTAATGACACTAATGGTATTTTCAATGTGATTAAGAACTAAACCTGCCGATAAATAAATAATTGCTTATAATTAGAGATTTAATTGAACTTAGCACTTGGATGTTTTTATAATTGACGATACTTGAAAGTGTAACAAAGTAGGCTGCATTTTGTTCATTGTTCATCAACTGTTTTACTTTCAGGATGGACACATCCATTTTGTTAATGAGGACACTTCTGTAAAGTGCGATTCGATTTGAGATAGGTACACGTACCAGCTAATAATAAGGTTTGTATATTTTAGCAAGTGAATTTGCAGGACTTTTAAATAATTCTTATTTTCGTACTTTTATAAACACTTTATAAACAACAAATTCAAAATTCGTTAGAGCGATTTTCTTAAAAATTATTATATTATACCAATTGTTTAGTATTGAATAAAATATTTTAATTCTAAGCAAAATTTAAACCATTTCCAACATTTTGAATTTTCAAAAAAAAATTATTTTTTTTTTTAAATCCAAAATTATTTTTTTTTTGGAAGATTTTTAAAAATTTGGTCAAAATCAGTGAAAAATTTTAAAATCAAAAAACCAGTTCTTTCACAGGTACCGTTAATAACCGTTATGGTAAACATCTTTTTTTACCAAAATATTTACTATACTTTTGACAGTAAGTCGTTATTTTGTAATCAAAATCACTGGAGCCGTTTTAAAGGTTAATAATCCTACGAATATTGGATGGCAGTAGCGTTATTTTTGAAGCTAAGAAAAAATTAAAAAATATTCCGTCCAAAGTTCGAAGAAAATCGCCAGTAGATGGACAAAATTCCGAGGCCTACTTTTTTTGTAATATGTGAGGGAAAATTGATATGTCAAGTTCGATTTTTTTTATGAATCCAGAACATGTTCTATAGTACCTTCATTGTAACGAAAGTATAATGTACACTGTGGCGTATACGTACTTTTTTCATTTTTTTTTTTAAATAAATTCGTAAATTTGACCATAATGAATAAACACTTGTCAGCTTAATTATTAATTAATAAGAAATTATTTCTCAATAGTCTATAGTTACCAAAATATTCTTTGATAACGACTTTGACCATAATGAATAAACACTTGTCAGCTTAATTATTAATTAATAAGAAATTATTTCTCAATAGTCTATAGTTACCAAAATATTCTTTGATAACGACTTATGCAACTTTATGATCAAAATTTATTTTTCAATTAAACACACAATAAAGTTCAAAATCTCAAACGAGAAAATGTTTAGAAAAGTAACAAATTCCTAAAAACACATCCGAAACGTAATTGATGCACATTAACTGAGCAAACTACTCATCAATAATATTTTGGATGCTTTTATTTGACATTTGTTTTAAAAGAAAAAAAAAAAACGCAGAACTTTTTTTTCTTTAGTATTTGTATAACTGTGGTACATTTAAGTGAACAAAAGCAGAAAATGAAAAGGCTAACATAAAATGCCGACGTAATCGTGTCTTTACATTGTACTATAGGGCAAGTTTTGGATTCGAAAAAAAAAAAATCATAATCGAAATAATAAAAAAAAAAAAAAAAAAAAAAGTGGGTCCCGCAATTCTGTCTGTAGGTCAGTCTGCCTGTCTGTACGTCCACCTGCAGCCTAAACCACAGAAGCGATTTTCTTCAAACTTTGGACTTAAGGTTATTTGGGGTTTCCCTAGAGGGGGAATTGAAATTTTTTTTAGCTCCAGAAACATCTCATACAAAAATGTATTTATTTAAAATAAAATAGTATTGATTTTTTTTGGAAAATTCAATATTTTGACAAAAATATAAATTTATCGAAACGTCGTCGAGTGGGATAATTTAATTAATTTGAATAAATAAATCATCGTGGTAAGTCTATTAAATAAAAATTAAATACAAATCTATAACAATCGCGAAAACGGGCTTATTTTATTAAATATTAAAAGTTGGCATAACAGATATTATTTTCAAAATGTGCAAAAAATTTTATATACATATGTATGTACATATATGAAATTAATTTTTAAGAAAACCGCTCTAACGATTTTTGATTTTTTTTTTCATAAATTCATATTTTTCAAACAAATCACCTGGCATACTTTATTTTGACATCTAACTTTTTTAGCCATGCCATTAACATAACAAAGTTATAGTAATTTATAGTAATAATTTATATTTCCTTTTTTTTTTACCTTATTTAAATGATAACATAATATTATGGAACCAATAAATATGTACATCATCAATTTCGAGCTACGTTAAAGTTTTTAGCAACGAGAGCAAGTTTGTGCGATCCAGTTTTATTTGTTTCAGAACGAATAATCATTAGATTGTATGCTGCTTTTTCAAAACCTATTACACTTTCGAAAATTTGCAGCTCTGACTTGTAACCCTGCGAACAAGAAGAAACTATGAAATCTAGGTTTTCTAGAGTGAAGCCAAAATGAAGCTGCACATTTTTGAATTAACGCTACATAACTGTTTGTTTTGCAAATGGTGACAGTTTCAACGATTTTTTTTTGCTGTGGTTTCCATAATACCATTTCGCAAGGATTAAGGACCTAAAAAAACGGTATTTTCTCAAAAAACTTCTCCTCACATTTGTATGACAAAAAAAATGGTTTGTTTACCATATAGTACAGTAACAATATACAGTCTCGTATGCGTCAAATCTGGTTTTTCTGATTTTTTGCTGAGTTGTTCAGGATATTGGCCTAGTATAACCCAGTTATTGGCGATTTTAGTCCTAAAGAAGTAATTTTAAATAAGAACATTGTTCTACGATTTCAAAGTAACCTACTTTTATCCAATTTGAGCCCAAAACCTTCTCTGTAGACCAAACGGTTTTCAAAATACAGCATTTCAAAATTTAGCGATAAAACAAAAAATATAACAAGTAGTATTAGAAAACAGTATCATGGAAAATAAAGAATGGAAAATTGAAGAATAGGTTTCTGGGTTCAAGATAATCTATAGGAGAATATTGTGGGTGTTACCAGTGTTTCTCAATAGTGTTGTTTCTACCTTAAGTCATTTTTTTACATAATTGCCCCTCCCATCTTAAAGGGGGTAAATAGATCCCCCTTCCGGTATGATTGTCCTATTATTTTGGCTCAACCTACACGCTTCATTGCTTTGATGCATTTATGTCAACCATTCTTTATTTTCCATGATACTGTTTTATAATACTACTTGTTATATTTTTTGTTTTATCGTTAAGTTTTGAAATGCTAAATTTTGAAAATCGTGCGGTCTACAGAGATGGTTTTGGACTAAAATTGAAGAAAAGTAGGTTACTTTGAAATCGTAGAACAATGTTCTTATTTAAAATTACTTCTTTAGGACCAAAATCGCCAATAATTGAAAAAAGCGCGAAAAAGTCGCGTTTTTTTATTTTTGACCATGAAGCTGTCGCCGCTGGAGGTCGAAAACCAAGATTATTTACTAGGCCAATATCCTGAACAACTCAGAGAAAAATCAGAAATACCAGATTTGACGCAAACGGTGCCATCCATACAAACGGCAAGGTTACTGGACTAATAATTTTATTTGAGTATATTATTGTTTTTGAAAAATCGTTGGTTATTTTAAGTATCTTAGATACAACCATTTTAGTTGATTTTCGAATTTCTTGACATCAATTTTTTTTGATGATTTTGATCATATTTTATATACAAACGCTGCTGGATAATAAAAATACATATTTAAATAGAATTGTAGATAGGTATACGAACATTAACAAAATGATGAATCAAAAATATTCCATGAAGAGTTTGCATTGTATTTAACCATACCCAATCAATTTTATAAATAAATTAATTATATTTTTAAACTTCATTCATTAATCGTTATTCATTACTAAATGAACTTGCGAAGGCCAATTTTTAAAAAAATGTTCCCATGTTCCAACTAATGGCCTTTAGAAATGCCATCTAATTCTCAATGCACTGTGCCAACAAAAATCTTTCCTTTCCTACTATTCCTCTTTACTAGTGCCGTGCATTGCATTTAAAAGGCATACAGTTAAAATTATTATGAACATACATACATATATTATTACCAGCGGAAACACCTGGCGTTGCCCGGGTCCGTTTTGATAAAGGATAGTTTGTTAACAAATCTTGAAAAAAAAATTTCCCGTAGAAAATAGTTTTCCTTGAAAATATTTCTGCTGCCGTGAATATCTCTGAAATAAATTCGATGAATTGACCGCCCGATTCCCCAGGAAAAATTTATTCCCGACATCAATAAATTTTCAACATCATTCATGTTTTCAATTTTCAAAGGATAGAAATATTGTGCAAGTGTTAATTATTATAAATATAAAAGCTTATTCACGTACTTCTAAATAGCTATGCTAAAGATACCTACTTGTAAGAAAATATTTGAAAAATTTGCATGGTTTGCTATCTCGCCCCCAACTATCAACTGTCAAAGCAAAAGGTGTGATTTTTCGGATTTTTGACATTTCACCATCATCACTGTCAAGTGCGATTTTTTTGATTTCCACTGGACTTAGAGTGCAAACTTCACCTCCTAAATCGATTGGCGCTCTCAGATCTTGACATTTCGACACCTTTCAAATTGAAAAGTGAAATTTCTTATTTTCTGTTGGTGCTAAAGTGCTGGCCGAGACATTAGGTAATAAAACCCTCCTTAATCGATTGGTGCCCTTAGATTTTGACATTTCGACACACGACCTGCAACGCACAGAAGAGAGGAGCTGTAATACGGCAGTTTTTGCTCTTATAGCATTGCTGTTACCATTTTTGTTATACATGTGAATGATTTACTCTACGGAGCGAATGTTTCTCACTGATTTGGGAGATTGTGAAAGTATTCGCCGTGTTGATTTCAGCATAACTAAATTTTCACCGACCATGTAAATCAAACATGATTGGTTAAGGTTTTACCTTCCACCACAATCCAATCAACAACCAGCGCATTTTTACTTACTTGAGAATTATATCATGCCATTCATTAGCCTTTCATCACTACTTATTATATTTTCCAACATTCTTACATTCACTTAGACATTCAACAAAAACCAGGCAAAAAACTCATACGCACTTGAAACGTCAAATCTCATAGCTAAGCTTTGTACAACGCTCATGTCTTGTTCAAAAAGTTATATTTTTCGCCATGTCGGTCGCTGCATGTGGACATAGATTTTTCGGACTCCATTGGATTTTTTCTGGACATGTTCATAATCCTGCCATCTGTTTAATCGAATCAGTCTTTAAAATTGTATGGTGTTCTATTAATATTTTGAATGTATTTAAATATTGAGTCAACGACCTTTCCAAAGACATCTAAATTTTGAAATTCGAATAAGTACTTTCCGATTTATATCCCATTTTATGCAGATAAATTGACAATTTTTAATTTTTTTCTGGATTTTAACTGTAAAAAATATTTCTAATGTAAAATTTTAATATTTGAAATTATTTTGAGAAGCTTGTGAGCAACGCACAGTTATGTTTTGTATCCATGATCCATTTTGCATTTTGTTTGGTAAATAAATCAATAAAGCTAATTCTGGAGTGGCTTTTGTTGAAATGATCACTTGGTGTGTTCATTTTGTTTTTCAAAATTTATCAATTTTGTATTAACTTTTGCTTTCAAAGTACCAAAAATAGAATTAATTTTTCACAAAATCTTATTTTTAATATGATTTTTTTTAAGATTTTGCAAAAATTTTAACACAAAAATTTAAATTATAAATTTTGACCGTAATCTATATCATTTGTAAGTATCATTTGTTATGAACTATCAGGCATTACTAAAGTTTGAAGCCTCTAAATTTGGCTAAATGGAGCTTTATTGTTATTTATCTCATTAAATTGCCCCTCCTTTTTTTCCTTTAGATTTACAAATATAAAATTTCTAACATATTTGTAGAAAAATTTGTGTGTTATTAGTTTTTCAAAATTTATAAATTTTTCATTAACTTTTAACTATTTTCTAAGTAACTACACTCAAAAGGTATGAATTTTTCGCATTATGGCAAATTCTTTCTCTTTTAACAATTTATTTTGTCATGAAAGTGAATTATTTTTTATTTTTATAATTTTGTATGTCTTATAACCTTTCATTGGATACCTAATTTATAAATATCAAAAAAGTATTGCCCAAGTTATGGCTATATACAGGTATCTTAAGTATATTTTTCCAAAAAGAAACAATTTTATCGACCAATAGACTGGATTTTTGCAAAATTTTTCTTTAAATTATGTTTAAAAATCCATATTAAAGCTTACGGTTATCGTAGGAATATGTTTTATGTACCAAAATAATTGTTGATTGGTATAAATTATTATAAAATTTAAATTTCGATAATCGGTTACATAAAAAATTATAATATTCACTATTTAATCAAAATAATGCAATTTTATCTGTTCAACCGTATAAGTCTTTAAATTTATATTGTTGTCTATTAATATTTTGTATGCATTTAAATATTGAGACAATGACCTTTCTATAGACATCTAAATTTTGAAATTAGATAAGTACTTTTTGATTTATAGCCAATTTTATGCAGACAAATTGACAATTTAAAATTTTTTTTCTGGATTTTATGTGTAAAAAATATTTCTTATCAAGCTTGTGAGTAACGCACAGTTATTTTTAATATATCAGCATTTTTATTAGACTTTCAAGACTTATAATTTTTAAATTAAAAAATATTTTATGGGCGTGGTGAAAATTTTTCACTAAATCACATTTTTTGTATGAATTTTTTCTAAGATTTTGCAAAACCTTTAACACAGCAGTTTAGATTATATATTTCTACCTCAAATTCATGTATCAATTGTTATGAACTATTACGTATTAATTACTCAAGTTTGAAGCCTCTTTAAATTGGCTAAATTGAGCTTTATTGTGATTTATCTCATTAAATTGCCCCTACTTTTTTTCCCTTTAGATTTACAAATATAAAATTACTAAAATATTTGTAGAAGAATATAATACCTTTAATTGTGTCATAAGTTTTTCAAAATTTTTAAATTTTTCATTAACTTTTAACAATTTTCTAAGTAAATACACTCAAAATGTATGAATTTTTTGCATTATGGCAAATTCTTTCTCTTTTAACAATTTATTTTGTGATGAAAGTGAATTATTTTTTATTTTTATAATTTTCTATGTTTTATAACCTTTCATTTGATTCCTCATTTATAAATATCAAAAAAGTAGTACCAATGTTATGGCCATTTACAGGTATTTTACGTATATTTTAGCAAAAAGAAAAAAAATTATCGACCAATAGACTGGAGTTTTGCAAAATTTTTTTTCAGTTATGTTTAAACCCATATTAAAGCTTTTGGTTATCGTAGAAATATGTTTTATATACCAAAACAATTGTTGATTCGTATCGATTATTACAAAATTTAAATTTTGATAATCGGTTAAATAAAAAGTAGCAATAATTCACTATTAAGTAAAAATAATGCTATTTTATGTGTTTAAGCGTATTAGTCTTTAAAATTGTATGGACGTCCATTAATATTTTGTATGTATTTAAATAGTCAGACAATGACCTTTCCATCGACATCTTAATTTTGAAGTCCGAATTCGTACTTTCCGATTTATAGCCAATTTTATGCAGACAAATCGACAATTTTAAAATTTTTTCTGGATTTTATCTGTAAAAAATATTTCTAATGTAAAATTTTAATATTTGAAATTATTTTGTGCAGCTTGTGAGCAAAGCGCATTTATTTTTTATACATCAAAATTTTTATCAGATTTTCAGGATTTATAATTTTTAAATTTGAAAATATTTTATGGGCGTGGTGAAATTATAAAAATAAAATTCGTTGAAAAGGCATGATTTTTTGGTAAATAAATCAATAAAACTAATTTTAGAGTGGTTTTTGTTGAAATAATCACTAAACATTTATTAGCAATATTTTAGAAGAGGATTAGAGCAATTGGTGTGTTAGTTTTGTTTTTCAAAATTTCAAAAATTGAATTGATTTTTCACTAAATCACATTTTTAGTATGAATTTTTTTTAGATTTTGCAAAAATTTTAACACTGGCATTTATATTATAAATTTATACCTCAAATTCATGTATCATTTGTTATGAACTATTAAGTATAACTCAAGTTTTAAACCTCTTAATTTGGCTAAATGGAGCTTTTTTGTGATTTATTTTATTAAATTGCCCCTACTTTTTTCCCGTTAGATTTACAAATACAAAATATATATAAAAAATATATATATATTTGTAAAAGAAAGCTACACCTATAAATGTGCATCCTTTGTTTTTTTTTCAAATATATAAATTTTTGATTAACTTTTGAATTTAAATTACGAAAAAATAAGTTGATTTTTCATTAAAAATCATTTTTAGTACACATTTTTTTAATATTTTGCAATAATTTTTACACACAAATTTAAGTTATAAATTTCTATTTAAATTTCATGTATAATTTATTATGAACAATTAAGGTTTGCTCAATTTTGAAACCTCTAAAGTTGTCTAAATGTAGCTTTTTTTTAAATTTATTTATTAAATTACCCGTACTTTTTTTCCCGTTAGATTTATAAATACAAAATTATTGACATATTTATAGAAGAAGGTTACACCTATAAACATACATCATTAGCTTTTTGAAATAAAAAAAAAATTTCATCAAGTTTTGAATTTAATATATGTAATATAAATTTGACGGGTCATTTACACACCCTTTTAGTATGAAATTGTTCACCCCCCTCAATAATTTTTATACACAAATTTAGCCATATCTCATAGCTAAATTCTGAGATCAAAACTTTAATAATCGTCTGAGTAGAAATGAAGTTATGATTTTGTATATTAAAAGAACTCCAATAAGAAATTCAATTGAGATAACGGTGCTCTCCACTGGTAGACGATTGTTGACAATGAACAAAGCGGAGCATTTCTATGGATTTTATTCGATTTTTTATGAATTTAAAAAAATCAATTGTGACGCTAATATAGGAGGTGGATTAAAAAGTGAGGTATCAAATTAATGGCTATACTACTGAGAATAAATATAAGAAAAAATTAAATCAATCCCTGCACACACCCACATGTTATTAAGTAATATGTGTGAACAATATTATATTGTGAATTTCTCAGCTCAACGGTACAATAGGAATATAATTTTTTTTAGACAAGTTCCTAGGACATATAGCTATAATTTATTAGTACATTGCAAACCTCTACGACTGTTAATTAAAAAGATATTAATAAAAAACCAAAAAAACAAATTTCATATAGGCAACATTTTTTTATTATTGTTAAAGATTTCTAAAAAAATTTAAGTTTATTTTTGTTTTTAGAAGCTATCTATCGGATAGCAGGGGGATAGACATTGTTGATGCCATACAAAAAAGTTAGTATTTTGATTGTTTTGTTGTTAGTTTGGACACCCGAACAGCCAAACTGACAAGAAAACAAAAAAAGACTTTTATATATTAGTTAAGATTAAGATTATTATCTTGTCGAAACACAAAATACATAATATTATCATTCCCACAAATTTAAAGAGATAAACAGACTGCTCAGTACATTTTGATGTAGGCCATTTTATTGTGACAGAGGATTTTGTTGTGTTTGACCTAGAATCAGCAATACTTTTATTGAGAGCAGATAGTGTTAATATTTAATAAAACTTCTATATTTGATTTCATGATTCTTTTAAAGCTTTTTAATGCTGGTGAAGTGACATAAAAAGTTAACAGTGTTTTTCATATTTATTTAAATTAGATAAACTCGTAATCAAATATCAGTTTGTAAATATTTTATATAGGTAATTTCAAGCATTTCGGGCAGAAGAGTGAGTGTTACGCAAACGGAATGCTTGTTCTATTAGTCCCAAAGTTATGATTTGCGACGTACGAGCTGTCATTGTAGGATCTTGTTTTTCCGTTTACATACATATATCTTTATACAAAAAAGGAAATCCATAATATCAGCTGTCTTCTGTAAACGAATTGCATTATTAACGCCACAATAAATAATGGCTTCAGTGTCATTGTATTCATATATACCTAATCAAAACGAATAAATCCTACTTATCCTTGCTAAGACACTTTCTACAGTTGGTATCAAAATATTCATAGATTTGTATGCTTCGCTTAAAAGCCTTCAAAATAACACAAATTAATTGATATTACAGTTTTGTTGTTCGAAGTCTATGAATCATATTTTTCCTCAAGAGATATATTTTTCTGTGTTGATTAAATTGAATTCGCATTAATCCCTAATCCTAATAATAAGGCTGTTATTATACTAAACTATGATATTAACAAGCATGAAAAACGTATGAATATATTCAATCTTTGATATTCTATCGATTTATGGATCACAAAAATGCCAAACAAAAATGCTAACATACTTAAATGCTTTTAATACATAATTAATTTCAAAAACGTTTCTGAATAAGACCATAAGCCACCAAGTTGTGAATAAATAACTTTATCTATGTATAATTATGTGCATATGGTAAATGGATGTATGTATGTGTATATTATTTAAGTTTGCAAAAATCAATATTATTAAGTTTATTTTTAAAACGAAAGATTTTAAGGTAATGGTGTTTAATAATTTAGGATACAAATAAGAAGTGTATACAAGCAATGGTGTATGCAAGGAGGAGGCGCTGAATTTAATTCGTTCCTTTTTTGAAGAATTAATATTCACTTTTATGAAAAATTACAAAAAGAAAAAATCGCGCAGTTAAACCTTAAATTTAGTTTGTAGGACTTAAAACGGATCAAGTAAAATTGTACTTATCAACGTTATCTTTATATTTTAATAACGCGGTGATAACTTAAAGTTTTTTTTTTTTTACAATTTTTAAGTTATCTTCGTTTTCGTTCTAAATGTGTACTGTGTTTGCATATGATAAAAAAAACTGATCTTGAAATTATGTCTGTTAGTCTGTTCAAATAGAGCCTAATCTCAGTGGTACCTTAAGGTTTTTGGACATTCCATTTCTTCATTTTTTCTCCTTAAAGACCAAGGGTAATGCTTTTTAATGGTTTTTAACGCTCGAGAATGGGACTAGACCATTTTTGATTAAATTTTGTATGGAGTCAGTGTTTTTAAAACTTGACCCCACTTGTGAACTAAGGATTGGGAGCCACCGCGCGCCGTTTCGGACTTCCAATGGAGCAAGTCTATCACTGCTTGACACCTTGCGGTTTTTGAGCACTATACCAAGTGAATTGTTGTTCTTAAGAGCGAAAACAACGATATCCTAACTTACATTTAAGCGTTGAAAACTGTTAACGGAAATCTTCTTTTTTTGAATTGCTTTAACAATTTTAATATTTAGTTTTGTGTTCTTAAATGTTCTCATTTTTGGTAGAAAACAATTTGACTATAAGAAAAGCTACTAAGAATACCTCCTCAAGCAAGATTGTTTAGATTTTTCGAGTTGTAGTTTGATGAAATGATTTATTCAGAAACTTTTTAGCCGTTAAAATATACAGGATGTCCCAAAATTACCACCGCAGAAGAAAACCATGGGTTCCTGAGGTCATTTCAAGTCGAAAAACTTAAGAGGTAATTTGATCGTTCTCACTCCGTTTTCGGCTTATAACTGTTTTTATGATTTTTATTGGTTTTCCCTTTAACTTTGCCAAACTACAACTGATTTTATTTTTTTTTTATTAAATCAAGAACAGCAAGAAATTTTTATCGATACTTTTTTCCGTTAGACCAATAAATTTTAAGACAAATGTGCGCAAATGCAAATGCAACGGTGTGTAAAATACCACATTAAAGTAAAAACACATTTTGTACCCGTTTTCTCAAAATCTCTTGCTCCAACGAAAAAAAAGGAGTTTATCTTTTTTCTGTAGAATTTTATAAGCTACAAGTTTTCCAGAGACACTTCTTAAAAAACCTGATGGTTTTCGAAAAATGTTCAAAAATACTGGATTTATACGCTTTTACCACAGAAAATCGTAAGTCATTGTCCAAATTATAAAACTACAAAAAAATAGGAAATTTTTGAAATATTAAAGGTAAAATCTGTATTGAGCCATCATACGAATTTTGTTCAGGGGACTCTTCAGAAGATTTAGGTCAAAAATTAATTTTGGCAAAGTTCAACATTAACTAATGATATGAATTGTAGGCAAATGGTGATGTAAATGAAAAATATTTTACTCAGTAAAGTTAGTGAAACTATAAGTCAATGTTCTTGTTGTGGTAAAACCGAAAACAATAACAATTAAAAGTAAAAGTAAACAATAAAACAAAATGTAAACATTTATAAACTCGATGCACATCGACCTACATATGTTTAATTAAATTTATTCGATATTTAAGCTCCGAATATTTTGAACGCAACTTTGTGGTCGTTATATTAAATGTTTGTATTGAATTATCTTCTTTATTGACCGTAAAAAATCGATACAAATACAAAAAAAGGAAACAAAAGGTCAAATTTAGTTTCTATGTAATGTATACTTTATTTATTATCGAATGCATTTCGAGTTAAAAATTGAGAACTCATCTTCAGCGAGCGTTTAATATACACTGATGAGTGAAAAACAAATATAACAAAATAAGTACATTTAAAAACGGCAAACAACAACAAATTTCTTTAAATGAGTGTAATGAAGAAAGTAAGACAACAATTGCAAAAACAAAGTTAAAATGATAAAATGAAAATTATAATTTAAGTGATAGTGAATTTACTTTAACAAGTTAAAAAGAGATGATTCCCGGGCTCCAAATTTATTATGTTGTCAGTTGTTTGAATATAAAATGATTCGTATGCGTCTAATTTGGATGGGTAATTGACTGTCTAAAGGAGTTTGATATTATCCGTAATTGGTGAGACAGAGTGAGGTTCTGTGTTGTCCATATCAAAAATATGTGCAGGTTTTGCATTTGAAATCTGTTCTTGCGTGTTCACTTGCTCTCGTCTTTAAAGCTCTCCTTGTCTGTCCTATATAAGAGGCCTCGCAATCTTTACAGCTGATTTTATACACACCGCTCCGCTCAATCAAAGGTATAGGGTCTTTGTTGGAACTTAGTGATAAACGTAGTTTATTTATATTGTTGTGTACAATCTTCATATTGGCTCGCTTGTTATGCTTTTGCAGCTTGTTTGTTACGTTCGGTACATATGCAAGTGCAACGCGACTCTCATTTGATTTTTGAAAAGATATGTTCTGATCGAATAGCGTTGACAGATTTCCTCTTTTAATTTTATTTGAATGTTTTTTGATTAAACTGTCAACCAACGATTGCTTGTATCCGTTCACTTGAGCCAAATGCAGAATATAATCATAATCGATTTTGAAGCGATGTAAGGAAAGAGGGAGACGGCAAAGCCTATAAACCATAGAATGGAATGCTGCAATTTTATTTTGGTGTGTGCAACAGTTTATGTTGAGAATGGTCAGCCATTTAATTCTTACGTCATGTAGAGAAGTGTATTTGTGGGTCACAGGCAGAATCAATCGATACAGTATTCCAAAAAGTATGACAAAAATAAATTGGAATTCTTTAAAATAGTTTTAAGTATAAATAGAAGACATTTTTGAACAATAAATTCAGTCTAGTTTTACACTCAGAACACGACTCATCATTATTTGCGGCTGGAGAGCTTAGTACAATACTCATTCCAAATCGTGCATTTTGATGCTCGGCAATATAAGCGGCTTTTACAGCTAAGAAGACCATTTGCATTGTACACATCACCCATTACATTTTTTTTTTTTGCATACTCTATTCCTCTTGGTGAATTGTATAATATAATGTCTAGACAATTTTCTTTCTTATTCTCTTGCAGTTCTGTAAATATCTTTTTAAATTTGTGCACTGATATCTTTTCAAAAATTTTATTATTCATTGCTAGCGCTAGCTTTTCTATTTTCACATATTTTGTATAGGATAACAATTTCTTCAAAATCAATTTTAACTCTGATAGAGAATTATCATTCTATCCAACATGTATTATATCTTTGACTGCATATATTGTTTCTTTTGGTGGCCCCATTAAATTCTTCATATTTTCAAATTGCAATTTCTTAATATTCCTTGTGTCTGAGATAGATATGCATTCCCATATGTGAAGGTGTACAGTCTGCACTGGAGGCATAATTTCCGTATTTTCTTCTCTTTCACTAATATCTTCCTTATCTTTCAACTTCATTGCTCTGGTTAGGACATTTATATTGTTTACTGGTATCATGTTTTTTTAACTCTTCTGAACTTAACTTTATTCTAGACAATGCGTCAGCATTTGTATTCATCTTTCCTTGCTTAAAATTTATATCAAAATCGTAATCCATTAAATCTACTCTAATTCTAGTTAATTTTGATGAATGATTTTTATAAGTGAAGAGACTAACTAATGGCCTGTGATCTGTATAAACAACAATTCGCCTACCGTATAAATATGGTCTGAAATGATTTATTCATTGGGGAATAATATTTTATTTTATGGCCCTGGGTCTATTTCTAATGCTACTTGTACAGCATCTGCAAGTTTTATCGGTTTTGCAGCTGTTACTAGTGACTTATAAGGTTCTGATAGACTATTTTTAAATGCCTATTTGGTCATTCAGCTTTACTATTGTCTCTCTGTGTGCCTCACCCTGTTCCGAAATTTGTAAATCGTTCAAAGATGCTAGTAGATATTCTATTCGTGAAGCAAAAACTGAATCATTTTGGTTTCCTTGAAAGCTTTGCGAAATCTCTGTATGTAATCTAAAAGCATTTTTGTTTGATTTATATGATGCTTTTAAAATTTGTCGAAAATCATCCAAGGTTGTCGGTGTATTTTCTGTTTGGATCTTGTTTTTTACTTTTTCTGATAGCTTAGTAGCCAGAATGAATTTAATAAGTGTTTCTTTTTGGTTTGTATCTTTTAAAGTATTGTGATAGAATTCTATCAAACCTAGAAAATTATTCAGCTCTTTTGGTTACCCAGAAATTCAGGTATTACCTTGGTGGCTGTTACTAAATCAAAATTTGCCAATGTGCTTTCTACCTCTATTTTTGTGTCTGTATCTATGCCTTCGTCTTCTTCTATAGTTCCTAAATTTTGGTTTTCACCTTTAATTCTTAAATATTCCCGACTTTGTATAACTAGTAAGTCAAATTTTTGTTTTAGTTGTGTAATGTCTTTTAGGTCAGCTGTTTTTTGTATTACTAACCATGTCTGTTCAATTTGGTTATCAACCTTTTGTACATATTCTTTATTATACGTTCTATTAGATGCTTTTTTTTTAAATTGTCTAGTACTTTTCTTAAATTTACAAACTCCATGTATATAAATATATTTTTTAGACTGTCCACATGATAGACATAATAACAAAATCAATATTTCATAACTTAAAAATAAAATAAAAATAAAAACGATAAATAATTATATCTTTTGACATGGCCAAAACTAAAGCAACTTCTCTAAAACTTAATAATTTCCATCAAATTAATCAATATTTTGTTGCAAAACCTTTGTTTTTTATATCAACTCTGCCTCTCCTTGGCATACTCTCTATTAAATTTGAAATGGAACGCTGTTGAAAGCCTTTTTGATCTGCATAAAGAGGTCGTTCACATTTCTAGAATTTTCTCTGACAATTCTCTGATCTACGATCTCCAATAGATTTTCTATGGGGTTTTGGTCTGGAGACTGCGCCGGCCTTTTCTTGACATCAATTTTTTTTTTTAACTTCGAACCATTCCTTGACTATTTTAGAAGTATGTTTCTGGTTGTTGTCGTGTTGGATTTTTTGAAAATTAAGTTGATTTCTTCTATAGTTGTCATTCGGATTTTTTTTTGACAAGACTGAAAAGTTTTTATTTCGTTTTCAGAGTAAAAGAGTTCTCAGGTCGTGAGGCAGGATCGCCATGTAACGGTTGATGTGTAAAATGTAAATGGTCTTCTTAGCTGGAAAAGCCGCTTATATTGCCGAGCATCAAAATTCACGATTTGGAATGAGTATTGTACTAAGCTCTCCAGCCGCTAATAATGATGAGTCGTGTTCTGAGTGTAAAACTAGACTGAATTTATTGTTCAAAACTTTCTCCTATTTATACTTAAAACTATTTTAAAGAATTCCAATTTATTTTAGTCATAATTCTTGGAATACTGTATCGATTGATTCTGCCTGTGACCCACAAATACACTTCTCTACATGACGTAAGAATTAAATGGCTGACCATTCTCAACATAAACATATGTAGGTCTTTGTGCATCGAGTTTATAAATGTTTACATTTTGTTTTATTGTTTACTTTTAATTGTTATTGTTTTCGGTTTTACCACAAAATTCTAATGAAAAATTTGTAAAAAACTAAAATAAATTATGGACAGGGTGAGCAAAAAACTGGTTCAAAGATTTTTTTCAAATTTAAAAAAATAGCCGTTACTCGAGAACCGCTATGATTCGGTATGGAAAAGTTACCAAATTCTGATATGACATGAACTGGCCTTTCACCAGTTTTGGATTGGACCATTGTTAATGGGACACCCTGTATGTAAAGATAAAAATAATAAATTAAAATAAAAGAAACTTTATTACTATAAAATTTTTGTTTACTTATAAACTAAATATCACAACTTTTATTTAATTTAAATTAAATGCAACGCGCTTCGGAGATTAATTCTCCATCTTAGGGCGATTTGTTTTGTTATTTACATATGTTCTGCCACTCGTTGAATTAGGTGTCATCTGTGATTGAATTGTGTTTTTCTCTTTTTGTCGCCTGTAGAAAGTGAGTGCAGTGTCAAAAAGGGCATTCGGTTTAAATATTAGTTTTTCGTTAAGTAGTTGGTCTTGTTCTATTTTGTTTGCTTTGTATATAGCGTTGCCAGATTTTTCTTACAGCTAGGCGGGACAAATTACTAAAATAATGAGATATCCCGGGATGTTAACAGTTTGCCCGGGACAAAATTAAAAATAATAGAATGCATATTAAAAAAATAAATTGATTTTTTTAAGGTAACGTTGCAGGTGCAAGTATTTTGATTATAATATAAAATTTATTGATTAAACTTAAAAATAAAAACTTCTACTTCAAAATGAATTCATTATTATAGTTTAAATTATAAGATAATGAAAGGAGAATGGGCATTTTTTGGTGTGAGCGGCCACGAATGAAATTAATCTCAAATGAAAGGTCTGCTACAAGGGAGTAACTTTCAATATTGGCGTTTCGTTGCAGTGCATTTAGGAAAAGAGCTATGAAGACATTTGCAAATGCATTTTTAAATGCATTTTTGGGGCAGATCGCGTTTTCAAAAACCATCTGATACTCTCATCCTGATTTCAAAACTTCTAATGACACAATAAGTACCAGGTCAAGATATAGCCCGCGGTTATTTTACTAAGCTCCTTATTCGAGTTCAGAAGGCAACATTATAAGATAATCTATTTCATCGCAGCTTTTTAAAAAGTGGGTACGAACCGATACTTTTAGCCCAATCAATAACAAAACCGGTGGCGGTGATCGGATAAGCTTATTCAGACTGTTTCGGTGGGAAATGCACTTTTCCTTTTGCATTTTGGTCATACATCCTTAACAAGGGATTTCCAAGAATGGAATATCCAATGACATAGCTAAGATTGCCCTCTTTATACGAATTTAAGGCTCAAACAGGCTCCGGTCTAAGAAGATTGGGCCTTTTTTTTATAGGCAAAGACCAACTTTCCGAAGCATCTGGTGTCCATCTCAATTTTGTAGATTTTTCAAATCTATCAGAAGATGATATTATTTTATTTGCTCTGGGTACGTACCAAGTGAAGATAGCCCGCGGTTATTTTGCTTAGCACCTAGTACAGGACTTGTATAATATTGAAGTGTAGCGAGGAAAACAAGTAAGATATCTTCCGCAATACGCCGAAGAGCAAGACATTTGCTTGTTGCTCGCAACAGCAGTGGGATGCTGCGCGTGAGTGAGTAGTTTGGTATTTAGGATGGGCAATAAACCAAATGATATTCGCTTTGCAGCAGAGGAATTAAGTACGATTATAGAGGATGAGTAATGCCTACTCATTTAAAAAAAAAAAACATGATTTTAATATAGAATATTATACAAAATATGGAAATTGTGGTATTGTACTAATATTTAATGGTGTATGTGCTTTGTTTATAATAAAAATCTTTGATACTAATGTCTTTAATTGTTATTCCTCTTTCCTTTTCTATTTTTCCATTCACATTAGCCACAATACTGACTAAAACTCTATTAAAGTGTTAAACACAAAAATGCATTTTATCTTAGTTTGAAATACATCACAACGAAAAAATTCCTACACTGTACTTTAAGAACCAAACCACATCCAAAAATAATAAAACTATTCTTGGCCGCTCGCACCCACTTTTCATACAAATTTGCCCATTCTCCTTTAATTTAATATTAACGATCAGTTTTTTCTAATTATATAAAACATTTATACTGATAAAAACCTTAAGTTATACCTAATTACTTAGAATATTTTAAGGAATTTTTGGTACATTTAATTATCTCAGTATTATTTTTTATATAATTGTCAAATTCTGAACACCTAAAGTCAAAGTTAATGCTACGTTTGCACCAGCCACTAAATCGAGGTTTAGCCAGATTATCACAAATACCTTGAAATCTCGAAGATTTACCATCGTCTTCTTCTTCATTTTACCGGCGATTGTCATGATCTCGAGGGGGACCACAACTCTCCCACTCAACTGCTTCGCCTAAGGTTCCACTTGTAGGGTTCGCCGGGTTGACCTCAGAAAACGTCGACAGGTCTCCCGGTTTTGGATTGTTCCATGTGTTAGGCCAACTAAATGCAGTTGTCGTTGCATTTGTTTCATCCAGGAGTTTTTGCGCCTGCCTTTCTTCCGCGATAGTGTTGGAACGTCTATAGTGCTATTAACATATGAACTGGGCTCTCATGGCATCTTCTTTGTACATGACAGTACGAGCTAAGTTGGTCATGCTGTATTTTGTCCAAGATGGTATTTTTGACGTGTAGGCTTCCTCGGATTCTCTTGCTTTTATTCGATCACGCTTTGTTACTCCTGCTGTCATGCGAAGCATCTTCATTTCAGCTGCCGTCAATTTACTCTCATACTTCTTGTACATTGTCCAACACTGCGAACCGTATGTAAGCGCTGGACGAACAACTGCCATGTAGAGCTTTCCTTTCAGCTTAGGGGGCATTTTTCTTCCACAGAAGATGGCAGAGTTTTCCCGCCACTTCATCCACCCTACGCTTACGCGATGTTTGATGTCGTCATCACAAGATCCTTCGCTATTGATCATTGATCCAAGATATTTAAACTTTTCGCACTTGGGAAGCACTGTTCCATTCAAATAGATGTCCGGAATACGCCTGTGGATCAGAAAATGGACAGCATAGGTATTCGGTCTTTTTCGCGCTAATGCGGTATCCATTACCCTCCAGAACATCCACCCATACATCAAGTGCTAATTGCAAGGACACAAGATCTTCATTTATGATGGCTCCATCGTCAGCAAAGAATAACTGATTCACTTTGGGGTCCGTCACCTTATTTTCAAGCAGAAAATCAAGGACAGTAATAAACAGCAAAGGACTCACGACGCTTCCCTGGTGCACACCTACTCTAATTGGGAACTCTTCGGTGACATAGACTTCCGGAACTCCTCGTTGCCTAAGTGCAACCTATATCTGATCTCGTGGTTGTCTGTCGAATGCTTTTTTAATATCAACCAATACAATATGCAAATCTCTCGAGGAATCCCTATATTTTTCCATTCTGATTCTTATACTCTGAATAGCATCTGTGGTTGATTTACCCGAAACTGATTGGAAGAAGGTAAATTACCCTTCAATGATTAGGCATTCGGTTACCGCAGATAAGTTTGGAGATGAAAATCATGGGCCATCTAGACCCGTTGTCTCCCATCTTTTTCCAGAACTCACAGGGTATCTCGTCTGGCCCAATCGATTTACCCTTTTTGGAGTTTTTCACCGCATCACTAACTTCTTCGACTGTGATGTCGGTGACTTCTTCATTGTTAGGTGCAGCTGTTGGAAAGTATATCCTCGGAAACTGTTCGTTTAAAAGTCCTTCACAATATTTTTGCCATCTGTGAAGAATTTTGTCGTCATCCACAAGAAGTTGGCCTTGAGCGTTAATGAATTTTGGTGATTTTGTGGATTTCCCATACAAAATTTAATCTCCTCAAGTCAAGATATCAAATAAAACTCATTCAAATCTACTTGGAAACATTACTCTGTCAAATCAAACAAATTTTTTTTTCGGAGAATATGTAATTGTGGAACCGACCCATTTAAACGCCATTTTCGATTATTGACAGATGGAAATGTAAACAAAAACTGTCTATCAAAAAAAATGGGCACGACTGGATCGCACGAACTTGCTCTCGTAGCTAACAACTTGAACGTAGATTAAAATTGACAATGTACATATATGAGGCTGTGAGTGCAAAAGTGGCGTAACCCACTTTTTGTAATTAGGTTTAAATCGAATAAAACAAGCACATATGCCTTTAAAATATTTATGTTATATTATTTTTTGGAAAGATTAGATATTCAAGAATCGAAAATTATATTTAAAATAATTTAGACCTATAACACAAAAATATGAGGGACGAAATAAGTCAATTTTTCAAAAGAGGATTACGCCACTTTTGCACTCATAGCCTCATATAGTGGTTCTATAACATTATGATATCATTAAAAAAAGTTTTAAAATCAATTTAAAATATAAATTATTTCTATAATTTAATATAATTTTTTTTTAAATAGCTAAAACAGATAGAGCTCAAAAAAAGTACGCTATCTGATTTGTTTGATAAATATGAATTCATGAAAAAAAAAATTAAAAAATCGTTAGAGCGGTTTTCTTAAAAATGAATTTTTTATATATAAAAATTCTTGAACATTTTTAAATATAAAATTTGGTATGCCAACTTTTAAAATTAAATAAAATACAATTTTACACAAAATTAAAAAAATATTCATCGACCCGTTTACAAGATATTGAATTTTCAAAAAAAAAAAAATCAAAAATTATTTTTTCGAAAAATTTTCTATGCAAAATTGTTAAAATTGTTACATTCAAAAATTAATTGAAATCGGTGTAGCCGTTAACGAGAAATTTAAAAACCAAAATATCGGTTCTCTGACAGGTACCGTTAATAACCGTTACGAACATTTTTTTTCTATCAAAATATTAATTGTAGTAATTATATTAGGTCGTATTTTTCTTTTTCAAATTCGTTAGAGCCGTTTTTGTAATAAATCAATTTTTGTATATTGGTTGTATGGGAGGTACCTTTAGTTTTTGAGCTAAAAAAAAGGAGCTTAAGTCCAAAGTTTGAAGAAAATCGCTTCAGCCGTTAAGGCTGCAGGTCGAGGTACAGACAGACAGACAGAATTGCGAGACTCACTTTTTTCGCGTTCTCTATCATCGTAATGTTAAGGAAAATTATTCAGCCTTATCGAGAACAAAATTTCCCTTGGATTTTCTCCCCCGTATTTTTTCACAAGTGTGATATTTACCAATTGTTAATCATTTTCGAAAAAGTAAAGATAAACCTATTTCTGGATATTGATGACATTTTCCTGGAAAAAAATCAATCACTTTTATTAAGCGAAAATAGGTTTTTGACTAATTTGAAAAAGACTGAATCCGAGGGAGAAATCTTCCCTTGAATTGACGATAAGGCTGATTATCTCGAATTTTGTTTTTGCACGAATCCTTAACTTGCCCTATACTACGTATATCGCAAGTAAAAATGAAACATTTGAATGTTTTGCCATAATCCTCTTTTTCATCTTTGTGTGCAGTGGAAACATCAAACAAATAGCATTACCTAAATCTCGGTTTAGTGGTTGGTGGAAACGTAGTATAAAGCTCGTAAGTAATATTCGCCTCTAATCAATTCAGGGTAGCACTTAACCCTTTCGGGACGGATGTGGTACAATTCCATTTATGTAAATATTCTTTGTCTTAAGGCTCTCCCAAACCAATGCAAAACATTCGTTGCGGCGAAGAAACATTTGTCAGTCAAAATTATTTCATATGTTTCTCCGCTGCGTTGGTGTGGGCACTCTCATATATGACCATGTAAATAAAGTTTGACATGCGAATGTTTTTTCGCCGCAACGAATGTTTCGCATTAGTTTGGGAGAGCCTTTATACCATTCCGTCCCGAAAGGATTAGGTGGAAAACACAAAGCTAATTGTGTGTTATTTTTTACATCCGTCCATTATAGAAGCATTTGTGAAAATACTCTTTACTCAGCAAACCAATTCCGAAACACAATTTGCAAATATTTGTCTTCAAATATTTTGTCAATTTAAATGACAGCTGCCATTAAGGTTAAATCACAATGTAACGATTGCTCTGTATTAATGAAAGACATTTACATACATACATATGTACATACATTGGGCATTTTTTTTGTGACTTTGAGTCATAACCCGGGAAAAAAGCTGTCCCGTCGACATTTGAATTTATGCCTGAAATCCGGGTTGTCCCGGGAAAACCGGGACGTCTGGCAACTCTATTTGTATATCTCGTATTCAACGAAAACTACATGTTTTGAGTTTTAGGCTTGTTTCACACACATTCTGTTTCATTCGGTTCGGTCTCTATTCGTTTTGTATTCGGCTGTGCCTGATATGTGTGAAACGATAAAACGGCAAAAATAAAAACCTAATATAAACCGTAGAGCACCGTTTTATCGTTTTACACATATCAGGCACAGCCGAATACAAACCGAATAGAGACCGAACCGAATGAAACCGAATGTGTGTGAAACGAGCCTTAAGATATTACGACATGTTCAATATTTTATTTTATTTTATTTTATTTTATTTTATTTTATTTTATTTTATTTTATTTTTGTTCGCATACTTTATAAAATGATAATTGCTGAGTTGTGCAGGTGACTTTAAAATCAAAAGGAATTCCATGCGACCTAATTCCGTATTTTATTTAAATTGTTTGAGTCCATTGCATATTTAAGACACATAATTTGTCTTTTGAAAATAAACCAAAAACGAAAGACATTCTTCCAAAGCTATCTGTCTATTTAATTATATCAAGTGATTAACTTATATTATACAAATTCAGCCAGCTTTACAAAAGCCATTTCATGGCATTGTTTATTTATTACAAGAAAACTCAAATACACTATCTAATTGTTGCAGTTATAGGGTATAGAGCTCATAATGCATTACGCTCGAGGATAATAATTAAAGTAGGTGGAACGTTTTGGTTCCCAGAAGTAACTGAAGAGCAGAGACATAACAAATTCCATTTACACTATAAATTATGCACATCAATGATTCTTGTTAATAAAGGTCAAATAAAACTCAGCGTATATATGTCATTAAGCTCCGTCCCAAGTTGTGCAAAAATAAGACGAAATTATTCTCTGAACACCTGTTGAAGGTTTGTCCATTTTGGATTGTCTTACTAAAGCCAATATCACCCGTTATGCAGGCAAAGTCTTTATTTTTAGATTTCAATGTTAAAAAAGCTGAAACTCACCTTTTTATTTCCGTCTAGAGGTACCTTTTTCCAAACAATAACACAAACAGCAAGAAGTTTATTAAGCACTACTTGGTAAATTGTACACACAGAAATACTTGCGTATAGCGGCACGGTGACCGGGCATGTTATTTTCAAAAATGTTCACAATGTTGACAATGTTCACAATTGTTTAAACAGAACATGAAAATTTAAAATATTTTAAGTGTTTTTAAATATATACATGCATATGTATGTAGCAATTTACGATTATTATACATGCATATGTATGTAGCAATTTACGATTATTATACAAGAATATTGAATTTACAATATCTAAGCTAAAAAAGTGTTTTATTATAGTTAGACCCATTTTGGAAATTTTGAAGAAAAAAAACGATATGTTTGTTGCAAATTCTTGTTCTAATAGGTGAAGTAAAACAAAAATTTGAATTTATCCTCGGGAAAGTCACATACAAAAATTAAAAGCAAATTGGTTTACCCGTTTAGGTACTAGTTCGATGCACAGTTGACGTACAGACCGACGACGCACGTCATGACGAAAACTATTTTTTTGGAATTCCTTGTAAACAGGGTAAACTTTGCATATTATTATTCGCCAAAGTATAAAGTCCCCAAACAAAGATTGGTGTATTTCTCTACAGAGCTCTAATTTCCTGCAAGCCGAGAAATTAAAATAGGTGGCCTTACAATATTTAAATGTGGCAAAGGAGAAAGAAGCGCCGGTGGGTGAGACAAATACATTTTTTGGAATTATTGGTGGGGGTCTTTATTTTTCAATATTTTTTAACGTGAAATTCCTGGAACTACATTGAGGCTGTGAGTGCAAAAGTGAAGTTACCCTATTTTGAAAAAATGACTTGTTTTGTATCTCATTTATTGGCCTTAGGGAGATTAATTTCGTCTTTCAAAAAAAAAAAAATCGAATTCAAATCAAAAGGTTTTTTTTTTTTAATTTTGATATGAAATATTATTTCTACATTTTAAGGAGATTCTGTATCCTAAAATGAGAAAGTGTGTAAAATAAAATAGTTTTTTTTTTTGTTTAAAAGAAGATTGTAAAGTAACTTCTGTTCTCTGAGTTCCGATCTGCAACCCACCGTGAGTGGACGTGTGTAGGAGTGTGAATTACGTTGTGAACTTCCTAGTCAATAACCCTATCAATTGCAATATTCTGTTTTTTTTTTCCTCCTATTGCCGCTTATTATAAAAAAATAAAATATCCATTCCCTCTAAAATATAATAAATAAAAAAAATTAGAAATACAAAACCAACACAAATCGCGCCGCGCAAATAAATAGAATCAATAGACTACATACATACTTAAACAAGTTACAAATAAAAAAAAAAAAAAAAAAGTGCAAGTGGCAGTGCATAAAAACTACAACAAAAGTGCACCCGTGTAGCGACGTTTAAGATGATCAAACCACAAACAGGCATAGCACAGCGGTAATTCCCAATCTCTCCTTTCCACTTCACTCACAGTGCTTTGGCTTAGTTATTATATGTAGTATATGTATGTATCATTACATGCAATTCTTATGATGGACTAAGCCGAAGCATATCAGATAAATTGCTGTTATTAATTTTGTGTATCCAGGGGCGGATCAGTACACTGCTTTTTTAGGCATAACACTAGTAGTATTGTACTGTGAAGTCATTTGGGGCCCAAACTTGATATCAGCATAGATAACTGTCTGATTTGGTTTTTTATGTCTGTTTATTGTAATGGTGGGTGAATTTAGGGTTGACTACAGCAACATTCGGGGACTGAGGCAGAATTTTTGTGCTGCATATGTCCATACTGTGAAAAACAGGCCAGCTGTTTTGGCACTAAGTGAAACCCAGGTAGGGGAAAATACCGATCACTCGGAATTCAGCCTACATGGGTATAGCTTAGTGCCTCTATTTTTTCCACATCATGGTCTCGCCGTGTATGTTCGCAGTGATGTAGCTTATCAGCTTCAACCACAATATGGTTCATGTTTGAATACGAACTTTAATTTCATGTGGTTTAAATTCACCATCCATAAGCGCATCATCCATACTTGTTTTATTTATCGTAGTCCTAGTTTGGATAGTAATTCGACTTCCAACGAATTCGATGCACTATCCGACTCCATCCAGAGAATTATTTCCCATTTTCCGCGCAGTGAAATCGTTGTTACGGGCGATTTCAATGTACATAATTCTTCGTGGCTACGCTATTCGGGTCAGACAACACCCGAAGGAAGGTATGTCGAGATTTTTGCTGAGATAAACAACCTAACTCAGCTGGTCGACGAGCCTACTCGGATTCCTGACGTTGCAGGTCAATCCGCCAACACTCTAGATTTGTTTCTTACCTCTGACCCTGATAAATACACTATAAGTGTATTATCGCCTCTAGGCACATCAGACCATTGTGTCATATCTGCGAATTTCTCGTACCACCAAAACACAGTTAAAGAAAAAACTCCCAAGAGAACCGTTTGGCAGTATGAGAAAGCCAACTGGGACGGTCTCAATGTTTTCTTCAGGAACTTTAACTGGTCACTATGCTTCCTCGATAGTGACGTAGATTCCAGTGCAGATATGATTACAAACTTAATTCTTTGTGGAATGAGAAATTTTATCCCGAATAGGGTGAAACCTATCAAACCCAAAGAAAACTCATGGTTTGATTCGAGCTGTAAAGAGGTTATTAGGGTTAGAGAAGTAAGCTTCCGAAGTTATAAAGCCAACCCTACAGAGGAAAACCGGAAAAAGTTTCAACAAGCTAGAAAGACCTGTAACGTTCATATTCGACGAACCAAATTTTTACATGATCAAAAATTACGGCAAAAAATTCTACAATGTCCCAAAGGTAGTAAAAATTTTTGGTCATTTGTAAAAAACATACGAAACACCACCTCGTCCTCGGTTCCAACGCTCGTCTTCAACGATACTCCTTTTGTCAGCTCAATCGATAAAGCCAATTTGCTTGCAGCACAGTTTGCTGTTAATTCGTCGCTGCCTGAAAGTGATATGACTCCTCCTGTACTTGAGAGCGCAAATGATTCTATGGGACAAATCTTCTTCCGCACTCGTGCAGTTGCCAGAGTTCTGAAAGATCTCGATATACACAAATCCGCTGGCCCGGATAGTATTCCTCCCATTGTTCTGAAGAGGTGTTCTTCAACGCTGGCAAAACCACTGCGTAAGCTTTTCCATCTGTCCTACTCTACTGGTCTCTTTCCGAGTGGATGGAAAACAGCATTTGTCCAGCCTGTCCCTAAAAAAGGCGTGTCTTCTTCCCCCTCCAACTATCGGCCAATTGCGCTTACGTCCCTTCTTTCCAAGGTCATGGAAACGCTGATTAATTTTCAGCTCAAGAAATATCTCGAAGAACGAAAGCTTCTTAATGACCGGCAGTACGGCTTTCGTAGCAATAGGTCCACTGGTGATCTGATGGTATATCTCACCGAACAGTGGCACAAATCTTTACATCGTTTTGGAGAAAGTAAGATTATTGCGCTTGATATTTCCAAAGCATTTGATAGAGTTTGGCATCAAGCTCTCTTATCGAAAATGCGTGCATTTGGTATCGATGAATCTCTTCTTCGTTGGATTAGAAATTACCTTTCGGACCGTTCGATACAAGTTGTATTGGATGGTTTCAAGTCTGAAATTCACAAAATAAATGCTGGTGTGCCCCAGGGCTCCGTTCTGTCTCCGACTCTCTTCCTTATATTCATAAACGATCTTTTATCTGAAACTTCTAATCCATTAAATTGTTTCGCTGATGACAGTACCCTCAGCTTCTCATATTCGTTTACAGATTCTCATCCATGTCCTTCGGATGTGGAACTTGAACGGCAGCGTATGATAAGCTCACTAAATTCTGATCTCGACAGCATTGTCCAATGGGGAATCAAAAACCGTGTAGAATTTAATGCTTCAAAAACTCAATGCTGTCTACTGTCGTTAAAACGAAACCCACCCCCCATGCCACTATCCATGAGTGGCACTTGCATTGAGGAAACCGAAAAGCTTTCAGTCCTCGGTATGTGTGTCACAGACCACCTTTTATGGAACGACCACATATTCGACATCGCCAAAAATGCTGCTAAGTGTTTAGGTTTTCTCCGTCGATGCAAGAAATTTTTCTCCCCTTCTGATCTGGCTGTGATCTACAAAGCCTTTATTCGTCCAAAACTTGAGTATAACTCTCACATTTGGGCAGGTGCTCCAATAACCTACTTGAGTTTATTGGATAGAATTGAAAAGAGAGCTCTTAAAATGATAGGTGAAAGAACTATAACGGAAACATTCTCATCCCTTGAGCACCGTCGAAATGTTTCATGTCTTTCGTTATTTTACCGTTATTTCCATAAACAATGCTCTAGTGAAATAGCCAGTTGCATTCCTCCCCTTAAACAATTCAACCGTAATACTCGCGCTTCTAGGAATGCCCATCAGTTTACCCTTGAGCCCAATTTCGGACGTACTGTTAAGTACAGAGATTCTTTCTTTAGTCGCACTACTCGAATGTGGAATGCTCTACCCAGCTCAATTTTCCCCTCCCATTGTGATCTACAGACGTTCAAAACCAATGTGCATCGGTATCTCCTTTTAAATCCCCTCCAATCTACCTAATCGCTCGTGCTGTGTATATCATCTTAAGGGTAGTCACAACCCCTTTTGCACGCGCTTAATATAAAAAAAAAAAAAAAAAAATTTTTTTATTAACATGGTTTAGGCCGAAAAAAACAAGAATTTTCTTAACGGTTTTCAATATTTGTATGATAAATAAAAATGATAAGAAATTGAAATATGTATATAATATGTCATGAAAAAATTGGTTATTTTTTTCAAACTTCAAACTAAATTGTCTATCGCTATTTTTATGAACAGTGTCAGTGCCATTCCTCCCCTTAAACAATTCAACTGTAATACTCCCGCTTTTAGGAATGCTCATCAGTTAACCCTCGAGCCCAACTTCGGAAACATCGTTAAGTATAGAGATTCTTTCTTTAGTCACATAAATAGAATGTGAAATGCTTTACCTGGCCCAATTTTCCACCGCATTTTGATATTCAGAACTTCAGAACCAATGTGCATCGGTATCTCCTTTAAAATCCTTCCTTATTTTCCTAACGCTCGCACTGTGCTTGTCATATTAAGGGTAATAAAACCCCCTTTAGTGCGCGGCATGTTTATAAAAAAAAATATATATAATGCATTAATTACTTACTTTACTTTAGATGGTGCTCCCAGCGCAGGATGGACTACGGTCTCAACTAACAAGCCCTCCCATCCAGCTTGTTCCTAGCTAGCCGCTTCCAGTTGCGCACACCAATTTGTTTTAGGTCGTTCTCCACTTGTGCCCCATAGAGCAGGTATGATTAGGGTCTTGCTCTTGTATAGTCTGCTTGGTTCTCTGAGAGAGGGCCTTCTCAGACCGAAGAAACTGCGGTCATTTTGCGATGTAATAATGGAGTCCAGGTAGTCAAAGTCCTTTACAATTCGGAAGTTATATCTGTCCATCGTGATATTTTGCCCTAGTCGACGATGTTGAGATTTCTTTCTCGATGATGGCATTTTAGCCGCCTCCGATTTAATGCTCGCAAATTCGCCTGTCACAGCTTGGTTCGTTTTGCCGACAATTTCGTCTGCATACACAAGCAATTGAACGGACTTTTGATAAATTGTACTGCTGGTGTTTACTTGTGCGTTGCGTATAAGTGATTCAAGAACGATATTAAATAGGTTGCGCATGATAACGCGTCGCCTTGCCCCAGACCTTACTCAACATCAAATGATTCGTTGGTGTTCTTACTGATTTTCACAGAGCAGCGAGATTTCTCCATGGTCATCTTGCACAAGCGGACGAGTTTGGCAGGGATGCCAAGGCTGTATATTTCGCTCGCTATCATACGCGACTTTAAAATCGATAAAGAGGTGATGTGCATCGATCTGGAATTCCTGTTGTTTTTTCTAAAATCTGTCGGAGTGTGAACATTTGATCGACGGTTGAATTGCTTGGTCTAAAACCACACTGATACGGGCCGATCAGATCGTTGCCCAAAGGTTTTAAGCGGTCATACAGGATAGCCGACAAGATTTTTTTAAGCGACGTTTAGGAGACTAACTCCTTTGTAGTTGGTTGTAGTTTCAGAGCATCTCCTTTTTTATGGATGGGTACACTTTACGGTGGTTCCATTCATCGGGCATACTTTCATCCGACCAAATTGTGCAGATGAGTTGGTGCTAGTTCGGCTAGTAAGCCATCCGCACCAGCAGCCTTGTGCGACTTAAGTTTGGATATCGTCAGCCGCACTTCGGTTAGGTCGGGTGGACGGAACTGCTGGCCATCATCGTCCAAGTTGAACGGAGTGTTCTGCCTACTAGCGGTACCTAGGCTGTCTTCGCCGCTAAGCAGTCTAGAGAAGGGTTTGTAATGCCATACTGTTTAAATGTTTAAGAAGATTCTTCTAAAGATGAAAAAATAAATGGAACCGTTTCGAGAAAAAACTTGTTACCATGGATTGTTTGTAGAGAGCGAAAAATCATGCTGTGGAAATTTGATTTTTTTCTAACTCATTCATCATACCAAATACTCAAAATGTTAAGGACAAACACTTTGTTTACTGAGCTAGAATTTATTATAAGAAAAAGATGGTCACCACAGACATGTTGTATATACGGAGGGTGTTGGCGAACAGCTAGCAACATTGTCCATAATCCCCCGTGGACCAATTTTCTTTTTTTGTAGGCTTAATTACAACAACAAACCTACAGGTATTGAATTTTTATGTTAATAAGCATTAGCCAACAATAAAATAAGAATAAAATTGCGGCAGATTACACTACCAGCATTTTGTCATAAAAAAAGTAAACAATAAACCGTAGAAAAAAAGCAAATTTAATTAATAACATCCAATAATATTGCGGGCGCACATTGTGATTATTTAGTGGCTTTTTAGTTAATATTTGGACACAGTGGATAACAATAACTATAGCAAAAACCCACAAATTATCTAGCAGCACACTTTGGGGAGGATAGGGAAACAAAAAAAAATTGTGCTGTGCATACTGCATATCAGTAATTGAAACTCTGGGGAAATTTTGATAGAAAAAAGGAAATAAAGTTCCTTTTTACAGCGGTAAAAGTGAGTTATGGGGTTTGTAAAAACTTTGATGATATAAAAAATATGGTGTAATATAATTAAAAATGCTTTAGGATTAGATGATGTGCGATGTGCCAAAAGAAATAATAGTTTTTATTAATTACGGACAAATTTTAAAAAAGCTTTTGTGCTTTATTTAAAAGATTCGATGGAGCTATAAAATTATTTTATGCGTGTCTTTTTATAAGTTCCTAGAACATGGTCTTATTTTTATGGAAAAAACTTTTCATAATAGAAAATAATATGCAATTTTATGCTCATTAATAAATGTTGAGTTTCGAGTTTGATTTATATACCTAAGTATTACAAAAATATTATAACTCAAACTATTTTTCAACGGTTAAAGACAAAACAAAATCTCATCAAACAAAAATTTCAAATTATAATAAGGCACCAAAGATTGGAGATTGCACCACCTCGAACGTAGTCGTTAATTTTTTTACCTTTATACTTAGCACTTAAACTAGATTTAAGATTTTTTAAGAATGTTTCCCATGCGCTTATATTATTATTTTCAATTATTGTTCTTAGTTCATTTACATACCTATCTAACCTATATCATGGCTGAAAAAAATACCTTTTTTTTTATATTTTTAAAGTGAGTTGGTACTACTATTATTCATTAGGTAGTGCGACTTTTAAAAATGCATTTAAATTATCGACTAACACCCTTATTCATAAAGACAAAATAGTTATTTAAGCTCCCGTGTTTAGGAAAACTACCATGAAATAAAAATGTTCCGGATCCGGACTCAAATGGAACAGTAACCATTTGCCTTTAGTTTGAGCCCAGAAAATTCTTATTCCATGATGTAGTTTTTCTAAACACGGGAGCTAAAATAACTATTTTTTTCTTTATGCATACGGGTGTTGATATATATTTTAAACGTCCTCTGTGGTGCTATGCGGCTCTATCTATTGGAATGGGAGGGACCTACAATTTTAAGCCGAGTCCGAACGGCTAGACGAGAAGTACTTGTTTATGACAATTGATACTCTTGGAGCGTTTATCAATTCCTCGCCCTGAAAAGAACTTTTTAGTTTTTAGGTGGACGAGGCTGATGGAAAACGAACTCAGACCTTCAGCGTGACAGTCCAACCCACTTACCATTACACTACGGGCTACTACTATGACTCTCGTCTTCCTATATTAATTTATAATCGTAGCGTCCGAAAGCTTAAACATCAAGATTTTTAAAGTACTTACATACATACATCTAATTTTCTCATTGATAATTTTATCATGAAAAATGTTAGATGTAGTAATCCATTATTTAATGCTTAAAACAAGAAAAAAGGAAACAGACGTCGACTATGGTAAAAAATGCTCATATGAACATACCAACCCCATAATTTGTTTTGTTTGATTGGATTTGGCATCAAAATATACATATGTATATGTATATTTGATTCTTTAATCAAAGGCTTACATAGGTACATTATTTTGCATTCAATTCCATATAAAAACACATAAAATCAAATATTTTGTCTTAATAGTCGAAAAAATTATTTTATTTACCGACAAATAAAACCCACGCATTCAATATAGATTTTATAACACAGAACCCAACTTGATAAAAGAAAAACCCCTTTAATTTACCAAATAATTAAAGGGTAAATTGTGCTCCTAACGCAGTACATTACACAAGCAAACAAATAATTTCTTTTATAATTCCAAAATAAAAACAAATATTGCATATCCGACACCTTGTATTTTAATTAAACATGCGTTTTTGAAAGCGAAAAGACAGTTATTGTGTGTGAACCTTTTTCATAAAAGCAAAATCTTGTTTTTACGTGGAGTTCTATATATGAAAAACTTTAGTAATTAAAATCAAAATATTATCTTCATACCTTTCTGTATATAAAATGTAGATACCTAGTATGCAAAAGGATGTAAAACAGAAAACATGACTTATAAGTAGGTATTATATGAGACACATATTGCATGTTAATAGGGTTGCCAACTCAGAAAAAGATCATTACAATAAATTGTTTTGACTTAAAAAAATGTGTTCTGCGAATTCACTGGTGTTTATACAACAGGGTTGCAAGTTTTGAATTAATTGTATTTATACATAAGTATTTTTCTTAACGAACATTGACGACATTGATGAGAACCAAAACCGATTTGGTTTTTATAAATGATGTAGTTGTCATTATACAGGGTGTCCCTTAATTCGTCAAGAGTATTTTAGGGTATGATTCTGGGGTATATTCTTAGAAAAAATTGTTCTACAGTAAAGGCCTATCTCCAATTTGATATCATTTATAGGGAATTTAAGAAAAGTCTTTTTTTGGGGTACCCTGATCCATGTTACCGGTAATTGCGCCGTAAGTACTTACGACAGAGACTTCGTTTAGGCATTTATTTTTAGAGGAAATACCAGTCTATGTAATTGCATTTAAATAAATTTGACATCTTTTCTAAGTCTTAAGATATTCAGTTTTTAGCCTGTTCCATTTTTCCTGCCCATGCTAATTTTTTGATTTTGGGGTCAATTTTCTCCAAAAATTGCGTAATCAACATGATGTTTTAATAATTTTTTTGAATGTATGTAACAATAATAAAAATAAAATTCAGAAACAAGTTTTCCGAAAAACCCATAGATTTTATGATAATTTGGAAAAACAGCGGCAGGTAAAATTAAAAAAAAATGTTTTTTTTAGCTTTAAGCTCGAAAAGCTATGAATACAAATTATTTGTGTGATTTTAGATAATTTTTTTAGTATTTTTTTTACTTAAGCAGTTATAAGGGGTGCACTTTGACATTCCTTGCTTAGAAAAAATGCTAATTTTAGTAGCCACTTAAGTTGAATTCTACAAACTATCTGCAGTTGTTGCAAAATGATTTATCAGAACTATTGAAGGACATTCCATAGGTTCAACTAGCTTCATCTTATTTATAACTTGATGGTGCTTCCGCCCACTTTGCTCGAGAGGTTTAAAATTGACAAGATGAAGAGAAGCGGTAATCGTTGGATAGGAAAAAGTTAGATCAGTTCAATGGCCTGCAAGCTCACCTGACCCTACAATATTGGATGTTTCTGAATGGGGAAGAATGAAATAAATCATTTATTCAATAAAAACAGCAACTTAAAGTGAATTAGAAGAGCGTATGCTCAAAGCGTCCTCAGAAGTGAGGCAGTAGCAAGGATCATTAATATCAATATCATTGAAATACGTAAACGGGCTCTAGCATGCATACAAAATCAAAGAGGACTCATTTGAACACCTGTTATAACTGTTTTAGTTCACACATTAAATACAAATTATCGATAACCACACATATCATTTTTTATTTATAGCTTTTTGAGATTAAGGCTGTTTTTCCAAATTATCATAAAATCTATGGGTTTTTCGGCAAACTTGTAACTGAATTTTATTTTTAGTATTGTTACGTACATTGAAAAAAATTATTAAAACATCATGTTGATAACGCATTTTTTGGAACCCAAAGTCAAAAAACTAGCATGGGCAAGAAAAATGAAACAGGCTAATAAATATTTTATATTTTAAGACTGAGACAAGGTATCAAATTTATTTGAACGCAATTACAAAGGCTGGTATTCCTTCTAAAAATAAAGGCCTAAACGAAGTTTCTATCATAAGTACTTACGACGCAATTACCGGTAACATGGATAAGGGTACCCCAAAATAAGACTTTTCTTAAATTCCCGATAAATGAATACAAAATTGGAGGTAGGCCCTAACTGTAAAACAATTTTTTTCTTAGAATATACCCCAGAATCATACCCTAAAATACTCTTGACGAATTAAGGGACACCCTGTATATTAGGGTGTGTAACTTTGGAGGTAGGCCCTAACTGTAAAACAATTTTTTTCTTAGAATATACCCCAGAATCATACCCTAAAATACTCTTGACGAATTAAGGGACACCCTGTATATTAGGGTGTGTCACTTTGAATGGAAGCAAAAAATACTCTAATTTTTAAATGTTATAGTGCTCAAAAGTTGTATTAGGGCCTCAGGATTAGGAATATGTAAAAAAAAAATAAGATATCTTTCGTTTTTGGCTCGCTCAAATCAGTTGAAGTTAAAAAAAAATAATTTTCAGTTAATTTTCTTTTATTTCTTAGGTATGCTTAAATAACTTAGCTAGACAAATTTATATAGATAATTCATTAAAAAAATGAATTAATATCATTAAAATTAATTAATAAGACATGTAACAAAAAATAGACAAGATAATAAAAGTTATCAGCAATAAATATTTAAAAAAAAAACTAAATAATTCAAAGTTTATTTATTCATATATTTTGAGTGGATTAAGTTATTTAAAATCTTTTTTTGAATTCAATTTGGTTAAGATTTGCCAACACTTTAATTTTTTAGCAATAAATCCTATTCGAGCTTTATTTGCAACTACAGAAAGGGCTGCTTCAGTTTCACCCCCATTTCAATTGATTGCGTGATGTGACATGGAAACTTACTAAAGTCGAATTTATTTACACTTACGTCATTGATTTAGGGTGTTTCAACTTTGGAATTTTCAAATGTTAAAGCTTTCAAAAGTTGCAATACTTATTAAAATTATATTTTGCATTTAAATATTTTCATTTTAGTTAACATCGTTGGGTCGTTATATATAGGAAGAAATCCAAGAATTTGGATTTTTCGAAATTTTTGGAATATATATTGTTTTAAATTGCTCCGTGTGAATAAAAAAAATATAAAAAATATTTTTAAGGTCTCAGGTCAAAGATAATTTTCTGGCAATAAATCCTATTCGAGCTTTATTTGCAGCTACAGAAAGGGCTGCTTCTGTTTCACCCCCCTTTCAACTGATTGCGTGATGTGAAATGGAAACTTACTAAAGTCAAATGTATTCACACTTACGTCATTGATTTGGGGTGTTTCAACTTTGGAATTTTTAAATGTTAAAGCTTTCAAAAGTTGCAATACTTATTAAAATTATATTTTGCATTTAAATATTTTCATTTTAGTTAACATCGTTGGGTCGTTAAAAATATAGGAAGAAATCCAAGAATTTGGATTTTTCGAAATTTTTGGAATATATGTTGTTTTAAATTGCTCCGTGTGAATAAAAAAAAAATATAAAAAATATTTTTAAGGTCTCAGGTCAAAGATAATTTTCTAGCAATAAATCCTATTCGAGCTTTATTTGCAGCTACAGAAAGGGCTGCTTCAGTTTCACCCCCCTTTCAACTGATTGCGTGATGTGACATGGAAACTTACTAAAGTCAAATTTATTTACACTTACGTCATTGATTTAGGGTATTTCAACTTTGGAATTTTTAAATGTTAAAGCTTTCAAAAGTTGCAATACTTATTAAAATTATATTTTGCATTTAAATATTTTCATTGTAGTTAACATCGTTGGGTTGTTAAAAATATAGGAAGAAATCCAAGAATTTGTATTTTTCGAAATTTTTGTGATATATGTTGTTTTAAATTGCTCCGTGTGAATAAAAAAAATATAAAAAATATTTTTAAGGTCTCAGGTCAAAGATTATTTTCTAGCAATAAATCCTATTCGAGCTTTATTTGCAGCTACAGAAAGGGCTGCTTCTGTTTCACCCCCCTTTCAACTGATTGCGTGATGTGAAAGGGAAACTTACTAAAGTCAAATGTATTTACACTTACGTCATTGATTTGGGGTGTTTCAACTTTGGAATTTTTAAATGTTAAAGCTTTCAAAAGTTGCAATACTTATTAAAATTATATTTTGCATTTAAATATTTTCATTTTAGTTAACATCGTTGGGTCGTTAAAAATATAGGAAGGAATCCAAGAATTTGGATTTTTCGAAATTTTTGGAATATATGTTGTTTTAAATTACTCCGTGTGAATAAAACAAAAATATAAAAAATATTTTTAAGGTCTCAGTTCAAAGATAATTTTATGGTTAAACCTAAAAGTATTAACTTTTTAAAATCGAACAACAAATAAATAAGCTATTAAATAATAATTAGAGTCAGTTAATTCTTTTTTTTTGTTTTTAAATCGAAGTTTTTTAGAGTATTCATTATTAAAAATAATTCATTCTTAAAACACCTGGTTTTCAGCTTTTGATTAAAATAGATAATATCATTGAACATTGAAAAAAATAGTACTTACGAACGCAAAATTTCGAAAAAAAATCGGTTTTAATTTTTTTTTTTTAATTTTCAGTTTAAAAACTAATTTTTCTAAGACTAGTTCACAAAACAACTTTTTTTTTTATTTTTTTTTTTTTTTTAAAAAACAAAATATAGAAGGGATTTTTGGCTTTAAAAAAAGCTATATACCATGACATTGTAGGTGATTCCGTTGTTTTTTTTTTAATATTTTCTGTTAAAAAAAAACGATTTTACACAAAAAAATGATTTCTCTTTCTTTTCTTATTATTTCAAAGCTTCTTTATTTATTGTTCGATTTATGCAAATTTATGCTTAAAATTTTTTCCAAGAAGTTATCTTTCACGTAAAAACTTAAAAATATGTTATATAATTTTGTTTGTATCTATTTTTTTTAGCACCATCTCGAAAAAACACAAATTTATTTGATTTCTTCCTATATTTTGAGCGAGCCAAAGACATTAAATAAAATGAAAATTGTAAATGTAGGATTTTATTTTAATAAGTAATGCAACTTTTAAGAGCTATTACATTTGAAAATTCTAGTTATGTATCAAATCGAACATTTTTCAAACCGAGTAAAATCGTTAGTTAGCTCATAAATGTAATAGCTCAATTTAAGACCCTTTGTTTGAATATTGTACTTTTAAGGCCCCAGTTATAGCTATCATTGAAAACCATCATTGAAAAAGTTAACTGTTGATTTTGAGACCTTTCGAATATTTAATCATTGAATATTTTAATGCAGAAATATAGCTTACGACTTAAAAATTATTTGACCTCTAAAAAAAATTCATTTTGACTCATATCTTCCCCATAACGTGACTTTTAATTTTTCAATGATGAACTACCTTACCAATGATCATTGAAAAAATTAAAAGTTACGCTATGGGTAAGAAATGGGTCAAAATTAATTTTTTTTGAAGGAGAAATAATTCTGAAGTCGTAAGCTATAGTTCTGCATTAAAATATTCAATGATTAAACTTTCGAAGGGTCTCAAAATCAACAGCCAACTTTTTCAATGATGGTTTTCAATGATAGCTATAACTGGCCCTTTACTTATACATTTATCTTTAAGTCTGTAGATTGTAAAATCGTAGATAAATAAACTAATTGAATTGAATTGAATTAAAATCTGAGAATACTTCTCTTCTAATGTGTTGTTTTTGCAATTTGGGTTGGTTAACTCTTGTTGGTTAACTTTTGTACCGTTGTTTTTGAAAATCGAGTTGGCTAACTCGGTTTGAAGCAAAAGTTGGTGAATACTTTTAATTTTTATTAATAATTCGGTTCGGTTTGTTGTATGTATGCACAATCAAATAAAAATTAAGCAGTGTAAATGGATACCAATTCAAGTTTAATCTTTAACTACATAAATGAGCTAAGCTTGTACAGGGTGGGCCAAAAGTCACTTCCTAATTGGAAAGAATTGTAACTCTTCTGTTTTTAATTTTTTTCTTTTCTTTTTGAAGATACTTATAAAGAAAACTTCGGAGATTTAATAAAATGAATTACAGCCCTTTTGAGAGGACCAAACTAATTGAATTTTATTTTGGAAATAATAACTCGATTATTTTAACCCTTATATCGCTTATCGGCGTCATCTCATAGTGGGTGATGAAACTCATTTCAACCTAAATTGATTCATTAATAAACAAAATTGTCGTATATGGGGTACTGAGAAACGAAGGTTGATCCATCCGCGGAAATTGCATCCATTTTAGTGTACTGTCTGGTGTGGTGTAACTCCAGTAAAAATGATTGGGTCATTCTTCTTTGAAGACGATGCCGCCAAAACTGTTAACAAAAGTGGTGAAACGTATCGGGCTTTGATCGAACATTTTTTAAGGCCAGCGATTGATGATAGTCATAAGATGTGGTTTCATAAGGATGGAGCTACTGCGCACACTGCTCGTGCCACAATGGCGCTACTAAGGGAAATTACCGGCGACCGAATAATTTCCAAAAAATTCAGGATTTTATTGGTCTCCACGTTCTCCGGATTTGACTGCACCACACTTTTTTCTGTGGGGTTATTTGAAGGTTAAACTGTACGTTAATAAACCCGCCACTATCCTGCAGCTGAAGGAGAACATTCGTGATTAAATACAGGCGCTGAGCCCAGATGTCCTACGAAGTGTTATGGAAAACGCTCTAGAAAGAGCTCGTCTCTGTGAGCATGAAGCTGGTGCTCATTTGAAGGACATTATATTCCATACTTAGGCCAAAAAAATCTCCATGAACCATACTTTGTGATTCTAATATAAAGTATTAATAAAAATTAAATCTATAAAATTTGTTATCACTTTAAATTAGGAAGTGACTTTTGGCCCAACCTCTACATGTACCTCAATTTATTAATATACTACATATATGTAAATGAATGTTGTATTATAAGTGTAGGTATATAAATATAAACACATGATGTTTTCTGCCAATTGTTTCTCCTGTTAAAAATTATTTCCATGTAAGCCATCCTTCAATGGAATTTGACAGTTTGTATTTCGTTTTAAATGTCAACCAATTGGCCTCAAATCACTTTTTTCTGGAGCAGTGCAAAAATTGCGAAATTTTCTGATCATCGTCATCGTAGACATCCTTCAATTGAATTTGACAGTTTGTAGTTTGACAGACGGTGGATGAACTATATTTTAAGGCAAGTATTATATTGCGATCTAAATATCGACCAATTGGCCAATTGGTTCCGGTTTATACCAGTCCATCAAACACCATCGTTGCAACTCGGTTTAAACTTTTATTCAATTTTTATTTTATTTCAATTAGGTATTAGGTTGGGTCTTTGTTTTCGGTGCGACTATTACAACAGAACAATAACAAAATAACAAGCCAAATACCAAAAAGTATACGTTCAGCCCGAGTCGATGCCAAAACAAAAACCGAGTTGGTTAAACTGAATGCTATTAGTATTTTCTTTACAAACCAAACCGAGTTGTCTTTCGGTTCAGGTACAATCTAACTTGAGCTTGAAAAGAGTTCAAACCAAATCAACTCCGTAAATTCAAACGTAGTTTCTCTCAGTTCGGGTAAAATCTAACTCGAATTTAAAAAAAAAAATCAAACTGAGTAAACTCGAGTTGTACTTAACTCGAGTTGGTTTTGGGTTAGCAAACCGAGTTGACACATCAATTTTCAAAATTCCATAGTTGAGCACTTTGATTCACCCTAATACATATTTACTTAGATGGTTCTTTTGCGGAAATGCCAAAGAAAATGTATTAAATTATTATTAACAAATTGTACCTGGATTCATTTATTTAATCAAACATTTTTAGTTCCTAAGCTATGTATCAGAGACTGTTTTAAGAACAAATTAAAACTATACCAATAATTCATTATTAAAATACTTTAAAAGAAATCAGCTTTTTTTGTATGGCTAGTTTTCTGTTAATTTTGGCATCTTATGATTAAAGATTTATCTCTTCGATAATCATTTTCGTCAATGGTTATACTTTAAAAAAAAACTTCTTGCAATACAAAATTATTCAATAAAAAGTAAATTTTACATTTTATATATCATCATTTATCACACATGAATATAAAAAAAAACTAAAACAAATAAGAAAAAACACTAAGCAACGATTTTCTTAGATAGGTTTTAGATTAGATTTATTTCATCGAATTTCTTATACACATAATAAATCTTATAAGCTAGTGCAAAGTTATAATTGTTTAATTTTAATGGATAAACGGCTTTAATTTAATATAAGAAATATCTATAAATAATAAAGAAAACATATTAACAAAAGAAGAAAAAAATTACAATAGATTCAAATAATTTATAATTAACAAGTTAAAAATGAGCAAGTAAATAATTAATACCTACCAAAAAAAAAAATGAAAAATTGGAAAAATGTATTCTGATTTAATGTACAACAATTATTCAATGTGCTTTAAGTTCCCTCTGAAATCTCCCCCTTACCGCAAAGTCCCTCATTATGTCGCGGCAGAGAGTGCCAGAGTCGGGTGGTTTAAACGAAGAACTGTCGTTCGGATGTCAAGCAAGAAAATCGCGGTCGAAGAATCTGTGCTGTTCTAGTGGACGCACAAAACGTTATTCTGTTAAAAAGGCTGCAGGGCTGTCTGTGTCTGGTCTGAAATATGTTGAAGAACATAGTAAGCGATCTAAACTTCAGTAGGTTATCAAATGTGAGAAAGAAAATAAAATTTTCAAAAATGAGAACTTATTAGTACAAACTTCCACAGCCTATTTTTGGGTTGGGCACGAAATTCATAATCGAAGAAGCCTAAAAATAGAGATAGCTAAAACAAAAAAGTAAATTCTGAAGGCAAGAATTGTATGCTCATATGTGTATCTATTATTTGTGTTCCTCGTAATTAAATACTATTTTCAAAATAAAACGGCATATTAAGGATTTCCCAAAGCAACGCGAAGGCGGCACGAATTATTCGCTGACGTCAATTTCTGTTGTTGTTTAGCATTGTTTATTTGTCATTTTTTATCATTGTGAATGATTGACCCTACAGAGCGAATGTTCCGCGTTGGATTGGAAGAGCCTTTAGCCAATACAAATTTCAAAAACAACACGCTGATCTGTACTCTTTTTATTTAAAAATAACTCTGTTTCAAGAACATCCACTCGTTCCCTCACTCTCACTCTCATTCATTACGTTTATACCCAATCCCATTTTTTGCAAAAAGTACAAAAGTAGGTAATAAATATGTAAACCTAAGAAAAATGCTTGCTAAAAAATAAACGAAAATTGTTTTCACAGATTAAATTAACCATTATACACAATTTCCGATTTTTTTTGCCTGTCTTCAGAGTAGACTTAACCTCACAGACATACTTTACTTTTTGCAAAAAGTATGTCTGTGAAGTTAAACCTTTAAGCTGCAGTTATTTGCTGGCTTATTTGACAAAACTGTCTAATTTTCTTGTCTTACGCCGAGTGAAATTTTTCTGCTCTAGTTAAAATATTGTCAAGTAAAAGACACCAATTATTAATTTATTCAAAAAAATAAAATTTTTGGATCGAGAAAGTGTTAACGTGAACGTTATAAAATTTTGACCGACCCTCCCATTTAGACAAGATTTGTTTTTATTTTATCTGTAGGGGGAGATAGAGAATTAATCTACATTTTTAGCTCTAAAATAAAATGGTACGTAGGTACTTTACACTAAATACTATTTTTCTTGAAGTTTTGCTAATAAATAACCCGGGGTTAAAATTTGTGTTTTTCCTGATCTGGTAACCTTTTTTTGAATTTAAAAAACATAATTAATTAAATTTATATTTTTCCTTGAATTCCATTAGATCTTATATAATGGAAGTTAAGTGGCAACATTGTAATAAAAGTTTACACCGGCTTTGTCTTTATAAAGTTTTTTTTTTTTTCCTTTTGTTATTGTGTGCCGGATTTATTAATGATCCCTGAATTTGGCTTGTGGGTTTTGTGTTACACAACACAGTAATTATTGTCATATGCCGCAAGATTATTGGTTTATGGATTTGAATCCCACCACCATACCACCAGAGGGTTTTTGATATACGACTATAAATTAGAATTAAGCGAGGCAGCGGAGGAGGAAGTGATGGTTATATTAAAGTTAAACGGACAAATGGCTAAACGCATTTAGGTTCTACAAACACCGGAAGCATGCCGAAATTTGATTTTGTTCAACGTAAAGCTTAATAGAATGACCATAATTCAATCGGTTATTGATATGCTGACACGTATACGTATGTCTACGTATGTATGGAGTAATTATTGCTTCTGGTCAAAACACAAATCACTAACACACATCGTAGCTCTTTCTGATTATTATTATTTTGGTTGATATATTCTGGTAAATCTATGACAGGAGGTGTGATTAAGCTTTAAGGGGAAACTTAACCTCTTATAGTGAGTTAAATTCCTCGAAACAAATAAATAAGTTTAATCAATTTGTGCGTAAACTTTATTGGAAGTCAATTTATATTTATAAATATCGGGTTTTTCAATAAGAGCGCTACAAATAAATAAAACAAAAACGGTTTTGGATATCAATGAAATTCTTTATTCCTGTGAAAGTACGTTTGATGCCATTATGTATGGAACTCGATTTCTTTTGCATGGCCACCACGGGCACGCTTGCAGAAGTCCAGACGCTGAACCCAATTTTCGACGGTTTTCAAGCATCGGCCGATACTGCTGCAATTTCACGTTCGATATTCGTACGAAGTTCATCAATCGTCGCTGGCTTGTTAGCATAGACCATAGACTTGACGTAGCCCCACAGGAAATAGTCTAACGGCGTCAAATCGCACGACTGAGGCGGCCAAGCGACTGGACCATTTCGTGAGATAACACGTTCTCCAAACTTGGTTTCCAATAAATTGATTGTGGCATTCACTGTGTGGCTTGTGGTGCCGTCCTGTTGGAACCACATGTCCTCCAAATCCATATCATCCAATTGGAGCCAAAAATATTCGGTTATCATTGAACGGTAGTGCTGGTCTTGATCATCACGGAAGAAGTACGGCCCAATGACGCCGCCGGCCCACACCAAACCGTAATTTTTCCGGGATGCAATGATGACTCATGGAGTACGTGTGGATTGCTGCTTGAACAATACCGCATATTTTGTTTAATGAGATGATTTTTCGACGAAAATCCAAATCATTTTCAAGTTGTTGCTCAGCCCAATTCACGAACATACGACGCTTCTGGTGGTCAAGCGGCTTCAGTTCTTGCGTCAATTTAATCTTCAAGGGATGTAGGCCAAGATCTTTTCGCAAAATTCGCCACAACGACGTCATAGAGATGCCCAACGCTTGAGAACGACGTGTGAGAGACACATTTGGGCTTTCTGCAACTGAAGCCGCAGCGGCAGCAATATTCTCGACACTACGGGCATTTCTTTGTCTCACTGGCACGGGAACATTTTTTACTGTGCCTGTGATTCAAATTTGTTCACTAGACGCTCAATTGTTGATCTGCTAGGACGATTATGACGACCATAAATTGGACGTAGCGCTCTTAACGTTGAGGCCAATGACTCCGAATTTCGGTAGTAAATTTTAATAATTTTGACTCGTTGTTGGCTCGTATATCTTTCCACCGTGAAATGGACTTTACTGAAGAGAAATGTCAAAAGAGGGGTAAGAAATATGGCGTCGTTTGCTGTCCCTGTTGCTCTACTTTTGTAGCGTCCCTCTTGAAAAACCCTTTACATGAACATAAACAAAAAGTGCCAGCAGCATTATTCAATATTTCACTATAAGTTTTCGAATTCGTTCCTTGTCCAAATTATAGCTTAAGCGAAATAACTTTATTTGATGGCCAAATCTACATACATATAATTTAAACTATAATAAAGATGTTTTTATGTTACCTACAATAACTTTTAGTGAAATAAAATATTCCTTCTTACTCCACCAATATATTATCTATAAAAACACTTTTACAAATAAAAAAAAAATATACTATAATAATTCGTTTTATCTTGTAGTATATAAAAGTGCGGCGCAGGGACATAAGTCCCGAATTTAATTTCGGGACTTATGTCCCACTTTACTGGGTCATAAGTCTCGAATGAAATTCAGGACTTATGTCCCACCCTACTTAGACATAAGTCCTGAATTTTTTAGTCGAAAATGGGACATAAGTCCCGAATGAAATAAAAACTGTTTTATATGGTGCAGGGAACTAAGTCCCCGGGAACTATGTCCACTGAGGGACTAAGTTCTCACTTAATGGGAACGAAATCCACTTTACTAATGTGGTTTTGTTTATTTTGATGATGATGGGCTTTAGGTCAAATGAAACAAATTTATTTATTTTGATATCACGATGTTTCGTCCATGACTATGGACATCATCAGGTGAAAACAATGAGTTTCTATATTTGCATTGATAAAAATAAAGATTACAAAAATTGTTTACAAATTTTTACACAAACAATATTTAAACTTACATTTGTTACATTTATATTGCACTTTAAAACAAATTTTTTTTTTTTTTTTTATATCAATTCAGTATGAAGTGGAATTGACAAGTAACAGCCATATAGATTTTAATTTATGTAAACATGATCTTGGTAGTAGATCATTTGTCAAAGCTTTTTCCTCCCCTTCCTCTCCAGTCCGAATAAAAAATTCAGGACTTATGTCCCTGCGCCTAAAAGTGCATCGTCTCTAGATTCTAAAGGCATTATTTTTCATAGAAATGAAACAAAAAGACAATCATAAAGAACAACTGGACTAGTTTTTAAATGTGGTTTCTGTGAATATGGATACAATACCATTACGAAGAAGACGCAGGGTCAAAAGTCCACAGGCCAAAAGTCTATAATGGACTTTTGTCCCACTTCTGTGGGAACTTTTGACCCTCTCCGATGGGCCAAAAGTCCATACAAAAATATTGTGGAGTTTCTGACCCATTGATTGTGGATTTCTGACCCACTTCAGTGGATCACCTTATAGATAGTTTTCTTTAACAAGACTGATTTGGGTGGCCCGCTTCGCGGGTTTAAGGATTTTAACTCCCTTTTCGCCAAAAAATGGATTTTTAAAAACCTCTAAAAACAATTTTCGAATAATATTGTTCTCCCTTACCCATAAATAATTGCATATAATTTTGGAGTAAAGTGATTTTTTTGACAATGAAATATTTAGTTATATCATAAAATAGAAACCCATTCTTCAGAATTAATCGAGATGTATCCAACAAAAATTTTAATTTCAAGATTGCGGCCATACTGGCCATACTTTACAATGATGCCGATTATACAGAATCTGCAAAACTTGATCCGCAGAGTTTCCCAATGCAGTCTTCTCTTTCCTTTTCAAGATACATGAGGAGATGGGAAAGTAGAGTAGATGGGGCACTGCACTTATGTGGATCGAGTTTTGCGGATTCTGTAATCGTCATAAATATATGCACAAATTAACGCTATCTGCGCTGAAATAAGCGTAATTAGCCCAAACAAAATGTAAAAAAAATGTCCAATCTGACAAAAAGAATCCAAGTGAAGGTTTTTAACTGCAATTGTCTTTATTTTGGCATAAGAAACACTATTGCGAAACTCCATTACCAAATCGTGTGCGCATCAATAGTTATCCAAGGTTGCATGCAAAACTTGTAGATTATGTCATCCGCCAAAAAAAAGTTAAAAACAATTTTTTTTCTAACGACCCACCGTTAAGAAGATATCGATATTTCGATAAATGTAGAAAATGGTCGTTAAGTTATAACAATTTTTTTCTTACGACCCACCGTTAAGAAGATATCGATATTTCGATAAATGTCGAAAATGGTCGTTTTCCACGTATAACTCCTAAACGGTTCAAATTTTTTAAAATACCTGAATACCAAGTTTTTTACATTATAAGAATCCCAAAAAGAAAACATCATTTTTTTTTCTTAAAAACAACTGTTTTAAAGATATAGTTTTCTTAATAGTTAGACAAGAAGTTCAAATTTCTGTTTTCTTAGTTTTTACTCTAAAAACACAAGTTTTCGAAACAAATCTTACGCCCACTTTAAATATCATAATATTCTTTTCAAACAAAATATGACACTTTTTTCCATACGAGTCATAAGTCGCAAGATATTGCTACTTCAATAGTGTCAACTGTCAGAAAAAACGGTTTTTCGCATATATCTTTTAAACCGTAAGATTAATCTAAAAATTATATTAACAAAATGTATACGTTATACAGGGTGTTCGTTAATTCGTCAATAGTATTTTAGGACATGATTCTTGGGTGTATGCTTAGAAAATTATTGTTCTACAGTAAGGGCCTATCTCCAATTTTGATATCATTTATCGTGGATTTAAGAAAAGTCTTATTTTGGTGTACCCTGACCCTGGAGGTATGGGTTCGCTTCCCAGCCTCGTCCACCTAAAAACTAAAAAATTTTTTTCAGGGCTACTGCCTCTTGCGAGGAATTGACAAATCCTCCAAGGGTATCAATTGTCACGAATAAGTGCTTCTCGTCTAGCCGTTCGGATTCGGCATAAAATTGTAGGTCCCTTCCATTCCTGTCGACAGGTGCACACAGGAATGGTTGCGAGTTGTTAGTCACTAGGCCCTGGTTCTTCACGAGCCGTTGTGCCACCCAATTTATTTATTTTATTGACCCATGTTAACGGTAATTCCGCTGTTAGTAATAATTATACGAACTTCGTTTAGGCCTTTATTTTTAGAAGAAATACCAGCCTTTGTAACTGCATTTAAATAAATGTTATATCTTTTCTCAGTCTTCAGATATTCAGTTTTTAGCCTGTTCCATTTTTAATTAATTGTTTAATTAATTTTTTGACTTTGGGGTCAATTTTCTCCAAAAAAATGCGTAATCAACATTATGTTTTAGTATGTTTTTTGAATGTATGTAACAATACTAACCCATAGATTTTATGATAATTTGGAAAAAACAGCGGCAGGTTAAATAAAAAAAAAGTTTTTTTAGCTTTAAGCTCGAAAAGGGATCGATCCAAAACATGCCGCTAAATTAGTGCAAAATTGTTTTTTGGAAAATAAAATCCACGTTTTGAAGTGGCCGGCATAGTCACCTGACCTCATCCCCATAAAAAAAACCTATTGGAGATTGAAGATCGCCAGATTCAACGTGATAGCTGCAAAAACAAGGGTTTTCTTGTTGTTCTATCAGAATTTCTTGGAAGTGTCCTCCAGGAAATCATAAAGAACTTGATTGAGTCAGTGCCTGGTAGTTGTCAAGCACCAGTTATCAAAAATAGTGGCTTCTAAACAAAATATTAGAAAACAACTACAGAATTAAATTATGTGCTTTAGTTTTGTCGCAATTGCTTTTAATATTTTTGCTGTATTTTCTTTACTGCGTAACTAATAGATTTTTTTCTTTGCAATTGAAGAGCTAATGTATACCTACATTAACAAAATAAAATTAATTTAAAAATATATTCAAGTTTCCAAGTAAAATTGAGTGCTTTTGTTTGGTCCAACACTGTATATGCGAAAAACCGTTTTTTTTTGACAGTAGTTGACACTAGGCGTGTTTTTTTGTGCCCTCTATATTAGCTTAAGAAATAATGGCACATCAAACGCTCATCATTGCTTCAGAAAAGAATTTGGCAGCACTGATAAAACAATGACATTTTCTGACATTTTGGATGTCAACTCTGTTTGTCAACAAAAAAAAATTAAACCAAATTTCGTTAAAATTTTGATAACTTAAAAGAAACGTCTCTTCCCTGGACCAGATCTTGCTTTTATTTATTGGAAAGTAACATTTATTTTAAATTAATAATTATATTTTAACAAATAAAAAAATGTTTGGTTTTTACCTTTTTTTCTATCATCTTTTTCTAGATCACTCGACTCGTGCTTCAAGATATATCTGCCAAATTAATGAATTTTTTGATGAATTTTTGACATTTATTGAGAATTCATCGGATAAACGTAGAAAATAGTATATGGAAACACTGTTTTTATTTAAGCTTAATTCTTAAGCAGAGATGTTTATCGCCACGAACTAAACATATTTGTTGTTGTATTTTACATGGACATTTTGTTTAAGCTAACACAATTATTTTACTTCACTTTAGATGGCGCTCACAGCCAAGGATGGGCTTCGGCCGCAACTAACTAAGCGCCTATACCATTGAAGTAGCAATATCTCGCGACTTATGACTCCTATGGAAAAAAATGTCATATATTGTTTGAAGAGAATATTTTTATATATAAACTGAGCGTACGATTTTTTTCTACAACTTGTGCTCTTAAGAGTAAAAAATTAAAAAAACAGTAATTTGAACTTTTTGTCAAACTTAAAAAAAAAAAATATACATAACTTTAAAACAGTTGTTTTTTAAGAAAAAATAATAATGTTTTCTTGTAGGGATTCACATAATGTACAAACTTAGCATTCAGATGTTTTCAAAAATTTGAACCGTTTAGGAGTTATACGTGGTAAACACCATTTTCGACATTTTACGTAGTATAGGGAAAGTTTAGGATTACGAAGACAGAGAACGCGAAAAAAGTGGTCTTGCAATTCTGTCTGTCTGTCTGTCAGCCTAAACGGCTGAAGCGATTTTCTTCAAACTTTGGACTTAAGGTTCTTATGGGATTCTCTAGAGGTAAAATTGAAAAATTTTTGTAGCTCAAAAAATAACGGCACCTCTTATAAAACCCATATACACAAATTTTTATATATCAAAAACGGCTCTAACAAAAAAAAAAATTAAGAGCTACTATAACTACTACAATTAATAATTTGGTAAAAATAAAAAAATTTATAACAGTTATTAACGGTACCTAGGGCTGGCCACGAGACGAGACGAGACTGCCTTTTATGCAACCGAGACGAGACTGTATATTTGGACCGACATTTACAGAGAGTCTAATAAATTAAAAAATCCAATTTTAGTTAAATACTTATTTTCTTCTGCACATATTCAAACGATTATCGAAAATATTTCGTTCCAATAATCAACAGTTTGTTCGGAAATCGTATTTTTCGGAGACAAGGACGAGACGAGACTTAATTAAACGAGACCGAGACGAGACTTAAAATTTTCGATTTTAACAAGACTGAGACGAGACTTACAAAAGTCTCGCAGAGTCTCGTCTCGTGGCCAGCCCTAACGGGACCTGTCATAGAACCGATTTTTTGGGTTTCAAATTTCTCGTTAGCGGCTACACCGATTGCAACCAATTTTCTATGTTAGAGGTCCTTTAAAATTTTAACAATTTTGCATATACAATTTTTTGAAATAATAATTTTTTAATTTTTAAAAAAATATTGAATTTTTTTTTTTGAAAATTCAATATCTTGAAAACGGGCCAATAAATATTTTTTTCAGTTTGTGTAAAATTGTATTTTATTTAATTCTAAAAGTTGGAATACCAAATTTTATTTTTAAACATTTTCAAGAATTTTTAAACATATATAAAATCTAATTTTTAAGAAAACCGCTCTAACGATTTTTGAAACTTTTTTTTTCATAAATTCATATTTATCAAATTAATAAGATGGCTTACTTTTTTTAACGTCGTCTGTTTTAGCTATTTAAATAACAAATAGTAATTTGTATGTATTTATAAGAGGTCCTTTGTTTTTAAAAACTTTTTTTAATGATATCATAATGTTATGGAACCTATACATATGCACATTGTCAACTTCAAGCTACGTTAAAGTTGTTAGCTACGAGGGCATGTTTGTGCGATCCAGTCATACCGATTTTTTTAAAATGTCGATATCTTATTATGGTTGGGTCGTTAGAAAAAAAAGGAAAAAGGTCCACAATAAGGGCTCGCCACGAGACGAGAAAAGTCTCGGTCTCGATATCGATCTCGCATGACGAGACCGAGGCAAGACAAGACGAGACTGCCTTTTAAGCAACTGAGACGCGACCGAGAAAATTTTCAATTTTAACGAGACCGAGTAGAGACTTACAAAAGTCTCGCGAGGTCTCGTCTCGTGGCCAGCCCTATCCACAATCCATTCTGCTGACCAGCAAAGCACACGAACACAATCCATTCTGCTGACCAGCAATGCACACGAATATCTCTGCTGACGAAGCGTCTGCGACCGCGAACATTAACCTGTGGCAATAGGTAACCTTAGACGGCTTTCACACAAGGAAACTGAGTTGCCAGAAATTGGCTAGTTTGTAGGCGATAAGGGTGTAAGGGGAAATTTTTTGTCTTCCTTTTACGCCCTTCTCGCCTAGAAAGTGTGAAGGGGTCTTAGTAGTAAGAAATTTATTGTAATTCACTCAAGTTTTGGTATTCATTTAATAAGGAAGTATTTTTTAAGCAAAGATTATTTAAAATAGTTTATCTTATACATAGTGCACAGAATAAAACAATTCAAAATACAACAGTACCTCTGAGATTATTAAGACCTACCAGAAAACCGTTCTTTTTTCGTCAAGAATAAAAAGTTTAGCAGCCGGCCCGGTGCCATCAAATAAACATAAAGGTTGCATTAAACATCAATTTTCACATTTCATATTACATACATATATAAGAAAGGAAATTGATTGTAATAAAATTCTATAGTGTAAAAAAAAATATCGAAACTCTTAACATTGCCCCTTGCCAAGATTTGAAGAAACGATTTCACTTAGATTATGACATCATGTTTTTCTCAAATATAAATGCTTTTTTTTACTTTTTTAAATGTATGAAATATTTCAATTTACCGCTTTTAAAATTGCATTTTCCTATGATGATATACTTTTCCTCTGCTTCCAAGTATAAGTAAAAGGGTCTTTCTGTACTAGAAGTTTTATTACAATCAATGAAGCTTTTATGGATGTTTATATGGGTGTTTGGTTTTGATACTCTGCTCTTTTTACCGACCCTACCCTTTTCTAGACGTCTCCTATCTCCTCATCGGAAATTTTACTGTGATAAATGAATGCTGATGCTGGTCAAGTATTGTGTTAGATAAACAGCCATTAGAAGGACTTTGTCGATTGATTTCAAAGTGTTTATTGGTACTTAATTGAATATAAGACTTAATGGCTTTAAGGAAAAAAAAAAAAAACGAGTGAGTGGGCTACAAGTAGTAGATGAAGTTAAAGGTGTAATGACATTTGTTTGGCATGTGGAAGCTCATTTAATTTGTTAGCTCATGGATGTGGATGTACCTATAGGAGGTACATAGGTATCTATATCTAATTCTATGTTCAGTATGATTATAAAGTAGGGGTCTTGGTAAAAAAGTAGAACCATAAGTAAAGTGACAGTGCATACCAGCTTAACCCCGCGAAGTGAAATAAACTATAAGTACATTATGCACGTAACGGTAAGCTCGTAAGTTGTAGTAATATCGCAAAGAAAATTAGATCAATATTTTATTTTTAAATTGACTACAAACATTTTAGATTTAACACTTTTTTATCGTGGATTTGACAGAGACAATTGAATATAATACATTTATAGCCCAGTCAAAATAGACATACAAATCTCAAATCCTGAACAAAATTCCGATAACGCTTAAACTTGGTGGAGGCCTTCCAGTGACTATAACACAGCATTGACTTAAAGTCCCCCACAGGAGCATAACTTTTTAAGCATGGTAAAGTGTCGAAAAAATTAATTTTTAGGAAATAACTTTTTAATGGTAAATGCTATCGAAAAGAAGTTCGAGTACAGGTTTTAAATCATTAAATTCTCTATAAAAAAATGCCTTTTTTTTCCTACGACCAATAATTAAGAAGGTATAGCTATTTAAAAATAACATAAAATGACGAAAATATTGTTTTTTTTTCTTAATATAAATGTTAAACCATCAATGCTGTCGAAAAAAAAATCTGGTAACACTTTGTAGACAGCAAAATGTTTTATAAAAAAGATTAACACACTTTTTTTCGTACGACCTATAATTTAGAAAATATAGATGTAAAAAAAAAATGACGAAAATATTGTTTTTTTTTTTTTTTGAGTATAACTGTTAAACCAATCACAAAAAAGTCAAGGAACACTGTGTAGACCACAAAATTTTCTATAAAAAAAGATTAACACACTTTTTCTCCTACGACCTTTAATTTACAAAATAGAGCTTCTAAGAAAACAAAAAATTGACGAAATTTTGTTTCTTTGAGAATAAATGCTAAGCCGTCAATGATATCGAAAAGTAGTCTAGGTACAGTTTGTAGACCACAAAATTTTCTTTAAAAAATATAACACTTTTTTTTCTACACGCAAGAATTAAGAAAAAATAGCTAGTTGAAAAAGAACATAAAATACCAACAATATTTGTTTTATGGGTTTTCCTAGGGTGACCACCTTTCCCAACGCTGATTTCGGTACGATAGAAAACATTTTTTTTTGTTAATCTTTGTTTAATATATTATGAATATTATATATTTATGAATAAATATTTAAAATATCGTGCTTTTTGAATAAATATTTCCCATCCTAATGAAATACAAAGGTTCTTTCAAAACACTGTCTTTTTGGCCGAAGTCCCTGCCAAACAGACAAATTGTACTCGACAATTTTTATTAAATGATTTTATGGAAGGTTTTTAAGAATACTGACAAAAACTCCACACATCGATGGTCAGTAGCAACGCTGTTTTCTTCCCATGATTGAAACTTTTCCACAGTAACATATTTTCGAAAAGGTTTTCTTGATAAAATTGTATTTTTCTCTTAAATTTCCATTGAACAGATTTATTCCGCGCTTTCCTGGATGTTTTTTTGGATTTAGTTTAATTTTTTTAACAAACGAATAAAACCAGTAGCTAACACCGGAAGAACCGATTCGAAAAAACAATAGGTTGGACTACAGTTAAAAACAAAACCAAATCATATACTAGAGTAATGAGAATGCAAACACTAAAGTTATGTTGATGAATAAAGTTGCAAGCACGAGGAAAGAAATATTAAAGGCTGTGTTTACACTGTTCAGATTTTATCTCAATTTATTTATAAATTTCGGGACACGAGCATTTTCTTTGGTACACGGTACACAGCGTTAATTTTCGGTACTGTACCGGTCATTTCGGTAAAGTTGGTCACCTTAGGTTTTCCTATTAAACCGTGATGATGGTTATATCTGGCACCTACTATAATACATATATACACTTTTTTATATACACTTTTCATGTATATATAATATGTATATATAAATAGCCTTATAAATAAAATCTTATGGTACTATTTTCTGAAGAAATATTGAACCGATTTCGATTAATCTTATATGGTTGCAAAGCCATACATAACATAGGTCATAGGAAAAAGAGTTTATTAATTTTTTTTAAAGAAAATTATGTGGTCTACAAAGTGTTCCTAGACTTTTTTGTGATAGCATTGACGGTTTAACAGTTATACTGAAAAAAAAAAATATACTCGTCATTTTTTTTTTTTAATTATAGGTCGTAGGAAAAGTGTGCGCATCTTTTTTATAACACATTTTGCTGTCTACAAAGTGTTCGTAGATTTTTTTTTCGAAAGCATTGACGGTTTAACAGTTCTATTAAAAAAAAAAAACAATATTTTCGTCATTTTATGTTATTTTTAAAAAGCTATACCTTCTTAATTATTGGGCCTAGGAAAAAAAAGTGGGCATTTTTGTATAGGGAATTTAATGATCTTCAAACTGTACTCCAACTTCTTTTCGATAGCATTTGCCATTAAAAAGTTATTACCTATAAACTGATTATTTCGACACTTTACCATGCTTAAAAAGTTACAGTCACTGAAAGGCCCCCACCAAGTTTAAGCGTTATCGGAATTTTGTTCTGGGAAATGTCTATTTTGACTGGGCTATTATAGGACAATGCTTGCAAGAATACATCAATTCACAACAACAATCATTGCAGTTGCAATAACAAGTAACATTTCAGCTGCAAAAGAACACAAGAATGAGAGAAAAACAACACGCGCCCATCAAACCAGTGACCAGGATAAGTGTAATCCTGTCGAAACGTCGTCGTCGGGCAATATATCAAAAATAAATGTGATTGGGTTTAAAACAATCACGGTAGGTCCGTTAAATTGTCTAATAAATATTTATTTACAATTACTAAAAACTTGACTGAAATTGAATTAAATTTATAATAGACCTTAGCTCTAGAAATGCGTTTCGCCAATGTATATAGGCCAGTCGGAAGATTTTTTTTTCACCAAAAATGATTGAAATTGATAAATGGGTTGACTCTGAGTATAAAAAAAAGTGAGTTTTGTGCTTCCATTTTGAAAAAAGTATTTTAACTAATATCTCAGGAACTACTCATCGTATATTTTTTTTACATATTATATTCATAAAGAAAACAAAATTAAAACGGAAAAGGGTTTTGATGTTTTTTTAAGATTTGGTTAAGGTTGTCGTCTTATTTTTCGTTAGTACCTTGACCGCTTTCCTTACAGCCATATTATTCAAATGTTGTAAAACTCAAAAAGAAACTAGTTTTATTCAAAACTAGTTTTTTTTTAGTTTTATCAAAATGTATTAAAACTAATTTTGAAAAAAAAATCGGTATTGTTCATTTTGAGAGTCAAAACTAGTTTAGGTTTACAAAAGAGTTTCTAGTTTTGATCATAAAACTAGTTTTGTCAATGAATTTTGTTATTATTTGACAAAAAATAATCATGTCGATTACAGAATCTGCAAAACTCGATCCGCAGTCCAGTGCTTTCTTACCTATCTACTAATATATCGTGAAAAGAAAAGAGAAGACTGCATTGGTGGGTCACTGCGGATCGAGTTTTGCGGATTCTGTAATCGACATGAATATTTAAAACAGTCAAATTAATTATATGCTCTATTTTTTTTTTCAACTTTTTGTTTGACGAAATAGCTGTTGTTATTAGTTATTGATGACTTGAATGTAACTCTTCACCTGTAAGAGCTGCGTACCTGTGCTGAAAAAAATGGAAGTGGGACACTGTACGAGGACAAAATACACTTTCCAACGTATTGTAGATTTGGTCTGAAATGGTGCATTTGTGCATCTTTCGAAATCTACTTTTCCCAAAGTCCAGATTATTATTGATAAATACCTAATATTATATTATTAGGATGCGTCACACAGATGCACTTTTTCTCAAAGTTCATCTAATTGATAAGGATCTATGCATTAATCTACGGACATCCTAGACATTTTGGAAGTGTCATTCCGCTGCGCCTGCAAGATGCTGCAATGTCCTATTTGCTACAATGGAGCTTCGCATTAAACTATAACATAATTTTTAAAGTTGTTATACAAATTATAAGGGCTTTGGAAAAAGTGCATTTTTGTGATACATCTTAAAAGTCCTTTATAGCAAACATGTCATTGCAGCGTCTTGCAAGTGGATTGACAATTGGAAAATTTATGAACGAACATACAGATTTATATCATTATATCTATACATAAATTCAACTTTGGAAGAAAAGGAATTTTTGTGATGCATCTTAAAAGTGCACTTTTTCGAAAGCCCATTTAGTTGACAAAACAATCTTAAAGAACAATTCTTATATTAAATAATACCTTTGTTTATAATATGATGCTGCAGCGTTTTCTTCTTCTTCTTCCCAAAAGCTAGTCACGCCTTGACTGTATAGTGTATACGGTATTGTGGTTCGCCATTTACATAATTAAATATGTACATGTGTCACATATTTCATGACTTTCCGTCATTGCCTTCTTGGTTTTGGTTTCTGATGAATAATACGAACAAGCGTCAAAACTAGTTCTGAAGTCCTTAAAACTAGATATTTCCAGTTTTATGCATTTCTAGTTCTATGCAAAACTTGTTTTAAGATTTCGAGTTTTAGATGTCAAATTGTTGTTCAATAATACCGATTTGTTCAAAACTTGAAACTAAAACCGTAATAGAACTAGTTTTGCTGTAAAACTACTTTTGAAATGTTTCAATAATTTGGTTGTTAGGTATAGTTCTCCAATAAAATATTGCTATAGGGTAACATTGTCATAGATGCACCAGTGGTGGAAAATGCACCACACTTATATTCACTCAACCAGCAGCTGTATTAGTGTATACCTAATTCCATTGTATCCGTTACGTTCAATAACGCCAACAGAGTTAAGTCTGGTTGTGCTCCTCTTTGTTGACGGACGCATGCGCAGTTTTGTATGAATATTAAGTGAAAAAGAAAAAAAATAAGGTGAGTTAATTTTTTTTATATTTTAGTGAAAACTAAGGTTTTCTTCAATAAAGTTTCATAAAACTGTTATTAAGACTTTTGTTTATATCTTAAAAGAAAAAGTTGATAGCTTAGTTGCATTTTTTATGAACTATTTTATTTTTAAATAGAGAAAAAGAAATTTAAATATTAAAATATTAAAATTACTTTGGTTTTAAGTGGAGTGAATGAATATAATTTTGTTTGAACTATTTTATTTTTAAACAAAAAATCCGTGTTGGTACACAATGCACCACGAAAGCATAGTGTTAAATGCACCATGGTGCATTGTGCACCTTGAAGTTTTGAATGTAGACTAAAGCTTACTGTTTTTATTAAAGATGCCACAGAAACCAGTTGTGAACCGCAAAAAAGGACTTCACTCGAAAGACCAGAGGCGAGCAGCTCTTTGGTCAGAGAGGAAGATATAAAATATTTGTTCAAAGATCTTATTGTATCGGGTCGGGACCAACTAAACGGCAGCAATCATTATGTAAATAGCCGAATCTCTATCCCCAGTTTGCAGTGGGAGTTTAAACTTAAGAACAGCTGAATCTTAAACTGATTTTAAATTTTTGGTTTAACTCGTTCATTTTCACAGTGAAATCTGAACTTTGTACTAACTTTCATAACTTAACTGTTGAAAGGATATAAAAATACCAGCCCAACAGAGTTAAATTTAAAAATGTTATGATCATTTGAAAAGAAGGTGGTGCATCTATCCCAACGTCACCCTAATACATTAATAAACTTATAAAAAGCTAACGGTACACTGTTCTCCGTAAATATACTCAAGGGAATTGTATGAACTATTATAACGTTCTTTAAGATTTGCCCCAGCCGTTGAAGCATTAAATAGGCATCTGCACTTTTTCAGGTAAATGATTTTTATTATTTTTAGGTGTTGTTTTAAAAGACTCAAATCTTGGGAGATGATGAAATTTATTGATTCGGATTTTTAGTTGAAAAATTGAAATTTATAGTTTACCGTAAAGCGAAGAAAATTACATTTTTGTATATTTTTGCTCAATGCAAGACCCATTGTATATGGCTGGGAAGTTTCAAATAAAATAAATGAAACCATCCGCTTAAACAAATCAAAAAAACAGTATGCATCAACCTTAACACTCTACCTCCTAATTGTCAAGGATCGTAGTGTCCATTTGTTCTAAGTTATCATAAATTACAAAACCAAGCTTGGCTTTGATAAGACATCTTACCTAGGTATGGACTCCCTGGAATCTTAGTACATTGTCAACTGTGGAACAACGCAAAAATTAATAAAACTGTGTTTGGTTGAATTTTTTTTGTATGAAGGCATAAAGTTTTGTTTTACTTAAAGTAAGGGTACAATATGTTTGCTTAAGACAGATTGAATACTGTTAAAAGGGTAAACTAAACAAGAAACTGACTAGATTATATTCGTCCCTTTCTAACTTACTATACGGAAATATATTTTCATATTTTTTTATTTCAAAGGAATACAGGTGGTGAATCTACAATTTAATTAGCAAATTAAGAAAAGTACGTATACGCCAGAGTGTACTTAATCCCGAATTTCAGTTCACAGATTCATATTTTCCTATTTTAACAAGACACAAATTGTGGCATTGCCTATATTTTGTACTTTTTTTTCCTAACTCTTCTCGGTATGGATGAATTAATTATTTAAGCCAATTATTTCAAAACAGACTATTTAGCTTTTTAAAGTGTGGTTTTAAAAATCTCAAAATTACACAACATTTAGGTGGTATAGGTATATATTTTTGGTAGAAATTTGAAATCGATATCATTGTTTGTTTTTCAGAATATTTGAGTTGAAAAACATTTGTTAATAATTTTTAATAATTTGGTTTCGGAATCATTTTTGTTCTTGAAATATTTGAGACGAAAATTATTTTTCAACTGTAATTCTTAGTTTCAAAAAAAGTGTCTGTTAAATTTTTTTTTAATATGTACCAATTTGGTATTGTGTAATTATGTGTAAATGAAAATTAGTCTGAAGTGAATATCTTATTCCGTTCTCGAGATATTCCAGATAAATGACATTTTACAGCTCCTTTTAAATTGCTGTAGTAGAAAAACGGTTTATTGAATTTGTTAGAAACCCTTTTCAGCACGTTATGACAATATTATCTGTAAAATAAAATTTATCCGATATCGATATCTTTATGCGTTCTCTAGATTTGGTGGACGAAAAAAGTACCCCGAACGTACGAAAGTACACACACATGCAGACATCTTGCTAAAAACGACGGATTCTGATTCAAGAGATCTCAAAACGTGAAGATATGTCAAAATTTTCAATTCGACATATTGTATCAATTACAATAACTTCCAATGGGAAGTTAAAAATAATAATATCTTCATTAACGGCAATATATAAATATTTTGTTGGTTTCAAAGTTAAAGAGGGAATTTTAACGAGTGCTGGAAGAATCAATGTATCCCTGAATTTGTTTTCTTTTTTATGTATTTAGATTAGAGATCTTAAGTGTGCGCCAATAAAAATAAGTCAGGTGTAAAAAAGAAAAATGTTTTTCCCAAACTAAATTTTTATGAATAAATTATATATATATATATATTATATATATGGTTTGTTTTTTTGCAATTATATAGTACTGAATTTAAAAATTAAGGAAAAAATATTGTATTTTTTGATTTTCTCCGTAACAATATATCATAAGTTTGTTGATGCTTTACCGTACATTTTCAATGTCTAGGCATATTATAACTTTTAACCACAGGATAAATTCAAGCGATTCAGTAATGCGTTTTTCTATACAGGATGCACAAGTCCTTAAAAAGTTGCCACCCTCAAAATTTGCTAATCCACCACTGTATTTATAAAAATTACAAATTCTTATAAAAATCGGCATACCCCCCGTCGGCGCTTTGTGTATCCAAGTCGGGTGTCGTTAAGTGACCTAAAGCTAAATAACGCCAACTTTTGAAGAACCTAGTAACTTAAAGAAAATCTTAGGAAGTAGATACTTAAGTCCCGGCGAATTAATTTCCAAATATTTTCAGAAACGCAAAACATTACAAATTATAGTCTTATTTCGACCATTTTAAAACTTTCAAATTAATTTTGTCTGATTATTCGTTTTTAGAAAGATTTTCAGAATGATGATGTAAGAATTGCTCTATTAAGTTTTTCAAGATTATCGAGTCTTAAAGTTGAAAAAAATTATTTTAGGTAAATTCGAGCTCATGTTAACTTTTATTTTGCTGAACCCAGATAATTTTTACCATAAGGTTGATTCTACTGGCCACGTTTTCGAGACATTTGGATTTGAAAGTTCAAGACAAGTTTATTTTTGTGAATATTCGACAGTATTCGGAAAAAAATATTAATTTGTGGTGAAAGATATCCTTTGATGTCCTTGTGTTTATTCTTTTCCATTAGAATATCTCGAGTACAAGAGCCAATTAATCAATAATGATAAAACTGTGTTGCAATCGTCGTTATCCAGCTCGAAATGATAAAAAGTGCTTTTCAATTTGTATGGATCATGTTTTTTACATATCAGAAAGTGACGTTAAAATAAATTTCTGATTCAACTGATGCATACAAAAAATATCCTTCATCAATACATAATTAACATTACAAAGAAGAAATGCAGACAACCTTAGTGATTTATATGGTAACATTTTATTAGGATGCACAACCCCATAGCCCATCACATGATGTAAAAACTCTCATGTTCAGTGTACCTATATAATTATAAGTCATTGCCATTGACTACTTTCGACGACATGGTACTAGATACGCTTACCACACCACTGTCCAATGGCAATTGCATCATTCATTATTTATTGATAGATAACTCATTCGTTCAAACAGACATATTAGGCCTGCAACTAGCTCCCATTTTTGAGACTGGAGTGACAACTAAAAAATAACTCTACCTAACGCATACCAATCGAAAGTATATGATATAGGAGTACTTTGGTTTCCCAGAATTACTGTGGCGGAACATGTTCAAATCCTGCTTTAAAGGTGCCTGCACACTGTTTTTGATTTTTTTTTACCCAGAAAAATTAGATAAAAAATTGTAAAAATCTGAATTTTTGTGGAAAGCTTTGTTTAGATGCCCTTAATATGTGGTAAAAATTTTTGTCATTTCACTTAGAATTTTTTTCATGAGGGGAGGGTAAAAGAGGTTAAAAGAGAATTTGCACCTGTTTTTTCAATATCTCAAAAATTACCAGTTTTACAGAAAAAGTGTCAAATTATAGCTTATACAATTCTACACAAATTAGGTGGTGGAACTTTTTTGTGTATGACCAATAGTTTGGAAGATACGAGTTAAAATATGTCTTAGTCTTAAATTTGACTAGTACGCTTATGTTGTTATGAGTAAAAGTAAAAACATTGCCAAAACCTCAAAAAAAGTAATAGATAAAATCTTAAGATAGGTGTCGACGCAGAAAGTAAAAGTAGGAGAGTAGGGGGAGGTTGGAGCTTATCACACCCAAATATTTATTATGGTACAACTAAAGCACATGGCACATGAAATGAGGGTAGTTTTTAAGGCTGAATCCAATAAAATAAAAATTAATTCGATGTGACTTCAAACAAAAAAGTTATAGTCGTTTTTATAAAAGGAAACATGTATTTTCATAAAACACTTATAATAGTGTGTAAATAATGTTATGCTAATGTTGGAACTTGGAATAAATGAAAACAAGAGTTCATAAAAATATGAAGATGAATTTAATTGAATCGAAAAGTCTTAAAAATCTTAAAATAAATGTTTTTTTTTAAATAGATAATTTTTTTATGTATTATGTTCAATTTTTTTTTTTCTTAATCAAAATCGATTTATCGAAATTGTCGACATTTGCACATTTAGTGGAGGTATTTACAAATTTTATTGTACAACAAATTGAGTTTTCGGCATGGACACAAATTAATTGATGTACATGAAGATGATCGGGCGCTGCAATCACAGATATATTGCTGAAGAATTTCTAAGCTAGTTGGCCCCTCAAAAAGGACTCGTAATTATTCACCCTCGCGCAAGTACCATCCATGTTCTGTGGGTTCTAGGGCTCTTACAATTGGAAATGGAATATGTTCGTTATACCAAATAAAAGTCTGCCAATTGCATCGTTTTAGGTGTTGAGTAAAAGCTGGCAAGGACTGTGGCAATTTTTCAACTCACGATTGTTTCACCAATGTAAGCTCCAGTCGCATGCTATGTTTTGTGTCATATAAAGATGCAACAAATTTAATAGCAGTAATTATTATTTCCTCTGTCAAATTATCTCCAAGTTTACTTAATTTATTTAAACCAATTGCCAATTGCAAAGAAGTACGAAGTTGTATCGCATCCTGTTAAAGCATGAATAGCAAGCAATGCTGAACACAATTTCAAGCCAAGTTCGGGATATATTAAATGAATTGGTATGTAATGTAACGTCTAAGATCAGTGGTTGCCGTGGATTTTCCTGTTTCAAACCAAATTTCAGGATTATTTATTTGTTTTACATAATGAGCTATAACCTATGAGAAAAATAAATACATCTGTATCAGGAGGCAAGACTTGTACTGATAGTTGTGAATACGACTACAGGCATTGCTCATATGACAAATAATTCGTGTATCTGCTTTTGTATGATTCGAAAATAAAAGGTCTGCATTAAGTACACCAACCGAAGAAGTTTCGCTTGTTATAAGACGATCCGAGTAACCGCCTGCTAAGTAGACTTTTTTGGTGTTTTATTCTAACGAAGATAAATCAATTTTGTTTGTTCGATATAATGACATAAAAATAAAACAATTAGATGCTTATTTTCAACGCTAGAAAGGACTTTACTCCACTCTGGAAGATGACGGTTAGCAGATATGTCGTATTTGTTTGATTTAGTCTTATGCATTTTTTGACGCTCTTGCGTTTTTGGATTTAGTAGTTCATCATAGCGATCAAAAACATAATGAATTTCATGAACATGGATGGTACTTGTGCGAGGGTCAATTATTAGCAGTCCTTTTTGAGGGGCCAACTAGCTTAGAAATTCTCCAGCAATATGTCTGTGATTGCAGCGCCCGACCATCTTCATGCACATCAATTAATTTGTGTCCATGCCGAAAATTCAATTTGTTGTACAGTAAAATTTGTAAATACCTCCAATAAATGTGCAAATGTCGAGCATTTCGATACAATCGATTTTGATTAAGAAAAAAAAAAAAATTTGAACACAGAAAAAATTATCTATTTAAAAAACAAATTTTTATTCTAAGATCTTTAAGACTTTTCCATTCAATAAAATTCATCTTCGTATTTTTATGAACTCTTGTTTTCATTTATACCAAGTTTCAACATTAGCATAACATTATTTACTTACTATTATTAGTGTTTTATGAAAATACTTGTTTCCTTTTATAAAAAGGACTATAACTTTTTTGTTTGAAGTCACATCGAATAAATTTTTATTTTATCGGATTCAGCCTTAAAAAACTATCATGTGCCATATGCTTTAGTTGTGTGATAAACTCCAACCTCCACTTACTCTCCTACTTTCACCTCTTTTAAAAGCGACTAATAAAAAATCCAATGCGTGAATCTCTTGAAACTTTGGATATGCTGTAGAGGATGAAATTCTGCGTCGATACCTATCTTAAGTTTTTATGTATTACTTTTTTTGAGGTTTTGGCAATGTTTTTACTTTTACTCATAACAACATAAGCGTACTAGTCAAATTTTAGACTAAGACATATTTTAACTCGTATCTCCCAAACTATTGGTCTTATAGATAAATAATAGAAACTGAATAACTTTTAATTCTAATACAAATATAGCTTTATTTATAACTAACGTTTTAAATAAAGCTATATTTTTGTATGAGAATAAGAAGTTATTCAGTTTCTATTATTTATCTATAAAAGAACTCATACAGTGCCAAAAAAGTAATTTATTACTATATTTAATCTATTGGTCTTACACAAAAAAGTTCCAACACCTAATTTGTGTAGAATTGTATAAGCTATAATTTGTGCCTGGACACTTTTTCTGTAAAACTGATAATTTTTGAGATATTGAAAAAACAGGTGCAAATTTCTTTTAACATCTTTTACCGCCCCCTCATGAAAAAATTTGTAAGTGAAATGAAGAAAAATTTTTACCACATATTAAGGGCATCTAAATAAAGCTTTCCACAAATATTTGAATTTTTACAATTTTTTTTCTAATTTTTTGGGTAAAAAATTAAATATCGAAAACAGTGTGCAGGCACCTTTAAAGCAGGATTTGAACAAGTTCCCCCACAGTAATTCTGGGAAACTTTTAACCAAAGTACTCTTATATAATATACTTTCGATTAGTATGTGTTAGATGGAGTTATCTTTCAGTTGCCACTTGCTCCTTTATTTGAAGGCTTTTTGCAGTTGAGTTGCAGGCCTATATTAAAAGCACGATAAGGTCGCTCCTTTTAGCTCTAAAAGCGAATGAAGTCTCCTAGCGAAAATGGTCTCCTAGCTCAAATGGCTTAATTTTTGTTTAAGAATATTATATTTAAACCTAAGAAAAAAAAAATTCAACAATTAAGGTGGAAAACTCAATAATCTCAAATAACACTATGCTCGCAGATATAAAGGTTATAGTTGTTAAGATTGATAGTGTATATACCAACTTTAAAATGTAGACATTTTATAGAGGAACAAAGGCTTATCAGTTCTGTTCTCCAACTATTAATTTGAATTATTTCATGACTCCATAACTTACCCCATAGCACTAGCACCCATATAGAGGATATCGATTTAACCCTCATCAGCGTTAAGTTCATTGCACCTGATTGTTAAAGAAAAGAGTGCGCTATCAAGTATTGTAAAATGATGCATGCCTGTGGCAAGAACCTGATGGTTTGTTATTTATCTTTTTGCCAATTTACAGAGTCTAAGTTCATATTTTAAATAAACTTCTATCTATGTTGACATAGAATATGAAAACAAATCCACCACTTAAAATGTCTGCTTAAATAAATTGTTACTTTGCTCTGCTCCGCTATGTTTAGAAAATATGTAGTGTAGGTGTTGTGGCTTATTTACACTCATACATTTCATAGTTTTTTTTTTGTTTTTTTTTGTGAAGAGCAAATTAAAAATAGATGTAGTTACCGACTCTATTGTGAAATACTATATCCTTTTCCTTTGGTGGAAACGTATAAATTATATGCGCGTTGTATTTTAATTGAAAAATTTCACACGACCGGCTGCCCGCTTCGAGTTTGCTGAAATTTTAACTTTGTTGTATTTTGCCTTAAGGACATGAAGTAGATGGCTAATAGTATCTATACAACGAGGTTCCTTCTTATTGCACAACACTCATATGGTGATGTGTGTGAAAAAAATATAACCTTTGTGTTAGAAAATGGTTTTGGAAAACCACAAGAGGTATATTTAAATGTTTCATTCACGGATGTTTTTGCTTGTTTGCAGAGACAACACGTCAACTGCTATGGAAATCGTCGCACATGGATGAAACTAAATCTCGATCGATTTACATACATATGCATTTGAAACGTTAGAATAATTGTAGTTTGAAAGATACAGTTTAAAAAAAAATTTACTTTAGATGAACTGTGAAGTAGGATTTTAATAAAAAATCAACAATTAAAAATTAAATTATATAGGTGTACGCATGGGATGACAAATGAATTTAAAGAGAAAGAAAGAACATCATGAAATCTGTGGTACTAAAGCAACATTATTAAAGCGAATTAATTACTATAAAAATTAAACGAAGCAAGCAGTCAGAGATGAATGCAGCTAAATATTTTAATAGGGGGGGTTTTTAAAGTACGGGCTTTCAAAGTGTCTGATATGGCGGGCGTAGGGACATAACGCCCAAATCGCTTCCTGTCATAGCGCCCAAATTAGTGCGACATAGCGCCCAAAAATGTGACAAAAAGCCCAAAGCATTTGTACGCTACTTTTCGTTCAAAATGACATAACGCTAAAATTTTAATTTATAGATTTTATTTGATGTTAATATAATTAGAATCAAACTTGCATGACATCCAAAATATTTTGTCTACAATATTACCATCAGCTACTGCTAAGGCTTGCAATTGCAAATAACCCTGCACATTCTAAAATGTTTGCATGGCAGTACAGTGTTTTATATTGGGATATGTCGTTGGACGTGATGTCCCTCTACGCCGCACGCCGCCGCCGCCGGCACCGGCTTGTAAAGAAAATCTGAGCCAAACAGAGCCTGGTAATATTCACACAAAACATGAATGTTAGTTTTTCGTATTGTGTATACCTAGTGGATTTTTAAAAATGTTGTGTTTATCGCTCGAGATTAAAAACTTGGACTACAGCGTCATAAACAAGTCACTAAAAAATCAGAACTAAACCATTTGACGCAACGTCTGATAAATTTAATTACTAGACTAGAAAACGATAGAATAGGTTTTCTATGGTATCGCTTACTAAAAGATCCAAAAATTATTTTTTCGCAAATTTGAATTTCAAGAACTTTGTTTGCATAGACCATCACGGAATCTGATAGTAGATTGGTTCGACTTCTGGAAATCGTTTACTTAGTACTAAATAGATACTTCAGTCGTTTTTCGGTTATATGTTGGGTAATGGTAACTATCGTGAATAATTTATTTTTTTCAGCAAAAATAAACTTCGAAGGGCACCTAAAAGTCTCGCGTGACCCTACTGAATTCCTCAATAATTTACTGTAAATGTCTCTTTTAGTGCCGGGAAGAAAAAAACTGTTTTCGATAAGGTCTAGATATTGTGCCTATTCCAAAACAGAATAGTGCATGAAAAGGAAATTGAGAAGCGTCACAAGACGAAGATAAATAAAAATAACTATTTCTCCAAAAGAAAAGAACGGATTTGAATTACTGAAATCGGAGTTTTGGAAATTTAGTTTATTTACAGATGCATTAACTATTTTTTTGAAGTGAAACTTCTTTGCGCGTGTGTAACGCCACATGTGCAACCCTGAGATCATTGATTAGCTAAGTGGTGGGAGGTAGAGTAAAAGTAAAAAATTTTATTGATAGGCTAATATATTTTGCAATAAGTTTGGATTTTTTGATAATCTATATTATTGTAGCAGATAAAAGGGAAAATGTCCTTTTGTGTCTATTTTCTAATTTCGTTAATTATAATGCTAGAGTTTTGAATTTGAAATTCTAAGATCTTACTAGTTTAAGATTTTTATCTATCTCCTACTGGTATGGAGATATAAATTATTTTAAAGATTTTATCTCAAAATAGGCTAATTTCAAAAACTTGAATTAAATCAGGAGAGTCCGCTAAAAATTTGAATTATATATGGTTGCAAAATAAATAAAACCGAAATAAAGTTTTCATATACAAATTTTTGATTTTGCAGGATTTTGAGTGTAGGAGTTTTTGGAAATAGTCGGAAAACCTACTCCCATAAACTGATTTATACCTTTTAAATTTTCAACTTTTTACTTTAAAATTTCACTATCATATTTTTAATTTTCAAGTTTACAGCCACAGCCCATCGATCATTTTGGTATAGTTAGGTTTGGTTAGAAGGGGTGATGAAGCGGCAAGCCGAAACATGTTACTTGGATCACAGTGGATCCATTCTGCTCCCGGGAGTTGACTTGGGTAGGAGAAAGGATGGGTGAGCAGACGTTGGTGGGTATCAGGGAGGGATTATGGTAGTTGGACCTCCCTGAACCATCCTGAAATCTGGATGAATTTCATGATGTTTGTAGGTGGCAAATTAGAGACGTTATCCAATTCTTCGAAGAAGTATTCTCCGAGAGTTTGTCTTCTTATCTTAGCTAGGCTGGGGCATTCACAAAGGAAGTGATATGAGCCCTTCACCGCCTCTTCGTCTTGACACCCTCTACATAGGTCAAATGAGCTGATGCCCATTCTGCTCAAGTGGGTTCCCATGGAGTTGTGACCCGTGAGTATACCAACTAAAAGGGATAATTGGGGCCTGCTTAGCTTAAGTAAATAGTCTGTTTTGTTCTTAGAGAGAAACGGCCACAAAGTCCTTGAAACTCGACGCCTTTTTCTCCCAGTTTATTTTCTTTCCAGTTTAGTTTACAGTCAATTTATCAGTCCAAGATATTTTGCCGTACCGGTGATATGGAGCGGTATCCCATTTATAGTGGGAGGGTTAATAGTTGGAATGTTATGTTTTCTCGTTAACAAAACTAGTTCAGTTTTAAGAGGGTTGACATTAAAACCACAGCTATTGGCCCAATTAGAATTGATTTACTTTCGACATTATAGAAGGCCCCTTCTATGCCTAGGAAAGCTCCTAGAGTCAATTCTTTATAATGAATTGATCTTTCAATTGTGCCGACCACCTCATGAAGAGCTGTCTCAACAGATTTGCCATTCATATACGCATTCTGGGCTTGTGAGCGAACATCACCACTTAGTTTGAGGCGAATATGGGTCTCTATTAGTCTTTCTAATGTCTTGAGAAGAAATGAAGATAAACTAATTGGTCTAAAGTCCTTCGGTTCAGTGTGCGTGGGCTTGCCAGCTTTTGGAATGAAGATGACATCGACCTCTCTCCATCAGTGTTGCCGCTGAGATATTTAAAAAAGTCGCAAAAATAGGGGTCCCGAGAAAAAAAAAGTCGCATTTGAAAAATTATTTAATATATAGCCAAATCCAACGAAATCATTATAAATTGCGATAAAAAAAAATATATTTGCGTTGTTTCAAGTTTTTGTTTTATTTAAATAATTATCAGGTGCAAAAGAAATAGGTTCCTACTCTTTGAAATTAATTTTAACAAGAATAAATACATTTTGATTAAATTAAATTTATTTTTTAGATAGGAACATACATATATCTATATTTCAGTATTAAAGAAGAAGCAATTTAAATATTAATATATTAAAATTACTTTGGTTTTAAGTGGAGTGAATGAATATAATTCAAATAAAAAGTACAAGTGAACTCAACTCCAGAAATTTTTGGCGCAAAATTTGAAACGATTTAGTAAATTGTTAAAGCCATTTTAGTAAGTTACTAAGTTAAAAAGAAGATTTTGATTATTTCAAACGATTTTAACATCTTACTATCTCTTAACAATTTACTAGAGTTAAAATCACAAAATGGTTACTTTAACTTTTAGCAATTTGCTAAATCCATACGTCTTCTGTTTCCTCGAAAAAAGGTCTTACCCATTTTAATTGGAAAAGTGAATTGTGTTTTTTGTATGATTCGTGAGCTTTAATTGTTTTTTAAAGTAAATAAAATAGTACTAAATGTTTTCGGAAGACGAAGGTTTCGTTGTATTTGAAGATTCAGCGTTGTACAGAAAAGTGCGAAGTTTTAAATCCCGAGCACATCCTTTTGAAGAGCTGGACAATGGAGAATTTTACTCCAGAAATTAAATAATGTGATTCAGTTTTATTTTTAATTTCAAACTAAACTCACTTTTAATTTTGACCATTTGTTTTTGTCCCGTAGGCTGTCCAACTGAATCCAAACTCAACTTAGTTGCTTCAGCACTAGTACACGCTTTAGGAGCATCAGGCAAGCACTTAGTCTCTCCCACAATAGTCGCTCTCAACTGTGGGAATATTAACTATGTTAATGAGAAAATTTTTTATTCGGAAGATATGTACACCATTCACCAGTTTCAGCTTTTGATGATGCAGAATGCAGTAGTGTGGTTGGTCGAACTTAGTTATTCCAACAACATCAACATAAGATTTCTTTAATATAACTTTGCCGCATACATTTAATGTTACCCCACACAATTGATCCGGCATTGTAGAGCTCTTGGGCGAATGCGACTTTTTTAATACCTTTTTTCACTTGTAATAGATAAATTTTCTTAAACTTATTAAAAAAAATCTTCTTCAGAGAGTAAAACAAAATTAAAATCATAAAGAAAACAAATGTGACTTCAAACTGACATTTCCCAATTAGCAATTTACTAGTTAGTAAATAGAAAAAAAAGGTTTAAAATGTTGAAATAGTTAGTAAATTGCTAAATATTTAGAAAATTACTTACTAGTGTGCTAAGACCTTAACAACAGGTTGTTTAAAATTTTGCGCTATTGTGTTTCGCCCAAGGTATAAGAGTGGGCTCTTCAGCCAGTCTGTTATACCCTATATTTCAGAGTAACATTCTTTTTTTTAATGAATAAATAAGTTAAATTAATTAAAATTAATTTAAGTATAAGCTTAATCATAGAGATCAGTGTTAAGTCAATTTACAGACAAATATTTATAATATAATTTAACTCGTATTTTAAAGTTAAAAACAAAAAATAAATAAATTTGCATTCTATTTGCAAAATGTTCTTTAAATAAGAATATTATCTAAGTACATTAATGCAATTAATGCAAACTCTTGGGCTTTTATTTATATTTGAATTTGTGTTCATTGCTTTTGATTATTTTTCGTAGGAAAAGACATCGTTTTTTTTGTTATTTCTGTAACTTTGTAGAAGCTCCTCTGAAGGCTTCCAAATATCTATATCTTGTTTTGCAGAAATATTTGCTGCAGAGAGCATTGCAATGCATGTTGTCACACACAGGCGGTTGGTTAGTCTGTTTTTTTTAAATTGTGTGGAAGGGTGAATCGGGAAAAAGAAAATCGAGTCGAAGCAAATACATTTCTACTTGATTCCGTTTTACAGATTGAAATTCTGTGACTGTTAAGGGAAGGTTGAATGATTTTATCAATCGAAAAGAGAAGTTTTCTAGAGATGGGGTCAAAAGTCTCCCGATTTCAGAAAAGGGGTCAAAATAGACACTTTTTGAAAAAGTCGTATCCTGGTCGCACGGGGCAAAAAAAGGATCCAAATGCGACTAAAGTCGCACAGAGGCAACACTGTTCTCCATCCTAATGGAATATAGGTAGTATTTAAACATCCCCTAAAGATATCCACAAGGATTGGAACAATTGTGTCCTTAGAACTTTGGAGCATAATTGGAATTATACCATCGGGCCCTGCGGACTTATATGCTGAGAAAGAGTCAATGGCCCAAGCCACTTTCCTACTATCTACTATTTGATTACCTATTTGAGAGATTACACCTATGTGATGGACTCTGTCCCCAAGAGGTATGTCATTGACATACCCTGGGAAGTGAGTGCTCATAAGTGCCTCCAAGGTCTCAGAGCAGGAGTCTGTCCAGGTCTTTTTAGGAAGCCCGGGGAGTGTAGACCTTTGACAGAACTTTCCTGAGCCTAGCAGCATCAGTTGTTGACTCAATGTCTATACAAAATTTTCGCCAGGCTGCTCTTTTGGCAAAGGTTGTTCGGTTCTTATATTCGTTTTTGCTGATCTTGTAAAGATCCCAGTCAGCATTGGTATTACTGTATTTTGCTCTGTTGAAAAGCCTCCTTGAGTTTTTCCTAAGGACAGAAAGCTCCTTTGACCACCAGATGGGGTTGATTTTACCTTTTCCTTTGGTTATGGGGCAAGAGCTATAGTATGAGTTATGAATAGATGTTGTTAATTCACTTTCGCGTTTTTCAATCGCTGAACCGTTCAATAAAGGTTGACCCACATAATTGCCCCAGGATGAGGCCATTACGGTATTAAACGCTCCCCAGTTTGCTTTAATAGGGTTCCTATAGGGCTTAGGGGTTTCTATGTCATGTTCTGTTTCGAATGTTATCATTCTATGGTCAGAGTATGTAACTTTCTTTGATACTTTCCAGTCACTAATTCGAATAGAATCGGAGTTCGTGGAAAGCGTGATGTCTAGCACTGCTCTTCTATGAGTATTTCTCGTAATGAAGCTTGGTGCATTACCTCTATTTAGTATCACAATATTGTTCTTAATAATAAATTCAAAAAGCGACTCACCTCTTGTATTTTTGTCAGCGCTGCCCCATTGCAAATGATGAGCATTGGAGTCGCGGCCTGCCAGTAGGTAGGCCCAGCAGTATCTTACCAGATACTGCTACTAGGTCATCAAATACTGTTGATGGAGGCGGCCCCGGTTCATCACCTGGCATATACAGAGGCTAAGATCAGGGGCGGTACCCCTTTTCTCTTTCACTTCACCGTTGTTATGTCTGAGCTACAATGAGGAGATAGGAGAAAAAGATTTATAATTTTTTTTTCGCAACTATACATGTACGATAATTACCTTCTGAGGTATAGAACACATATCTGCGTCTTACGCATATAAGCTTAATATCCCTATACATATCGAGATTTTTAGATGGCCAAAGAAGTTTCACTTCTGCCACGAGTACTGAGTTACACGCACTCTTTTTTTTATTTTGATAACATCCGATTGATTTAACATTACCTCAATTACATCAGACGTCCCAGATCCCCCTATCTACGGCCTTGTTTCTATGTTAAGGTTTGGTCTTCTGCTTATAAATACATATATTCAGTATTCTAATGTAGGTGCTTTAAAATTATGTAATTTTTTGAAAATTCAATTTTGAATCTAATGTTACACCTTAATATTATTACTTTAATTTTCCCATTGTAGGTAATTTTATTATTATCTTCCTATTGAAACCCATAAAATACAATATGTTATGTAGGTAAGGTATGTACCTACAATTTACCTCCTAAATGTCAGCATTATGTTTATGATTTAATCTATACTTTTATTTTTTCTAAGCTATTTCGTTTTGTCCTCATCTTAAAAAATGTTGGTTTTGTAGCTATAAACTTAGTTAAACATATTTACCTATTAGTAATATTTTATGTGATGCTCTAATCAATTATTTAGTAGCTACAATTTTTCATCATGCAGCTATAATAGTAATCAACATATTTTATAAGTAAATTATATTTCTAAAATCATAAACCTAGATTATTTCAATGTTAAGAATGCCTTCCTAAACATCAATTTAAAAACACTTCAAACGGGAGACTTTTATATTTACCATACAAAAACAAAACACTTAAGAGACACTTCAGGGAGAAACATCAAGCCAAAAACACCCTTCTTCAGGAATAATAAGGTCCATAAAAGAAAATGAATTGCACCAACGATTATGGTTTTTAGCGCCTGTTGTAATATTTGAGAAATAATAATTCAAACCTGAAACGACACGCTATTAATTTTTTTTATTTCTCTACGAAAAAAAAAAAAAAAAAAATAAAAAAATAACGACAACATTTTCCTTGCAATATTCTGATTCGACCTGAGGGAATAATACTGTCGTGATAAAATACTCGTAAGAAATAGGCAGATTCTACTTAAACTACCTGTTGCTGTTTCGAGTTCTCAATTAAGATACGAACACCCAGACACCAAATTTTAATATCGTAGATTTTTATTCTTGTCTTTATTCAAAACATAAAGTTAACATAAATTTATAATATTTTCATTAATAAAGATGTGTTGAGGCTTATGAGAGTTTATTGCACAAATAAAACGACTACAGTCTGATAAGCTATACAAATGATATAATTTAATGTAATAAACAGTGCTTTAACTATTCAAATTAGTCTGTGGATAACTTGAACGGTTGTTTGTTTTAAAGAAGTTTTCACTCATTTTGTATACTGTGTGCGCACCAAAGGGGTTTTGACTTCCCTTCAAATGATTGAAAACTGAGCGAGCTTTAGGAAAATAGGGAAGGATTTAAAAGCAAATGAAATACCGATGTACATTGGTATTGAAGTTTTCAATATTAAAATGGTACTTTAAGCTTAAAAATTATTAAAAGTGAAAAGGTAGTAACTTTTCAGCTGATTCCTTTGATGGAATTAACATGGGCGTGTCCTAGGTGGGAAGCACATGCTGAAAATCCGATGAAAATTCACCGACGAAATCACTACTTCGTTGGAAGTTGTTTATTCATCGACCCAGGTGATGAAAAACGTAGTGGTTGCATAATCTGTAAATTCACTACATAAATGTATGTGCTTATTCATCAGTTCAATACTAGATTTGCAAAGCTTTTAAAATGGATTCCGATTGGGTGCGTTGGTAAAATCTTCACCAAACATGCATATTTGGTTGAAATTATCTTATTTCGAAGTATGTATTTTTGTATTAGGAATTTTAAATGATGAAATATCCTCACTTGGCGTATTGAAAATGTGTTATTACATTCATAGTCTGCTATTAAACAATAATACAAATTTTCTGAAAAAGTCAACAAACTCCAACAGCTTAAGGTTAGACCGCACTAGGCGGAACTGCACTGCAGCGGAACTGCGATCCGCAATAATTTGTGCGATATAGCGCATACAATTTCATAGAAATAATGTTCTGCCGCGTCGTAAAATGTATAGTTCCGCTGCAGTTGCGTGCTGTCTAACCTTTAATTCGAATTTTTGGAATTATATTTGAATTTAATTTATCTGTAACGATTTTCATTAAACTTATTATTTTTATTATTTTTTTTGAAATTTGTGAAGATTTTTCTGTAAAATTTTATAAGCAAATTAAAAAAATTTGTTAAGGCAAGACCACACTCAACTTCATGCTTCAGCGGAACTACATTTCCGACGGCGACGCGGCAAAAAATATTTGTATGAAATTGTATGAGTTATATTGCACTTAGCGGCAACTGAACTTCATACAATTACAATCTCGTACAAATTCGTGTGAAGTGTAGTTCCGTTGCAGTTGCAGTGCAGTTCCGTCGAATGCGGTCTAACTATAGGTAAAACTATTATGTACATATTAAGGTTAGTTATAAAACATATTAGTGGTATTCATGCAAACGCGTAAAACCCAGATAAACCTGGTAAACCATATAATTGTATCTCGGTAGGAATGCGCTGTCATAATTAATATGGAGCAAATTATGCAAATCAGATCTTTTTTATCTCATGAATTTGATGCGGAAAGCGTAGAAATAAACCTAATACACTGTGACGTTTATTTCCCACGTTTACGCGGGAATTTTTACGGGGGTGTTTATGTAAACAATTTGCGGAAAATTATATTTTTCTCGAAAGCGGAAAATTATCTCGTTGCATGAATACCCTTATTAATTTGTTAGGAAATTTTCAACATTCTATATAAATATTATATATATTTCATATATTCATATATTTCAATATTTTGGCAAAATAATTAAATACAGTAGCTTACCAACCATCGCTTATGAAGTTAACTGATTTATTATTTTGATAACAGAAATAAGAGCATTGGTACTAAAAAAGTAAAAATAAATAGCTTTTCCAAATACATTCTGTATTTTCAATTTAATTTCTAATTCATATGTTTATAGTCCCAGCGAATCTTACTTACAATCATTTGTGTCCATGCGTGATAAATCGATACAAATCTTATTGTGGAATAAATTTTAGTGTAATTAGTGTAAGCGAAACTTAAGAATAAAACACTAAAGCTAAGTCGTGTTAAGTTTCTTGCCAATTTTTAAATTCGTTTTTCTGCGTCAAAAAGTCCCCTACGTGGTTAAAAATACGGGTTTAATTTAAAAACAAAGTTCACGAGATGGTGGGCAAATTTGTTCCGAAGATAGAGAGCAGTTCCTACCTTTCCCTCTCTCTTGTCAGTTCTGAAGGTCCTGTAGTTGGCGAAATCAATGTTGTTCCTCTTCGTGACGTTAGTCTCGCTGATTATGGCAATGTCCGGGTTGTTCTTCTTTAGGAACAGGTTAAATGCTGTTCTTTTGACTAGGCTAACTAACGAGTTAACGCTATAAGCCACTATACGACGTTTTTGTATGCGCATTACGCGCTGCATAGAGTAAAGATGAAAGTGGCCAGCGCCACGGACTTCGGTTCTTCGTTCAACTCGGTGTAGTTTGTTGGCACGGCGCGGCGTTACGGCCTTTTTCCATAACAGAGGGAAGATCGGATCCAAATATCCGCTTGACTTCCTTTGTTAGGTTCGGGTTGGAGATTTTGTTTCTGTTTGATAACGGTGGATTTGGGACTGTTGTTTTCTTTGGCGTCTTCATTGGAGGCTGATTTGTCTGGGATGCTAGCTTCAAGACTGGCTTTGTTTTTGGTTGAGGGACGGTGTTTCTTTTGTCATAGCTGCAAAACTGGTGGATGGTTTAGTATAAGTGCAGATTGACTTGGCGGCGAGCTCCTGTTGACACTTTTTCTGGGTGACGGCTTGATTTATTTGTTGTTGTTTCTTCTTTAGGGTTGGGCATCCTCTATAGCTGGCTGGGCGCCCCTTGGTTTTGCAGTTAGCACACCAGATATCCTGTCCGGATTTATCTTGATGTTGGCACTTCCCTGGTGGATGACTGTCCTGGCACTTTACGCAGACGTAATCCATCCCACAGTTTACCGCAACATGTCCGAAGCGCTGACAGTTCCTGCATTGGACGATATCGTTTGCCTTGAGCGGCTCGCAGTGAACCCTTTGGTTCATGATCAGTGTCTTTGTGTAGACCTCAGCGATATCGCAAGTCTTGCTGAGCTCTACTACGAAGCAGTTGAACTCTTTGCTGGCTGTCTTCCTTGATCTGTAAAGAGAGACTTTAATTATTAGTAATCCTTCAATTTTTAATTCCTCTTCGATTTCAATGGCTGCGCAGGTGTAGTGAACACCTCTCAGCAGCATTAAAGTTTTCCTGTCTTCCTTTGGGGTAAACGATAGGTTTAGGATCTTCTTTAGTTTCAGATATTCCTTAATCTCGTCGTGGTCCTTCGTGGTGTTGAGGTTCTTCAAAGTGAACCCAAGCAATGTTCCATGAGAAGACTATGATGGGAGGCATAGCGCTCATCTTTGTCGTGTAAGCTGGATTTGCTGGCGGCTTTGGTGCAATCTTTGCAGGTGGTTGAGCTGCTATTGATGTGGCGGCCGTTTCTTCAGTTGTTACTGAATTTTCCTGATCCTCTTTTGATTTATGGCTGGGTCCAGGTATTTCGGCAAGGCACTCACTTCTCTTTTTCTTCAGATCCTTCTATTCCGAAGTTCTAATCGACCATTTTTTCCTTCTAACTTCTGTGAAGGGTGTCGATTTGACATCTTCCATTTCGTCCCCGCTTAGACAGATCAATGGACCAACATCATCAGGTTCTTCAGAAACATTTTCAGTGGCTGCTTCGGAGTTGATGTCCTCTGCTGGTTGCTGGTCCATTGGTGCTGGTGACGTTTCGTCCTCTCTTGGCTGCGATTGGTTGAAGGTTGAGCCACAGGTGAAATCTTGGCATGAATCTGCTTGACTAGGTTTTTTATCTGGTTCCCGTAATCAGGTCCCAGATCAGCAAGCACCCGTTTCAGGAGAACTTCTAGATGGGCGTAAGCTGATCCCGTCGTTAATTTCTCCATTTCAGCAGATTGGTGTAAGAGGTAGGTACACGTTATTTAAAAAAAAAACTTTCGGGTAATTTATCCTCTGTGTTGGTGGGTTTAGGATGATTAAGCCGTTTGGGAAAATCCTCTTTTAACTGGTCATTCCTTCACTATTTTAATCTTCTGTTTTCCTGGAATTCTGGTAGATTATCCCTTTTCTCTTCAATTATTTTCCGAGTACGTCCGTGCACGTCTGATGACTGAATGAATGTGTATGTCATTTTGATGGAAATCCATAAGTCCTCTTACTATACCTATTTACTGTCAATAGACAATGTGAACACAGAGAATACATACAAATTCAACTTCAATCAATAAACACACAACCCATCCAACATCAAGAAATCACCTACATTTTTAACCATTGAAAAAGTCGATTACAATTCACCATTAATTTCAGTAGTTTGTTTTTTTTTTCTCGCTATGAACACTTTACAAAGCATATGCGTGGACATAGACAATGAACTTGTACATGACTTTTCAACCGTTTTTTCATCGCATAATTTTCCCTATCAAAATAGCAATTTATAACACAAAGCAGAAAGTGGGTTCAAATCTATGAAATGAGCTGAGGTAACCTTGCATGATCTTCACTTACTAAATCATTGCATGTCGTTTCCTTTTATTATTTGACTAGTGAATTTATTGATTAATTCAGCTATAAAATTCATTGGGGACAATATTTCCCGCTGGGGACGCTTCGCGTCGGTTAGAAATGTATTATTCTAAACTCTAAAGAGCCCCACAACTATTTTTGGGTGCCTTTGAAAATTCGCTGCTATTTTAAGATATATTTTTACTTTGTATATGCAAGTATGAAAGTCTTGTACTATACCATAGTCTTGTGTATACAAAGTTTCTTAAAGCGCAAAAATTGAAACAACTTCAACGGTAATTAAAGTGCTCATTTCCCAAGACGGGAATATGGGCTTCAAGACGTTTTTAATTTGATCAAATGACTGTAAAATGCAATCAATAATTGTATATTTAAATTTGTCGAATTTACTCGAGTTTAAACTTTAAACTCATCACTGAAAAACTGTGTGTTTTTATCATAAAAATATACATTGGAATTGATGAATGTTTTTATGGTAAGTTAAACCTTTACCTTTGCAAGTAAAAAGTTGAACTTTGAGAAAGGGTAACTTTCTCTTAAGCCAACGATAATTATTATGGAAAAGTCTATTAATTTCAAAAATTATGTTTTGTGTCTACCTGAAAAAATATTAATATACATAGTTACCTAGACCTACATATGTATGCATTTGTATGTACGAGCAAGAGTATGAAACAGTTCATAGAAGATTAGAAGGTCTTTGTAGCAAGTGTCATTTTTAATTGATATTAAAAGGAAACAGTAAACTGTGATCTATGATACCATTATACGGTATAGACTACGGCTCACTTGAACAAGGGCAATTAAAACAGATAAATTTGACGTACTGGCTATAAAAACTATGTATAGTATATGTGTACAAATACATACAAAATTTATTAAAATGAAGCACAATATTCAATTAATTAAATTTATTCGCGGTAGTTATTTTAGTGTCAAATTTTGAGAGAAGGTTAGTGCAGTACGCTGATGTTTAAATGGAAAATAGTCATATGAAAAACTGCGCTGATTCTACTTACTCTTCAACAGAGTTAATAATAACTGACAAATAACTGATAAATCGAAGATTAATTCAAATGAATTGGGTGCAACCTGTGTATTTAATTAAAAATATCTACTAACGAAAATAACATTTTATAGGAATTATTTATCATAGCCCTGGGGCTATTAACCGACCGGCTATGTTCCAAAGAAAATGAGCTGAATTTTCAAGACGAAAACCAGACCCCATACAGTTTCAGTTAGCTATGTACTCTTTAAAAACCCTGTAGATGTAGGTACAAAGTGTTGAATGTACTTGCTATTCTGATTTACTTGAGTGGCGGTCATAATTCTGTATGTGCCAAAGTTCGGTTTCCAAAATTTTGTAATTTACAATTCTTTTTTTTATTTTAATTATGTAAATCTATTTTTTGTAATACAGAAAAAATAGATTTACAGAATAATGGAATACAGAATTTATGCCACACAGAATTTTTCAATCATCATTTACAGATTTTTGGTCAGACAGAATCTTGAAATACAGAATAACGAACCGTTTGCGATTTATTTCTTTTTATTTGAAGAATATTAAATAGCTTGAAAGCAATAATAAAAGTTTCTAAGAGCCAATTTTTCTTAACTGAAGAATAAAGACATGGCTTTTCCGCCGTCTCACAGTGGGGCAAGATACCCCGAAAACTGATGGAATTAATTCATTTGTTGAATTTTGAAAGCTAAATTATTTGTTTTTGTTTATGAACCGTCTATTAGTACTGAATAAAACACATTTGCTCGTTTCAACATCCTTTTTTCCTTGCTTTATTACGATTTAACAACTTTTAAGCACAAATTATGGACCAATTTTCATATACATTTTTTTGTAAACTTTATGTACATGGATAATTAAAAAAAAAATTAGGTAAGCAAATGTGTTAATTCTCAATTAAAGCAGAAATTAAAATTAAAAATTTGATTTGTCTAATGAGCAATCGTCATTACTTTTTAAGTTTTTACTGGAATTCTGAAGATAATCCTGAGTTGGACAAATAATTAAATCAAAAACTTCTTTCGGAAAAGTTTTGAGTTGTTTTAACGGAAGTTGCCCTTGAAATTAAAGGATTAGATGTTACCAGCATTAAATTAAATTAAATAAAAAATTAAATTAAAAATAAGATTTTAACAAACTTTCAATTGTGTGATTCATTAGAGCCTCAGCCTGAACAGTGACTTAAGCGGAAATGCAGTAACCTGTATACATTCGGAATCTGGATAGCATTTTTTTTTGTTGCATCTTGAATTATTTTATATGAGCGAAATCTATTAGGGTCTTTATTTCTAATAACGTTGTATTTATTATACTTGCATTTTCATGTAGCTGATACGCTTTTTTATAACTATCTGCACGGTTAGGTGAACGCAATACGTCGTCCAATAACTGTGATGCAGACGAATGACCCTCAGCTCTTAGGTTAACCTTTGCAGCGAATCCTAATTCAACTGCAGACAAATTGGTTCTTATATTTGCGGTTTTAAAGCGTTCAGATCGATCGCAACAGTTTTGAAATGTTGTTTCTGGATGTCCACGTTTATGTGCGTTATTGTTGTTCCGCTTGAAACCTATAGATGTCTGAAGCCATTCTTGATTTGTATGCTTATTATAAATTTCATGATTTCAAATAACTCCATCCGTGTTAAAAGTAAATCATTCGTACATGAACCTGCACCAAAAAGAAAGATCCTATATTAAAATTGCCTAAGGTAGTAATTAACAAAAAAACGGAGCATATATGAGCACCCGCTCTTTTTAGAACTCCATAGAAAATAAGTCAAGTAACATGAAAATACTAAAATCTGAATGTGGAATCTTAATTAGCACTTAATAGTTATGAACAATCGATTTTGCAATAAAACAGAACAAAATATTTTCATGATCTTAAATTTTTTTATTAAAATATTAAATAACACACCTGATGCTGTCGATTCCATGTTCAATCAAAATTATACCGTTATTTTTAAGAAAAATACAGCTTGTTAAACTTTAAACTTTTTTTTTCATCTTTATTACATCACAATGAAATGAAAACTAATGTGGTTACTTCAAGTGCACATTTTGGAGTGGGGAATCATGCAATATAGTTAAATGAGTGTTGTTATGATGCATTGGAATATTTTATAACGAAAAACCAACAAAACAAGGTTATCTCATTTGTTTTAGTTTTTGCATTTATTCCGACATTGCCAAGGTCGCCCCAGTGTGTCTGCCTGATAAGACATACCATTCCAAAAAGAATAAAATGAAAGTAACTTTATAGAAATACATCAGAATTGAAAACTCTGAGTGAAATGTCTATTTCAACAAATAAAAATGTCTATACCAATTTAGATGTTTCCTTTGTACGGGCATCACTGCACCAAATGATTTGAACATTTAGACTTTTTTACTAGTTTTAGATGCAGTCGGAAAAACGCATTCTGAGAAAAGGCTCAATATAATCAGGGTAAAGGTTTAAAATTTAGTATTTAATAAAATAGGCATTATTTTTATTAAATACGCACCGACAGTGGTACTAGTGTTATAAATACAACGTTTGACAGGCTCTACTATTCCGCAGTAAAACTCCAGATACGGATGCCAGTATAGACTGAACAACACTGTCCAATTCAATTCGAAAACATCTACAATTTGCTACTTGTTTTTTTGAATGAAAAAGCCCAAAAATTGTAAATAAACAAAGGTTTTTGGCAGACCAAAATCTCAAAATTAAAAAAAGCGAAGACGAGTTTTTCGATAAACCTACAAATGAGACAAAACAAATGATTTTCAATGGAAAAATATCGTAAGTCAATGAATAATTTATGTAATTAGGTACCTATGTACATAATGTCATTTGTATAAACATTTCATGAGAATAATTTTTGTATGTTGTACATTTTATTATTCGTTGAAAAATTTTCATTTGAATAAATCTTTTCATGATATAGTAAACTTTTAGTTTCTTTTCTTAGCAGAATCAATCTGAGTTGAATAAAGCCGTTTTTCCAATTTATCCACGTTTATGCCCAAATTATTCGCTGAAAGATCATCCTAGTTTCTGAGTTAAATTCGATTGGGTGAGTTAGTTTGAGTTTAACTTTAATCTTGTCATTGTCACTGGCAAACTGGGCCTTCTTCATAAAATTAAGAAGATGCTTACTATTTAATGTAACTTAGTGGTCAATGTGTATCAGAAAATTTTTTGATTTTGATAAATTTAAATTCATATTTTCAAAGTGAATTTTGTAAGGCTTCTCACCAAATAATAAGGCAGTGTAGTTTCTTTAAAAAAGTTGGTTTCTCTTGTTCAAACAAATAAACACGAAGTATAATAATATTTTTATCACGACTGGCTCCCTGTTATGCAAGAAGAGTATTTGCAAATATACTTTTACTCCTGGTTCTTAAGTACTTTGCTAGCTAATTAAAAACAAGAGTCTACGTGCTTTTAAAATTCTTTAACCTAAGTAACATTTTAATGACTTATAGGCTGTTAAAACAATGGCTATTATATAAGAGTCTTGGAGACACATGCAATTTATTCAATTAATACTCGTATACGCTTGAAAAGGTTAAACATTTAAAATTAAATTAAAACGAAAGAAAATGGTGATGTAACGTATGGAAGTGGCTATCTCTTGATTTTAAAGTAAGAGTAGTTTTAATTAAAGGATGATGGCCAAATTTTTATGAAATCTGGTCGTTAGACCAACACAAATAAAATTGTCATCAAATGAAAGGTGATGTTGAGCTTCTGACGTAGATTCAATATTAAAACCAAAGGCTTTTACAGTCTTAGGACTGGTATCGACGTATAATTTCACTCTACATTTTAATCTGCCTAATTATTTTAAATTAATTAAATATATATACACTCTGGTTTGGTCGATTAAGTCATTATTTATTATAAAAAAAAATTAAAAAAATCATCTACCGAACCGGAGTGTATGTTTTGAGTTTTTATGTTTGATAGCCATAAATAAATAATGGTCCCAAATATTTAATGATATAGAAGAACATAGAACTTATGAGGCAAACAACAAGTTATATTAGTAAATAGTGGCTACGCTAAACCACTTGCGGCACCCGCTCGGCGGCGGACCTTGGTGGCGGAGGCACTTGATGCATACATATTTGGTCACAGAGATATTATTTATTCTCATCAAATATAAAAACTTAAATCATACACTCCGGTCCGGTAGATGTTTTTTTTAGATTTTTAAATAAACAATTGATTTCAAATCAGAATCACTAATGCATTCAAACTCAAACGTCACAATAAACTGCAATGTACTTCAAGTTTTTTTAACTTTCCATTTTAATTTAAATTGCATTCAAAATCAAAGTATTTGATAAAGTTCAATAAACAAATCAAGAAAAAATAAAACAAAAAATATTATTTGGAAGTTCGGAGATTATACACTCGTGTTTAACATTTCACTTTTTATGTAGCTGCATATATAATTTCTATGTGACGTTTAACATAATACGGATACCAAATACAAGAATTGAGTAGAAGCAACTTGGGCTGTTCCAAATGAAAACGGCATTAATTTCTATGGATTTCTTCCTTATGTCAACAATTCAATTATTGTACTGGACATTTCAGATTTTTGATGTTAAAAATTATTTAGGTATTTTCATATAAATGTTTTTTGACATGACGATTTTGGAAACGTTTTGTGGGGCATAACACTCAAAAGGTTGGGAAACACTAGTTTAGAGTATATCAGACAATTGCCTCCGATAGAAAAGAATATGAAAATACTCATATTTTCAAAAATTGCAAGTTTAAAGACTAAATACATAAACAACATTTTTTTAAGAAATACCTAAGTTGTTTTTGTTATTTTCAATTTTCTAAGGGCTTAAAGTTCTTAAGTCCACCCGGTTTTCAACAATCGGCTTGAAATTATAAAGAGCGTTGAATTTTAAAATCAAAAATATAACTAAATTACTGGCCAGTTTTATTATCTTTATCTTCCACGAGACGAGACTGCCTTTTAAGCATCTGAGACGAGACCGAGATCGTATATTTGGACCTAAATTTACAGAGGGCCTTACCTATAATTAAAGACTAAATAAGCGTTTAGATAAACGCCACGTTAAATTTTAGAGACGAGTTAATTTGTGTGTTTACCAATAACCAAATTAAACACGTCTTTAACTAATCAGTGCTCTATTACATTATCTACTACATTTGTTGCCAAACTGACAGCTTCTGTGAATGGAAATGGCCGCGTTCAAGAATCGATGCGATAGTCTATCTAAGATAGCTTCCCATCCATATAGGTTTCTGGTCAACCAAAACCGGATAGGTTAATTGAAAGTATTTTTTAGCTAAATACAACTCGATTACGGCAAACAAATTTCGGCTTTGCATTTTGTATACGGATTTTTTATCAATTTCGCTTGGGATAAAAATGTGTACCAACATTTTTCGGATAGCATGGCAGCAGCAAAAGGTGATTGTAATCAGCAGTTTTTTTTTACATGGGATTACAACAACAAAAACTTATCTGGAAAGCTCTACGTAGGTTTTTAATCGCGGCCAATGACATCTTAGTTATCATAAAAAAAGTCATCAAACAAATTTTAGGCTGCGTGCGATTTTTATTGTTAGTTTTTCGCCATTCAGTCTCACCCGGGGTTTAGACAAGCGAGTAGAACTAGTAGCATTTGTATCATAGTGTTAGTTTTATGGATGTATGTGTGACTAGTAGCTCTCTGCGCGTTTTGTCAACTAGTATGATTTTTTAAAAATATTTCACCCGGTGTTTAGACAAGTGAGTAGAACTAGTAGTGTTTATGTGTGTTAGTGTATCAGAACACGAGAGAGCCAACTAGAAGCCCAAATAGTATAATATTATTGCCTGCAAGTAGCCTGCCAGTTATCCAACTAGTGTAGTGTATTGTTTTCATTTATTTGTTTTGTTTCCATAGTTTAAATTAATTTTTATATTTTTCTGTATGAAATGTTTTTAAAAAATCATATTAGTTGACAAAACGCTCAGAGATCTACTAGTCACACAAACATCCATTAAACCAACATTATGATATAAATGCTACTTGTTCTACTCGCTTGTTTAAGCCCCGGGTCATACAGAAAAATATACATAATATGGAAACTATGGAAACAAATCAAATAAATGAAAACAATACACTACACTAGCAGGATAACTGGCAGGCTACTCGCAGGCAAAAATATTATACTATTTGCCCTGCTAGTTGGCTCTGTCGTGTTCAGATACACTAACACACATAAACGCTACTAGTTCTACTCGGTTGTTTAAACCCCGGGTAATCGAAAATATTTCGTTCAGGTTGTTCGGAAATCGTACTTTTCGGAGACGAGACCGGAACGACACTTAAAATTATACAAGACCGACACGAGACCGAGACGAAACTGAAAATTTTCGATTTTAACGAGACCGAGACAAGACTTAAAAAAGTCCACCGAGTCGATATAAAAATAACTATCCTTCACAAATTTGACTTTCACAGTTTTATTTTGCTTTTACTTTGACATCTGGTAATACTTTGTAAGATAGTGTGGAGGCACTTAACATACTTTTTCAAAGAAATACAATTTTTAACAAGTAGTGTGGGAAGATACTAAGCAAACACACCAAATGAATGGAACCTCCTCAGGTTGGTAAAACAATTTAAAAAATTCCCTGCTTTTACAAGCAATAAAAGTAAAGTAGTTTTTTTTTTATAAACTCAACCCTCATAGAAACCTAACCAATTCCCCATGGTCATAATCTATATGTAAAATGAAGATATTGCAAACTTTTGCATCACGCGCTCTACTTTGCCGCTAACTATGAGTCTATATCAAATGTGAATTTGAATATAAGTTTGTGAATGTATGGAAAGGTACTTTTTGCTTGACCGGTGGGACTTGGTTGTACAGTGGAAGGCTCTTGTTTAACATGTGTAGAGAGTAAAAAAGATTTAAATGGAAGAACGGATATTGAGTAACTTTATGAGAGCAAAAATGCTTTAAGGGTACTAGGGTAAAAGTTTGAGTTTTTTTTTTCAATTTTATAAATAATTGAAATATACCCTCAATAAGGATATTTTGGGAAATTGAAATTTAGAAATGAGACTAGTCAAATCCAAAATGTGTCTCAGATGTAATATGAAGATAATAAAATACGATTTATTGACATCATATACGAATAATATTCATATCGGAAGTTAAAAAAAACATACACCATTGATTAAATCTACATCATGTGTGTGAATTCTCAAAGTGATCAAGGTTTTAAAGTGTTGAAACAAAAAATAGCTAGGTACATACTATTTAAATTGTTTTTTATTTCGTATTGTATTAATTAAGAATAACAACGCTGTGGAACAACATAGTGCTAGACAGCTTCTAAGAGGAGAATAAATCTTTAATTTATTAATTAAATACCACATGTTATGGAAGATTTTTTTTAGTAAGTTGGCTGTTTAATAGTCAATTTTAGGTTTTTTATGTGTAGTGTATGCGATAAAAGTGAAATCTGCATGTATTCATTTATGTTATGGTTTATAAAGTTTTATTTATTTCCAAGGCATTAACCAGCAATTACGGGAGTTTGACAACCTACTTAAAAATAAAAGCAATTCGATAACTGCACATTTCCCAATAAACCACGCCTGTTATAATAACACAGAGCAAAATATCTAAAAGGTATTGGGCGAGTTCGTAATCCCAGAAATCTGTCGCATAACTGTTTAGCTTCTGCATATCGATTATATTTTTCTTCTGCCCGCAGAAAGCAAGCAGGCGGCAGTTTTTGATAAATTTGTGTTCGTAAATATGGCAGCACTGTTTCTAAAAAATAAAATATTTTTTAGAATTATTATTAAAAACCCGAAATTTTCGAGATTACATTATCGCGTGGGAAGAGGCTATGTTAACGCTTTTGGGTACCATTTTTGGAACCAAATACGCCAAAATTAAGTTGCTTACTTACCTTGCAAGGTATGAACTTTCAAATTCCATTGAAGGATAGCTACGATAAAAAATCCAATTTTTTAGAATTATTAATAAAAAAAACCTAAATTTTTGCGCAGAAAACAAGATTTTTTAGCTTTTGGGTGGCATTTGGAAAGTAATATTCTGTGATAGACAAATATATCCTGATGATGGTTTTACTAGAACTAACCTGTTTTTAAGTATAAGTAAGTAATTGGTTTTTTACATCAAAAATGAAGGAGTCGTTATTGAAAATAAAAATATTTTCCTCAGCGGCTAAAAAAATTTGTATGTCATGTAGGTACCCTTATTTATCGTCCTTAGGTAATAAAAAAAAACTGTGTGGGCATATTACCCAAAAACACTAGGTACCAAAACAGAAGAACCATACATTCCCTTCCCTATATTATCGTTATATAAAGTTTGATAAGAATATCGAGTTAAATTTCGTTTGTTAAATCTATAACTTTCCATATACATATCACATATGTATGTAGTAAAAATTATGTGTAGTAATTAAAACGTTTTTATGCTGCGATACGTACATACCTACCTTATTTAATTTCAAATGTGTTGCCGTATTACCAAAACATTAATTATAAAGTTTTTTTAAATTATTTGTATGGCATGCATTTATATTATTACGGAAGGGTCTTTTGTCCTTTTGTATGTTAAATAAATGTAGAACTATTACCTATACATTTACTTAAACTCATTTTTTCCAATCCTAAAAAAAGGAATTTAACTAATTTTCAGAAGCTTTTCAAATCTACACTAATTGTTTTTCTGACTTATGCCTTCAAAGGGTTAAATAACAAAGATAACTTTTTGTGATAACTTTTTGTGACGCAAACAATAGAATGAACAATAAATAGGCAAAAATGACCAATTTGCGGATTTGTTTTTACCTTTTGATAAAAAGGGTAGCAAATAAAATCGCTTCAAAGTAAATTATAATATTTTTTTGTTGAATTCAATTTGTGTTTAAAACTTATAGGCAATGATATTCTTTTTCATAAAAAAGGCGAAAGTAACTAAAGTGATCCAAAGTATAAACTCTTCTCCTTATTTAAAGTTGATTTTGTTTGGAATTAAAGATGTAAAACGTATTGCTATACCGAACGCATTAGCTGTTTAAAATACCAATATCATAACTTCGTCACCCTCAAAATAATAAAATATCAATGAGTAGGTACCTTCAACTTACCTTATACATAAATAGCTTCTTTAGTTTTTGTTGTTTTTGCTCTAGGTCTTAATATTTTAAAATACCAAATAGAACAAAAAAAAAGAAAAGAGGTAGCTAAATGAATTAGTGGTGCTCTTGATATAACAAAACGTTAGGAAGGCTTAAACCACTTAAAAGTTAATTGAAAATTATTAAATTAAAATGGGGTGACGTTTAATGAAATATCGCTGCCGAAAACAGAAAACAAAAAATAAAATACTACGGAGGTAAATTTCAAATTTAATGAATTTTCATAATTCGAATTAAATTCGTTAAAAGAATCGTTATTGTTCTACATAATGTGTATAAGTATTTCTTATTCACCTGTTGCTAGTCTTTGTTCTTGGCAGGTATTTGATTTTCATTATTTGAGGTTCGTTCAGTACAAGGTTTTGGAAAACAAATCAAAGAAGGTGTGCAGATTTTTACAGCAGTGAAAAAATAATAAAAATAAACACCCAAATTAACCTAAGTTATTAAGAAAAGTTTTCAAATCTTGCTGAAGGAAGTAGGTATTTTTACTTGCGATAAACGTAGTATAGGGCAAGTTAAGAGTCGTGCAAGAAAATATTCCGAGACAATAATTTTCCCTAGCATTACGATGATAGAGAACGCGAAAAAAGTGTGTCTCGCAATTCTGTCTGTCCGTCTGTCTGTATGTACCTCGACCTGCAGCCTGAACGGCTGAAGCGATTTTCTTCAAACTTTGGACTTGAGGTTCTTATGGGATTCCCTAGAGGGGATATTGACATTTTTTTTTATCTCAAAAAATAACAGTACCTGCCACACAACCAATACACACAAATTGATTTATTTCAAAAACGGCTCTAATGATTTTGAAAAAAAAAAAATTACGAGCTACTATAATTACTAAAATAAATATTTTGGTAGAAAAAAAAAATTTGTAACGGTTATTAACGATACCTGTCATAGAACCGATTTTTTTGGTTTTCAAATTTCTCATTAACGGCTACACCGATTTCAACCAAATTGTTTGTGTTAGTGGTACTTTACAATTTTTACAATTTTGCATATAAAATTTTTTGAAAAAATAATTATTGGATTTTTAAAAAAAATATTAATTTTTTTTTTTTTTTGAAAATTCAATATCTTGAAAACGGGTCGATGAATATTTTTTAAATTTTGTGCAAAATTGTAAATTATTTAATTCTAAAAGTTGGCATACCAAATTTTATTTTTGAAAATGTTCAAGAATTTTAATATATTAAAAATTAATTTTTTAGAAAACCGCTCTAACGATTTTTGAAATTTTTTTTTCGTAAATTCGCATTTTTCAAACAAATCAGATGGCACATTTTTTTGAGTTCTATCTGTTTAAGGTATTAAAAAAAAAAAAAATTAAGTAAATTATAGTAATAATTTATATTTTAAATTGTTTTTAAAACTTTTTTAAAAATATCATAATGTTATAGAACCACTTATGCACATTGACAATTTTAAGCTACGTTCAAGTTGTTAGCTATGAGAACAAGTTTGTTCGATCCAGTCGTGCCCATTTTTTCATTACCAAACGTTGTTATGTCTCGATATTTTTAAACTTACCAATTTAAAATGTAAAAAATGTAAGGTTCACATAAGGCCTGCAACTCAACTACAAAAAGCCTTCAGGCACTCAGGCGCGGATCCAGGGGGGGCAATTGCACCCCCCTGGGCAATTCTTCTTTTCTATTAAAACAAACAGAAATCAAAGTCAGGAGTTGTTTCCAAATATATTTCTGAAAAAAGAATCTTTGAATACATACATTTTTTTGTTTGATTTTTGTATGACAGTAGACTAGTTTTAAAAGCTAACAAAATATCATAGTTACCTATTCTAACTAAAAAATGTTAATGTTAACGTAATAAAAATGTAAAAAACTATGATGAAAACTTATTACGAAAGGATTTTGTTTGCACATACTAAACATTTCTGATCCAACAATAATGTTGTTGATTGGGATGTGGAATACTTTTTCAAAGTAACCGATGAATCCCATTCCCATAATGCAAAAGCCAATAGCTATAATTTGGAACTCGATTTTTTGGAACTCCTTGCGGTCCGACTTGGTGAACGTTCACATAATTTAACAATTTTGTCAAGCGAATCTAACAATTTGTTATTCTCAGTATTTTTACAGCCAAACTGAAGATTTTTTGTTCAGGCAACTGAAACTGAGATTTTAGATTGCTGTATACTGTTGGTGTTGGTGAGGCCCTGTGAAGAGGTGGTTACATTAAAAAAAAAATGAAACATTCAGGAATAGAAACGAAGAGCGCGTTCACTGGTTCAGCTAATAAAGGTTCGTTCGAATCAGTTGTATATTTTACTTTTCATTGGAGCCAATAATGAGGTAATTTCGCAATTAGCAAAAAAGTATTTTCGTCTCAAATTTCTTAATTATTTTGTATAGCTCATTTCATTTTGAATTGGCTTTGTTCATACTTAAGATTTTCCAAGCTTTTAAAATGGATTCCAATTGAGTGCGTTTGTAAAATCTTCACATATTTTCGTGCAAATTTGTATGAAATTTTCTTATTTCAAAATATGTATTTGTATTGGGAAATTTTAAATGGTGAACTCGGATCCAATTTGGAAATTTTAAACGAAATTGCCTAACTTGGCGTAGCTAAAATGTAGTATTACATTCGTAGTCTGTTATTACACTTACACGCCGATTTTTGATTCTTGATTGCTTTTGAAATTAAATGATTGAGTTGAGGTAAGATATCTTTTTCCAGGTCGCACTCTCATTTAATTAAAAAAAATATCGACCGAAAATTCGTCGTGTACCTAGTAGTAGGAATCTTCTTTAACAAGATAAAAATACACTTAATTTAAAAATTTTAATAATTGTTAAGAATGGTAGTTTTTTTTTACAACAAGCCCATACAAAATTTTCTCAAAAATTTAGCGAAGCTAAAAGTTAGCTAAGCATTTTAGTACGCAACTCCATTTAAAAACAAATTTTTGGTTCGAACTGTATATGTACATCCACTATCGGTCAAGATTTAGCTGTCGAAATAAATGAACGGCAAATTATTCTTGAGCATATTGTTCACAATTTTTTTTTGATAAACTTTTGAAAAAATTGTGATTCTTTTGTGCAAACCGTGTTAGTAAATTCCAGAATGCCGTCGATGCTTATACTGTGGATTGATGTGTTATCCTATTCTGAGCAAAATTGTAGAGTGAAAAATCTGTAAGTGGACTGCTGGGACGGGCAGGGGGAAGGAAATGCAAGTTGATCGAACTATTATTCCAGCTGTGATAAAAAAAAAGAATGCAAACTTATAGAGCAATAGTGATGTTTTTGTAGTAATACATAGTTTTCTTCGTATTCTTGCAACGCTTCCGGTAACAAATTTTTCGGCAGAGAGGTCTTTTTTTTCATTGCGGCGTGGCGCCTAACATATTTAAGATCAACGACGGGTGAAAACCGCCTCCGTGGTCTGGCACTTATGCACAGCACATCCAGAGACAAATCCCGATCGATGTTTAAAAAGTTATAACGATGTTTTCAAAAACCGGCCTCACCAAAAAATTAGATTTTATTATTTAAGAACTGCATACCATGTACATAATATCCATACTTACATTACTCTATTTATATTAATTTATTTATTGAAGGTTTTGAATGAACAATAACCACTTGGTTATATACTTGGCTACCACCAAGTATTACTATAGGCTGGATTTATTTATTGTTTTTTTTTTTTATTTTTATGCATATTAGTTCCTATTTAATGCTTTGAGCTAACCAATATTTAAAGAGACTAAGTTCAAAGAAATAAAAAAAATTGTTCTTTTTATATTTGATTTTGAGTTTATATATAATATTTTTAAGAAAGACATACAGATAATCATTTAAAAGGCGTAAGTATTCGATAGACGATTTTTTTTAAACGTAGGCAAAATTACACGAAAATTGCCCCCCCCCCCCCCCCCCTGACCGAAATTCTGGATCCGCACCTGCAGGCACTATATAACTCTTAGATAACTGTACTGTATCTAACACTAATTTCCAATTTCATAAACATTTAACAGGCTTTTAAATTTTTAAATGACGTATTTTGTATGGAATAAACGTCATATTATGACTTAAAAGCCTGTTAAATTTTTTAAAGGGCTTTATGAAATCAGTATTTAAACGAATGACCAAGAGCGTATAGTTACGAAATGCTTAGGTACTATAATAGTGCGCAGCTCAAAGAAAATGGTTTTTGGACCGATATATTTATAATATACATTTAAACAAAACATATATTTTAAAATGGCAGCTATAAAATCCAATATGTCCAAAACGAAGGCCTATCAAAAAAATTGAAAATTGACAGCTTAAGTAAAGTAGTAAAAGAGCTAGTATTAGCCCAATGTGTTCAAATTTGCATGCTAAATAATTTTTAATATGAGCATAATAAGACGTCTACATTCTACAGTCTTAAACGGGGTTATGATGTAAGGGAATTTTCAGAAGCATTATTCGGATGCATGATATATATACATTTCCGAAAACTAGTGTTTTGCATAACCATAAGATAACCCTTGTGCGTACATTTTTCTATATTATATATAAACATACATACATACCTCACGTAGTTTAAAGATTATTTAATGTAGTTTAATTTAAATTATTTACGTAATGTTCGAGTATCTTCTCTCTTTTAATTACATGTGCAGCACATGTAATTGGATGTGACATGATGGTTACATATGTAGGTATATATAATATTATAATACTAAATTAATATAATATTAAGGTTTAATAAAAATATGAATGTTAAATTTTAAGACAATGATTACATTGGCCTGATTTTGGGTAGACTTTTTTGGATAAAATTAGTTTTGCTTCTCGTTTAAATATCTCTTTATATTCAAACGAAAACCTTAAACTTTCGTTTTTTTTTTACTAATACCCAAATAAATAACCACCACCGTAAGCGTAAGCGCTCCACCTATATTGGAGGCCTAAGTTCACTTTATTTGAAGCACCCTAAAACACCTTAAGTGTCTTAAAAATTATGTAAACACAAATTTTTTTCATGTGGCCTCCCGCCTTCTGTGTTATATAAATAAAATAAGAGAAAAAAAGAAAGACTATTCGAATACAGAGGTAATCGTTATTATTTTGCCCCGACCGCATGTCGTAAAACAACTTTGTACAAATTCACGTATATAATGTCATAACAATTGTTGAATGTTTCAAACCATTTAAAGTTTGAATAATGTATCAATTTAACTTGTTGTTTTTCAACGATGAGTCCTCCCCTCTGGGGGTTACACTTTAACTTTAGTTCTTCTTTCACCACTTGAATATGCAAATGATCCACTGTGTCAACCACAAAATGATGCACATAATATTTACAAAATTTCTATAGCGGAATCCTTACACAAAAAAAAACCAAAGGATACAAATAAAACAGCTCAGTTCAGTCCTACTGTTTTCTTATGTCATTTTTTGTATTATGTTTTTTTTTGTTTTTTTTTTTTTTTTTTTTGTTAGTTCTTTTTCTGTTATTCTTAAAGTTTGATTAAAGCTCCTATTAATTTAATTTTTTCTCAGCCATTCGCATCCCTCTGGGTTTGACTCTTCTTTATTTTGTTCTTGTTCATTTTATATCTGCGAGTCAAGTTTTGAGGTCAGGAGGAATACAAAAAAATGAAATGAAGTAAAAGAATGAATCGTTTAGTTAAGAAAAAAACAATAAATTGGAAGACTGAATAGCACGTACTTGCATACATTTTTATATGGTTATAACACATCTATAACGTCGCCACTTACCTAACGTATAACAAACTTCAGTTCACAAAAATACAATTATTGCAAATATCATAGGCGCAAAATTGTTAAGGGCTTACCAATTTACTAGTTAGCAATTTGCTTAGCAATTTACTAGCTATTCAAAAGTTTTAAACCTTTTGCTAACTAGTAAATTGCTAAATAAGCAGATAGCAGAACATTTGTCGGGTTTAAATTTGATGAACACAATTATTGTTTTTTATGCGTTCTAAATTAATTATATTATGTTGATGGAAACCCCACATGTGCTTTGAATAAGCATTCGATGTTTATATTTTACAAAAAAAAAATTGGGTACCAGCAGGACTCGAATCTGAAACCCTCGGGTCCATCCTATCTGGAGTAAAATTCTCTAAAAAGATAAAATAGCCAGTTGGTGATGCTAAACTCGTTTAAAATAAGCAAAACAAAATTTTTAACCTAGTATCATACTAAAAATGTTAAAACATCGTACTATATCGTCTAAAATTTTGCGCCATAGTTTTTATTTTATTAGTTTAATTTTCAATTTCTCTCTGTATTTTTTAAAAGTTATTGATTATCTGATGCTTCAAAATCGTTCCTGTGGGGAGTTTTGAATATGCATGGCGAGCATGACTATCAATATCAAACCTAATTTTTTTGCAAATTTAACTGTCTAGGGCAGCGATTCCCAAACTTTTTAATCTTTGGAACCCTTAACAAGGTCAAAATATATTTCGGAACCCCGACTCTTAACGATAGCTAAAGATGAAAAACAAAACAATTGTTCTCAAAATCAATTTTTTGTTTATATTTCATGTGTGTGGCTCGTAATTTTCTTGTGAAATTCATTTTTGTATCATTTTTGTTTGCTTTTTTTTAATTATGAGAGCTCTGGCCTGGTTGATGGGTGAATTTGGCCAATGAACGTATATTTTTCTATTTTTTTTTTAATCAAAATAATTTGTCTAATCTTTTCAGCTTTCTTTCTCAAAATCAATAATTTAATAAATTAAAAATGATTGCAACAGTTTCATAAGGATAAATTAAGAAAAAAAGATATTAACTAAATAATTTTGATTAAAAAACCTGAAAAAAACACCAATAAATGTTGAACGGTTTCAATTATGTTGTGGAAATACTACAGCTAAATAATTTGTACGCAGTTATGTGGAATATTATGCAAATCGAATTTGCTTTACTTTATTAATGTAACAATAAAACAAAAAATTATAGGTATTTGCATTTAATAAAAAAATGACATATGATGGGATGGCATTGGCCTGAATTTTTAGTGACTTTGGCCACGACAAATTGTAAAAAAATGCATGAAAATTATAAGAAAACTTGTCATAAAAGACGTATGAAGCTTATAAGTGCATTCTCCTTATATTTTTCCAGTGAAATTAACAATCCATATATTTAAAGATAAAAAAAAAGATTAATGAAACCCTAAAAAAAAAAACGAAAAATACTCAGTATTGATGAGCAATGAGATAATACGGCAAAAGTCACCCAAAACTGCAGAATGAATTTGGCAACCCAATTGTTTTATTTTCAGAAAATAAACTAGCTAACTGATTTGTGTAAAATAAACGAAACTTGTGCAAAAAAATCTTTACTTTGTAAGACAATCTATCTTAAAGTTATTAATTTTTTAAAATGCTCCAAAGTCACCCGGTTTCATGAAAAAATTAATACTTTTGTGTTTTACTGTTTGTACTTCGAGAAAGTCCCTGAAAACTCTTCGCGGAACACAGTTTGGGAACCGAGGGTCTAGGGTTTCCATGTTGCTGATGTACAGGAGGTCTCTCAACATTCCAATGCTCATAGGTGGACCATATTTCGTTGATTAAAAAACGCTCTCTCAGCTCTGACAGAAGAAGCTACCCAGTAAACATAAGAATGTAAGATGCTATGTTTTTCAGAAAAAATCTTTTTTTGCTTCAAATTTAGAGAAAATGGCACAAAATTTTAAAAAGCCTAATATTAAGGTTTTACTACGGTACTACTTAGCATTTTTCTAATTACACTACTTTACAACGTTTCTTACACATGAACGAAGCCAACGGGAATCGGTAGAGTTATAACCCCTTAATTGGATAAAAAAAAAATAAATCGGGGGGCACAACGGCTCATGAAGAACCAGGGCCTAGTGACTAACAACTCGCAACCATTCCTGTGTGCGCCTTTCGACAGGAATAGAAGGGACCTACAATTTTATGCCGAATCCGAACGGCTAGACGAGAAGCACTTATTCGTGACAAGTGATACTCTTGGAGGATTTGTCAATTCCTCACAAGAGGCAGTAGCCCTGAAAAAAAACTTTTTAGTTTTTAGGTGGACGAGGCTGGGAAGCGATCCCAGACCTCCAGCGTGACAGTCGAACGCACTAACCATTACGCTACAGGCTACTACCCCTTAATTGGATACCGAAGTGGAAAAAAAGGACGTCAATTTTTTGTCTTAATCCATTATATACTATTTTAAAAATTTTACATAGATCACAAAAAAATCAAATATGACATAAAATACTCTTTTACTATCCTGATTACTGTCAGTTTCTGTTGATCCCAAAAACCTTCTTATCTCTCTTCATAAGATTTAGAATCTTGACGAAAACGTTCACCATTTTTATCGATTACGCTTTCCAGGTTTCTTAGTGCGAATTTAAAAAAATGATTTTTTAATGATATGTTTAAGTTTACTCCCATTTTTTAACTCTTCAATATATTGTAAGCAATATCTTCATAGTCTTAGTCGTCCCTTCTGTTTTATTGTTGCCCTATAAATGTTTCACTCGCCCTTTGATTTCATTGTTTTTTTGACAAATTTATATAAAACATTGATTTGATTGCTCCATCCAAAGAATGTGGACTCCAAATTTCAAGTAGGTATACGAATTGGATTTCCTGTAGCCCAGTTCGTTTATATTAGATACTTCTCCAACTTTCACACATTTCTTCAGGAACCCATTTTTTTATCAATGTTTGTCACAGAAATTTTGAAGTATAGAAATTTGCCCGTTTTAATGCTTAACTTAATGAAGACTTAATGTAGAGGCCACCTCTTCATTTTTGTTAAAATAATCTTACCACAAACATTGAAAAAGTTGTCTGGGGTTAATTTACACTGTCTTGGAGACATTTTAAAATAGTAAAAGTTGAACAATTTAGTTTAAGAAATCAATAATAACTGACTAACTAAAACCCAATATTGATATTGCATGAAAACTTCATAACGGTATATTAAAAAAACTTGACTTCATACAAATTTGGGACATATATTTTAGTATTAAGGGGAAAAAGAGGGAACAAATCTAGTACAAAGAGGGTAAAAGAAAAAAAAAATATTTTGTAAAGTAGTGTTGTTTAACAGTTTACTAAAATATCATACTTAACTAATTTCCTTCCACCCAATTTGATGATTTTAACTTTAGTAAAATGTTAGGAGATCGTACCTACGTTGCTAAACTCGTTTAAAATTAGCTAAATACAATTTTTAACCTAAATTTTTTACTAAAGCGTACGATTTTAAATCATTTTTAGTATGATACTAGGTTAAAAAGTGTATTTTGCTGATATAAAATGAGTTTAGCATGTAAACTATCGCCTAACATTTTCCTTTTTTTTTTTTTTGTTAAAATCATCAAATAGTTATTTTATCTTTTTATAGTATCGTACTAAATCCATATGACACTTTGACGTTTATAAAAGTCAAAATCAGGGATGATTGTTAATTTTTTTGCACGAGCTTCCACTTTTTTGGACGTGTTCAGCTAAAGTTTATGAAGGAAAAAAAATATTTAAAATTTAGAAAATTTTGGTAAACTGTTAAAGAATTAGAAAAAAGTTAATAATATCTTACTAAACCCATAATAGGCTGTTCAAAATTTTCCGCCAATTTATTTAGTAGTTCCAGCTGCAGCTTTTAACTGCCACTACAAGTACACCTAGACGAACGTAGTATTGAGGAATCAACTTGGTTCATCTTTGTCCTTATTAAATTCTTGAGTTCGATTTTTAAACAGGTGTCAAATTTGGTCTTAACCTATATTGCAAGTAAAATAAAAGTAAATCCGTTAAAATAATTCCAAACTTATTTTTAATACAATTACACAACAACTGCACAAAAAGCTAGTCACGAATTTAATTTAGCATTTCGTATCGGATATTTATATGCGTGCATGTACCTAGTACACATATAAAAGTGTTAACATATCTAATACGACGAGTATTTAAGGATAAGTTCTTAGAAAAAGTGTGTCGTCTTTTTGATATGAAATATTTCTTTTTTTTCTGGTAGGCGTGATTTTTATTTTTAAGACTTTTGTATTATAAAAATAAGTTTTTAATGGATATGAGAGGACTTAGACGGCACTCAAGTGTAAATATGTTATAAAGCACTACCTCGATTCTTGAAGAGTCATTGCACTCAGTCTGATGAATGGCATTATCATTTATCACTCACGTTCTGTACTTATAGATTGACAAACTGGTATGCAGGGGTGCCAGCTTATGGATAATTTTTCTTCTAGAACCCCGAACTGTTTGTAGAAAGAGAAAATATTATTTTGTGGACTTGTTTTTTATTGATAAGAAACCACTAGGTATTCAAATTCAGGTATACTTATATAGGTAAATTCCTTATCGCGTAAAAACTTAATTGTTAATAATTTTATGTGAGCAGTTTAGAACAATATCCTCAACAAAGGTATCAAGAAATCTAAGTTTTTCTAAGCCAAAAATATTAACAACATATTAAAAGTACAATTCATATAAATTGAAACAAATCTGAATTTTGAGCGGCTACTTTGTTTTATAAATACCACATTATAAACCGTTTAAGCATTGTAGAAATATTGGGCCGTATTCATAGTCATTTTAGACCTGGGTCTAAGTTAAACATAGCTTAAGTTGAATTTTCGGACGTTGATTCTATTATTGTAAGTCTATCATTTCAAAATATTTGAAGCTATTTGTGTAGAATACCAAGTTAATTATCTTACTAAAATATAAATCCAACAATTTGTAATTAAAATCGGACTGTATTCATTGAGCCAAAATTGTCTTAAACTGTAGTTTAGTTAAACCTGGGTCTACCTGCGACTATGAATATGCCCCATTTTAATTATTAACAAAATTGTAGTAAGTGAAATTGTGAAAAAATTAAAAAGTCTACAGGTGCCATCACACACTGAAAGGAAAGTACTTTCATAAAGCAAATATTTCATAGTGTGACGAACCTAAAAGAAATGTCTTGATAGCGTTTTCTGAAAGTGATTTACTTTCTTGAAACCATTTTCAAGAAAGCAAAACACTTTTAGAAAACACTTTCTGCTTTTTGAAACTGTGAAAGTATTTCGCTTTCTTCAAAGCGAACGCGTTTCCATTTTCCTTTCAGTTTGTGACGGGACCTTAAAAAACATAAACTATTTTTTTCTCTGATAATTTGGTTATAACATTCTTTTTTGTAAAATTTTGGAATTCAATATTAATTTTACCGTTAAAAATGCTTATTGTGAAATTTAAATCAAACTTACGCAGCTTTAACGAGCTACAAATATGCAATTTTCTAAAACAAAATTGTAATTCACTTAAGTGAACTTTTTGGAAATCTGATATTCAGTTTTGTTAGAGTCGCAGGCACGAAGTTTAATCCAAATTTTCGAGTCGTTGTCGAAATTTAATTAATATTTTTCAAATCAGAAATTTGTTTGACAGACACACAGACTTAACACTCTTGCAAGCGCGAACGGGTTTTGCCATTATTTCATACAAATTCACACGAAACAGACTTATTCTGGCCATTAAATAAAATATTTGAGCTGTCTATATTTAAAGATGTTTCAGCCCATTATACAGTTTTTTATTTAAATAATAAAGCTGATTAAAACAAACAATAAAGCATCTAAATTAACAATTTAATGACACCTCATAATCAGGTGCAACAAATATGTCAAATTGTTTATTGACTTCCAATTTGCTAATTTTTTCATTAAACTTATTCCGAACATAAGTAGATATGTATATGTTGTAAATACATACTTACATACATTTTAACTCTAATGATAAGAGATTCGAATTAAATAAAAACTCTATGAAATGTTCATGTTCTGGTCGTGTTTAAGTTTAATTTAAAAAAAATAATGGTAACAACGGTTCGTTTTAAAAAATAAGTATAGAAGCCTTTTAGCATCGAAACTACTTCTGAGCTCAGGAAAATATCTTATTCCCTTCACAGTTCAAAAAAATCAAATATTTTTGGCCAACAAAAAAGTGAGGTAGCACTTTTAATGAAAATTAAACCTGTTTCCTTTTAAATTTATAAAAATTAAATAGTACAGTACCTGATGCTAGTTACAAATTCCGGATATTGATTTCATAATGAACTTTTTTTAAACTCTTTTTTATATCAACAATAAACTCTATTTAAAATAAGCCTGCTTTTTATTTATTTATTCGTTGAAAGAAAATAATGTTATGTTGAGTGCAATCAATTTCGTTCAGATTCCTCGTTGCTATATAGAGTTTGACACGTAAACAAACAGAAATGGGTTTATATTTATTTCATACATGCATAGTTATCCTTTTTGTCATTATATATACATTATATGCATATGTACACGCTTGTATCACACTTCTTGTCAACCTTTCAAACCTGCAAATAGCTACAACCTTTCCTCCAAATTTGCGGCAAATTCACTAGCATCGGGAAGTTTACACATAGCTATCATGAAGGCTAAAGATCGATTAGCTCGGAGGGTTAACATTTTATCAGCCCGAAAGATGACTCCATGAAGATGGTAAATGTGTTATCGGCAGAAATTAAATTTCAATATCCAATATTCACAGTAGCAAACGCATATTTTTTTGGGGGTTTTCGTAGGATGAAGTCTGTGACTATCGTAAACTTTGTTACAATCATCAGGGTAGAAATATGAAGCAGGAGTTTTATTGGGAAAAAAAACTGAGAAAAGTGGATAACAAGGTCCGGTCTCCGGGTGCGTCTTTTATTTTTATTTTTAAGTTCTATGATGTTGCGGAGTTGTCGAATTCTGTATGGTCGATATATTGAAGTGCCGATGCACAACGTGTTGGTGCATTTGAGAAATAAATAGTTATAGTTAACTAAAAATAAAGCTTTAAAGTTTTGCATGAGGCATTTAAAATAGTTATGGTTCATGTAGGTGCATTTCAGTTTTGAGCAGGTAAAATGAATTTGGGGGTGAAGATACGATACTGTATTTCAAAATACTGTTTTTATTAAACAAATTCTGTATGAATAAAATTCTGTGTTAAGAGAATTTTAAAATTTTGAATAAGAAAAATTTTATATTACTTTCATCAATTTGAAAAAAAAAAACTAATCATTGTACATACACGAATATAGGATTTGCCTTTGTTCTAATTATGCATAAAACACAGTACATATTAATTCGAACAAATTGAAAATTAATGTATTAAAAATTCAGTAAAATAAAAAAGTAGGTACCTTTGTTTTTCATTTTTAACTTCCCATTGGAAAATATTTTAATGATTGCGATTTGTCGAATTGAAAATTTTGACATATCTTCACGTTTTGAGGTGTCTAGAATCAGAATCCGTCGTTTTTAGCAAGAGGTCTGTATGTGTGTATGTACGTACGTTCGGGGTACTTTTTTCGTCCACCATATATCTAGAACGAATAAAGATATCGACTTCGGATGAATTTTATTTTACAGATAATACTATCACAACATGCTGAAAAAGTTTTCTAACAAATTCAATTACCTGTTTTTTTACTTCAGCAATTTAAAAAGGAGCTGTAAAATGACGTTTCTCTCGAATAGCTCGAGAACGGAAAAAGATATTCACTTCAGACTAATTTGATTTTACACATAATTGCGCAATAAAAAATTGTTGAACATTTAAAAAAAATTAACGTATACTTTTTTTTCAAAACTTAGAAAAACAGTTGACAAATAATTTTCGTCTCAAATATTTCAAGAATAAAAAATGATTCCGAACCCAGTCTATTTTTTTTACATGTGATGTAGTCATCAACTAGTAATTTTTTTCAACGAAATTCAATAGCTTTTTTTTTAGAGCAAACATACTGCAAGTAAAAACTAATAAAAACTCTTAAAAAACAATGATATCGACTTCACATTTAATTTAAGTATGTGTTGTGTAATTTTGAGATTTTTTAAACCACCCTTTAAAAAGATTAAAATCAAAATGTTGCAAAAAAAAAACTTTTCAAAATGTTTTAATTCGAAAAATTCTTACACTCAAAATCGCTTCAAAATCGAAATTTGGCATATGACCCATAATTTGCCTTTTTATATTCTTTGAAACCATGTATTTTTAAAGTAAACTGCCCCCCCTGATTCTTGGTATTTTTTTAGCCAAAAGTCTGTTTTTAAATAATTGGCTTAAATAATTAATACCCCCATACTGAGTAAGTACAATTCTTAGAATTGTATAAGCTATTTACAAACAAAATATCAAAATTTTACTATTATAAACAGCTTAAGTACAAAATATACTCCTAGGTAATGCCACATTTTTCTGTGTCTGTATATCTATACCTTCATACTGATTATCCAAAAACCAAAAGTTATTACACTATAAAATATATAATAATTTAAAAAAATATACTCTACCACCCACCACTTAGGTAAAGCTGTACATATGTATATTGTTTTCAAGGGCACCAATGGGAAGTTACTAGTGTGGGTCGACCAAAGACTAAGGGCCTTACCAATAATTTAAGCGTTTACATAAACGCCACGTTAAACTTTAGAGATGAGTTAATTTGTGTGTTTACCAATGACCAAATTAAAAACGTTTTTAACTAATCAGTGCTATATTACATTATCTACTACATTTGTTGCCAAACAGAGAGCTTCTGTGAATGGAAATGGCCGCGTTCAAGAATCGATGCGATTGCCTATCTAAGAAAGCTTCCTATCCATATAGGTTTCTGATCAAGCAAAACCGGAAAGGTTAAGGGTAGGTTTACCTTGCATTTTTATGTTAGAGCGTTGACTGATTGTTACGTTATTTTGTAATTTGTGAAGGTAATTTGTTGAAACTTGGCTTTTTTGGTAATAAATCAATATACGCACATACGTATATCATTAAAAATTATAAAAATATTAAATTCAATACTTTTATGAAGAGAAGAAGTGATATATTTTTTTATAAAATAGGACTCAATTGTTCAAAATATAGGGCTGCTATTACAATACATTTTTTATTATTTTTTTTTGGGTTTATGGAAGTAGTAAACATGTTTTAGGGATTAACCCTTAAAAAAAAAAATACTTGGGAAAAAATCATGTGAAATTGTTGAAATTATATCACTTTTAACAAACGTTTTCCAGTATAACTTTTACATTTTTCATTTTTTTCCGATGAAGTAAAAGAAAGATTATAGAATATGAATTCAGGCATACAGTGAATCCTTTTGAATTCATTTGTAGCTTGTTAAACAGGGTGTTTTAACAGAAAAATTGCAATATTAACATTTTTTAACTTCAAAGCCATGGGCTTCCCAGGTTTAATTTTAATATTTTTGATGTTCATTCCTATAATTAGTCTTTTTCTCATTAAAAATATCAATTTAACATTTCAAGATGTGCAATGTTACTGTGAAAAAAAGAAGAACCTTTACAGATTTAAATTATTTTTATTATTTTTTTTTGATATTAGATTCAATTAATTCATTAGTTTTTTTTATATAAATTTTCGAAAAAAGGTCTTTTTTGCGTTTTTATACCAAAAAATTCTTTCCACACGCACACAAAGAAGTTTGCAGTTTAGCAGAAATCCACTGCAGTAACAGCGCCAACTCTCTTTGGTCTTTCTCCAAAACCTATATCGCACATGCGCTCTTATATATTATTTTGTTCTTGTTTTTTGTCGTTATGAATGAAGTTTTTTTTTCTTTTTCGATTTCTCATCTCGCGACATAAACAGAATATTATAAAAAAAAAAATAAATTGCACATTTGTGTAGCTTATCAGTTGTGTTTTTTTTTTTTGTTGACTAAATATAGAGAGAGAAATATAAAAAGCGTTGAAAACACAATGTTTTTTTAGCTGGGTAGACATGAGAATGTGTTATTGGAGAAATTAATTGGAGAAATAAAGGACAATGGGCAAAAATGTATGGAGCGTGGGCCCAGCACCAATAAGAACGGCCTTCATATCGTATATAGGTACATGTTTATGCATTCATTATCCGTTAACCGTTTGTCCAAATTCGCTGTGCGACAAAAGTTATTTAATTTTGGTTAAAATGAGTTTTTGGGGTCACAATTCCTTTTTTCCATAGTTTTTCTTTAATATTTTGAGTATTTTTCGCTAAATTAAAGCTATTTTTTGGAATTAAGTTCTTTGAACCCATGACACACCACCTAAATTCAGATTTTTAAAATTATGTTTAGGGGTCGCAAGCATCAATTTTATGCAAAAAGCAGTTTTTGGAGTATTTAAATTCTAAAAAGACAGATATTGGTTTTTAAATTATATTTTTGATGTCAAAATCATCTCTGGAAAACAACAAACAAACATCAATTTATATCTTATTTATCGTAATAAAAATGGGTATTATTTTCAAGGTTTTAAATTGCAACTCGTAAAAGTTGTAAAAATTGGACAAAACAAACCACAAAACCAAGCACAAACCACCTATTAGGGGTGAATTTTTTTTTAACTTATTATTTAACTTGAAGCTCGATTCACAATGCGACGTGAAAACGTGATGAAAGCGTGACGTGAATCGCTGTCATTTTTTTCTAGATATAAAATCGTTCCCCAATTCACAATGCGATGAGTTTCTTGACGACGTGTTTTTTGACAGCGTTAAATTATTTATTATTTTTGTTCTTGCTGTGCAGTGTGCATTCAAAATAATGAAAAAAATCAAACTGAAATTACTTTATTTATTTAAATATTGTAATTGTGTTTGTCCATTGGGCTGGTGAAATGATTTTCGGCAAAAAATGCAAAGAAATTAAATCAATACAACATCATAATATTGTCAACACAAATAGATGTAGAAATATAATTTCAATGTCAACAAAATTTATATTTATTTTTGTTAATTTACACTCATCTGGTGTTTTCTTTATTCTTGTCTACAATTTCACAAAATTCACCATCAGTCAAATATAAAAAAAAACACAGCACAAAACAACTGGTTTTGGTTTAAAAACTAATCCTTATCTGGGAGCAGAGTGCGAAGAAAAACTTAATGAATTGAAAATCAAATCGGAAGTGAGCGTGAGCGACGAAGAAATTCATATTTTTAGAAAAAACTGCAAAAGTTTTAATATTAAAATAATAAAAGAATTACAGCAGAAAGTGCTAAAAAATTTAAAAATTCTCAAACGGATCAGCATGCTTTCCGTCGACACATGCCTTTCGCAAAACAAAAGCTCATTGCTTCCAGTTCTAAAAGAGATGAATGCTGAGCCTGATTCCAAAGAAAAGATTTTAAGCCAGTGGAGCAATCTTTGTTTCATAAAATAGAAAACACAAAAGAGACAGTGCCTTTCTGGTGCGAAGTTTATTCGTATAAGGATGCCAGTGGAGAAAATCCATTTAAAGAGTTGGCGAAGTTTTCTATATCAATATTGGTTTTGCCAATTTCCAATGGAGAAGTAGAAAGAATTTTTAGTCAATTAAATTTGATCAAAACGAAACAAAGAAACAAATGCAGGTGTGTTATATTTGGTATTTTGATATTTGACTTTTTTTTTACTAGAAACAAAATTTTCAAATATTTGACATTTTCTTTGACTTGATTTGGAAGAGACAAATATAGTCAACAAGTCAGATTTGACTTTATTTGGAATTTCGACTTGGCAACACTGGTATACACATTCACACAGCAAGATAATGGATGAACAACGTTGTATAAACAGGTTTTTTTTATGTCTAGTTAGGTAGATTTGTTGTTGTCTTTTGTATATGGTTCGAATTTTAAGAAGCAAGTGTGTATTTCCAGTCGAACCATCGTAAAAAAGGGCTTGGCCTTGCTTTCATCCGCACGGTCTGTTTTTTGTTCATGAATCGATAGGGGCTTTAAAGAAAAGCTTAACCCTAGATTTGCACCACGTGACAACTTTTTTTACCAAAGTAATTCGTAAAAACGTACTTTTTGACTTTTTTTTTTTGATTTTTGCAAATATCTCGGCTCCAGTACATTGCACAGTAAAAAATTTAAATAAGTTTAGTTTATAATAAAATTATCTAGCATGTTATGTTAAGTTTTTTTTGTTTGAACGAATAAGTAAAAAATTACCGATAGTTTTAGTAATTTTCTTGTGGTTTTTAGACGGGTTTTCGTTATTATTTCGAAAAAAGCTTATATTTTGGTTAGTTTTTCTTTTGTGCTTTGTCTAGCTGTTGCTATTCCCTACATTGAGCTCTTAACTCCAAACGGGAGCCGGGAAATATATGAATGAACACAGTCAAGTCGGAGCCCCCCAAAAAAGATATTTTCTGTATTTTACGAATATCTTGGAAAAGTAAAAAATGAAAAAAAAATATTACTTATTAGAATATTAGATATTGTTTAAATAAATAAATATTTTTTTTTAACAAATAAATAAAAATAAACAGCTAGTTTTAGTCAGTTTTATTCATTTTTTTTTAGTTGACCAAATGCTTTTGAGTTATAATTTTGATAAAGGCTTGTGAATCGGCTTAGTTAAAAACTAATTTTAAGTCCTTTAAATTTCTTAAAATTAAAAAAAAATAGCTCCCTACTACATATTAGAGCTGAGCAATGAATGAATGAATGAATGAATAAGGGCAAGTCATACAAAAGAAACCTTTTCTGTATAATAAATAAATAGTACAGTAACTATATATGTTCATTCACGTATGCGTCAAATCTGGTATTTCTGATTTTTTGCTGAGTTTTCAGGATATTGGCCTAGTAAATAACCTAAGTTTTCGACCGCGATCAGAAACACCACTATTTTTTCGCGCTGTTTTCAGTTATTGGTGATTTTAGTCCTAAATAATTAACTTTAAATAAAAGCATTGTTATACAATTCAAAGTATCTTAATTTGCTTCATTTTGAGACCAAAACCAACTCTGTAGACCCAATGGTTTCCAAAATACAACAATTCAAAATTTAGCGATAAAAAAATGTATATAAAAATTAGTGTTATCAAACAGTATAATGGCAAATAAAGAATGGTTGACATAAATACATCAAAGCACTGGAGCGTGTAGACTGGGCCAAAATAATAGGTCAACCATACCGGAAGGGGGGTCTATATACCCCCGTTAAGATGGGAGGGGCAATTGTGTACAAAAATGACTTAAGGAAGAAACAACACTAGGGCTTTTTTATTGGTAAGTGTATACGCAGCGCAGCAAAATTTTACACTGTAAACAACAACAAAGGAAAAGTGCGGCTACTTCATTATCGTGTTATAACTTTGTTTTGTTGTGTTTAAAAAATATCTAATATTTTTTAAACATTCCAAAACAATGTAATAACACGTTATGTCGTATCCGCACTTTTCCCTTGTTGTTGTTTACAGTGTAAAATTTTGCTGCGCTGCGTATACACTTACCAATAAAAAAGACCTACTATTGAAAAATAATGGTAACACGCACAATATTCTTCTATAGCTTATCTTGAACCCAGAAACCCATTCTTGAATTTTCTTTTTAAATAAAGTTATTTTAATCGATACTTTTTGAGAAATTAATTTCCAAACTCAACATTCTGAAAACATTTCGGGGGGGGGGGGGTTTAAACTGAAAACTCAAAAATTAAGAGTGAAATTGTATGGCGAGGATGTTGAATTCATACATTGCGGGGGGGGGGGGGGTTCTAACCCCAAACCCCCCCCTGCGTTCGCGCCTGTACAGGTACATTTTGCAAAAAAAAAAAAAACAAATACAAATTCTAAATACGAGTACCTACTTAGTACTTTCATAGGAGCAAAATGCAAGTTTATAAAAAAAACTCGCTAAAACAAACAAAAGCACCGTGTCCTTTTTCATAAACATCATTCATAAACATCTGAATATCAAAATAACAAACACCTCTTATTGGTCACCCCTATATATACATAGGTAAATAAATTTCTTTCATAAATATACCTTAGAATAGATACGAGTGCCCACAGGTTTTGAGTCTAAATTTGATTAAAATAACGCTAATTTTAATATTGAATTATGAATTTATTGAGACACCAAATATTTTTTTTGTAACCCACTACCCACCTACTGTGTACCTGCTCATGATTCAAAATAAGAAAACAATGCATTATAATAATTACCTTCCACAATTCTTTTTTTTTAAATGATATTTCCTTTTTTTTTAATCCGAATATTTGGGATTGTCTTTTATTGTGCGGCATTTTGTAGCCTTGAACAAAACGAATCGAATGAAAATGGTCCGTCACAAATTGTTTTGGTATGAATTGCTCATGTTTTAATCAGCTGATTAAAATTCAAATTTTCACAAATCTATTGTTGTTTTTTTTTTTCAAATGCACAAAACTTTGTGACGACACTTTTGTAATTTTTTTTTTGTCGTACGTATTTTTGAATTCACTGCGAATATCAAATTTTTAAAAATCACCATCAAGTAGTATTCAATTCATTGAAAAATAAAATCATACTGAAGAAACATTTGTATAGTTCACGAAGTGCATGCGAGATTTATTTTTTTGCAAAGTAAAGGTGAGAAAATAATCCAGAAAAAGATAATGCATTACCCCATTCACTGCTTTTCTTTTACCACCCTCCCGCGCAATATTAAGGTGAAATCATCGAACTTATCCAAAATACTTACATAAGTGCTATGACACATTTAAATCATTCCCGCTATGTTAGCCACCACAAGCGAAAAAAAACAAGAACAAAATATATGAGCGCACATGTGCTTTAATATACCTCTACTTCTTTATCCACGTTGACTCCTGCCACGATATGAAACATTCATAATAATATCATGACCTAACGCAAATTGCATAAAAAACAATCATGATTCTTGACTGAACCAAAAAATATCTACCTACATATTCTGCCCTAGGGAGGTTTCCGTCGGAGCGGAACTTTTTTTGTAACGCTTACTCCGTCGGAGGTTCAAATAACATTCGAGATAACCTTCAGCGGAAAGAATAGTTAACAATGCGGCGACGCATTGATTTGATGTGCGTCAGATTTAAGATTCTCATAGAGATCGACAAAAAAACCAAAAGTAAATTATGATATATCGTTACTGAGGGATGCATTTCCTAGTATATGACATGTAAGTGTGTCAATATGCCGGAAAATTATACGTTGGAGCTAATTAAAAAAAAAAAAAACCTGCACCGACATTAATATTTGAAAAAAATATCGAATTGGTAAATATCGATGTTTGTTTTGTAATCGTCATCTCTATGTTAAAACAGAACAGATGTTTAATGTTGTCAAAAAGTGTAAAACTTTTTTATCTTATCAAACAAATAAGAATATGGATAGTGTCGCTTTATTTTTGGAAGCTGAGTCTAGGGAAATAAGGGCACAGAATCAGGAAAAAAGACGGATATTAAGGAACAATGGTAAAATAAAAGATCTATCTAATGCAGCGTAAGTTACTTTATTCTTTATCTAAGATCTTATTTCTTGGAAATTCACAACTCACTTACAGATTTAAAAAAAACTTTCGACTTAATAAGCCTGCATACGAGTATGATGATTATCGCTCTGATGCCGTGAATCCAGAGCATAGGCTAGCAGAATGCTTAAGGTTCTTTGCTGAGGGAAACTACCAGCATGGAGTAGGGAAAGATTTCCAATCTGCTATTGGCCAAACAACTTTTTCGAGTATCCTCAAAGAAACACTGGATATAATGGAACATACTTTATGCAAGAACTGGATATCCTTAAAGATGTCAGAAGAAGAAATTCAGCGGTCCAAAATGTCTTTTTTTTTTTGAAACGACAGGCTTGCCGGGAGTCATTGGGTGTGTGGATGGCACTCATATTCAAATAGTTGCCCCCATAGAAAATAAGCATCTATTTCTAAACCGCAAGGGACATTTCAGTCTCAACCTTATGATTGTAATAATCTCAAGCTGAAATGAAATTATAGTTACTCTTATTCATTTCTTTTGGTTCGTTGAAGATTTGCGACTTTAAAATGAAGATAAGAGCTGTAAATGTTAATTATCAAGGAGCCAATCACGACTTTCATATCTGGGCTTTGAGTCCAGAACGTCGTTTTTTGAACGAAGCTTCTTAAGTGGTGGAAGATGAAGTTGGTTGCTAGGTGCGTCAATTTATTTCCAACAACTATATTGTTCTAATTTTCAATTTAATAAGGTGACTCGGGGTATGCATTAGAACCGTGGCTAGTGACACCATACCGAACTCCCAGGACAAATAGCGTTGAGAGCTGCTTCAATATATCTCACAAAGGTGCAAGCAATATAGTTGAACGAACTATAGGTTTATTAAAAAACAGGTTCCGGTGCTTATTAGGTGCTCGACAACTGCACTACAACCCATTAAAAGCCGCACAAATTGTTTATGTGTGTTGCTGCTTACACAACATATGTCTATACTTTGATAGTGATTACGGTAACATAGAAAATGTGGATAGTATAGAATCAGAAGGATATCAGGAACCCGCACAAGGTTCTCCAAGCTTCCTTCGCAACCAGGCAGCTGTGATTAGAAATGAAATTGCGGCACAATTCTTTCAATAAATTTATAAGAAAAATAAATAACAAACACAAACAAAACTTAATTTAATTCATGTATGTAGGTACATATAAACAAAATGACTAGCCTCCTTGGCGTTTATGATTTTATGGATTGAGATCTGGGCCCCATTTCTTAAGACTACATTTCACAAATAACAAATGATTATTATTATTGAATAATTGCAACATTACTCTTGTTTTTGAAATCTCAAGTTCAAGAATTTTGGCCTTGATTTCAAGTTTGCTCATTGCAATTTTTCGCATTTCAGCATTGTGAAATTGCATCTCCTTAAGCTTTTTTTTCAATTTCACACGTATCTTTCACCGATCTATACACCCTTTTGAGATGTACTGCTGAGTCTTGTAAAGTTTTAGCTGTGTCCCGCAAGATATTTATTGTGTCCTGTATTGCTTTTGTTGTGGCCTGAAGAGAAGTTTTCACATGGTCGTGATAAGACGACTGATTTTCGACCTGCTTCCTAAGAAGTTGAATAGACGACAAAGACTTTCGTCGGCAGTTTGATGAAGCGTTTCTTTCACCTTCGTGGTTTTCTGCATCTACTTCAGTTGTGTTTGGTGATGATGGTTCACTGGCTGCTTGTTCATTACCTGTTCCAAACGATTTTGCTCCAATGCCATTAACAGACTCGTTGGTATTTATTAAGGCAATGACAGCTCCTCCAAGGGTGTGAATGATTTTTGTTTGTGGGGACCAGGCGCGAACGCAGGAAATTTCGGGCGGGGAGGGGGGGGTTTGAACAAATTTCGGGGGGGGGGGTTTAAACTGAAAACTCAAAATTAAGAGTGAAATTGTATGGCGAGGAAGTTAAATTCATACATTTCGGGGGGTGGGGTGTTTCATAGTGTCGGACAAATGTTCCGAACAGCTGTCTGAAGGAATACCTCGAAGCAAAAATCCTCCGATTCGTACAAAATCGGAGAATTTTCCGCTCCGACGGATACCTCGCTAGGGCAGATTATGTACCTACCTATACATACACTCCATCAAAAAAAAATCAGTGCACATCCATGAACAGTTTTTTTATTCTGCCTGTGATGAGATGAGAGATCGAAAAAGAAAAAAAGACTATTTTATGAAAAAAAGTCTGTAAGCGGGTGGGCGGTATTTCTTTTGCAAAGAGAAAAAGAGAGTTTGTTAGCGCTGATATTGCAGTGGAGTTCTTATGAACTATAAACTTCTTTGTGTGCGTTTACTGAGCATTTTTTGTTAAAAAACCCAAAATAGGTCACTTTTCAAAAATTTAAATTAAAAAATCCATAATTATGATAACTTTTTTGTTAATTAATTCACGTTGAAAAAATAACGAAAAAAAAATAAGAAAAAAAAAAATAAATAGGGTTAAGACTCAGCCTTCATTACAACAAGATTGAAAATATCGACCTATTAAATTGCAATTTTAGGTGTCAAAATAATTTTTTTTAAAAACTATAGCTCCCTTAATAAATACATAAAATTGTCATGAGAACAACATTTATATTTTTTAGAAATACACAGAGCTTTTTATTTCAGAATAATTAAAAAAAAAACAAGGTATTTAGGAGATGTTTGGTTTTATCACCTGTGAAACATTTTATTTTTTTTAATGATGTCAACAGATGCATAAACATTCAGTTTACTATTTTTTGTTTCTTTTATTAAAAATAAAATAAAAATGTGGAAACTAGAGTTGCAAACGTAAGTTAAAAGACATATATTTTCACGTTATTGAAAATATATTTTTAGATAGAAAAGTAAAAAAAATTTTTTTTGGAAAATTTGCTTCAAATATGCACCCATTATTGCATTAAAACAAAGAAGAAAAAAATATAAAGTTGAAAACCACGCCATCCAGACGAAAAATAAAAATTCATTCTAAATTTGACTAAAACTTAGAACTAAACATTTTCCCATAAAAGTTGTAATATATTTTCTTATATAGTTTTAAGAATGAGCATACGTGAGTATATTTATTATCTCTACAGAAATGTATATTTTATTGAGTTATCTTTTAAAATGTAAACGTTATATAACAATGAGTTAACGAACTACTGTCAAAATGCTAGGGAAACCTACCCTTAATAACTTAGAAGGTCGCTTGATGTGAACCTTATCAAAAAATGATGAACAATTTAAAAAAATGATATGCCCTACTACGGTTGTCAATTATCAATTGAGAGCTGATAAATATTTTACTCAGATTTTGAATAAATTTAGCTTTTGACAACAATTCAGCGGACTAAACTCATGATAAATGTAGATGTGAATTATAAATTCTAGAATTCTGGTTTATAAAAAACTTTCATTATTTAATTTGTTTCATTAGGCGTGTTTTGTTTCAACTTACAGTTAAGACTATATAGTCTTAAAAAATATTTTAATTTATACTACAAAACAACAACAGTTCAGTGTGTACACAAAATATTTTATTGAAAAATAAAATAAAATGCTATAGCAACGAGGCTATCGTAAGACCGGATATTTAACCAGGCTTGCGATAGTTTCCTTGCTATAGCATTTTGTTTTATTTTTCATTAGATTCAATCGAATATTTTGTTGTTGTTTTGTAGGTAATATTAAAATATTTTTTAAGACTATACAGTCTTGACCTAAGGACAAACAAAACACACCTATTATACAATATGTATATTTCGAATTCGTGGTTGACTTTAAAAACAAATAATCACAACTAAGGCCTAGTACATACATCCAAGCAATATTATAAAATGACATGGATTTTTTTTGTGACAAGGAAGAGCCAAACATAAAACAATCCTTATATTTTTGATAAAACTTGATAGTGATGAGCGACAATCGTAAAACAAACGATCTTATTAGTTCAGTAGTTTAACTTATAAATGGTATAAATGTACAAATGTGTAAATGATATAATGGTACAATACGAGCGTTGATAAGGAAATAGATAAAGAACAAACATAAGTTATTCATAATATGTTGGGCACATTCACAATAACTATTTAACACTTTCTCTCAACGCGATTTTTCTTACTTCATTAAATGTTATCAAATTCAAATTTCATTGAGTTTACTTCAATTTAATTAACTAAAAAGAAAATGGACTTTTTCTAAGATACAAATCCTAGAAGTTTACAAAATTTATGATGCTTTACTTTTTGTAGATTTTTAGTCAAAACATCAGCCAACATTTCATCAGTTGGAATATAGTTAATATTTATATCGCCCCTACTGTAGACCTCTCTGATATGTTGGTATTTGATGTCAATGTGTTTACTTCGTGGATGATGTACAGGATTCTTTACGAGCTGCTGTGCACTTAAGTTATCTCCATGTAAAGTTATATATGACGCAGCAAACACCGCACCACCAAGTTCACAGACCAGTCTTTTCAGACAGACAGCTTCTTTTACAGAAGCCGAAAGAGCCATATATTCTGCTCCAGTGCTGCTCAATGCCACGGTTGATTGTTTTTTGGACTCCCAAGATATGGCAGCACCACCAAGCATGAAGGCGAACCCAGTATATGACTTTCTATCTGCAACGTCACCACCCCAGTCAGCATCAACAAAACCTTCTAGTTGTTGACCTTGACCTGTAGAAAAATAACTCAATTTATATTTAAACGTGGAGTTTAAGTACCTCAACAGATGTTTAACTGCTGTAAAGTGCTCTTCATGAGGGTCCACATTAAAACGCGCCAACTTGTTGACTGAGTGAATGATATCTGGCCTCGTCGATATTGCCAGATACGTTAACGAACCAATTATTGATTGATACTGCTCTCGATTTGACCGCTTACAGCTCTCGTCCTTACAGCCAAACTGCTTACTAGCTTTCAAAGGCGTTTGATTTTCTCTGCAACACTGCCTGTTTCTCGAAGTAGATCCCATATAAGTTGACTTTGACAAATTGAAATTGGACCAGTTAAACCCTCACGACATATCTCAAATCCGAGAAAATGATGCAAAAGTCCATTGTCCACGACTTTAAATTCATTCTGTATTTGACTCTTTATTTCATTAATTGTACTTTCGGTCACACCAGCCTAAATCAAGTCGTCAACATACACGGCAATAATCCTCAAGTCACCTTCACTATTGATAACATAGACACATGATTCACTGCTGCACTGTCGATATCCAATTTTCTTAAAAACTGCATCCAGCTTCTCGTTCCATGCTCTCCCCGATTGTTTCAATCCATATAAAGCTTTTCGCAATTTCAAAACTTTTTCGGGATTATTTTGGTCGACAAAATACTCCGGCTGCTTCATGTATACGTCCTCCTGAAGATCCCCATTCAAGTATGCCGACGAATCGTCCATTTAATGAAGCATAAACTTTTTCTCCACAGCTAAAGCTAAGAGTATTCGAATCATGGTATACCTCACCACGGGTGAAAAGGTTTCGTTGTAATTTATTCCGAATCTCTGAGCAAAACCTTTTGCCACCAACCGGGCCTTATACCTCTGCAACTTGCCATTTTCACCTTTTTTTAAGATTAAATACCCACCTACAACCTATGGGTTTCCCGTCAGGAAGATCTACCAAGTCCCATGTTTTGTTGGATATTAAATACTGGTATTCTTCATTAGCTGCTATTTTCCACATTGCAGATTCCGGTAATGACAAAGCCTCTGCCATTGTCTGTGGAACTACAGGAGTTTGTTCGGTGCACATGTTATTTAACACATTATACTGCTTCCTAGGCCTTCCTGGCTTGCCTGTTCTGATAATTTTTGGCCTTCCTTTGCTAATAAACGTTGGAGTGCTCGCCCCTTCTCCCTCGCTGCTTGTTTAAGACCTTTTACGTTTAGGATAACTTTCTGGCCTTGATAGGGTCTGCTCTTTAACAATTTCATCTTTACTTGCGTCGTTTTCCAGCTGCTGCTTTTGCTCAAGAAACTTTCATCATCGTGTATCTGCTCACATGCTCCTTCCTGCCCGCTCGAGTTTGTATGTTTCGTGTCATGCTCAATTTCCTGGTCACACTGCTCCTTAACCTGATGCTCCACATAATTATCAACCTGCTCCTCAGTTTCAACATCATCTATTTCTAGCAAATCGAATCTCGGTCCATCCAAAACATTATCTGAGTCACCTTCAATAAACGAGACATCTCTCCGCTCAACAACTTTTCTGCTAAACTTGTCAAAAAGTGGATAATCCTTAGAATCCTACCATGAGATATTCCTCCCCTTTTGGCTAAAATTTAGAAAGCGATTTGGATTTGTTTGGAGCTATATCCGTGAAACCAAAAACCCTGAGATGTCCAACATCCGGCTTTCGATTGCTCCAAACTTCTTGTGGCATAACGTTGGTTAGAACTTTCGTAGGACATCTGTTTCTCAAATTTACAGCCGTGTTGACCGCCTCAGCCCACAAATTTTCATCCAGCCCCGACTGCAGAACCATGCACCGCGCCATCTCCACAATCGTCCTATTAGCCCTTTCTGCGACTCCATTCTGTTGTGGAGTGTAAGCAACAGAAAATCCCACATTTCTCAAGGAAATTCGCAAAAACATGGCTGCAGTACTCAGAGCCGTTATCACTGCGTAAAGTTTTTATGAATTTTCCTGTCACACGCTCTACCATTACCTTGAATTTTTGGAAAACTTCGAATACTTGATCTTTCGTCTTTATGAAATAAACGAACACCTTACGTGACTTATCGTCAATGAACGTTACGAAGTACCTTGCACCCCCTAAAGACACTTTTCTCATCGGCCCACACACATCAGTATGGTCGAGTTCCAAAACATGCTGCGATCTCGTTGACGACTCGTGTGGAAAAGGCTTAACACAAATTTTCCCTTTCATGCAAATTTTACATTGACAATTTTCGGGACCAGCTCCTAACGAAAACCCACTGACCATCTGGTTGGCATAAACTTTGTTTAGGCTTTGTACATTTAGATGCCCGTATCTATCATGCAACTTCTGGAAATTGCTTAGGTTTGAGTTGCATGCATATAGAATCTCATTTTGGAAACACTTAAAAACAAACAAGTCATCGTCCAAACTAGCGTTTAAAATAGTTTCACTTTTCTGTTTGATTTTAGCTAAGTTTTTTGTGAATTCTACAGTGCACCCGTTTTCTATAGCTTTGCTAACGGACACAAAATTAGCTTTCAAATTTGGAACAAACAGTACATTTTGCAACCTCAGCTCGCATAATTCCGTATGAAGAATAACCGTACCGATACCGGTGGGAGTAATGTAGTTGTCACACGCTAGCTTTATTTTTTCATTACACTCACGCATAGAGGTAAACGACGATTTATTACAACACATGTGTGAAGTTGCACCGCTATCCATACACCAACAATGCGGGCCAAGTACATTGTTGTGGGAGGCCGAAAGCATAGAGAAAGAAGCAACGGGTTTATTGCCATGACGTTTCTTTGGTTCTGGACAATTTGCAGCGAAATGCCCCCTTCCCGCAATTGAAACACTTTCCCATGGACCTCTTTTTATTGGCAAATTTAGAATTATGCCCCGCTCGCGCTGCATAGGCGTGTTGATCGAACACCACTTCATCTTTCCCTACCTGTTCCCCTTTCTCCTTTCGCCGATCCCCCTCTTCTAACAGCTTTACTTTCAGGCTACTCATCTTTGGCAACACATCGCGAGATTCCATAGCTACCACGATGTTATCTAACGATTCGGGGAGACTAAAAAGAAAAATAATGACCATTAATTAGTCGCTAATTGAAAAATCTATCTCTTTGAGTTTTTCGACAACACTTGAGAATCGATTAACATATTCGGACATGCTTTCTTTTTCTCACAACAACAACTGTTTGAATAACGCGATTTTTCTGGCTGGACCACGTGGTTGATGAAATGCCTTTAAATTGTCCCATGCCAATTTCGATGTTAGACAATTTTTTACATTATTTACTTAAGAAGGTTTTATATTTAAAATTATAAAGGCAAGTGCTTTACCATCTTTACTGCCCCATTCTAGTTTCTCCGCAGCACTCAAAGTCTCTTCCTTCACTACACTACCATCGACATACGACCACAAGCCTGATATTATGAGCACACTTTTCATTTGAACAGCGTAATTTTGGTCATCTAATTTATCTATCTGATAAAGAGACGAACTCATATTTATCAATTTAAAGCTACCTGAACTTAATTCCAAAAAAAAAAATGAACCGTTTACTTTACTAAGCGACAACTCTGGGCCCATAACCTGATGAGCGGCAATCGAAAAGCAAACGATCTTATTAGTTCATTAGTTTATTAGAGACTAACTTATAAATGGTATATGTAAATGTACAAACGGCAAATGATATAATGGTACAATATGTCAAACAAAAGGATGAGCGTTGATAAGGAAATAGATAAAGAACAAACATAAGTAATTCATAATATGTTGGGCATATTCACAATAACTATTTAACAGATAGATGTTTCCCGTCATTTTGAGTTCACTTCGCATTGAGGAATACACTAGGCTCAATTGCCACAAACGTTGTCTGTCATACTAGGAACCTACCAATAATCAAATTTAGTAACGACTTAAATATTTAGATAAAATGGACCACAATTGTATGGGCTCTAAATAATAAACCAACCATGACACGACTTAAATATTTAGGTGGACCCTAAATAATGAAAATAATAAACCAACCATGATACGACTTAAATATTTAGGTGGACCCTAAATAATGAATATTACATGGTATGGACTCTAAAATATGAAACATAACATGTATGGTTAATTTTTTTTTATCCATACCATTATGGTATATTTTCCTCAAATATTTAAGTCGTTACTAAATTTGATTATTGGTAGGGCCCATAATGTAAAAGAGAGGGCTCATTAATTTGTTCTTAGACATGTATAGGCACTTCATAGCTTGGTCTTAAATAATTTGAAAACTACTCGCGTATATAACCTCTATTTATTGATCAAAACCCATTTTTATATATGTAATATTATATCCACTTTAGGAAATACATATTTCCTGCCTTTTTTAAATAGATACTAATATTTATACAAATCCTCTTTCAAAACTTTATTGTGCGTCCATTAAGACGAATTACATTCTAAGTTAATTAACGATTAACTCCTTCAAAATTATGGGTTACGTGGCAGCTCTTTAATAAGTAATCTAAATAAGTGCTATTAGAGACGTTTAATTTACAAAATGTTGCCATGTTTACCCTTTTATCCATTTAAACGCGTTCTTTTTTCACAGACATTAAATCCCCTCTCTATTTTATGTAATTAACTTTCATAGCTAATCATTCTTTTGTTGTTTGGTTTTTTTTTGTTGTGTCGGAATTCAAATCTGAAAATAAGAACCTATAATGCAGGGATTTTAGTTTGGAAAAACTTTTTAACTATAGGTATAATAGGAGTATTCGAGAGAAATACTAACTTTTCGAATTAAATTATCCCAAAGGCGTATAATGTCATTTGTAGGGTTAATTTGTGTACCTATGGTAAGCGTTATGATTATACTTGTGATGATTTTGCGAGATGTACCTGTACATATCTACTGCCACTGTTGAATAAAAACTTTCGAATTAGATTACATAATGTACTAAGGTACTGGTAGGTATACACATTCTTATTATAATATTTTTATATTATTACTCTTTTAATTTTTAGACTAATGATTTGATATAGATAAGAAAGATAAATCAGGTCATCTTTTGTATTCTAAATAAGATCATAGGAAAATAAGGAATGTTTAACCAGACTGGAATACAAAAATCGTCGATATAACGATCAACAAAAATCGTTTAACATTTTTGTACCCGGCTCGAATTCTAAGTTTCTGTCTAGTTTTGGCAAGGCCCTAGTAAGTTTTCAGTATAGGGAAAATCTAGATGAATAAAACTGGTCAGATACTTTGCAAGTCCTTGCTGGACTTCAGTACCATACATTTAGACGAGTGAAACTTTTCAAACACTCGTGAGGCCCTACCTAGTAAAAACTTATTGGATATATTCCAGTACCCCATCAGGAATGTCTGTTGTATGTACACCAAAAACAAACATTTTATAAGCACCGTGCAATATCAGTATCATACGACTCTTTTTCTCACTTTCCTTTGTCTTCTTTTACATATCACACTTTTTAGTATGGGTGTGAGAGATCTTTAAAAACTTGTTCAAAATTGTTCTATCTAAAAAGCAAATATATACCATCCTGTTCTATTCTATATGTATTTGTTATGCATTATGGTATGAAACATTAGAGTATGAAACTCTTTCACTTTCGACATTCAATTTTTGTATAGCGAGCAGGCCCAGTGGGTAGCGCATTGGGCTCACAAGCAGAAGACCGCGGGATCAAGTCCCACATAAGCCAACTTTTTTTTTGTTTGCCAAAGGTTCATAGTCGCCAAGGACCTTGTTCTAGCCTTTTCTAACCATTGCTAGCCCCTTGCCAACATCTGCAACATTTCTCAGCCTGATGGATTTTGCATTTAAGTGTCTCTCACATTCTTAAGCGAATTTGTCGCATTCCCACCTAGTTATTAGACTTGTAAGGACTTATTTTGTGTTCTAACTAGGTACTTATTCTGTTTGTGTGCAAAATATTTAAGCTTGCAAATATAAAGAAAATTAGCACAGTTTGGATCGAACATGCCAATAAAAATGGCAAAACAAAATGAATTCCAAAGGCTCGTATAATCGAAATACTCATAGTAAACAGTTATAAAATGCAATTTTGTGCGAAATTTCATTGAAATTGACGTGATTTGATATGAAATCATTTTGAAATTGGGTCCTTTTAATTGTGGTACTGTGGAATTTTGAAGATGATTTTGGTAAAATATTCCAAAACTGTGCAATTTCTTTCAGTGTGGACATATTATTAGGACCACAAACGTTCGCAATTTTTTAGTAGCCCGTAGCGTAATGGTTAGTGCGTTCGACTGTCTGGCTGAAGGTCTGGGATCGCTTCGCAGCCTCGTCCACCTAAAAAACTAAACAGTTTTTTTTCAGGGCTACTGCCTCTTGCGAGGAATTGACAAATCGTCCAAGAGTATCACTTGTCACGAATAAGTGCTTCTCGTCTAGCCGTTCGGATTCGGCATAAAATTGTAGGTCTCTTCCATTCCAGTCGAAAGGCGCACACAGGAATGGTTGCGAGTTGTTAGTCACTAGGCCCTGGTTCTTCATGAGCCGTTGTGCCACCCGATTTATTTATTTTTTAACGTTCGCAATTGCAAGCAATTTATTATCCTGGCTACAAATTTTTCCTCTTGGACCAATAGAAATTGAGATATTTGGATTTCAAAAAATAAAGGCGTTGAAATGAAGGGGGTGGAGCCCTGGGGACTCATACTCCAATTTTATTGTTTTTTTTTTTTACTTTTACTTTACTTCTATGCATTTGTTTTCGATTTGCCGAAATCTGGACAAATTGTGAATGTAAGTCGAATTTGATATTCGAATGTACCAATACAACTAAAAATTTGATTTTAAATCTGTACAGCTAATTTCACCAAAAAATGTATGGCAGTGCTAATGTATACCTATGATTCCATTCCTCTCCAACTTTATATTTTATACAAGAACGCTATATCAAGTAACTAATATGTAGAATGTTTTAAGCGGCATATACACTGTTCAAATATTTACTTGTCATGCTTGTGAGAGTACATTAGTAAATTCTTTTTGACGTTGCATGATACACACATCATGCATGAGACTTCAAACATTTTTTGTACTTTAACTTTTGAGGTGAATGGACTTTCGGTTCTGTTCCGATCTCCAATATTATCTTCGTTGCTTCATCGTAAAATACAATTTTTGCGGATTTTATCGTTTTATTTAGTTTAATTAATTACCGGAATACGATCCGCGACACACGATATAAAAGTATACTACTTAAGCTGCACATGCACACGTGATATATACATACATTATATCATTTAAACACTGTACCATTCGAATCCCACACACAGTATTGTAACTGAATACTTAGTTGCGGTTCTACGTTTGAAGATGCGGTTATTAAACTTTAAAGTGCTATAGTAAATAAACAATTGCTCGCACAAAAATTATGTTTGGGTAAAGATTGTATGTGATAGTGCTTCCAACTACTTCTAGAAGAAGTGTGTTTCGAAAAAACACTAAACGAAAAAAGGTATTTGACTTTAAAAAAAAATGTGAATTCCACTTTTTTTTTTAAGTTGTTATAATTCGTTAAATACAAAAAATATACAAAAAATTAACATAGACAAATTTGCAGAACGTATGTTTCTCTACAAAAATACATTTTCAGTTTTTCGATAAACTCAAAAATACGGGTTTAATTCATGAAAAACAAAATCACTTTTTAAATCAAGATAGTGGCAACCCAGCAAGGGGTTTTAAAAAAACATATGGGGAAGCAATTTTTGTTTTGAGTTCGTTAGAGTATCATACAGAAAGCTTAACTCCAAGTTTTCGACCACTTGGAGTTAAGCTTTCTGTATGATACTCTAACGAACTCAAAACAAAAATTGCTTCCCCATATGTTTTTTAAAAAAATACCTTAAACGACTGGCATATTAGTTTTCAGAAAATAAAAAATGTTCTTATTCATGATCAAGTCTATCTGATTGAAGAAAAATCAAAACATTTTGATTTTGCTTCAAGCATACACACAATGAATACGTGTTTCATTTTAACTTATACACTCCCACGTGCTTGACAAGCATTTGAACAGTGTATAAGTTAACACGAAGTTTGACTCTACGGAAATGCTGACGATGCGTCTGGCTTGTTACGTAGAAAAACAACGAAATTAACAACTGTGGGAATGCAAAGTAGCATTAAGAAATAATGCAAGGTTGCATTTATGTATTTAGCAAGTAAGAAACAAATTAATGAAAAATTATTTTTAAGTTCAGTTGATAATTTGTATTGATTCAATAAAGGTCAGAGCAACGTGCTCTGAGAAAAAAAATATTTTTTTACAAAAAAGAATTGGTGTTTGATTAACTGGCGCCCAACCTGTGTGGCTTCGAACTATACGCGTTTAATTTGTGCTAACCATTGACATTAATTTACGTGACATTTTTATCCTGTGCAGAAAAATACGTGTTTGAATTGTGCTAACCATTGCCGTCTTACCGCGTATTACTTCTAATTTGTGAAAAAAAATCGCAACTTCGTAAGCGAGTGACAAAAGCAAATCCAAGAAAAGAGGCCCCCCAGTAAGCCGATAACCAAGGACAAAAAGGAGCAGTCAACTGCAGCCGCTTGGATTAGGAATAGAACCACCAGAAATAATAAAAATTTGTTAATCAGCAACTATGAATCAACAATTCATCATATTATTGTAAGTTTATTGAATAATTTAAAAAAAAATTTTTTGTTGAAGCAATTTACAAAAGTAAAGTTATCAGGAAAACCAAATGAAACAAAATTAAAATTATTAAAAGAAATTTTTTTATTGTGAAAAAAAAAACTAAGCACAAAATAATAAAAAAGTGATTTCATTCTTTTTAAAGAATTAGAATAAAACTAAAATTTTAGCAAAAGTACCTTTTTAAGTTCATTAAAATTTAAAATCGTATGTTAAGAAAAAGTTTTGGGAAAATTTTCATTTCATCTGTATTTTTAAAGTGTAAACATATTGCTGCCTTTGTTTGTTTCCACCCTTTTTCCTCAATATTTTGCTAATTCTAATTTATTACCTTCATTTTACCCTTCTTTAAAATATGGCGAATCCAAATAATTTAATCGGACCCCCTGTTCACAATCAACCTCCTCCACCCGCTCCTCCGATTCAACCTGTTCTTAACCAAAATGATTTGGTTCAACTTATTACTAGACTAGTAAGCGAAACTCTACATATCCAGGGAAGACAGATTTTCAATTCTATTATGAACCCTGCAGCCGACATAAACAATGATATAGATCAACCAATTAATCTAGCAGATAATAATCTGAATGATTTGGATAAAATACCCGACGTGGTAAAAAGTTTGAGGGAATTTTCCGGACAAACACATGAATTTAATTCATGGAAAAAAAGCATCGACAGAATTCTTAAAATTTATGAGCACCTTAAGGGTACTCCAAGATACTACGGTATCTTATCTGTCATAAGAAATAAGATAACAGGACATGCTGACGTGGTACTCGAGTCCTATAATACACCCCTTAATTGGGAAAAAATATCCAAATGCCTTACTTTGCATTATGCAGATAAGAGGGACTTAGGCACCCTCGAATACCAGATGACTACTCTGGTTCAAGGTAATAACACGGTTCCTGAATTCTATCAAGTCGTGTATTACCATTTGTCTTTGATCCTCAATAAATTAGGATCAATCGAAATGAGTCAGGATTCTATGAATAACATGACTCAGTGCTACCGTGACAAAGCCTTAGAGATCTTCCTCGGTTACTCAGTATCAGAGAACCAGCAGATCTTCCCCAGGCTTTGCATTTATGCCTAAAGCTGCTAAATGTAGACTTTAGAGCACAACATGCTAATAATTCACAAAGTTCCAGCAGAAAAATGCATCAACAAGCACCTCCAGTTCCTCCTAGAAGAGAAAACTTTCAAAACCCTACGCCAATACCGGCTCCCAGACGTGAGTTTTATCCTCACTTACTGCATAACCCACGTACTCCTCAATCCCCGCAGTTTGATAGGGACGTGAAATACCAACCTAGATATCAACAGCATCAGCAGCCAAGAATCCCACCAAATCAACGACCTCTTCCACCGAAACCGATGTCAATTGATTACTCTCTAAAAACTCAAAAGGTGAACTACCAAAATAGACCAAGGAATCAACAATTTACTCAAAAACGTCAACATTCGCAACAAATGCACCCACCACAAAAGATGCAGCGCATCTATCATACTCAACCAGGTGATGACGAAAAATCTATGGAAGAATATGAAGCAGAAATTGCAAAAGAAGACCAAGAGTACGATGAATCCCTAGAAGAATACGTTGACCAAGAGGAGAACAACAACTTAGAACAACTAGAAGAACTAGACGACATTTATTTTTTAGATTAAAGTCCTCTTCGCTTCCCTTTTTCGAACACATTTCCAGAAGCGGTAGAGATATCCTTAAATTCCTTGTTGACACTGGGTCGAATAAAAATTATATTCAGCCTCGTCATATAAAAAATCCCATTCTTAATGAAAATCATTTCTATGCTAACTCTGTTGGAGGTAGCATCAAGATAACGCACCACTCACTTATTCAAATGTTTGGCCCTCAAACTGACAAAATTAAATTCTTCATCCTCCCCAGCCTTATTTCATTCGACGGCATTATAGGGCATGATACTCTAAAACAACTTAATGCCATCATCCATACAAAGAAGAATCATATGTCCCTTCAGCCTAGTTCCACTCACCCAAGAATTTCAATCCCTCTTAAACAGCATCTGTCAAATTTGTCAACAATATAAGAACTGATCACATGACTAAAAATCAATGCACCAAGCTTAAAAACATTATTCGTAAATGCCCAAATCTTTTTTCCGAACCAAATGAAAAATTGACCTATACTACAACTGTAAAAGGAGAAATTCGAACTACAACTCGGGATCCCGTATACTCTAAATCGTATCCTTATCCCATGGCACTCAAGAATGAAGTTGAAAAAGAGATTCAAAAACTATTAGGAGACGGTATTATTAGACCATCAAAATCACCCTACAATTCTCCGGTTTGGGTAGTCCCCAAAAAAATGGACGCCTCAGGAGAAAAGAAATTCCGAATGGTAATTGATTACCGTAAGCTGAACACTTTAACCATAGCCGACAAATATCCGATCCCTGAAATTTATGAAATTCTTGCAAATCTAAGTAAGAACCAATGGTTTTCCATAGTAGACTTGAAAAGTGGCTTTCAGCAGATCCCACTAAAAGAATCTGATATAGAAAAAACTGCCTTTTCGGTAAACAACGGCACGTTTGAATTTACACGCCTTCCATTTGGTCTCAAAAACGCTCCATCCATTTTTCAGAGAGCTTTAGATGACATCCTTAGAGATCTTATCGGAAAATGTTGTTATGTCTACATTGATGACATTGTGATCTTCGGAAAAGACGAAGACGAACACTTCACAAATCTCCAAAAAGTCTTCAACACATTAGAGAAAGCAAATATGAAAATCCAATTAGACAAATGTGAATTTTTCCAAGAAGAAATTGAATTTTTAGGTTTTGTTATCGGCAGGGATGGTATAAAAACTAATCCAAAAAAAGTACAAGCAATAGTCGATCGACCTATGCCCAAAAACCTAAAAGAGCTTCGATCCTTCCTCGGAATGTCGGGATACTATCGCCGCTTCGTTAAAGACTACGCAAAATTAGCGAAACCCCTGACATCCCTTTTAAGAGGGGAAGACGGACATGTGTCCAAGAATATGTCAAAGAAAAAACTTATTCAACTAGATCGAGAAGCCATCGAAGCATTTAATAAATTAAAAAAATCTCTTGTTTCTGCAGAAGTCATCCTTCAATACCCAGACTTTGAAAAAAGTTTTCAACTTACAACAGATGCCTCCGACTACGCCATCGGCGCAGTCCTTTCCCAAGACGACAAGCCAATAACTTTTCTTTCTAGAACGTTGAGCAAATCAGAAGAAGATTATGCCACCAACGAAAAGGAAATGTTGGCAATAATTTGGTCGCTTAACTCTCTTAGAAATTTCCTATACGGATCGCGCAAGGTTAACATTTTTACGGACCACCAACCCCTTACTTATGCGCTTAGTAACAAAAATACGAACTCCAAAATAAAGAGATGGAAAGCTATTTTGGAAGAATACAACTATGAGCTAAAATATAAACCCGGGAAGGAAAATGTTGTCGCAGACTCCCTCTCTAGACCTCCGAAAATAGAAATTAATTCAATGACTCCAACAGAGCACAGTGCTGACAGCTCAGCGCAAAATTTAATTCCCTCCGTTGAAATCCCTATAAATATCTTCCGAAATCAACTTCTGCTAAAAATAGGAAACGAAAATAGCTATCAAATTAAGAACCCAATTGACAACTACACTCGACATATCATAATTCGACCCGACTACTCAAAAAATGACATTATTGATATCTTTAAAAGATACCTTAATCCAAATACTATAAACGGACTTTTTACAGACGAAATGACAATGGGACGTGTACAAGAAATGTACCCTTTACATTTTAGAGACTATCGCATCAGATTCACACAAAAATTTGTTGAAGACATACCTAACCAAAGCGAACAAGAAGAGAAGATCCTAAAGATACACCGGCGTGCTCACCGCAATGCTGATGAAAACCGAATTCAAATGTTAGAGAACTTCTATTTTCCTAAAACGGCTTCAAAAATCAAAGCCATAGTTAACCGCTGTATAACTTGCAAGGAAAATAAATATGATAGGCATCCTAACAAACCACATTTAAATCCGACACCAATTCCTAACTACCCCGGACACACACTGCATATCGACATTTTTTCCACGGAAAAATGTCTCGTCCTTACTGCAGTAGACAAATTTACTAAATTTGCTCAGGCTAAAATAATTTCATCAAGATCAATCGAAGACATAAGACGCCCTTTACGAGACATACTATTTTTCTTCTGCGTACCCGAAGTAGTTGTAATAGACAACGAAAAAGCTCTCAATTCAGCCTCAATAACTTCAATGTTAGAAGACGACCTCCAGATCAAAATTTTCAAAACTCCACCATACAAAAGTGAAGTGAACGGACAAGTTGAACGTTTTCACTCTACTCTATCAGAAATAATGAGATGCCTTAAATCTGATGGACCTTCACGGTCCTTTGAAGAACTTTTAGAACGAGCAGTAAGCGAATACAATTTTACCATTCACTCAACCACAAACAAAAAACCTATAGAACTATTCTATGGACGAATACCTAGGCTAAACCCCGGCGAATTCGAAAAAACACGACAAATAAACCTAGACAAACTAAAAACTAAACAAGAAAAAGACACTACATACCACAACAAAAAGAAAGAACCTATTAAAGATTATGAAATAGGCCAAGTTATTTATGTTAAAAACAACAAACGTATAGGCTCTAAACTGACTAGTAGATATAGACAAGAAATTGTGAAAGAAAATAAGAACTCTACAATATTAACTGAATCTGGAAAAATAGTCCACAAAAGTAACATAAGAAATTAATTATTTTTTTTTTTTTCAGATGTACTTTTTACATTTGCCAAGCTGAAATTCAAATCATGGACTTTTCAAATTCACAAATCGTTTCTTTACATACAGGACTGACGAAGATACAGAACGGACATTTTAAGTTAATCCATATTATTAATCTTGACCAGTACGATCAATTCCTCTCCGACATATCACCAATCCTTAACCTAGAAACAACCCAAAACCAAACCATTTTTCCCCTACTATCACACGAAATTCAACAAATCCGCAATTTTTTACATAATCTTAAAACCAAAAGTAAACGCTCTTTAGATTTCATAGGTAAAGGTTGGAAATGGATTGCTGGCAATCCAGATCATGATGATTTTGTAACAATAAAAGAAAAAATTACAGATGTTTTGAAAAATAATAATAAACAAGTTATCATTAACGAGTTATACAATGAACGAATTAATAACATTACAAAAATCCAAAATGAAATCCAAAATTTACTTAAAGAGAATAATAAAATCAATTTTGAAATCATTACAAATCTTAAATACAGAATACAGAACATAATCTATGCCATTCATTGGGCTAAACAAGCAACAATTAACTCTTTCATATTGTCAAAAAACGAAATAGATTTAGCCACTAAAATATTTAATGAACAACAATTGCCTTACACAACAATAGAAGAAGCCTTAGATTTCGCAGAAATCAAAATTATAAGTAATAGTTTATCAATCCTTTATATAATAAATATTCCCTTAACAAACAAGGAAATATACGAAAATCTTCTAATCAAACCAATAAAAAGGAAAAATATTGTAACTGAAATTTTATACGATGTAGTTTTAAGAAATAATGAGCAATTGTATGGAACAACAAAAAAATGTAAGACATTCAATAATCTATCAATTTTTAACTCCAAAAATATTGTAAATATTACAAACGACTCTTGCATTCCCAATTTGTTAAAAAGTTTACCAGCTACCTGCAATACAGTTAATAATCACCACATTCCAACCATAGAAGAAATAACACCAGATGTAATATTGCTAAATCAGTTTATCGGAACTCTTGAATTCGACAATACGACTCACAATTTAAACGGAACATTTTTAGTTAAATTCCGGAACATGACCATCAACTTGAATGGAATCCCACATATCTCCAAAGAAGGTTCTATAATAAAACCCCTCCCAGCAATATTCCAAACAAATCCTAAGGAAAAAGAATACCGTGAATTACTCTCGCTAGAAATGATGAAGGATCTTCATATTAACAACACTAACAAAATTCATCTCCTGCAAAAAGAGAATAATCATAATCAAATAACCACATATTCCTTCATTTCCGTCCTTGGATTTCTTTTCATAATATTGTTCCTATGGAAGATCTTGCCAAAACGTCACAATACGAAAATCGTAATAAAACAGTCAACACCAGAAGCCAATGGACCAGTAGCAATTGTGGATAAATTTCCTATGCTTGAGATGAACTCTATCCAAAATCTAAACAACCCTAAGTTCAATAACCTGCCATACTTCTGACGACCGATGACGATCGTTTCTAAGAGGGGAAGAGTTAACACGAAGTTTGACTCTACGGAAATGCTGACGATGCGTCTGGCTTGTTACGTAGAAAAACAACGAAATTAACAACTGTGGGAATGCAAAGTAGCATTAAGAAATAATGCAAGGTTGCATTTATGTATTTAGCAAGTAAGAAACAAATTAATGAAAAATTATTTTTAAGTTCAGTTGATAATTTGTATTGATTCAATAAAGGTCAGAGCAACCTGCTCTGAGAAAAAAAATATTTTTTTACAAAAAAGAATTGGTGTTTGATTAACTTATATGCTGCTATAGAAGAAACATGAGACAATTTTATAATTGTTATCCTTATCCTCCATTGAAATAAGCACGAGACTCGACAAGTATGCGAATCGTTTCAGAAGAGTGTGTATGTAACTATGTAATTATAAGATTTGCATGCCTCTTCTAGTCACTTCCTTAATTTTAATTTAGTTGTAAGTAAACTAATATCTGAAATAAATGGCAGTGCTTAGTACAAGCTTATTCCATATATTTCTCAGGTACTTTAAAACTGAAGCTTGGTACATTAATCCGCTATTTGAATTTGTTAATCTAACGTAGATCCGATGACGGCGAAGGAGTTCAAAATGTAGTTAATATTATAACAACGGCTGGGGCCGCTCATATACTGCACAATTTTCATATTTAAGCAATTGAAACTTGTGTGACATCTGTCATTAATCCCGTTGAATTTGGTTTCCACGTTCCAGGTCAAATAAACGACCTGATGGTGTGAAATGCAGGCATTGCACCGACATTGTGGAATTAAAGTATTTTGTTGAGCTTAATTGGATAGTACCTACCATCGTATTGTGCACAAATGCAATTGCAACGAGTTTAATGTTGATTGATGGTGATTTTAAAAACAGTAAAAGAGATAAGGCAGAATGAGCGAACAAAGCTGGATAGAAGCTTTTTTAAATTTGTGTTTGCACTGAAGTAGGTAGGTACATAATAATGTATCTGCTATCAGGTGTGTGATGATGATAAAGATTGCATCAAGTGATGCATTAAAAGATAATTGAATGAGTGTTGGTTTTAATTTTGAAATGTAACCGATTTCCAGGGATATGCTAACATTTAGCTGACACAGAGGACGGAAGTTAATAAGAAACAGAACTGGCATCGCGTTAAAACTATACATAAATACGGATCCCTTGTGTTTGTCTGGAAATGTTTCGAATAATGTACTTTCCCAATCTACTGAAAGAATATATTCAATAAGTGGTCCACATTGACGGGCGGCGGTCCATTCAACTGGGTAGACACACATTTTGGTTCACTATTTCGCATTTTAGGCACTTACATTATTTGTTTTAAAGCCTTCTTACCACGTCAAGGTGAAGAAGGTTTTTCTATTTTTTTTGTTTCTTTTATTTGTTTTTTTTTTTTTGTTTTTAGTTTTTTTTTTACTTTTTAATTAGTTTAAAGGCCCGGTCTTTTGTTTTACAAAAGTTTTAATTTTTGTATCACTATCAAAATTTATGGTTTTTAATAATATTGTTATTTAACTCTTTGACTGTTATCCTTCAACAGCACTACATGATACCTTAATTTTGTCCTATTCTGTGCAATAAATTAATCAAAACTATTAATTTTCATTATTTTTTATTTATTAATATAATTTATTTATATTAATGTTATCCGTCAAAGATCTTGAAAACCAACTCACTTAGTATAAACACTAAATCAATAAATTGTTTAAATTAATAAATGAAAATCATAAATTAATCTTAATTTGTAATACCTATACAACTACATTGTTTTAAATCCATAATTATTTCACTTAATAAAGGGATAATAATATCTAACTTGATTGGTGACATTTTTGTTATTGACAGAATTTCAAATTTAAATAAAAATAAATCTACCAAAAAAATGTTTGGTACCGTACTGCTGTGTACTGCTTTATTTTTATCGAGGTACTGCTTTCTCTAAAATGAAACGACAGCCCTGCTGCTGCCTCCTGTGGACGGGACAATGTACAGCAAAAAAGAAAAAGATACAACCAACTGACGGCACTTGTTCTAGTCATGAAGAATTCGAATTAAGAATTTACTTCCAAAACAAACAGCGATTAGACAGATTCACTTATGTCTACTAGCTTCCATATATAATTTGTTTTTGGGAATGATAAACCAACCTTTTGCCCTTCATATAGCTTAATGTGAAACAAAGACACAGTCTTCGTCTTTACTCGTGTGCCATTCGTACTTTCAATATTCGGCGTTCGTTCGGGAGGTTCGTAGTTTTGGATCTCATTTCTCATAGTCACACAATCATATACCCCGTTTACATGAGGTATTCGAGCGAGCTTCAAGCTTCAGGAGCGGAGTCGAGTCGAAATTGTTGATAAAAAACCTGGGTCGAAGAGTGGGGGTTGGGATGTGTTCACCACAGTGTTTTTGCACATGTGCGAGTAAAATTATGTATTTGTTTTGATAGCTATGTGAAGTATTTACTAAAATTCATTAAATTTGAACTGTTTTTGTGTAAAATAAATATATTGTTGCCATTCCATTAAATGTAATCTCAACACCATATCAACTCAACTTCAAATGCGGCTCTCAACTCACGTGACGAAACACCTGGGTCAAAAATCCGACCCTAATCCAACTCAAGCTCTCGATTCTGTTTGTAAGCGGGGTAATAGTGGCAGCATAGCATGATGGTGGGGTGGTATAGTTTAGGCAGGGATGAATAAAAGTAGAAATAGGTGTGAATGTAGATTGTAGATACACACTAAAAATTGGGTTAGAAAAAAAGTGGCCAGAAGTACTATTATTCTTAATGAAATTAAAATAGAAATTAATATAATTAGGTACATAATGTTTTTGTTTTTTTTTCCATCGGTTTGGAGTATTGTTTCGAATTGCTAGGGTAGATACTGTCTAAAACGTCTTATGGACGCACCGTCCTGGGGGTCCATCTGTCTTCTTAAGAAAGCAATTACATAGAAATGTATTAAAATTAAATAAAATCACCCGGTTGCATATTTTTTTTGACCATTTTGACAAGAGGAAGTTGCCATAATAGAGTAGAACTCCGTGACGTAATGGTGTGTTTGACAATCACTCCCAACATCTGAGAACTGAGTCATCAGCCTATTCCACCTTAAAACAAAAATGTTCTCACGGACATTGAATCTTTTGAGAAAGTAAAGAACCTCCATCACTGTAGTTTTCCACGAGCTCACGTACTACCAAATTTATTATTTTTTTCAATTTAATAGAAATCACAAAACGACTATAACTAATGCCGATATTATGTATTGTATAGGTATGTTTAACGTACCTTATTTGATCAGCCTTTTTTCATTTTTGTGACAGATATCGTTTACTTATACCGGTACTTAGATATTCCGGTTTCCAGTAAGTACACCTAACGAATATAACTCATAAAAAAAAGCGATACACTTTTCAGAATAATTTATATTTACAGTAGTAGGTATCTAATAAACTTTTTTTGTATTAACTTTTTTTTTTGTTGATATCGAGATAAATAAGATTTTTCTTAGCTGTTATATGGAAGGAGCCGTTGTTCTTAAATAAAAAAAAAATCATTATTGAAACATAAATCTGGAAAAATTATATCTTGAATGTATAAAAATCTAGACAGACAAAAAATGAGACTGGGGTCTAACCACACTAGTAACTTCCCATTGGTGCACTTGAAAACAATACATATGTACATATTTACCTAAGTGGTAGAGTATATATTATATTATTATACATATATTTTATAGTGTAATAACTTTTTGTTTTTGCATAGGTATAGATATAGAGATATGTACAGGGCAAAATGTGGTATTACCTATATTTTGTACTTAAGCTATTTATAATAGTAAAATTTTTATATTTCTTAGAATTTTACTTATAAAACTTTTTTTCCTAACTCTTCTCGGTATAGAGGTATTAATTATTAATAGCCCAGTCAAATCAGACATTGACCCGGACAAAATTTTTACAGGTATATTTTTTAGTAAAACTGTTCAGAACAGTGTCCTTAATCAACTGTCAAAAGTCCCAAGCAAATCCGCGTTGGCGTACGACCACAATCTTGAAAAAATGCAGCCATCTTGAACTCTTTGTTTGTGGCTTTATCTCTGGAACTCGTTGCCCTAAAAAGACCATTCAAATGAACACGGAAGTAAATACAAATTAGTTACACAGGTATTGTATGGATACTGTTTTGAATTAAATGAATTTAACAGAGTAAATTGCAGTGCAAATTCAAAAAAATACCCATATCCCATAAATATATATTAAGAAGCTGAAAGGAGAATGGGCAAAGTGGTCTAACCACTCAGCAGTAATGTGTTGTATGTCATTGAAAAGTTAATTTTACTGACTTCATTTCATTGTATGACCAATAAGCTCTAAACTATGGGGTTCGTGAGATATTCGGAATTAAAGCACCGAAAAAGACAATAATGCATTTCTTCATTGGTAGTGTGTCCTCATACCTACATTAATCTGTGATACATCGTTGAAAAGATAATTTTGTGTACTTTATTTTTGTATATAGCCGTGAAGACGTAGATCATAGGGTGCAAGAGATATGTGGGCATACAAATCGGCAAATATAACAACAATGCAATTCTTCATTTGGTACTGGTCTACCGACTCAACAGTAATGAGTCACACGTCGTTGTAAAGGTTATGGCATTTGCATCATTTCATTATTTGGCAGTTAAGCTCTAAGCCATGGGGTTCGTAATATATTCGGCTCTTAAGCACAAAAAACAGCAATAATGCAATTCTGCATTAGTAACTTATCAACCAAGTCAACAACTATTAGTCATGTGTCGTTGAAAAGGCTGTTGCGTGTACTTCTTTTTATTATATGACCGTTAAAGTGTAAATGGTATTCGAGAGATATGTGCTAAAAACGCTGAAAAGTGCAGTAATGCAATTCTGCACTGGTAGCTGGTCTTTCAACTCAACAGAAATGTCTCTTATATCTTTGAAAACGCTATTGCATGTACTTCATTTTGCAATATGCCGTTTAGCTGTATACCGTGGGGTTCAAGAGGTATTTGGCCATGAAAATAGGCAAATATAACAAAAATGCACATCTTCATTGGGTACTGGTCTACCAACTCAACAGTGATGAGTCATACGTCGTTGAAAAACTTATGGCATCTGCTTCATTTCATTATATGGCAGTTAAGCTCTAAACCATGGGGTTCGTAAGTTATTCGGTTTTTTAGCACAAAAAATCGCAAAAATAAAATTCTGCATTGGTAACTGTTCAACAAACTCAACAATAATAAGTGCATGGTAAATGAAAATTAGGTGTACTTAATTTTGTTATGTGGCTTTTATTGATTAGGTAGTAGGGTTCAAAAAATACTTTACAAAAATGAAGTTCCGTAGGAAATTCGCGAAATGAGAGGCCCTAGGGTCTAAACACTGACTCCATCTTAAACCGCACTAACCTCAGAGTAAGCATTGCTATGAAAATCCACGCAATAAACGCTAGACAAAAATATTTCTTAATTAACCACATTTTGCATTGCATTATTCGATTCGTTTTGCTTTTAAATATTTGATCCTTTGTAAGTGCGTGTATTAATTCGACTCTAATAATTAATAAGAAGAAGATGGAAGAAAACCGACAAGAGATATGCATTGTTTCTGAACGTTCTGTTTTACGACATCTCCGGCATTTAAAAACTGAAAATGAAATACTGTCTAGACCTTTCGTTGAAGAATATATACGGAGAAATTCTGCACTTGCGGTAAGTGTTATAAGAAATAGTTAATTGGAACAATACTACATACTTTCGCGGTTTAAGATGGAGTCAGTGTTAAGACCCTAGGGCCTCTCATTTTGGGAATCTCCTACGGAACTTCATTGTTGTAAAGTATTTTTTGAACCCTATTACCTAATCAATAAAAGCCACATAACAAAATTAAGTACACCTAATTTTCATTTACCATGGACTTATTATTGTGGAGTTTGTTGAACAGTTACCAATGCAGAATTTTATTTTTGCGTTTTTTTGTGCTTAAAAGCCGAATATCTTACGAACCCCATGGTTTAGAGCTTAACTGCCATATAATGAAATGAAGCAGATGCCATAAGTTTTTCAACGACGTATGACTCATCACTGTTGAGTTGGTAGACCAGTACCCAATGAAGATGTGCATTTTTGTTATATTTGCCTATTTTGATGGTCAAATACCTCTTGAACCCCACAGTCTACAGCTAAACGGCATATTGCAAAATGAAGTACATGCAATAGCGTTTTCAAAGATATAAGAGAGATTTCTGTTGAGTTGAAAGACCAGCTACCAGTGCGGAATTGCATTACTGCACTTTTCAGCGTTTTTGGCACATATCTCTCGAATCCCATTATTTGCACTTTAACGGTCATATAACAAAAAGAAATTCACGCAACAGCCTTTTCAACGACACATGACTCATAGTTGTTGACTTGGTTGATAAGTTACCAATGCAGAATTGCATTATTGCTGTTTTTTGTGCTTAAGAGCCGAATATCTTACGAACCCCATGGTTTAGAGCTTAACTGCCGTATAATGAAATGAAGCAAATGCCATAACCTTTACAACGACGTATGACTCATTACTGTTGAGGCGGTAGACCAGTACTAAATGAAGAATTGCATTGTTGTTATATTTGCCGATTTGTATGCCCACATATCTCTTGCACCCTATGATCTACGTCTTCACGGCTATATACAAAAATAAAGTACACAAAATTATCTTTTCAACGATGTATCACAGATTAATGTAGGTATGAGGACACACTACCAATGAAGAAATGCATTATTGTCTTTTTCGGTGCTTTAATTCCGAATATCTCACGAACCCCATAGTTTAGAGCTTATTGGTCATACAATGAAATTAAGTAAGTAAAATTACATTTTCAACGACATACAACACATTGCTGTTGAGTCGGTAGACCAGCTGCCATACATTTTTGCCCATTCTCCTTTAGTGAACATGTTCAGAACATACCAACAATCGTTTGTGGTAATAAGTTACCGAAAAATCCCTGTTGGGATTAGACCACCATTTAAAAAAAAAGTACCATCATCTGGAATTTGTAGGCGTTTTGCTATTCTGGCTATCTAATTGTTCTAGAAAGACCATGCAAGCGTAAAATGGACAGACTTTGACTTCAAAATCAGCGAAGCATACACAAAATTAGAAACAGGTGTTTTATGGCCACACTGTTTTGAATGAAACTACTTAAAAAGAGTAAATAATTGCAGTGCAATGCAAAATCGAAAAAAAATGCCCATGTCCAAGAAATATTTATTAAAAAGCTGAAATTTTGTGGCCATGTTCAGAACAGTACCAATAAAAAAATCCCAAATAAAAAATGCAAGGAGCAGTTTTTTTTAAGTACCTACATATATTAATTATGACAAACAAAAATAAAGGAACCCTTGAACATGTTATTATTAAAATTATAACAGAGAAAAATACAACGTTAGTCTAAAGAAGAAAAATGCGTGTTTTATTGGTAAAACCATCCATAGTAAAGTACGATTTTACACGCATATAAAATATAACATCGCTAAGAACCTCTTTGCCCTATAAAAAACTAAAGTAGAATAATTCTGCTGTGGATGAATTTTTGACATTTATTCGAGTCTCGAATTGGATATTTAGGAGCTAGGAGGAATATTGTGAAAAGAACTTTAAAATTTTTTCGGCAGCTTAGGTTGATCTCCTCGATATCTGAAAACATAAAATGGAACTCTAAAACACTTAATTTGCGCGCGCTTTTTTACATTTTTGAAACTTCTTTTTATTATTCGCAGAATTTTGAAAAAAAGAATTTTGAAAACCAGAATTTAAAATAAAAGAATTTTGACCTAACTATACCAACGTGAACGATAGCTCTGTAATCACAGGTAATTTGCTCTTAGTTTCTTTGAGCAAACTGTATACCAGTTTACCAACACAGAAAAATATGCTTTTGATCTGACACAGTACAAAGTTTGCTCTTAATTTGTATGAGCATTCTGTAGTCTATTGTAGAGCGCCGGATCTCTGTACTGATATACAGTTTGGCAATACGCGACCCGGAATTAAACTAAACATTTAGTGCCGGGTCGGCCCGACATTAAATTCATTTATAGAGTTTAGTTTAACGAGGCTATCTTTAACTCGTGGATTAGGAGTAAGATTTCTGCCACTTACAAGTTAGCTACACCACCAAGGAAGGTATATTTTTTTTTTTTTTTATATTAAGCGCGTGCAAAAGGGGTTGTGACTACCCTTAAGATGATATACACAGCACGAGCGATTAGGTAGATTGGAGGGGATTTAAAAGGAGATACCGATGCACATTGGTTTTGAACGTCTGTAGATCACAATGGGAGGGGAAAATTGAGCTGGGTAGAGTATTCCACATTCGAGTAGTGCGACTAAAGAAAGAATCTCTGTACTTAACAGTACGTCCGAAATTGGGCTCAAGGGTAAACTGATGGGCATTCCTAGAAGCGCGAGTATTACGGTTGAATTGATTAAGGGGAGGAATGCAACTGGCTATTTCACTAGAGCATTGTTTATGGAAATAACGGTAAAATAACGAAAGACATGAAACATTTCGACGGTGCTCAAGAGATGAGAATGTTTCCGTTATAGTTCTTTCACCTATTATTTTAAGAGCTCTCTTTTCAATTCTATCCAATAAACTCAAGTGGGTTATTGGAGCACCTGCCCAAATGTGAGAGTTATACTCAAGTTTTGGACGAATAAAGGCTTTGTAGATCACAGCCAGATCAGAAGGGGAGACAAATTTCTTGCATCGACGGAGAAAACCTAAACACTTAGCAGCATTTTTGGCGATATAGGGAATATAGGGTCGTTCCATAAAAGGTGGTCTGTGACACACATACCGAGGACTGAAAGATTTTCGGTTTCCTCAAAGCAAGTGCCACTCATGGATAGTGGCATGGGGGGTGGGTTTTGTTTTAACGACAGTAGACAGCATTGAGTTTTTAAAGCATTAAATTCTACACGATTTTTTATTCCCCATTGGACAATGCTGTTGAGATCAGAATTTAATGAGCTTATCATACGCTGCCGTTCAAGTTCCACATCCGACGGACATGGATGTGAATCTAAGAACGAATATGAAAAGCTGAGGGTACTGTCGTCAGCGAAACAATTTAATAGATTAGAAGTTTCAGATAAAAGATCGTTTATAAATATAAGGAAGAGAGTCGGAGACAGAACGGAGCCCTGGGGCACACCAGCATTTATTTTGTGAATTTCAGACTTGAAACCATCCAATACAACTTGTATTGAACGGTCCGAAAGGTAATTTCTAATCTAACGAAGAAGAGATTCATCGATACCAAATGCACGCATTTTCGATAAGAGAGCTTGATGCCAAACTCTATCAAATGCTTTAGAAATATCGATTTGTCCTAGTTAATGCTTCGCTAAACTACCTTCCTTGGTGGTTTAGCTAGCTCTAAAGTGGCAGAAATCTTACTCCTAATCCGCGAGTTAAAGATAACTCGCCGCTGGCATAGTTTATTAATATGGGGGTAAGAATGTTTTTTTGATCGATTTCAATGAAATTAACGTAGGTTGCAGTTATGGTAGAATTATGAAAGAAAACAATGTTTTGCACAGCAGGGTGATTCAAAAACATGTTTTTTATCGATTTCAATGATATTAACGTTGGTTGGTTGAATTATGAATTATGGTGGTTGGTGGAATTATGAAAGAAAACAATGTTTTCCACAGCAGGGTGGTTCGAAAAATTGTTTTTTTTGATCGATTTCAATGAATAATGAAAGAAAACAATGTTTTTCACAGCAGGGTGATTCGAAAAAATGGTTTTTTGATCGATTTCAATGAAATTGACACAGGCTGCAGTTATGCAATTTATTGCAATAATAGAAATAGAAACAAATGTTTTTCACACCAGGACGGTTCGAAAAAAAGTTTTTTCGGACAATTTCAGTAAAGTGAACATAAATTTCAGTCATCGTAGAAGGGAACAGGTTGTTATTCTGTATTCTTAAATTCTGTATCTCCAAAATTCTGTAAATAACTGAAAAATTCTGTGTGACTGTAAATCCAAAATTCTGTCTTAAAATTCTTTAAAACTAAAAAAACTGTATTGCAATGCTGTACACATTTTTAATCAACAAAATAACAAAAAAAAATTGACAGTGTTGACAAATCTTGCATAGTAAAATATAGAACTGTTTAAGAGATATGTAACTTTTATTTTCCTATCCAAGTATAAATTGCAACAAAAAACATCGTTTGAAAATTGCTTTTGGTTAACATGCGTAGATAGTGAGTGCGAAATACAAAAAAAAAAGAGTGGGCACTTTTTGTAAATATCTAGCAGAATCATTCAAAGTGACCGTAGTTCATTTCTCTAAGACTTGATAATATAATTTTAACATTTAAACATTTAAATATTTCTAAGCAATTTCGAGAATATAACGAATGACCTTTTAAACAAAATGACCAACCTTGATATAAAAGAAAAAAATTGTTTTTTTGATCGACTTAAATGAAACTGATGAGGATTTCAATTATTATAGAAAAAAATGTTTTGCATATCAGAGTGGTTAAAAAAACGTTAACTCAGTTATTTCTTTATCGATTTAAATGGAAAACAGATTGTAGTTAAGATAAAATAAGCAAGAAAATAAAAATCGTACAGGAGGGAGGGTCTGATTCCCCCCATTTAAACAAGAGACAAAATTTTCTAAACAAAATGTCTTTGAATAAGACATGTAGGTACGTACTTCGGACATGTTATCTTTAAGATAATTTTAATGACACTGCATACCAGGGTTTTGCCAAACAAAATCCAATAGGAAACGTGTGTTTAACATTGTTTTTAACACCACACTCCCCTCCCTCCTCTGCAAGGGCCTATACAAGTAAACAATTTTTTAGTACGTACATCCATAAGTTCAAACATTATTCGGGTTTTCCTCTAACACTTGCATTTCTTCCATACAGTTTTGAGGAACAACAGATTTGATTGTCTGTTATTTAAAAGTAACGGGATTACTTATCATTTGCATTATTCGTTTGCAATTGCAAGCTTCATTCATGTCGCCCTGGTGTGCAATACATTGTTTTCTTTCATAATTCCAACATAACTGTACCCTGCGTCAATTTCATTGAAATCGATCAAAAAAACATTTTTTTGAACCACCCTGCTGTGCAAAACATTGTTTTCTTTCATAATTTTACCATAACTGCTACCTACGTCAATTTCATTGAAATCGATCAAAAAAACATTTTTTTGAATCACCCTGCTGTGCAAAACATGTTTTCTTTCATAATTCTACCATAACTGCAACCTGTGTCAATTTCATTGAAATCGATCAAAAAAACATTTTTTCGAGCCACCCTGCTGTGCAAAACATTGTTTTCTTCCCCAATTTCATCACATCTTGAATCAATTTTATTGAAATCGTTAAAAAATAAAAATCTTTTGAAGCTCCCTAATTTGAAAATATTTTTTTTTTTTTGTGCTTGAATCTCCCATTATTTTTTGTTATCTTCTGTTCAACTTTAACTTTAACTGGTCCTGACCCTTTATTAATTAAGGGATTCAATATTTTTGTGCCGATTTAATGCCAGTTTAGGGCCAGATAATTTCAGACCGAGTTTAGTGCCGGAAATATTTCCGTGCCCTTTTAGGGCCAGACAATTTCGGACCGAGTTTAGTGACGGAAATATTTTCGTGCCAATTTCGCCCCGGTTTAGTGCCAATTTAGGGCCACATAGGGCCGAGTTTAGTGACGGAATTAATTTAGTGCCGGTTTTGCACCGATTTCGGGTCGACCCGAAATTCTTTGAAAAGGGCCAAACAGTTCCATTTAATACCGGGTCACATCCCTGCTTACACATATGATTATTGGTACTGTTGTGAACATGTCCTCTTAATTTCAGCTTTTTAATAAATATTTATGGGGCAATATTAATTTTTCCGAATTTGCACTGCAATTTTTCAATTTACTCTGTTTAATTCATTTAATTCAAAACAGTAGCCATGCAATACCTGTAACTAATTTGTATTTACTTTCTTGATTTTTTCAATCTAAGCCTGTCCATTTAACATTTGAATGGTCTTTTTAGGGCAACAAGTTCCAGAGATATTGCCACAAGCAAAGAGTGCAAGATGGCAGCATTTGTTCAAGATTGTGGTCGTACGCCAAGGCGGATTGCTTGGGACTTTGTTGAGTTGATTAAAAACACTGTTCTGAACATTTCCACTAAAAAATATACCTGTAAAAATTTTGTCCGGTTTAGGGATTTTTTTGTCTAATTTGACTGGGCTTTAAGCCAATTGTTTCAAAACAGACTATTGGCTAAAAAAAAATACCAAAAATCAGGGGAGTGTATTAAAAAAAAACATGGTTTCAAAGAATATAAAAAGGAAAATTAAGTGGGATATACAAAATTTCGATTTTGAAGCTATATTGAGTGTAAGAATTTTTCGAATTAAAAGATTTTGCAACGTTTTGATTTTAAGCTTTTTAAAGGGTGGTTTTAAAAATTACACAACATTAAGATGGTATAGGTATATAAATTTTTGGTAAGAATTTGTATCGATATCATTGTTTTTTTTTTTTTCAAAATATTTGAGTTAAGAAACATTTGTAAAGAATTTTAAAAAGTTTTTTTTTCCAGTTTACTGTTTATTGATTTTTACTTGCGATATACGTAGTATAGGGCAAGTTTAGGATTAGTGCAAAAAAAAAAAAATTTCGAGATAATAATTTTCCCTAACATTACGATGATAGAGAATACAAAAAAAGTGGCTCTTGCATTTCTGTCTGTCTGTCCGTCTGTCTCTCTGTCTGTACCTCAACCTGCAGCCTTAACGGATGAAGCGATTTTCTTCAAATTTTGGAGTTAAGGTTTTTACGTGATTCCCTAGCGGTGAAATTGAAATATACAAAAATTGATTTATTTCAAAAACGACTCTAACGATTTCAAAAAAAAAAAAAAATACGAAGTACTAAAATTACTAAAATCAATATTTTGGTAGAAAAAAAAATGTATAACGATTATTAACGGTACCTGTCATATTACCGATTTTTTGGTTTTCAAATTTCTCGTTAACTATTATTATCAATAACCGATTTTAACCAAAATTTTTACACAAAAGGTCGCTTAAAATTTTAACAATTTTGCATATAAAAATTTTCGAAAAAAATATTTTTGGATTTAAAAAAAAATATTGAATTTTTTTTTTTTGAAAATTCAATATTTTGAAAACGGGCCAATGTTTTTTTTTTAATTTTCTGAAAAATTGTATTTTTTATTAAATACTAAAAGTTGGCATACCAAATTTTATTTTAAAAAATGTTCAAGATTTTTTATATACAAAAAATTAAAACCGCTCTAACGATTTTAGATTTTTTTTTTCATAAATTTATATTTATTAAGAAAATCAGATGGCATACTTTTTTTGAGCCTATCTATATAAGCTATTAAAATAACTAATTTATAATAATTCAAAATAATCATTTATATTTTAAATTGTTTGTTTATATTTTAATGTTATGGAACCAATAAATATGTAGATTGTCTATTTCAAGCTATGTTAAAGTTGTTAGCTACGAGAGCAAGTTTTGTGCGATGCAGTCGTGCCCATTTTTTTTTTAAATTACAGGTTGATGACTATGATGTTCAAAAGGGTAGTTATGTGCATTCAAGAGGACACAAGCGTCCACAGGTTTTTCTCAAAATCCACCTCTGTCTACCAACTCCTACTCTCACCTCCACGTGGTGAACATCGGGTGTCTAGTACCTCAGCTGGAGACGGGGTTTAAATCCCCGTGGAAAGCTGTTGGGGACAGCCAACGAGAGAGGGGGGGGAGGAGTGTTCCCACTAAGGCACTTCTCCTTTCATCGAGGCGGCAGCGGACGAATTCTCTAGATGGAATCAACGGTGGCGTCTACAGTTCCAGTTAGGTTGAACTACTTAGTGAACACCTTATATGGGCTACTACGACATATTTGTAGCTCAGGCCTATAAGGAGCGGTTTATCCGGCTCCCTACCCTTGGAGTTATACGAAGGGTCTGGTCCTCCGGGTCGGGGGTTGTGCGTCGGGGTAACTTCCCTACCACGTAAAAAAAAGTTGTTCCGAAACAACAACAAGCCTCGGATATGGATGATTTTAAAGTTGACGACCCCAGCAAACGAAACAAGGACAATGAATTTCGGATCTGCACGTGGAACGTCCTGTCCTTATACAGAACACGTGCAGCCGAACAATTAGTGGAGAACCTGGACAGGCTAAAGGCTGACGTAACAGCCATCCAGGAAGTGCGATGGGATGGAGAGGGCGTACGGAGACTGAAAACGTGTGACATCTACTACGGCGGGTGCTTGAAGGAACAGGGTCAGCGGCTCTTGGGTTGTGGTTTTGTGATAAGGGGAAGACTTAGGCAAGAAGTCTTGGGCTTCCGAAGTGTAAGCGAGCGCCTGGTCACAATCCGCATCAAAGGCAAATTTAAGAACATTTCGCTGATTTGTGTTCACGCCCCCCATGAAAGGAGAGAAGACTCAACCAAAGAAGCATTCTACGATCTCTTGGAGACAACGTATGATATGTGCCCGAAGTACGACGTGAAGATCATTCTTGGTGACTTCAACGCAAGATTCGGAAAGGAGGGCATCTTTGGTTCGATAGTCGGAGGACACAGCCTACACGACGAAACTTCCGGCAACGGACACAGGCTGGCAGACTTTGCGGCGGGGCGAAATGTCATCATCTCAAGCACCTACTTCCCACACCTCAATATACACAAGGGGACTTGGCGGTCGCGTGATCAAGTAACCGTCAACCAAATCGACCACGTTGCGATACACGCGAGACATGCTTCCAGTATCTTGGACGTCCGAACGTTCCGAGGGGCCAACATTGACTCGGATCACTACCTGGTGGTAGCTAGACTACGTATGCGGATATCCATGACGCGACAACGCAGAGCAGATGCTGTGAAAAGATTCGATGTCGAGAAGCTTAAATCGCAAGAGACTGCCAGAACTTTTGCAGACCACGTAACTCTTAATCTCTCAGGAGGTCCGCTACCAGCATCAAGTGCAGAGGACCAGTGGGAACACTGTCAACAAGCCATTAGAAGTGCCGCCTCTGATGTGCTGGGTTTCACTAGGCGAATACAACGAAACCCCTGGTTCGATGAAGAGTGCCGGCTAGCGCATGCAGCTAAGGACGAGGCCTACCAGGCAATGCTGCAGACTCGAACAAGAGCTGCTGAGAGAGTGGCCCGGGAGCTCTACGGGCTGAAACGAAAAGAGGAACGCCGACTTCTCAGGAGGAAAAAGAGAGAACACGAGAAGCGGGCGGTAGAGTCTATTGAGGGTTGTAGCGGTAGGGGAGATGTTCGAAAATTTTATCAGAGGGTGAAGCGATCCACCCAAGGATTCAAGGCTAGAACGGAAGCCTGCCGAGATGAGAGTGGGAATATGGTAGTAGACACACAGTCAGTGCTGAGGATCTGGAAAGAACACTTCTCTAGACTGCTTAATGGCGAAGACAGCCAAGATGCCGCTAATAGGCAGAACGCTCCATTCAACTTGGACGATGATGGCCAAGAGTTCCGTCCACCCGACCTAACCGAAGTTCGGCTGGCGATATCCAAACTTAAGTCGTACAAGGCTGCAGGTGCGGATGGCTTACAAGCCGAACTATTTAAATCAGCGGGAGATGAATTGGCTAGGAGCATACACCAGCTCATCTGCAAAATTTGGTCGGAGGAAAGTATGCCCGATGAATGGAACCTCGGTATAGTGTGCCCCATCCATAAAAAGGGAGATGTTCTGAAATGTACCAACTACAGAGGAATTAGTCTCCTAAACGTCGCTTATAAAATCTTGTCGGCCATCCTGTGTGACCGCTTAAAACCTTTTGTCAACGATCTGATCGGCCCTTATCAGTGCGGTTTTAGGCCAGGCAAGTCAACCGTCGATCAAATGTTCACACTCCGACAGATTTTAGAAAAATCCCGGGAATTCCAGATCGATACACACCACCTTTTTATCGATTTTAAAGTCGCGTATGATAGCGTGAAAAGGGACGAATTATACAGAGCCATGTCGAGTCTCGGCATCCCTGCCAAACTCGTCCGCTTGTGCAGGATGACGATGGAGAAATCTCGCTGCTCCGTCAAAATTGGTAAGAACACCACCGATTCCTTTGATGTTGAGAAAGGATTGAGGCAAGGCGACGCGTTATCATGCAACCTATTCAACATCGTTCTTGAAGCCATTGTACGCAACGCACATGTCAACACCAGCGGTACAATCTATCAAAAGTCCGTTCAATTGCTTGCATATGCGGATGACATAGACATTGTCGGCAGAACGAAGCGAGCTGTGGCAGGGGCATTTGCGAGCATTGAATCGGAGGCGGCTAGAATGGGATTGGCGGTTAATGAGGACAAGACGAAGTATATGCTGTCATCGAGAGAGGAATCTCAACATCGTCGACTCGGGCAAAATATCACGATGGACAGATATAACTTCGAAGTTGTCAAGGACTTTGTCTACCTGGGCTCCACTATTACATCGCAGAATGACATCAGTGCAGAGATCAAGCGAAGAATTACTCTTGCCAACCGCTGTTTCTTCGGTCTAAGAAGGCATTTAAGTAGTAAGGCCCTCTCTCAGAGAACCAAGGAGACTTTATACAAAACCCTAATCATCCCGGTCCTGCTTTATGGGTCAGAAGCATGGACACTGAAAGATTCGGATAAAAATCTGCTAGGGTGCTTTGAGAGGAAGATTCTTCGTGTGATTTTCGGTCCGGTGTGTATCGAAGGAGTATGGAGGAGAAGATTCAACGACGAGCTATACGGGCTATACAGCGACGTTGACCTGGTCAAAAAGCTGAAAATACAGCGGCTTAGATGGCTGGGGCACGTGGAGCGTATGGACAGCAACGCACCTGCCCGACGAGTCTTCGAATCCAACCCCGATGGGGTACGCAGCAGAGGAAGAACCCGTAACAGGTGGCGCAATCAAGTGAATGACGACATCAAAGCACTCGGTGTGCGCAACTGGAAGCGGCTAGCTAGGGACAGAGCTGGCTGAGGGGCTTGTTAGTTGAGGCCGAAGCCCATCCTGGGCTGTGAGCGCCATCAAAAGTAAAGTAAGTAAGTAAGTTGATGACTATGTCATTACATGTAAAAATCATTTTTTGTTCTTGAAATATTTGAGGCGAAAATTATTTTTCAACTGTTTTTCTTCGTTTAAAAAAAAGTTAATGTTGAATTTTTTTTTTAATATTTACCCATTTGATATTGTGTGTAAAATAAAATTAGTCTGAAGTGAATATCTTATTCCGTTCTCGAGATATTCCAGATAAATGACATTTTACAGCTCCTTTTTAAATTGCTGTATTAAAAAATCGTGTATTGAATTTGTTAGAAACCCCTTTCAGCACGTTATGACAATATTATCTGTAAAATAAAACTTATTCGAGGTCGATATCTTTATGCGTTCTCGAGATTTGGTGGCTAAAAACGACTTATTCTGATTCCAGAGACCTCAAATCGTGAAGATATGTCAAAATGTTCAATTCGACAAATCGCACCAATTACAATAACTTCCAATGGGAAGTTAATACTAGTTAGGGCGTTAAGGGCTGATGCCTTGCACTTCATCCTAAAGGGATGAACTTTGGTACACTAATAGTCCACGTTCTTACTTTACTTCCACGTCATATACGAGGGTTGCATCCTTACCTTAGGTTATAACAACGAAATTCCATATAAATTGGTCTTTAAATCGAGAATCAGACGTCCGACGATGACACGGAATGTCACGTTGAATTACTTGAAATTATAGGGCCATATTTTTTTTTGGCTCCTCCCCCACCCTATTGCATTCGCAGTTGCAGTGGCAAAAAACAAAAATTCATACTGATAAATCAATTGGGCTGCAATGTTGGTTTATTTGATTTTCTTTTATCAACGATCTAGAACAAAATAATATTTTTTTGTTTTCATAAAAAAGAATATCACCATTTTTGTTAGAACACAAACTAGCGATGTGAACTTTTAGCCAATAAACAAAAATACAATTTTATTACAAAAACACCAAAAAAAAACAAGGCCATATTGAATAGTTAACAAAAGAAATTCCTTTTTTTTATAAAAATCCATTGACTTTCAAACTAGAACGTTAAGAACTGTAAACAAAATTGCAAAATTTTTACTTCTTCAACGTTTAATAAAATTTTTACCAAGTTTAAGACACTTTTTACAAATAAAAATTCTTTTATCTTATGTTTAATGTAATTTTCCGTAGTTTGATGTACCTACATCTCAAGTTTTTCCGATTAGCAGTTATATTTTGTAAAAGCGGCAAAAATTCAGTTCACTTTTAAACGCTTACTAATTTTTTTTTTTAATTTAAGGGCGTTATGTGTAAAACAAAATGTATATAGTCTTATGGTTTAGTAAATTCTGCATCATTTGAAATTTTGTTCGGCTTTCTGAAATGTAGCGCTATTTATTTTTTTTTATTATTTGAAACTTTTATATTTTTGTTCATGGTTCTTTATGCATTTTATTGAAATTATTCAAGGTATATCCACAAGAAAACTACAAAAATATCTAAAATAAATAAATAAATCGAGTGGCACAACGGCTCATGAAGAACCAGGGCCTTGTGACTAACAACTCGCAACCATTCCTGTGTGCGCCTTTCGACAGGAATGGAAGGGACCTACAATTTAATGCCGAATCCCAACGGCTAGACGAGAAGCACTTATTCGTGACAAATGATACTCTTGGAGGATTTGTCAATTCCTCGCAAGAGGCAGTAGCCCTGAAAAAAAACTTTTTAGTTTTTAGGTGGACGAGGCTGGGAAGCGATCCCAGACCTCCAGCGTGACAGTCGAACGCACTAACCATTACGCTACGGGCTACTACAAAAATATCTCAAACAGTGTAAAAAACTATGCCTTTTGATTTTGTTATATTTTGTTTACAGTTCCGTTTTAAAACTAAAGACTGTACAAAATTGTTTAAGATGTTCACTTCTTCGAGTTTTTATAAAAAATTTAAATAATAAATAAAATGTTAACTATCTTGTTCTAAATTCAATTCTGCATCCTTTTTTTTAATGTATACCTTAATTTGTTGTCCGTGATTTGTCTTTAAATAAAACATTTTTTTTACAGAAGGGTACGCAACACACACTTGCAAGATATATCAAACGGCTCAGGGTCAAAAGTCCATAATGGAATTTTGTGCTACTTCTGTGGGTCAAAAGTCCATAAATCAATTGTGAACTTTTGACCCACTCCGATGGGCCAAAAGTCCATACAAAAATCTTGTGGATTTCTGACCCACTTCAGTGGATCACTTTATAGATAGTTCTCTTTAATAAGACTGCTTTGGGTGGCCCGCTTCGAGGGTTTAAGGATTTTAACTCCCTTTTCGGGTCCTCTGTCCCGCTCACGCGACTCCGTCGCTCCACTTAGGGTATGCTCAGTCGCCAGGCAGGCGCCTATGTTGTCAGTTGGTGGTGCTTTAAGTTTACGAGTAGTGAAGAGTATACAAATTAATTCTTAACAAAATGAATAAATAATTCTTAATTGTTCTGCTTTTTTCAATATTATAATATGAAATTATTGTGGACATATGACCCACTTTCATTCTAAAATAAGGGAATTTTGACCCTTTTTTTTGTGGACTTCTGACCCACTTGAGTGGGTCAAATCTTCACATTACAATTGTGGACTTCTGACCCACGCAAGTGGGACAAAAGTCCATTATGGACTTTTGGCCTGTGGACTTTTGACCCCGCGCCATATCAAACGACGCAGAATTATTGGTTAACAAAACTATATTTTTAACTTTAATTATATATGTTAAAAATTGCCTTTAAATGGAAACAAAAAAAAGGTGTAATAAGAAATCAATTTTTTAACTTTGAATAAAATTTTGACTCATTTTTGGGTTTTATATAGGTATATAAAATAAAATCCATTATAAAAAAATAAAGTATGAATTTTTTGAGATTTTTTGAGTTTGTGGAATGTTATATTATATTATATTTTGTTTGTTTTTTTTTTTTTTGTCATCACCAAATTTTTTTTAAACGCTGATTACGCGGATTGCTCAAAAGCTAGAGGCGGGGATAATTCTTCAAATACTCCTATTAAATATCTCTACAACCCATCAAAATCCCAATCCGATTAACAAAATATATGATTTTTGTACAAAGTTTCTGGGCTTAACTACAGAAACTACAACTCCGATTTTTAAAATTCTTTTTGTTATGAAAGGTTAATGAGAAATGTATGTAGCCGACGAGTTTATGTTGGTAATGTTCGAAATCTTTATGTTTATATCATCGCGTTACTGGAAAGGGCAGAACAACGTCTGCCGGGACATCTTAGTATCTTTTAACGTTCGGAGACACATGATTTAATGACTTTCCTATTTTAAAAAAAAAATTTTAACAATGATCAAAGTTAATCTTATTTTATATAAATTGCCGAAACAACAAATACTGTAACAATTTTCTTAAAAAGCTTTTTACATCCTTCAAAAATGTTCTATTAAGGAAGTAAAAATCGCTTTAATGGAAAAAAAACTGACTGAGTTAAAAATCGTTCAGTATCACAACAAGAAAACAAAAATCAATATTTATGATTCTTTTTTTACAGAAAAAATTCTTTGGGTCTATTTTAGAATCCAGTTTTATTAAATGTTATATCATTTTTCTTTTATACTACATAAAGAACAAAGGGACACATATTTTCAATCCCTAAAAATAATATAATTAAAATACCGGTTTCAATTAAAAACCTTTAATTGTTATTTTGGAAAATAAAAAAAAATACAAGCGTCATTTTGTTTACTTCTAGCAAACTTTTTCAATACAATTAGGTACTACTTAAACTATTGAACAATTAGTTTATTAATAAATACATTTTTAAAGCCTAACTGACCTAAATATAATTTATTTTCAGATAAAATTCATACCGGAAGTCTTTGGAAAACAAGTAAGTTAAAAGCTGCAAATTGTCTGTATTTTTCTCGTTTTGAACCTAAGAAATAAGAAAATTACATTTTCTGATTTTTTTGCATTTTAAAATGAAATGAAATGCACGACTGGATCACACGAACCTATATATACCGTTAAAAGCGTAAAAAAAAGTTAAAAAATAAATAAATAGTTCAACTGAAAAAAATATGATACTTTTTAAAAGTATGAATCATTTTCCGGGGAATATCTATTAGTTTTCGACCCTGGGTTCTTCCCAGCCTCGTCCACCTAAATCTAAGAAAAGTTTTTTTGCGGGCCTCTTGCGAGGTCGACAAATTCTCCAAGAGTATCACTTGTCATGAATAAGTGCTTCTCGTCAGCCGTTCGGATTCGGCATAAAATTGTAGGTCCCTTCCATTCCTGTAACAAGCGCACACAGGAATGGTTGCGAGTTGTTAGTCACTAGGCCCTGGTTCCTCACGAGCTGTTGCGCCACCCAATTTATTTATTTATTATATTCGACCCATAAACAAAAATCTTTCCTTTCCTTCTATTCCTTCTAACTAGTGCCGTGCATTGTATTTAAAATACCTGAGGTCTTACAGTCATATAGTTAAAATTATAAAAAACGAGACACGCGAAGATATTTCGTGGGCTTCCATCAGCACATATATCTTCGTGGCCCAGATCATAATCCTTTAGATTCGTTTCTTTGGTTTTTTTAAGTATTGAGTCTGAGTACTGAGTCAAGTCTACAGTAATATTTTTTCATAATAAGGGTAGTAAAGACAATGGTAACATGTTCATGTTAACAATAGAAAGGATTATAAGCATCAAGTTTCGGTAATATTAATGTTCACTATACTAATTATTATATAATAATTTAACTACTAAGAATTTTTTTAGAGGGAAGTATCAATATAAGCATCATCAAGTCTCATTTAACAAACTTTCTGGTCACAAACACGATATAAAAATAAATTTTTTTTTTCAGACAATTATGTAAGCACATTATAACATCCTGTCTGTAACAGATTGCCATATTCCACCATATTCTCGAAAGCTTTTTGACAAAACAAACAAAAGAAATACAAACTTTCCAAATCTTAAAAAAATGGAAAACAAAATCAGTTCCTTGTTCAGTGGGGTAAAACACTACTTCATAGACACATCGAGATGTCCTTGAATATTATTCAAGCCTTTTTTTTCTTGAGTATTGATTTCAAAATCAACTTCAATTGTTAAACTCGAATACAAGCGCTTTGGTAACATAATTTTTTTTTTCAAACGAGATATTTTACTATATAAAAACCCTTTCTATTTTGTCTTAACTCTTATATTGATATTCCTTGCTGGTAATGTCCAATAAAATAGCATTAGGTACCAAATGGCCTTTCAAGATGTCATATTAAAGTTGAAACCACCCACTAAAAATATAATCTGATTCAAATAATAATAAAGAAAAAATATACATCTACTTTACATCTGTTATAAGGCTTTTCGAAAATTTCAAGCACGAAATCGAAGACCCTTATAATGGCGATTTATTCAAGCAATCGATTAATTGGACCGAAAATTCGTTTTGTCTTTTATTAAATAAATCTGGAAATGGGTCGTCGTCTCATTCTCATTGAATAATAGGCAGCAATTTTCCATAATAAGTCCGTTTTGACATCTTAGATTGATGTTAACTTATCCCATAACAGAGGTATTTTGATAAAGAAGGTAGCTTCCTCCAAGTATATACAGTTTGTGGAAGGTAAATTAGGGTATCGTGTATGAACTTTATTAAAAAAAAATATTTTAAGGGGGTGTTACTCAAAAAATATTTCTGTTTATTTGTATTCTTCAATCATATAAAAACCTTATACCTAGTTTTATTGAATGGTGTAAAAATTAAAAAAAAATATATATAAAGATTATCTTTGGCTCCTTCTACTTTATTAACTTACATTTACTATAACAAACAGTTTATTTGTCAGAAAACAGCTTTTTATGTTTTTGGACAAAATCAAATAATCCATATCTTACCTTTAAGTGTAGGTGTTGACTGTTTCTGAAAACACCACCATTATGGTTTCATATCCTTTTTCTTTCCTTGTGATAACCTGATTCTTTTTTTAAATTATAAATTTTACTAGCAGGTAATTTAAAGTATAGCATCAATTAATTTGAATGAAATTTTTTTCTTTCAAATCCTCAATGCCTTAGCACTTTATTTTATTCATAAGAACGAGTACTTGCGACCGTGTTTGTTGCTTACAATTTGTAAATTGGTAAAAGATTTTATTTTCATGAGAAATGTAAACTGACACGAATTTTAACTTTTTCGCTCCGAGTAGGTAAATGTTGTTGTGTTGAGCGTAGATACTTGATTCCTATTTACTTTTGTTCCATGATGACTGCTTTTAAGCACAAATTTGGTTTAATTATAATATTTATTTATAAAATAATTTGGTTTGGAATGGGGTTGGGAGAATGAATAATGGATAAAATAAGGAACCAAGGACAAGATAATTATTATTGTACACAAAACTATAGGAAAAAAAGTTTTCAATATTAATTTATCAGATTGGAATGAAGAATTTTGATTATTTTATTTAATAATACAAACAAAAATAAGAACCTTTAAAATTGTTTATTCGGACGGAGAATTGGTGATTAATCAAAACAATGCAAACATATTCATGGCCTGTTTATTAATGCTGCTGTTAAAACCATGTTGTGATAATAATAAGCAAATGTTAATTTAACTTTTATGAATTTGTTTTAAGAAAGATAATATTGAACGATAAACTCTTAAATATTTTAATTTATGCTATCATGTAGCAAAAAACTTCTATATACAAGAACTAAACTCAATTGATGCTCTTGAAAATTCCTGAACCAGTTATTGCAGAGACAATAAGTTCTAGACATTAAATTGCCTCTTTTACTACTTAAACGGCAGAGTTGGGAAAGAATGCAATACTTTGGTATTTCATCCTTTGAAATCCCAGTCATTTGACTTATCTCTGCGAATGCAGTTAAATACTTTTTCTATAAGTGTTTTTACTCCAAAAAATAATTCGCAGTCAATTTTGAAGTCTTTTATATTGCAATCATTTTAAGCAGTTAAAAGACTTAAAGTTAAAAGAGTGCAATACTAAATACTTATTGAATTCTTTGAAGTCTTTTATAAGTCTTTTGCATTGATTGCATTCTTGAAGTCATACTTTACAACGTTAAGCTCCCATCATTGAATATCATTGGTAGGACATCGACATCGCCTTAATGTATAGTTGGCTGGTATAAAATAAATGCTGTTTCTGTCAGAGTAAATAAAGCGTTTTCCAATAGGGACGGGTTGATTTTGACAGCTCGTGGCGGCCATATTGTTTCTTTTACTCTCTGTCAAAATATCGTCTTTTTATCAGTTACTAAAGATAAAGACAAATCATCATGGTATGTAAGTTTCAGCTTCGAGCAACACGTGCAAATGATAAAACTTTATTATCAAAATGGATGTTCTGTTGATCCCAATTTGGGTCGAAAAATCATCTTTAGCGATGAGGCCCATTTTCGGATGAATGGGTATGTGAATAAGCAAAATTGCCGGATTTGGGACGACACCAATCCGCGGGAGATTCACGAGGTGCCAATGCATCCAAATAAATGATATACTTACAGTAATACTTACTGCCACTTCCGAGCTAGCTAACACACCAAGGGAGGTAGTCCTGCGAAGGTTTTAATAAGAAAAATAGATATAAGTTGAAAGGTGCAGGTGAGTTACAGCAGTTTTTTTTTTTATTAATATGACTACTATATATAGTTGTTGTTCCATTTGATGCAATAAATTTATAGTAGCCGCGTTTTATTATCCACCAACATCCATATGGATCATCCTGTGATAATAAAACCATCCAGATCCCACAAAAATGTTGTATTAAGATTGTGGTATTCCTGAGTTTTTTGACGTTTTCAAATTGACATGTATTCAAAAAATAGTGTTTTATCTTGTTTTTTTTTCTCAGTGCTGACAACATTTAAGAATCAAAATGGTCACCTGGTGCTGAGAATTAAAACTAATTCTTGGATCTTGAAATAGATCCAGATAGAAAGCAGGATCCCAAATTGTTTTTGTATTACGTGTAAAAGTTAATCCAGATTTAGATCCGGATCCCGATAAAAGATAATAAAACACAGCTTATATTGAGCGACCCGATCCTAAGAGAAGGATGTCCCAGTATTCATGCTACTATTCACGCCGATTAAATATTTAAAAAAGAAACTGAGTGCGACCCACACTAGTATTTTCCCGTTTGGTTCCCAAAAGTCGTTTTTGGCAGCAACAATTACATAAAATATAAATGGCATTGATATATATTTTTGGTACAAATTTGAAGTCGATATCTTTGTCTGTTCTCGAATTGAAAAACATTTTTTAAGAGTTTTTAATAGTTTTTTGATCTAAAAAAAAACTGTTTACTGATTTGTTTTTGGAAAAATTACCAGTTCGTCGCCTGAGAATTATTTTGTCGTATATGCCATTTGGCGATTTTGGGAAATTGAATTTTAAGGTTTGAGTTTAAATAAAAAAAAACTAATCGATTAAGTTTTCTTTTTTTTTTTTTAGTATATTATTATGTGGTAAATCTTCTTTAGATTGAAGTTTTCCAAGGTGCCCAGTTGGTTTTCGAATTATAAGTGTTATTCTCCAGAATCAGCTTGTCGTATATGCCACGAAAATAAGCATTTTGTTGCACCCCATACACGTACGACAAAGTAAACGCACATACGACATTGCAATACTAAGTTCATGCCGATTCGAATGAGAACAAATTATTCAAATACAGGGTGCCCGGAAATTCGTGTGCCATACTTTGGGATGTGATTTTTGGTCATATTCTAAGAAAAAAATTGTTCTACAGTTAAGTCTGATTTTCAACTTTGACATCACTTTTTGACGATTTTAAAAAAGGCTAACTTTGGTGTACCCTAACCCATGTTAAGGTCAATTTTTCTGTCAGTACTAACGAAAGTAACCTCATTTTGGACTTTTTTTTTGTAGTAGAAATACTATCCTTTAAAACTACGTTTAAGTTAAGCTGATATGGTTTTAGGGTTGCCAGATATTCAATTTTAAATGGTGTTCAATTTTGTCTGCTTAAGCTAAATTTTGACTTTGAGGTAATTTTTTTTTTTTTCAAAAAATGCGTAACAAACATAAAATTTTCTATTTTTTACTTGATGAACGTAACAATAATAACAAAAATCTTATGAAAACGAACCCATACATTTTATGAAACTTGGGAAACAAGACTAACTATACTGTGGAACAATTTTTTTCCTAGAATATGAACACGAATCACATCCCAAAGTATGGCCCACGAATAACAACAGGACACGCTGTATATGATTTTCAATGTGATTTTCAATAGATTGCTTTGAAATCGTTTGATTGTGTATTGTGGGCAACAACAAAATATATCATACATATGTACCTACGTATAACATGCCTGCCTGATACACGTAAGCACAGATAATTATTTTTTACTGCGCACAATTATGACCGTCCCGTCTTTTGTGAGTGTCGCCTCTAACCCTTTGATCGTACACAGGTCGACTAGTACAAAATTCCGGTCATCGGGTGTTATTTTTTTTTGGGTTTGGAACGAAATTTTTTTTTGGAGTGCATAGATAAATGGCCCTACTTTCATATTCCACAAGTTATTTTTATCTACATGTTATGGTTTCAAAGATACAACGTCCCAAACAGGCACATTTTCACAAAAAAAAAATTATATTTTTTTTAGCCACTTTTGTACTCCTGGTTCATTTTTTACGTTATTTTCTAGAAAAAAATCAAAATAATGTTTTTGAATAATTCTAAAACACGTTTTTTTATAACCATTTTTGAAAATTAAACTTCAACTTTGAAAAGGTTTTTTAAAAAATGCTTACATATGCAAGCTTTCTAAGTAGTCTAGAATGAAAGTTGTTGTCATTGTGAGTAATATTTTTAAAAATTTGGATCCGACCGCATCCGACCCCGTTCCCTACAGCACCATCTTTGTAATTTAAACCCTTTAAGAAGTATTTTTGCCAATCTGCAAAGGGGGGGGGGGGGGGTATGGGTGATAATTGCCTTGTTAAAAGTGTCATTAGGAAGTTTAAATCAAGGATGAAAATACTGAATACATAAAGTAAAGCAGATTGCCCAAAAAATGCAAGAAAAAATTATTAAAAAAAATAAATTTTATTTATTTTTTCGAAAGAAAGCTTAATATTGAGTTTTTCGTTGAAAAATTTTGGGAATTTTTTTAACAAAATAAAATTCTATGTTTTCGCAGAAACAATATAGCGAAAACCTTTCATTAGATCAAAAGTTACAGCCCCATGACCACTTTTCATAATTTCGACCCGGCCTACAAAAATTAAAATCAAATACATACACATATGATATGTTTTATATTTTTTCCTTTTTACGTACACATACGCCAAACAAATTCGGCCGTTTCATTTGAATTTTTGTGTTGTACCCATGTGTTAAATCGGACGTACGACAAACTAAAATTAAACAAAAAATAAATCGAAAATACATGGACTTTTTGTCGTATATCCAGAAATCTGGCGCTTACGACCAAACAAAACTGAAGGATGGGTTAATTTGTGGATATACGACAAAATTCATACTGAATATCTCAGTAACGGTAAATGATAGCAAGATTCTGATTGCAGAAATGGAAAGAGGACCTTCGAAAACATAGGACTGCATACTTTAAAAAAGTGCATTTTGGCGTTTACGACAAAATAATTCTTAGGCGACGAGTTGTTGACTAAGTCATTGTGTGTAGTAAAGAAAAAGATTTGAGGCGGTATTATTTTTCAATAGTTTTTCTTAGTTAAAAAAAAAAAGGTTTGTTTTAATTCGGTGCCGGCCGTTTGGGCGGAAATCGTTTCACAATTCTACGTAATTATCCAAATACATTTTAATCGATTCGCAAAAGACTTGTTTCGCAAATTTTCTTTTGGCCTTTGAATTAACCCGCCAACCGATCATTTCTCAAAAGTTCTCTCGGGGTTGTTTATATCGCAAATAATTAGGTGGTAATTTCAATTTCTTGTTTTGCAAGATTTTATTCAGATTATTGATATTTTGCATTTTTTTATCTCACGTTTCGTTATTTGGCTGTTTCATCATCTGGCCGTTTCATCATAAGGCTGTTTAGTTATCTGGCCGTTTCGTTATCTGGCCGTTTCTTTATATCTCGCCATTTCGTTGTCTCGCCGTTTCTTTGTCTCGTCGGCCATTTCATTGTCTAGAAGATTCGTTATCTCGCCGTTTCGTTGCTTCGCCGTAGTTTCGTTATATCGCTGCTTCATTTTTACGCCGATTATGTAATTGGTTCTTATTATTATTGTTTTGTTTTTTTTTTTTAATTTTTATTTTTAATGAGGACAATATGGGTTCCTTAATAAATTTATTAAAAACATAAGTAGTGTTGTTTTTTTTTTCATTTCGTCTGAATAAGAAAAATCACAAAATGGATATTTATACCGAATATAAAAACAAAAAATCGGGTGGCACAACGGCTCATGAAGAACCAGGGCCTAGTGACTAACAACTCGCAACCATTCCTATGTGCGGCTGTCGACAGGAATGGAAGGGACCTACAATTGTATGCCGAATCCAAACGGCTAGACGAGAAGCACTTATTCGTGACAAGTGATACTCTGAAAAAAACTTTTTAGTTTTTAGGTGGACGAGGCTGGGAAGCAAATTCAGACCTCCAGCGTGACAGTCGAACGCACAAACCATTACGCTACGGGCTACTACCGAATATGATATGATAAAAATAGCATTTTATTATTTCGCATAGTATTGTTTAGCTTAAAAATTGTTTTGCCTTTTGATATTGAAATATCGAAAGGCAAAACCATTTAAAAGTTAAATAATACTAGGTATGTAAAGGAATAAAATGCGAAATAATAATTTGCGAGGTAATAAAATGCGTAGTAATGAAAAGCGAAATAATAGTGAAATGCCAAATAATAAAATGCGAAATAACAAACAAGCAAAATATTAAAATTCGAAATAATAATTTGCGAAATAGGCAAATAGGAAATAATAAAATGCGAGTTAAAAATTGCTATCTGAAATATGCCAAATGATTATTTTGCAAAGCAATAACATAGCAAAATAAAAACTTGCCAAACAATTTATTGCGAAATGATCATTGCGAAATGAAAAACAGCCAAACAAAATCCAGCAAATAACCCCTACCGTTTTAATATTTACCAGTTCTTTATTACGTAATTGTTTTTAATTAATGTAAAGAATAAAATTAATTCAAAGTCGATATCTTTTTCCGTGCTAGAGATTTTGGAGACGAATGACATATTACTGCTCTTTTTTTAAATTGCTTTAGTAAAATTAATTAATTGAATTTTTTTAGAAAACCTTTTCGGCACGTTATGATAATATTGTCTGTAAAATAAAATTCATCCGAAGTCGAATTCTATATTCGTTCTCCAGATTTGGTGGACGAAAAAAGTAGGCCCAACGTACGTCATACACACATACAGACATCTTTCTAAAACCGATGGATTCTGATTCCAGAGACCTCACTAAAACTAATATTTAGGCTTTGATTTTCGATGCAAAATTTGAAAGACAATAATTTTTGAAAAAGTTAAATCATCTGTGGTATGAAAAAGTGCATGAATATCTAAGTGGCCAACTATTTTTAAATTATGCGTGTCGAATGCAGATTTCAAAATGGTACAGTTTATTATTGTATCTAGAACCAATAGCGAGTTACTTGTAAAAATCTGCAATACTAGAGCCAATTTAGCAAAAAACAAGTTTTCAAAATTAGCACAGATTTTTGATTGATTGCATGTCTTTATAATGTTGTCCTAATGATAAATCCAAGCGTTTAACTTCTAGGGCCGAATGCAACATTACCAAAAATGTTAACAAAGTGCAAAAAAACGGCTACATTTTCAAGCTTGTTTTGAGTTATACCTCTTCAATTGGCCTTTTATAACACCATCAAATATTTTGGTAGTGGCTAATACCAAATTAATTTTCTTATAAGAGGTGCATTAAATAAATCGAATACAGCAAGCCGATCAGCTTCTCAGAGGAGGTATGCAATCTTGTGCAAGCCGCTGCATTACAAATATGCCAGAGATACAGGCAGATGGACATGAGGTCTGGGCCAATTTTATGGCCACCCCGTTCACCAGACCTAAATCAACTTGATTTTTTTTTATTGGGGCTGCATTAAGAAAATCGTGTACAGCAAGCACATCAGATCCTTAGAGGAGATGAGAAATCTTGGGGAGGCAGCTGTATTACAAGATTCTAAGCCAAAATTAATAAGATCTTTAAAAGATTTTCATTTATTCGGAGGTGCAGAACCTGTATTAGAATGGGTGGAAAACAGTTTGAGCATTTGCTTTAAATTAAAAAAAAATATCTACATTTGTTTTCTAACTAAGTGATCAAGTGATTGAAAGTTGGCTCAAAACTCAAAAGACTATTTCTTTGAAGAATATAACAAATTAACTAAAAGCAACTGCGAAAATATTTTATGGTTTTGTTAGGGTTCAATAGACCAGGTATAATTCAAAACAAGCTTGAAAATGTAGCCGTTTTTTGCACTTATTGACATTTTTGGTAATGTTGCAATCGGCCTTAGAAGTTAAAAGCTTTATTAAACAAGGTTTAATTTGCTAATTTTTAAAACATTTGTTTGTGCTAAATTGACTCTCTTGTTGCTGATTCTTACCAATAACTTCCTGTTGGTTCAAGATGCAATAATAAATTATACCATTTTGAAATCCGCATTTAACGCGCATATTTTTAAAATATTTGGCCACTTAGGTATTTTTTCATACTAGAGATGACTTAACTTTTTCAAAAATTATTTTCTTTCACATCTTGCATCGAAAATCAAAGTTCAATAATTTTTTTCTCTAAGATTTCCAACAGTTATTATAATTTTTATCTTCTTATGTATTTGCACAAACAATGTTAAATATTGCTACGGTAGAATTCATTTACTTGTAGTCGTGGTATTCAAAAACGTAAAGTAACGCAAAAAATAATGCACTGAACAAAAAAATGCACATATCTTTTCTTGTGGCTGGGATAGACTTTTTTTTATTAGTTTTCAGGACGGTCATAAAGTCTACTATGAGGCATTTCAAGGTTATCCATTATTTAATGGACACCCTGTATATTTAAGGAAAAGACAAAACAAACAAATTTGTTTTCTACTATCTATTTTTGTTTTTTTTTTTTTTTAGTTTATTTAACATTCTTATGTATTAAAATATAATTTAAATGCAACGTTTAGCTGACCGTAAAGAAAATATGGATATTTGTTCACTACCAATCTTGTACCAATATAAAATTCAAAAGTTTGTTTGCTTAAAATACGCAAAAACCCCTAAAACAATTTTTACAAATTTTCACAATTTGTTCTTAATATTAGTGAGGGAAAGATTGAAAAGTTGCATTTAGTATAAGATACAATTACTTCCAATCCTACAATTCTTGTGTTTAAGTTTAATCCATACGCAACGCCCTTAGAAAGCTGAAATTTTGCAATTCTCTTCAACCTTAAACATGATACCTATGAGAATTTTTATTTGCAGATACGCTCTCGCCCAATTTTCTTACATTTCAGATTTCTTCTCATAAAGCGTGTTGCTGAAGCTACAAATTTGATACTAAGCAGCCTTGAACTTAAACCAGGTTGTTATTGTATAACTTTTTCAGAAAAGAAGTATGGCCGTATTATGTACTTGCATCAGCTACACGAAACTGGCATTTTCAAACATGTTTCATGCCTTCATTACATTTTTTAAAATATTATTTTTTAAATATAGCATAGACAACAAACAAAATACGCATACGTAACGCAATAATGGCATTTCATATACACGGAAAGAATTGCAAAATCACCAATTGCAAAATTGCAGGTTGTAATTTACGAAACTTTATTTTTGTAAATCAAGGCGCTTTTATTAAAAAATATCTGAAAACTTTGTAATTTACTACTCAAATCATCGTAAAAAGCTAAATTTTATAATTTGATATTTACTATCAAAAGTTATAATTCGAGCAATGCTCCCAACTCTTTTTCATAAAATCTATTTAAACGAAGTTTAACTGAACTGAAGTTCAGATTTCACTGTGAAAATGGACGAGTTAAATCAAAAATTTAAAATCAGTTTAAGATTCAGCGGATCTTAAACTCCCACTGCAAACTGGGGGATAGAGATTCAGCTATTTATATAATTATTGCTGCCGTTTAGTTGGTCCAGAGCCGATACAGTAGGATCTTTGAAAATATATTTTATATCTTCCTCTTTTACCAAAGATCTGCTCGCATCGGGTCTTTCGAGAGAAGTCCTTTCTTGCGGTTCACAACTGGTTTCCGTGGCATCTTTAATAAAGACAGTAAGCTTTAGTCTACACATTCAAAACTTCTAGGCGCACAATGCACCATGGTGCATTTAACACTATGCTTTCGTGGTGCATTGTGTACCAACAAGGAATTTTTGTTTAAAAATAAAATATTTCATAAAAAATGCAACTAAGCTATGAACTATTACTTTTAAGATATAAACAAAAAGTCAAAATAAGAGTTTTATGAAACTTTATTGAAGAAAAACTTAGTTTTCACTTAAATATAAAAAAAAATAAACTCACCGTATATTTTTCTTTTTCACTTACCTAATATTCATACAAAACTGCGCACGCGTCCGCCAACAAAGAGAAGCACAATCAGACTTAACTCTGTTGGCCTTATTAAACGTAACGGATACAATGGAATTAGGTATACACTAATACATACCCCGTTTACAAACAGAATCGAGAGCTCGAGTTGGACTATGGTCGGATTTTCGAGCCAGGTGTTTCGTCACGTGAGTTGAGAGCCCCATTTGAAGTTGAGTTGATATCGTGTTGAGATTACATTTAATGGAATGGCAACAATATATTTATTTCACACAAAAACAGTTCAAATTTAATGAATTTTAGTACATACTTCACATAGCTATCAAAACAAATAAATAATTTTACTCGCACATGTGCAAAAACACGTTGGTTAACACATCCTCAAGACCGACTCTTCGACCCAGGTGTTTTACCAACAATTTCGACTCGACTCCGCTCCTGAAGTGGAATCGAGTCGGTTGAAGCTCATTTCAAGTCAACGCAGGTATACAAAGGAACCAAGCGAGCTTGAAGCTCGCTCGAATACTTCCTGTAAACGGGGTAATAGCTGCTGGTTGGGTGAATATCAGTGTGGTGCATTTTGCACCACTGGTGCATCTATGACAACGTTACCCCATAGCAATATTTTATTGGAGAACTATACCTAACAACCAAATTATTGAAACATTTCAAAAGTAGTTTTACAGCAAAACTAGTTCTATTACGGGTTTGAGTTTCAAGTTTTGAACAAATCGGTATTATTGAACAACAATTTGACATCTAAAACTCGAAATCTTAAAACAAGTTTTGCATAGAACTAGAAATTCATAAAACTGGAAATATCTAGACAACGTTACCCTACATCATTCATTATAGATTCTCCTACTGCAGTAAACATTTAGGGCCTTACCAATAATCAAATTTAGAGATCAGTTAAATATTAAAGTGGACTCTAAATAATGAACTATACCAATAATCAATTTAATAGTCAGCTTAACGCTAATCGTCACTTTAAATTTAAGAGTAAAGAAACGCATGTTTAAACTCGTGATTAGGTATAAACGCCACGTTTGTGCTGTCATTCTGAAAAGCAAACAAAAATAATTACCCTTATCCTCTATGTTTGTCGCTTACAATTGAATTAAATTGCTTGTTCGTGAATTTTGTTGCAAAGCTATAAAACTAATAAGTAAATCAAAATAAACAAATAGATTTAGAATAAATGTTCTATACGTTTACGTTTGTATCTCAAGCGAAATTGTTAAAAAAGCCGACTACAACATGCAAAGCCGAAATTTGTTTGCCATCATCGAGTTGTATTTTGCTAAAAACAGAAAAAAGCAGAAACCTATATGGATAGGAAGCTATCTTAGATAGGCAATCGCATCGATTCTTGAACGCGGCCATTTCTATTCACAAAAGCTGTATTTTTGGCAACAAATGTAGTAGATAATGTAATAGAGCACTGATTAGTTAAAGACGTGTTTAATTTGGTTATTGGTAAACACACAAATTAACTCGTCTCTAAAGTTTAACGTGGCGTTTATCTAAACGCTTGTTAAATCATTAATTATTGGTAATGCCCTTTGTATTTTACGCTCTGCGAAACAGAATCGTTAGCAAAACAGTTTTTCCATGAGGAAGTAATGGCACTTTTCGCTTTGATCAATTTGTCAATTTGTAAAATGACTTTCCATGTTTAGGTTGCTTGTAATATGTACACCAAGGTATTTATATGTTTACACAACTTCGATAGGTTCGTGATTAAAATGCCATTTTTCATTTCTAGCCAATCTGCCAGAACCGTTTTTAAATACCATCGCCTTCGATTTGTTTAAATTGACCGTTAAATTCCACAACTTGCAGTAGACTTCTAGACGGTTGATCATCAGTTGTAGCGTTTCCGGAGAGTAGGCAAAAAGAACAACATCGTCTGCAAGAAGGCTTTAATTGTAACTCCAGCAAACTCTATACCTCCCGATAAATCATCAGTGAGGTCATCAATAAACAAGGAAAACAAATAAGGACTCAAGGGACATCCCTGATTTACACCCATTGTTGTTTCAAACCAGTCAGATCTTTCATCACCATTCCACACCGTCGCTTTATTCCCATCATACAGGCTCTTCTATCGATTGTATCGAATGCAGCCTTGAAATCGACAAAAAGGACATAAAGTTTCTTTTTCTACTCCAAAAAAGTACCCACAATATGGAGCTTTTCCATCTCTGAGTTTGCTTACTGCTAAACCGACTTCTTCTTCAAAAATATCAGCATCAAGGATATCAAGGATTCTGGTCAGACAACACCCGAAGGAAGGTATGTCGAGATTTTTGCTGAGTTAAACCACCTAACTCAGCTTGTTGACGAGCCTACTCGGATTCCTGACGTTGCAGGTCAAATCGCTAACACTCTAGACTTTTTCCTTACCTCTGACCCAAATAAATACACTATTAAAGTATTATCTCCTCTAGGCTCATCAGACCATTGTGTCATATCTGCGAATTTCTCGTGCCACCAAACCACAGTTAAAGAAAAAATCCCAAAGAGAACCGTTTGGCAATACGAGAAAGCCAACTGGGACGGTCTCAATAACTTCTTCAAGAGCTTTAACTGGTCACTATGGTTCCTCGATAGTGATGTTGACGCCAGTGCAGATATGATTACAAACTTGATTCTTTGTGGAATGAGAAATTTTATCCCGAATAGGGTGAAATCTATCAAACCCAAAGAAAACTCATGGTTTGATTCGAGCTGTAAAGAGGTTATTAGGGTTAGAGAAGTAAGCTTCCGATGTTATAAAGCCAACCCTACTGAGGAAAACCGGAAAAAGTTTCAACAAGCCAGAAAGACCTGTAACGTTCATATTCGAAGAACCAAATTTTTACATGATCAAAAATTACGACAAAAAACACTACAATGTCCCAAAGGTAGTAAACATTTTTGGTCATTTGTAAAAAACATACGAAATACCACCTCGTCCTCGGTTCCAACGCTCGTCTTCAATGATACTACTTTTGTCAGCTCGCAAGATAAAGCCAATTTGCTTGCAGCACAGTTTGCTGTTAATTCGACGCTGCCAGAAAGTGTTATGACTCCTCCTGTACTTGAGAGCGTAAATGATTTTATGGGACAAATCTTCTTTCGCAGAGTTCTAAAGGATCTCGATGTACACTAATCCGCTGGCCCGGATAGTATCCCTCCCATTGTTCTGAAGTGGTGTTCTTCAACGCTGGCAAAACCACTGCGTAAGCTTTTCCATCTGTCCTACTCTACTGGTCTCTATCCGAGTGGATGGAAAACAGCATTTGTCCAGCCTGTCCCTAAAAAAGGCGTATCTTCTTCACCCTCTAACTATCGACCAATTGCAGTTACGTCCCTTCTTTCCAAGGTCATGGAAACGCTGATTAATTTCATTTCCAGCTCAAGAAATATCTCGAGGAACGAAAGCTTCTTAATGACCGGCAGTACGGCTTTTGTAGCAAAAGGTCCACTGGTGATCTGATGGTATATCTCACCGAACAGTGGAAAAAATCTTAACATCGTTTTGGAGAAAGTAAGATTATTGCACTTGATATTTCAAAAGCTTTTGATAGTGTTTGGCACCAAGCTCTCTTATCGAAAATGCGCGCATTTTGTTTCGATGAACCTCTTCTTCGTTGGATTAGAAATTACCTTTCGGACCGTTCAATACAAGTCATATTGGACGGTTTCAAGTCTGAAATCCACAAATAAATGCTGGTGTGCCCCAGGGCTCCGTTTTCTCTCCGACTCTCTTTTGTCTGAAACTTCTAATCCATTAAACTGTTTTGCTGACGATAGTACCCTCAGCTTCTCATTTTCGTTTACAGATTCTCATCCATGTCCTTCGGATGTCGAACTTAAACGGCAGCGTATGATAAGCTCACTAAATTCTGATCTCGACAGCATTGTCCAATGGGGAATCAAAAACCGCGTAGAATTTAATGCTTCTAAAACTCAATGTTGTCTCCTGTTGTTAAAGCGAAACCCACCCCTATTGCCGCTATCCATGGGCGGCACTTGCATCGAGGAAACCGAACGGCTTTCAGTTCTCGGTATGTGTGTCACAGATCACCTTTTGTGGAATGACCATATATTTGATGTCGCCAAAAACGCTGCTAAGTGTTTAGGTTTTCTCCGTAGATGCAAGAAGTTTGTTTCCCCTTCTGATCTGGCTGTGATCTACAAAGCCTTTATTCTTCCAAAACTTGAGTACAATTCTCATGTTTGGGCAGGAGCTCCAAAAACTCACTTGAGTTTGTTGGACAGAATTCAAAAGAGAGCTTTAAAAATGATAGGCGAAAGATCTATAACAGAAACAGTTACATCTTTCGAACACCGCCGTAATGTTTCGTGTCTTTCTCTATTTTATCGCTATTATTATAATCAGTGTTCTAGTGAAATAGCCAGTTGCATTCCTCCCCTTAAAAAATTCAACCGTAATACTCGCGCTTATAGGAATGCCCATCAGTTCACCCTCGAGCCCAACTTCGGACGTACTGTAATGTACAGAGATTCTTTCTTCAGTCGCACCACACGAATGTGGAATGCTTTACCTGACTCGACTTTCCCCTCCCATTTCGATGTGCAAACGTTTAAAACCAATGTGCATCGGTATCTCCTTCTAAATCCTCTCCTACTTACCTAATCGCTCGTGCTGTGTTGAAAACATTTTAAGGGTAGCCATAACCCCTTTTGCGCGCGTGGAATATAAAAAAAAAAAAAATCGTTGTCAAAATAGGGCATCGCATATTGAAACACTGGTTCATCGCTTGTTGGGTGCAAAAGTTTTTGAAAGTGGTCTTTTAACACATTGGAGGATAATTTAACGCTGATGTATAAGTTTTTCCCATTGATGGTTCTTAAGGTTTTCCAGAATTCCTTTGAGTCTCTGCAATCAGTCAGTTGTAAGGCTCTTGTCTCATAAAACAAAGTCTTTTTCCTTTGGCAGATAAGTTTGTAATTTTTATTTGCTTCGATGTAAAGTTTTTTAAAACATTGGTTATTATGACTCCGTAACGTTCTCAACCATCCGAAAGATCTTTTTCGAGCTGCTTCACATTCGTCATCAAACCACTTTTCAGTGTTCCTTTTTTTGCATGATGCGTTTATCTGCAGAAAGGGTAAGCAGATTTAATTATTTATTCAATGTCTGTTAAATTCAGCTCCCTTCCGATTTGAAGTTCTCGATTAATATTGTGTCGATAATCAGTAGCTTTATTTTCTCTCCATAGCAGTTTTGGTGGCAGTTTAAATTGTCTAAGGTTGTCACGCATTGAAGATGATGAGCCTAGTTTTACTGATATTGGCATATGATCCGAAAAAGGCATGCTGAGAATTTCAAAGTCACTAATCATCGATTTCCATTCACCGTTTTCTAGGCAGTAGTCAACCACCGAAGAACCTTGTTGTCCCACGAAGGTGAATTCAACATTTTTGTCAGAGTCACTGGTACCGTTGATTATCGAGAAGCCAAAAGAGTTACAGAGTTCCAACAACTTATATCCATTTGCATTTATTGATGCATCTTTTGATTTTCTTTTATTACCAGCAAACATGTTTTCTCTTCCCGCTTCCTTCCCTATCCTAGCATTTAAGTCACCAATAATCATAATATTATCGCCATTGTAGACTTCTAAGAAATCATTTAAAATTCGGAAATCTCTCTCCCAACTGTTGAAGTTTACATAGCATGGTATTATTACAAAATGTATGGAACTTATGCTGATTTTTAAAACAATAACATCTTCTACAGATACGAATTCACAAGTTACTTTTTTCATTGATTTTTTGTAGCCAAAGAAACATCCACCACTCGCACCCAGTATCACCCCATGCTAAGTTTAAGTTTGCAGTAGGGTTAATGGTTAAGTCCTTGCTAGGTAACTTTCTCGACTACTAGGTGTCGCTTTTCCATTTTTAGTTTGACGTTCTTCTGACATTTGGCGTTTTTCTTTTTTGGCTCTTAATAAACCTCTGAGCAGAGGCTGAGCGATCAGAGCAGATTATGATCAGAGCCCTCAGACTTATTTATGAAACACATTTGAGCACTGAACTGTCATTTCATAGGTGTGTTACTAAAATACATTTTTGTTTACCTGATTTAGACGGGCGACTGTCCTGGGAATCCATTTTTAATTTTTTGTATTTCTTTCGTCTGTCAAATCACTGAAAAAAGTGAAGTTGGCTTCGCTCAGCGTTTCGCTCGATTTGCTCGGTCATTTTATTCTGAGCTAATCGATTAAGCTCTGAGCTAGCTCAGATGGAAAAAAGAAACGCACTTTTTGAGCTCTGATATGTCTGAGCTAAAAAAAAACATAGAATTTTTGTTGGACAGTTTCGTGATCTGCTCAGAGTTAAAAAAGAAAAACGCCAACTGTTAAATCATTCAGCTGTTTTTGAATGTCAGCTTTGTAAATAAGATTTAATTCCAGCACACCACCTACCTTATTATCGCATAATTTCCCAAAGCTTGGCTCCATCGAAACGTTTTGTTATTTATAACCATCCTGTCGTCTCTAATAGTAACTTCTATTTGTGCGTTTAAATCGTTGAGCTTCTTTCTTATCTTGAGAAGCTGGTTTCGCTTTTGCCTAATAATAGAAGGAAGATCTTTGAACATTATGATTCCGGTGTTTTTTAATATCATTTGACAATTCCAATGCAGTGATAACTTGTTGTTTTGATTGTAGTTTGACAACATAATTTTTTTTATTCGGGTTCTTTGATCGTAATTCGAGAATTTCTAGGTTATCTTCTGATGGCGGTTGAATTAATTATGCACATACGTTTTTCACCAATTCCTCCTCGTTGGATTCCTCTTGTCTATCAATAGTCATCATTAGATTCTTTTCAGTGTTTTTTTTCTCCATTTCGTCTACCCGGCATTCCAACAGCTTATATTTTTCCTCAAGGGTCGCGACTTTATTCATTACTTGGAGGTTTTGTTTCAATAATTAATTATTTGCTATGACAATCGCATCAAGGTTGTGTCGAGCAGCTCGGTAATCATCTTGGCCAAATCCGATTAGGACATATTTCCAACACTATCTTCTAGAGATTCCGGCGTTTTGCAAATAATTTGCGCTTTTTTTCCAGTGCTGAATGTTTTTGAGGTTATTTCACCTACTTTGCGCTTTCAACAAGGTTATGTGCGGGATACTTGAGCACAAAGATAATAAAAGCAATAAAATTGAAGCAGAACTCACTTGTATGGGTTGATAAATTAACCAATTGCAATAAATGAACTTTTTTAGATTTACTAGAAAATAAATAACTTTAAAAAACTTTTTATTTCTTATTTTATTTCGTTTTTTCCTGGAGAAAATTTTCAAACCACCGACTCTTACTAAGTTGACAGATGCCTAGAAACGATGATGGGCTTATACTTTGTTCTGCAACTTCCTAGATGTTATGTGGCTGTTTTTTTGCATCTGCAAGGAAGTCGATGCACTGAAAAAAAAAGTTTATATAACAAATGTTCTATTTAATCGGTTTTAGAAAATCCAGTCAATATTCCTAACCAAATATTTTTATTTGCATTACTCAGCCATAAGATAATTAAATTGAATTATCTAATTGAAATCTCATGTGTTATTTTTGTGTGTTGAAAAACACGATTTTTTTTAAGAAATGTCTTTGCAAACATTGTAGAATTAGTGAGACACCCTGTATAGATTAAAAATATCCCACAAGGTTGAAGGTATCCTATTTTAATTTAATTTTTTGTGAGCTCATGTAGGTAGGTACAGAATAAAAATTATTTTTTATCTTATCTTAATTTTTTCTTAATTCAAGTTAAACCGAGTTAACTCACCACATTTAATGAGTTAACTCTGAATTTACTCAAAAAATGCTTTCGTTATTTTATTTTCCGCGTTTTCTTAAATATTTCTTCATTCAAATATCCCTTTGAAATTGGTTCTTGACATAGCTATGTATGTTATTCAATTCTAATTTCTTATCTGCTTACTGAATGGGATTTCTATGTTAAATTTGTATTGAAGCTAAGTTAAATTTTAGTAAGAGCCTATATAAAGTGTTGAGACAAGAAGTGATAGATAGTAGTTTTTAATAAACAATAAACATTTTGTTTTATGTAAATTAAATAACTTTGCTAACTCTCCATCATTAGTCTCTTTTAACTGATAGGTACCTACCTAACGAAATTTTGTTCACATATTTTTTATCATCGTAAAGAAGCATATATACCTAATTCTTTTTCCAAACTTATTATATTCTTTTACAATTACAAGCAATTGACTTTGTCAATCTAGCTATACCTACTATAATATATACATAACCGAATTTGAGGATCCCACACTGTGAAGACAAACCTCAACAACCCATATATTAACGGATTATCCAGGAACTCGATTATGGTCTTCTAATTCAACAACCTAATTAAAAGCTTTATTCCATGTCAACAACTTGTTTGCCTTGTCACTTTAGTGTTTACACAACATAAACCAAATCGGAAACAACCTCTCAACGGGACACAATATCTACCGGGAAGAAGGAGAAGGAAAACACCAAATTATCCGTCCCGTACCCTTTAATCACTGCAATCCACACACCCTTCAAGTTGTGTCCGTATAAGAATGCCATACTTTAACAGAAGGCTGGCCAAGCTGTGAGATCAAGATTGTTTTTGTGAAGAACAAACTTTGTGTATACCACCCACTGTGGGACGAAGACAACGGAAACGGATACGATGAATAAAAATAAAATATACCTACCTACATTGGTCCTTCAGCGATAAAAGAAAAGACTTCTTGAACTGTTGCTCCTGAACTCTGGATGAATGTTCCTTTCTGTGTTCTGTTGTACTGACGTGGCAACAGGAAGTACCTGTCATTTCAACCCCTTGTGATCCAACACCACACACTCGTGCGTCCTTTGTTGGATGTGGATTTAAAAAGTATATATTTTGTATATGTAGGATATCTTGAAAAAAATGCTTTTTTTGTTTTGAAGATACGCTTCTATGTTTTAGGACCACAAAAGAAGAGATGAAAAACAACAGAAGGAAAAGTGATAATGAACTCAACCCCAATTAAAATATAAATGTTTGTTGGTTGTAGATTTCAGTGTCTGTTGAAAACTCTCAACGATTAAAATTCCACATTTTAATTACTGTAACATAATAATCCCTGAAATTTTTAAATATTTTTGTAATGTTCTCATCATGCAAGACTTTACAAGCTGTATACATTTATACATAGGTATACATGTTTCCCTTGAGCTTAACACATCACCATATTGAATACAACACTCCAGTGAGAGTCAACAATTGTTTCATTATTCTCAACGCACTTCCAACCACTTTTTCAGTGTTCAATGTTGGACCGGGAAACATTTTTAAAACAAACAAAAAAGTAGGGAAAATATTTTTCCTTCGCTTATATTATATTATAGGTTAAAATAAAGTCTTTTAATACGCGAGTGTATGAGGAAAATCCAAACATAGAGTCTTAAAAGGGTTGAACTTTTACTTGTAGTCGCGTTAAATTATGTAAACAAATACTAGACACCTTGAATGCATTTCGAACCTGTTGTGGTTCATCTTCAGCAATACACTAATTTGCAAACAAAAGGAAAGGGGTAATTTGCAAATCAAAACAAAAAAAGAATTGAAAAGAACTTTACATTTTCTTATATTAGAGAAAAAGAATTTAACCGCAAAAATCTAAACCCCTGCTGGTATATATTTTTTTTCAGGTATAAGATTTTATTTTGATTAAATTGTATGGTAGGATATTCTCGTACTATGGCATTATTGTAGAAGTTATCGGAGGTGCGGTGTGGGTTTTTTTGTACAGCCTGGAGGTATATTATTTCCTATGTTGAAGATTATGACATAAGATCCATTTTGATATCAATTGAATCCAGAAAACTTCAATCATGTCTTGAAGTTCGCGTGAATTGTATGAATTTTATTCGGGAGCTATGTAGTAAATGTATGTACAGTACATAGGTATGTTATGTATACACTAGATAACTTTGAATTTTTAATTATTATAGTTTTCACGTCAAAATCCTAATACCGGATAAAAACTCATAATATCGTCGTTGATCCTGTAAAAGGTCGCGCCACCACCGTCGACACCCCTCGCCCGGTTATTTGTTGCGTTACTCTAGGGTGGTGTGTAGAAAATTAAAAACGTCATAGTGCCCTAAATAAATGTGTTTGAGCGATATGAAAAATCCCGATTTGGGGGTTTTGACATTTGAAAATACCAGCATAGTAAAATTGTTGACATATACTATATTTTTCAGTTTCAACGAAAATAAGTAAAAAGGGTATGCACTCAAATATTTTATGCAGTTATTTTCTTAACTCTGGTAGCAAAAATATCTTCTCCCACAGATTCATTAATGCCAATATATGAAATATTTTCTACAAAAAAGATATTAAAAACTAAAAGCCATTAAGTAAAACATAATTTCACAAAAGAAAACCAATAAAAACTTTCGAGGTTTTTCTCCTGAAGCGAGGTCCAGTTAAAATATAAAATTCACTTTTTTTTCAAGGGATTGAAAGTAACTTTTAAATGTTTCATTTATAATAAGTTAAATAAATTATTTCCCAAATCCAATAAGATGTTTATTCAAACATTTTGTTCTTATGTACCTACCTACTTGCTAGAGGAAGGAATTTATTTATGACATTCAAAGTATTAATTATACTGCAAGGTTTATTTGTAACTAAAAAAGTAATATTTAAATAAAATAGTGTCATAGTAGGAAAGTAAACTATAAATATCACGGAACATGTGGGCTTTGTTTAAAATAAACGAGTTTATTTAAAGTTGTTTATAAGATAGTTAATAAAGGTAGTGAATTAGGGTCTCCAAAAAAAATGTTTTATAATTTGTCGGTCTTCCTATCCGATAATTTTGTTACCTCTATTAAAGTCGTTACTTGTATAAAATTTCCACTTGCTTAATATTATTCAAGCGGTTGCTCAGCGTTTTACTTTTTCAAGTTTCTAAATAATTAAATAAAATGTTTCTTTTTATAGTGTGCTTTCCATAGTATGCGACGAAAATCTAAGGCAGGTAGATTCCTATTTTCCTCAGATTAGGCAAGAGGGGCAGTTAAAAAAAAAATAATTAAATCAAATGTTTTTTTTTTTTATAGTGTGCTTTCCATAGTATGCGACAAAAAGCTATAAGGCAGGTGGATTCCTAATTCCCCCAGATAAGGCAAGAGGGACAATTAAAAAAAAACTGTTTTAAAGAATTAAAGATTAAAGCCCGGTACACGCAGGACGTGGTCTGGCGGGACGGTCAGAACGCGTCGTTGACCGCCGCGTTCTATAATGTCAGACAGAACGCGGTCAGCTTACGGCGTTCTAGTTTCGTATGTGTTTTTCTGTTGAGCAGTTGGTCGGAGTGGAGCAGTATAATTAAAACAAAAATGTGAGCAGCAGCAGCAGTTCTGACGAAGATGGGTTCATGAGATAAACCAAAAAAGAAGCTATTTCTTCCCCATGTCTTTGTCTTTTTAGCACAATCTTTATACTCTGGGTGCTTGCAATCATAAATATGAAAATGTTTGTTCGAACTGATTCGATCAGTACTTCAATGTCACATATTATTTCCTTTTTAATTTGTCTTAAAATTGGAAAAGAAAACGAATAAAAATAAATTAAACAGAATTACCAAAATCAATACAAAATAATAATCTCACATGCAGCTGTTTTCAGAGGTTTGTTTTGACGTTTGGTCTTTTTTGACGCTTGACCGTCGCGTTCTTTGTAAAAATTTACAAAATAAATTTGCCCGTCGCGTTCTATTCTTCGCCGCTTGACTTGACCACGTTCTGTTTGAACAACATGTTATTCTACACAAGACAAAGACCGCGACGGTCAAAAATGTCGACCGCACTGCCAGACCGCGTCCTGTGTGTCCCGGGCTTAACAAAGCAAATATTAAAAACCAACGCCAAAACAAATAAAATAATTTCAAAACTTCTTTTAAATATATTATTTCAGCCCATAGGTTCGAAATTAACAAAAAATAAAAAGCAAGACTGCTCTCGTCGCCACCATTTTTAAGATAGCTTGAAATTGAAGATAGATAGTTTTTGAAAAATGTATATCCAAACTCAATATTTTGAAAAAGAAATTTGCTTCAAAGATCCTATTTCTACTAAGTAAATAGTAGAATATTCCTTTTCAAAATTTTGAGTTTGGAAATAATTTTTCAAAAACTATCTTTTAAAGAATTCTCAATCTATTTATTTGAAAAGAAAATTAAAGAATGGGTTTCTGGGTTTGAGTTAAGCTTTAGGAGAATATTGTAGGTGTTACCATTGTTTTTTCAATATTGTGGTTTCTACTTTAAGTAATTTGTTTAGCAAATTGCCCCTCCCATCTTAACGGGGATATATAGACCCCCATTCAAGTATGATTAATATGCTATTCTTTTAGCCAACCTACACGCACCAGTGATTTGATGCATTTATGTCAACCATTCTTTATTTACCATTATACTGTTTGATAACACTAGGTACTTGTTATATTAAATTATTTATTGTCAAAATTTGAAATGCTGTATTTTTGAAAATATTGGGTCTACAGAGATCGTTGAAGCAAATAAAGACACTTTGAAATCGTAGAACAGTGTTTTTATTTAAAATTAGTTCTTTAGAACTGAACTCACCAATAACTGAAAAAAGCACGAACAAATCACGGTTTTTCAGATTATTGACCATGAAGCGGTCGCCGATCGATGTCGAAAACTTAGGTTATTTACTAGGCTAACATCCTAAACAACTCAGTAATAAATCATTCCTGATTTGGAAATAAACCTCAAAAATACTTTTGACATGTTGACCACCCTTTTACCCTATACTTTCAAATTTGAGTCACGCATAGATAGGTTCATGTAACCAAATGATATTGATGTGCAGGAGGGTTAAGATTAGAAAAGAGGGTGTAAGAACTTTTCTGTCATGTTTTTGGTCTCACAAAAGCACCATTTTGTTGAAAATTTAATTTTATAAATTGCATGTTAGGACACATTTCTCAATTGCATTGAAAATAAAAGCAAAAAAGTTATGTTTATTTAAAACTAGACGGACATTTAAAAAAACCATTTTGAAGGTGTTTAACTTTTTATTCCATTGAATACAACCCTCTAGTGATATTTGTCAATATAAAAAATAAATGTGTTTGAGCGATATGAAAAATCCCGATTTGGGGGTTTTGACATTTGAAAATACCAGCATAGTAAAATTGTTGACATATACTATATTTTGCAGTTTCAACGAAAATAAGTAAAAAGGGTATGCACTCAAATATTTTATGCAGTTATTTTCTTAACTCTGGTAGCAAAAATATCTTCTCCCACAGATTCATTAATGCCAATATATGAAATATTTTCTACACAAAAGCACCATTTTGTTGAAAATTTAATTTTATAAATTGCATGTTAGGACACATTTCTCAATTACATTGAAAATAAAAGCAAAAAAGTTATGTTTATTTAAAACTAGACGGACATTTAAAAAAACCATTTTGAAGGTGTTTAACTTTTTATTCCATTGAATACAACCCTCTAGTGATATTTGTCAATTACATTGAAAATAAAAGCAAAAAAGTTATGTTTATTTAAAACTAAACGGACATTTAAAAAAATTATTTTGAAGGTGTTTAACTTTTTATTCCATTGAATACAACCCTCTAGTGATATTTGTCAATTACATTGAAAATAAAAGCAAAAAAGTTATGTTTATTTAAAACTAGACGGACATTTAAAAAAATAATTTTGAAGGTGTTTAACTTTTTATTCCATTTAATACAACCCTCTAGTGATATTTGTCAATTTCATTGAAAATAAAAGCAAAAAAGTTATGTTTATTTAAAACTAGACGGACATTTAAAAAAATCATTTTGAAGGTGTTTAACTTTTTATTCCATTGAATACAACCCTCTAGTGATATTTTTTCTTAAAAATTTCGGTTTTTGAATTTCAATTTTATCGAAAAAAAACTGTTTTAACATATATTTTAGGGAATTCAATTTTCTACAAAATCTCTATTAAATCTTAATATATTGCCAACAAATTATATACATTCCTCTTTTTCAAGTTGACAACCATCAAGCCTAAACCGCGAAAAAAAAAATTTTTAAACTCACAGTGAACTACGCATAAGAAAAAGCTAGGGTCAGCTAAAATTGTGTAACATCCAAATGGACTAGTTGTGGCGGCCCCAATGAATGGGATCCGAGCCCAATGAGTGTCAAGTTGGAATTACAAATACTTGTTTTAACACATAATGGATCCGTTTGGCAACGATCACCCTTTTCGCTCAAATCACCCTTTTGCATTTATATCTGTGTGATGGATAAAATAAAACGCTATGAACTTTTTTTATAAAAATTCTTTGGGTGTCATGAAATCCTTTGTCACAGTGTTATCTGCATTTATCCAGTCAGTGCTCCAAGTGAACAATTAATTTAAGAACCTCTGCAAAAAAGGTTGGAACCTTATTTACTCTTATTTAAATATACTACTACTTAAAAACTACTTAAGACTACTACTCTTTTATTTATTTATGTAGATAATTTAGGTATGTTGTTTCCTTTAAAGAACAACTTTAAATTAAAATCCGCATCTGCGGATGTGAGCCTTATAATATCCGCATCTGCGGATATGAACCTTAAAATATCCGCATCCGAAGAGGTACAAAATTCTGCATCCTATTCCCATGTCAAATTCAATGTATAAGAGCTACTTGGGTCATAAAAAAAAATAGTTATGAGAAAGCAAGTAAATGATAATATTGATGCAACCTATTTTTCTTAGTCGTTTTGGTAATGTTTTGTATTTTTGAATTACCAACAGCTATCTATATTTTGTGAGTCCTTTTAAAGTTTATGTAATTTAATAAAAAAAATTGAGAAATTAATTTCAAAATTCAACATTCTGAAAAATATTTTTCTATTATTTTCTTAGTAGAAACATAATCCTTGGAGCAAATTTCTTTTTCAATATTTTGAGTTTGGAAATTAATTTCTCAAAAACTATCGATTAAAATAACTTTACTTAAAAAGCAAATTCAAGAATGGGTTTCTGGGTTCAAGATAAGCTATAGGAGAATATTGTGGGTGTTACCATTGTTTTTCAATAGTGTTGTTTCTACCTTAAGTCATATTTTTTGATAACTGCCCCTCCCATCTTAACGGGGGTATATCGACCCCCTTCCGGTGTGATTGTCCTATTATTTTGGCTCAACCTACACGCATTCTTTATTTTCCATTATATTGTTTGATAACACTACTTGTTATATTTTCTTTTTAGCGCTTAATTTTGAAATGCTGTATTTTGGAAACCATTCGTTCTATATAGGTGGTTTTGGGGTCAAATTGGAGCTAAGTAGGTTACTTTGAAATCGTAGAACAATATTTTTATTTAAAATTACTTCTTAAGGACTAAAACCGCCAATAACTGAAAAAAGCTATTTTTGACAACGACCATGAAACGGTCGACGCTCGAGGTCAAAAACTTAGGTTATTTACTAGGCCAATAATCTGAACAACTCAGCAAAAACTCAGAAATACCAGATTTGACGCATACGTGAATGTTTATAGTTACTGTACTATAATTACTAATATTTTAAAACAAAACAACTCCAGTCCAGTCAAATTAGACTTTGACCATTTAAAGAAAAGTACCATCATGTGTTTTTTATGGCTTTTGGCTATATCTGGGTATTTAGTTGTCCTAGAAAGACTTCAAAAACCGTGAAGCACCACACAAGCTTAGTAGCAGAGTTAATTGGTTCAATATTTAATCACTGAACAAAACGTGATTTGTTTGTGGTATAATTTTAAAACGTTAATTGGAAATTTAGTTCTTTATTGACCGCAAGTTTTCGATAAATTAATAAAAACACAAACAATATTTGTAAAATAATTTATGTACCTATTTACTAAAAAAATTGTATCATATGTATTTCGAGCCAACGCGGATTGCTTGGGACTTATGGAATACTTGGGAAATATTACCACCAACAAAATATAGATTTTAAAAATTTTGTTCGTGTTAAGGCTTTTTTTTGTCAAATTTGACTGGACTAAACTAGATTTCAATCAATCCTAAACAAATATTAAAGAAATCACAGCTGGTAGAGAATCAGCGCCAATTATAGAAATGGTTCCACCATCAAGTCAACAAGTACCTTTATAATATTTACTTTATAATATTTCCTTTTTCACTTATATTATTTTTCACTCTGATGACAGGCAGGATATAAGTTAGGTAGTTAACTTAGTTCGCACCTTAAAATAAACACCCTTAACTTTAGGCATATAAATACTTAATACATACATCCATGTGTACAATATTACAATGTACATAAATAGTAGTTTCGTTAAGAAAATTAGTCATTTTTACTTGAAATAAAAAGCTAGACTAATTTGTATCTTATTTGTACAAGGAAATCATATTCACATTTGCACTAAGGAAAAATCTTAAGCTTTTGCAGAAAACATGGCTCATATGTTTTAAAAGGAACCTGATTTTTAACGTTATAATTGCATATTTATTTTAATTTGTCCCATTACCAACTTTCCATCAGGCATCAAATTAGTCACAAATGTTGTAGAATGTTACCCAATTCACTTCACATGATGGCCAACATAATCTTTAATCCTTGACAAATTACCTCTTTACATTTAAAGATGCTCAAATAATTTTCTTAATATGTTCAACTTTCTCATACTCTTAATTGATCAACGTCAATCAAAGTGTCTGAATGCTGCTATGAATATTTTTATTTATTTTTTTTTCCTTTGTCGGATTAAGGACACATGCCTGTTAAGAACTATGGGAAGTATAGCACTAGCATTTTTATTGAGACAAAAAGGTCAGATTTCTGAATGTCATTTTATTGATCGAACTAGATAAGGTTTTGTGGTTATATCGTGTCAAATTAAAGAGACATTTAGTGAGTATTTTTTAATTAGATTGAATTTATTTTTTTTTCTTAGAATTTATACCTAACTTCAAAATAAAGTTTTTGTTTAGCTGGAAAGTTTGCCATATTAATATAACATTTTCATTCATAAGGCTCGTATTTAATTAAAGCTGTGCGGTGAACCGTACATTATTAGTCTCATTTAAATTTAGAGCTCAAAGCACTTTTGAATAATTTATTTTTGTCATACTCGTAAAACAAGTAACTTAACATAGTGAGTGTTTTACGATGGCCTCATCGCCATGAGGTATATTATAGAAAATAAATGTACATGTACAATGTACATACATTGTATGCATATACATATGTAAATTTTATGAAGATGAAGACATTTAAAAAGCAATTAAATTTATTATGAATCAATATGTTTGCAAGATTTTTTTTTAATATGGCTTCGATTTGATTAAATACACACATTGAAAAAATAAGACAACATCCTGCTTCACATCAGGAGAATTACATGAAAAATGATAGACGTTTTCTAGAAAAAAGTTATGGTACAGCACACTTGCTTGCACTCGAAAAGGTGGCATCATAGGTTGTCTTGCAAATAATAAGAATCAGTCCCTAAGTGATAAAATGATAAACGTTTTAATATTTTCATATAATGCAAGTCAATCAGAAGATCGCATTCTAGAATAATGGTAACATTATTAATTGCTAAAAATTAACATCATTGGACCCAAGTTACTGCCTTGGGGAAGACCGGAAAATGCTCTGAGTGGAAGGTAAAGAGATGCTCTGAAACGAAAAATTGAATTTTTATTAGCTAAATATAAAAGTGAATCCATAAAATCCATGAGAATTTTTAAATTTATAAATAATTATTCAATTAGACATTTTGTCGAATGCTTTGTTAATATCGGTGCAAGTAACAACGTGAAAATCGAAATCAGCTATACATTTGATTTTTTTTTATTGATGGGAAAAATGAGATTCAAATGCGCCTAGCATATTTTGTAAATTGTTCAATTTTTCTTTAACTCCTCTACCACAATAATTCATATACACGAATGTAGCCCCTCTTATTGTTTTTTTTAGAGAACCAGAACTATGCAGAATATATCATGAACAAATCAATCCTACTGAAATGAAGTGAATGAGAATCTCGTTCTCATATATGAGAAGGAAAAACAAATTTTGCTACTAAAAAAGCTTTATGCAAAAAAAAAAAAAAAATGGAACAGTGCTTGTGAATTTAGTTTGACTTAAAATCCCACTTATGTTCATTGTAACTGACACTTTGAAAAAGCTTCAATAAGTCCTTGTGTTTTAAATCCAATGAATCTCTATAATAAATTAATCAATAGTGTAATTAAGTGTAAGATCCTTACAGTTGCCTGCTGGAAACATTAAAACTTAAAAAGAAAAAAAATGTCCCCTAAATAAACAACAACAAGTCTCGATTATATTAACAAGACTATTTTTCACAGCACCCCTGGGAGAAAGATTCACACCCACTTTTTACGCACATGCCATATGAAGTAGTCTACTTGGTGGGTGGAGGAATTTCACAGTTTTATTGACCGGGTCATAGTTGTTGAACAGTGCTAACAAACTGTCTTGTTTCGGTTGATCAATTATACAATCAAAGCAAATTATATGATATTGCTGGTCTATGAAGCTTGTCTTTGCTGGTTTTGAGTCATATAAAGCACTCTCGTGTGTCCTATTCGAGTTAACATGTGTGGAGAAAATTTACATGAAACGAATAATAAATATATAATGACGCCACATATATTGCGGACATATATGTACATAATATAGGTACCATGTGCCCTGCAGTAAGAAGAACGTAATTTCCTAAAATATCAATCTATTTTATGTCAGTTTCTTATAGTTGACTCTTGAAACAAAATGGAAAAGATAAAAATAATAAGGACAATAGGGACAGGGCTTTAAATTAACGTGTTATTATTATTAATTTATCTTTCCCCCAACTTGGGTGTAAGCAAAGTTCAAATCTTGTGCAACGCAAAATGGCATATATTTTAAAAATTTCAAAGGATAACTTTATTGTTTAGTTTCTCTTGTATTTTGCTACTATTATGTGCTTCTTTTGTTTGCTTGTACTGATTCATTCGAGCGTGAATTGCTGTCCTGAGGAAATTTATTTATTATACTAGTTTTCATTCGTTTTGTCTTGTTTGTAGGTACAATGAAAATTGTGAACCGATTTGCATGTTCATTACATTTTTGGTAAGCCCAAGTGTGTTGTTAAGAGGACTGAAGCAGAGAAATCATTATAATTGTATAATATTTGATAATGATGATGAAACTGTTTGGAAAAAGCGTGTAGAATCTTCATTAGTTCCTATAATATCTCATCGGGAATTGGGATATTGGTAGCAAACTTGGGAGGTCTGGCCAACCTTTAAAGGAAATAACCACTTATAGGAAAACTAACATTTTTCTTCGTTTAACTTTAAGGGTCAGAAAACAATTGTATTATCATACATACATTATGTATGTACAGTATATAATTGAATAAGGATGCCACATTGCTACAAACGCATTTACTTGTCCTTCTTCCTCCAAAATACAGAATACTCGATATTCAGTTAGCAACACCTTTCTTTAAATGTTTGCATAAGTGTTTTTGAAGAGCCAACCGCATATGGCCAAAGTTATACCAAGCAATAAAAGGAACAAATACTATCGTTTCTAAGCATATTATGTAACTATCATCAACAAGAAAACAAATACGATTTTGCATTTTTTACTTAACTTATAGTTTTTTTTTTTTTGAAAAATTCCTTTTTTTTATTTCAAGTAGGCATAACAAGTTTGAAACTAATGAAAAACTGTGAAGTCAGATTTTTAAACAAACCAAATCGTAGAGCAAAAAAAAAGTGAAAAAAGCTGAATATAAATAATTTATTTGACCAAAAAAATTTGGCCTCAAAAAAAAAATCCAATAAAAAGCCTTCCAAACAAAAATTAAAAATTCGTGACTCTTGCTATTTATTTTTGCTCAGTAGAATTATATCAGATACACAAACAAAAAAAATGATTTTATAAACAATAGCCAAACAAGGAAATTAAATCTTTAGAATGCTTTGTATTTTATTCCATGATGACCTTTTTTACAGAGATATCCCTTAGGAAAACACTGAAAAAAAACTGAAATTTCAAGAACTCAAAATCAACCAAACTCTCATAGCTTTACTAAGTTATAAAATAAATCCTAACAATTCTTGTTCTTGAAATCGTAGAGCAAAAAAAAAAGTGAAAAAAGCTGAATATAAATAATTTATTTGACCAAAAAAATTTGGCCTCAAAAAAAAAAATCCAATAAAAAGCCTTCCAAACAAAAATTAAAAATTCGTGACTCTTGCTATTTATTTTTGCTCAGTAGAATTATATCAGATACACAAACAAAAAAAATGATTTTATAAACAATAGCCAAACAAGGAAATTAAATCTTTAGAATGCTTTGTATTTTATTCCATGATGACCTTTTTTACAGAGATATCCCTTAGGAAAACATTAAAAAAAAACTGAAATTTCAAGAACTCAAAATCAACCAAACTCTCATAGCTTTACTAAGTTATAAAATAAATCCTAACAATTCTTGTTCTTGAAAATCTGAGAGATCCTATTTATTATAAATTAGCGTGTGTTTATGTTGTAAACCTTACGTATATTGTTTCTGTAAAATGCTGCTCCAACATGAATATAATAAATTTCATAGCGAAAAAAAGTTCCACACAATTTCCCAGTTGATATTGTATATAATTATTTTTTTAATATAACGCATACGCCACAGTGACCTTCATTTTTATAATTATTTCACCTTGTAGTTATCATTGCTTTCTGGAAATTTAAGTCTTTTGAACTTGAGAGGCAAATACTATAATTTTATTTGTATTCGTGGGATCAAAACATGCAATTTGCTTTGCTGTTTTGCCGAAAACATTAAACAATTGAAGATCTTTTGCACAGTTTTAGTGGGTTCTAATTGCGAATGAGTATATTTTCATTGTTCGGGTAAATATGTATGAAATTCTTTATTTACTTTGTAAATATAAAGCAAAAAGTTATTAAATTGTTTTAGTTACAAATCCTGTTTTTTTTTTTTTCTAAAAGAAATAAAAAGTAAAAACTGGTACGTTTTGAGGGCAAAGTTTGTGTCATTTAATTAACTTAAATGACACAAACAAATTTAGTTTTCGAAGAATATATATATATATATATATTAGATGAGCAGGTTGTCCACTGGAATTGTATATAGGACAATTTTACATTTCTTTAAGTACCGATACCGATATTACCTATTTCCTGGTGAAAGGTTATCTGGAAACATTTTTTGTTGAATGGTTGGGCAAATTTTTGCCCTATATTTTTAATTTTTCTACTAGCAATAAGTGTTTTCGTTGTCCCGATGTAATAAATTCTCATAAAATAAAAAAATGGTATTGAAAGTGATCAACAGTACCGGCCAAAGGTTTTGTTTATTTTTCCATTTACACTATCGATTAGTCATCATTATTTTATGTCCCCTCATGAGATAATTTAAAGTAACCTGACCCGTCGGCATTCATAGAACTTAGGTACATAAGTCTTTATTTTAAATTCTATGTAAATTTCCGTTCTTTATAATCTTCATTTCTAAAAACTTTTGTTGGTAGGTACCTTTATCTATGCATAATAAATTAAGAACGCTAAGCATTCATATTTTTTTATATCAAAAATTATAAATAAACAAATTATTTTTGCTTTGCAAACTCATGGCTGTAGTTCATTAATAAACCATGACAAAAAAGCTTAGATTAAATTACTCAACACTTTATACTTTTGATACAAATATAGAACCAATAAATAGGTTACTATAATAGGTAGGTATATAAGATACTAGCCTTTTGCTTCTATTTCTATAGATCCTTTTAAAGACAAAAGGTACGCTTAAAATCCAATAATCCAGACATGAGTGGACTATATTCGTGAGACCAATTCCTGCATGTACGATGTATCTTAAGTGTAGGTATTCCGACCCACTACTATACCAATTCAACAAACAAACTTTTATACATCGACACGCCATATCTTAACTTAATACAACCTCTTCCGTAAATGTGAAACAGATTAACTGTTAAAACACGAAGTGTCTGTCGGTTTTTATTCATGAACCGTAAGTAATACTTTAAAAGGGATGAATGTAAAACGAAGCTTAACAAGAAAAAGCCATCCTTTGCCATAAGAGACGAAGGATTTTCAATTTGCTTTGGGAATCTTCTGCAGCCAAGCTGCAACTCGATGCTCACAAAATTCCATACAAACGTATCTTCCAATTACTTAAAACATCTTATAATGCTTTAAGGTTTATAAAAAAACTAAAGCAATTGAATTGTAATTAACTTTCATAGATTATGTATCAATGAAACTTTCTTTTTGTCATAAAATACGCATTTTTAAATTGTATGTTTTTTTTTAAAGTTTAAGCTATTTGTCTTCTGTTTCCGACACACCAAGTAATTAAGATGTCAGCAAATGTAAACAAAAATTAAGCAGTAGGTAGCTACAACAAGAACATGAACAAGAACAAGAGTTTACTTTTATAATACTATGACCATATATTTTATTTGTAGAGAATTTAATTTGCTTTTACTTTGTCATATTGACTTGGCCTCTACTACGCTTAGCTTTCCAAATATTGAAGAAAACCTACAAAAGGGGACATTTACCCCATTGTCCTGCCTAAAGCTTGTGGCCCTGAGCTGGGGACTTTGAATATGTTGTACCTAAGGGTTAGCTCTACCACTCACACAGTACCTTGGGTGGCTTGCTTTGCAGGTTCAATGAATTTATTCATTCTTTAACCTCAAGCTCAAAGAAACACTACTATCACATACTTCTATAGTAAAAATAAAAATTATACAAAAAAAAAAAATTGTCGTCGCAACTTTCAATTTTCTCAAAAACTAGAAGACATAGAACCATTTAGTTTTCAGTTTTCAGTTAAGAGTTAATACGGGTAGTGAATAATAAAAGCCAATTCAGCACCTTATTTCTCAATTGAAAAAGAAAAATCAAAAACAAAATTTTCAAATTTTTTTTTAATAATTTTGAGTTTGAAAGTTATTTTTACAAAAACTATGGACATCAATATCTTGATTTGAAAATAAAATAAAATAAAATAAAATAAAAGAACAGGGTTCTGGTGTTGCCGTTGTTTTTTAATATTATTTTTTAAAAAAATGCCCCTCCTTTCTGAAGGGGGGGAGCAAGAACCCCCGCCTATGGCAAACAAAAAAATTGTACTGTGTTCCTTTAAAAAAAAAACGTTATCATTTTTGGGCGCCATATGAAAACAACTCTTTCTAATTAAATTTTGCCTAATTTAATATACATCAACTTTTTCGTATAGTTTCGGATATATAGAAAAAAAAGGAAAATAAAACTGCTTTCTTAGCCCAACGACACGATGAAATAACAGTGAATGAATGTGTATTTACGTTTTTTGTTTTTTCTAGGTAAATTCGTCAGAAAACATTCAAAAACTAAGACAATAAGAGGTTTTCAGATTTGTTGACTTTTCCGCATCTCCTTTATTATTGACCCTAGACCAAATGTGAATATATCATTTTACATACAATTTAATTACCTCTAATTAAGTAGTATAGACTTTTCCGCTAACATGCTAGGTTGTGCCAATATTCACGAAAATCTAAAGAGGGGTACCTTTAACCCCCCTTCCTCAGTTTAGCTCGCGGGCCTGGGCTGGGGATTTCGGGTATGTTATACCTGGGGGTAACCCCTACAATATAAAAAAATAATCCAGAGGGCCTTATTTTTTGCATTTATTTTATAATTTTGAGTCTTCGTTGACTGGGCTAAAAAATTAAACAAAAGATTTAAACTATTAAAATAAATTCTTTGTTAGGTAAAAATATTTCCAAATAAATAAAATATTGGTAAACAAAATATAATTTATAAAAAAAATAATCAGACAAATATATCTGTAGTGTTTGGTATAAACATGATAACTTCATAAGCAAAATCCCTTTTGACGACCACTTTACATCGAACTAGAGCCTAAACGATTTACCGATTTGCTTGTATTTTGGTAAAAACATGCATTGAATTGAAAATAAATGATTCCCTTATTTTTTGAAAGAGATTTTCCAATATTTTAATATAAATTTAGATGAGTTTACCTTAAAAATACGATTATACAGTTATTATATTTATACCAAACACTATACTATGTTGACGTTTTGTTGTATACAACCTTATCATTTGCCAAATTCAATATCCAACCGCCCGAGTGAAAGATAGAAATCACGATACCAAGATGTTTTTGTATTTATTTTTACAAATGAACTTTTAATTTTACAATTAGACCCGTAGAAAACAAAACCTGGCTGAAGTTAGCACAAATACAACTCTAAGAGGGGTCTGAAAAAATGTAGGCATAGGGAGAGGCTGGGAACGGGAACGGTCGATAATTCTGAGTCCCAAAATATGAAAATAACGAATCGTTTTTTAGTGCCTACACAATTTTAAAAATATTGCATTACAACAAAAGCTGAATTATTTGTTAATTAGGAAAGCATAAAATTAAAGTTTTAACTTTTTGTAAATAGGTATTTGATCGCTTTTAAAAGGGAAATTTAAAAACAAACCAAGAACCATTCCACTTAATGAACAGCATACAAGTTAATTCACATCTATTTACAAAAAATACAAATTAATAAAGAAATTATCCATCGAGAAAGAAAAAACACAATTTTCAAAAGAACTGTCAATTTTAAATTTCAATATCTCTGAAATTTATGAGTACCAGGCACAAACTATTAACATAAATAAATAAAATGCACGACTGGATCCCACAAACTTGATATTCTAGCTAAAAACTTAACGTTCCTGGAAATTGACGATGTTATTGGTTGAGTTATACTATATATCTTAAGAAAAGTTTAAAAATAAAGTTTAAATATTTGTTGATTAAATAGCCACAAAATAATTTAAGTAGCTATAGCTCAAAATAAAATATGCCATTTGATTTTTTTTGATAAATATGAATTCAATCATCGTTAAATCGGTTTTCATAAAATTTGTTTTTTTAAACTTTGGTATTTAATGATCATTAGAAAATAATGCAATTAACTAAAAACTAATTCATTTTTTCCCAACAATTCTCCAGATTTATCAAGGGTTAAATTTATTTAGTCTTAAAATACGAACACAATTTTTAATTTAAATTATTTATTTATGTCCTCTCATTGATGACATAAGCTCCGTTTAAAGATTTGCCATAAGCTGAAGCTGTGTATGTAACAATACTAAAAATAAAAGTCAATAACAAGTTTACCGAAAAGATCATAGATTTTATGATGATTTGGAAAACCAGCGGCAGGGGAAATTAAAAAAAAAAGCTCGAAAGGCTATGAATAAAAAAAAAAAATGATGTGTGTGGTTCTGATAATTTTTATTTTTATGTGTGATCTAAACCAGTTATAACAGGTGTTCAAATAAGTCCTCTTTGATTTTGTATGCATGCTAGAGCCCGTTTTCGTATTTCACTGATATTGATATTAATGATCCTAGCTACTGCCTCACTTCTGAAGACGCTTTGAGCATGCGCTCTTCTAATTCACTTTAAGTTGCTATTTTGGTTGAGTTTAAGATTTATTTCATTCTTCCCCATTCAAAAACATCCAATATTGTAGGTTCAGGAGATCTTGCAGGCCATTGAATTGCTCTAACATTTTCCTATCCAACGATTACCACTTACTCTTCATCTTGTAAATTTTTAACCTCTAAAGCAAAGTGGGCTGAAGCACCATCAAGTTAGGAATAAGAAATAAGTAGAACCTATGGAATGTCCTCCAATAGTTCTGATAAATCATTTTCCAACAACTGCACATAGTTTGTAGAATTCAACTTAAGTGGCTACTAAAATTAGCATGTATTCAAACCAAGGAATGTCAAAGTGCATCCGTTAAAACTGTTTTAGTAAAAAACATACTTAAAAAAATTATCTAAATTCACACAAATAAATGCATAGCTTTTCAATCTTGAAGCTTAAAACCATAAATGAAGTTTCTATCATTATTAATAACAGAGCTATTACCGTTAACATGGGTCAGGTTACACCAAAGTAGGACTTTTTTTGAATCCCCAATAAATGATATCAAAATTGGAGATAGGCCCTTACTGTAAAAAAATTTGTTTCTTAAAATAAACCCAAGTGTCATGCCCTAAAATACTATTGACGAATTAAGGGACACCCTGTATATTGTATGGATATGTAACAAAAGCAATACCATATTTAATACCTAAACCAAATAACGACTTTTTAACAATTATTTAAATCGAAAATTGTGTTTGAATTTTGGGAATAAATAAATGTAACCCTTTACCTTTATGAAGCCGGAAAAAGCCGGCATTATTTTCCGAAGATCATTAAAGTCCAAAGTTTATTAAAATTAAAAAAAAATCATTGTTCCCTTTCAAGATGCTAAATTAATCTAAAAAATCCAAATATTAGACCAATTTATAACCTAGTGGAGGAATAAAATATTTACAATACCTCTATTAGATAGTGATTTCTAATTTATTTGAAGCAAATCGCTTCAGTAGTTAGTATCTTAGGTCAAGGAAAAGTACATACAGACAGAATTGCATCGTGGTAAATTTAAGGAAAATTAAATACCCTCATTATGAATAGCGAATCGAACGTTCGCTTGAAGTCTAACGATTTAGCAAATTTCACTTATCACGGTATTATCGTTAGCGAGCTTCCAGATTCGATTCAGAAATCAATGCTGCCAACAGTTTTCATATGAATTTACACATGTTAAACGTCAAATGACTTGACTTTTTGTTTCTGATTGTTAATTTTGATTATTAATTTGTTAAAAAAAACAAAAACGAATGGAGTACATTTACATATTTGTTTTATATGTAATAGCTGCCTTAGCTTGCAATGTATAATGTGTGTGTACCTGTACAGTAGGGTGTTTCATTTTTCCAAAGTTGTGATTTTCATATGAAGTAGCTCACGCCCCGAGTCTAAGCGATGTAAAAGATATATATACCAAATTTCATGAAGATTGGATAATGTTTAGAGGTTGCACATTTTGATCACTTTTTTATAAAACTAGTGGAATATGAAATAATGAAGTTTTTTGTACTTATTCGTTTTTCATGATCAATAGAAGGAAAATGGAAAGGAAAAACTAAGTCTCAGTTTTTAAAAATCCTTCTCATTTAGCCTTGCTTTGGGATAGTAAATTTGTGCCCTCAGTGGCCAATGAGAGAGGGTCTGTCAGAATTGTGTTTAATAAAGAGTTAAAGTTCTATAGTGACTCGCTAAGATTTTGAATATTATTAGCTTGGCATACTCCTTGTTGCCCTGAAATGCACTGCTGTGAGCAGATGGCAGAAGTAGTAATATGAACTGACCTGGGGTACATGACAATGTCATGGGTTGGGTATGCCTTTTGATACTACATCATCTTAAATATACGACTTATCTAAAGGGGACGGAAAAACGTTTTTATTGTTTGCTTTCCGTTTGATATCTGTCAGATCAAAACGGTGGATCATCATTAAGCTGATGATAATGGGAATATGACTAAAATTTTAGAAATCAAACCTGCAAGGAAAAAGGAAGTGAAACTATTAAAGGGTAAAAAATAGTTTTAAATAGAAAATACATGATCAATTTCGTTACAAACCATTGTTTGGACTCCATTAAGTTAAATAATATGGAAGTGATTCTTCAACGATACATGTGACGCTTTAAAAGTGGTAAATGATACCACAGAAATAGTAATTGCATACAAAGTTTTACAAACCAGCCAGGGACGAAAAACAAAAACAAATATTATTGATGAAAGTAGAGTATCACAAGAAAGTCTTCACCAAGCGAACAAAAACGGGATTTCCTAGTTCAAATTTGATTAATATAAACAAAATGTTTATCATCATACAAATGTTATGCTCCTGGTGTAAAGTTTCAATATTTTTCAATTTTGTGAATTTAGTTCTCCCAATAAAAGCGATTAACATTGTAAAATCGATTTTTTGCCTCTTTTAGAAAAGTGATCAAAGTGTGCAACCTCTAAACAACAACCAATGTTCATGAAATTTGGCTGAAATATCTTTTTCGTCGCAAGGACTCAGGGCGTAAGCGACTTCCGCAAAGATACTACATCTTATTTTTTTTTCCTTACAAAATGAAACACCCTACTGTACAGTACAGTGTAATGTACATAAAGCACTTAAAGTAAGAGAGAATTCGACCTACTCGCACGCATTTTAAACCGTCCAGAAAAAAATCCTTATTATATTGATAACTTTGACCAAATGATTCTTAACAGCAAAAGTATTTAGCATAGTAAAGTATATTGAACCATATTTGTTATCAAAACATAATAGTATATATTTAACTCGTGTGGAAAAGTGTAATTCTTGAAAATGTTTAACATTGCGCCAAAAATCTTCTGACAGTGTAAGAAAAAAAAAAACTTGAACCCCCTTATTTATAAAGAAGAAATAGTTATATAAGCTTCCGTGTTTAGGAAAACTACACCATGCAATTAGAATGTTCCGGACTCAAATGGAGCAGTAAGCAATTGCCTTAAATTTGAGTCCACAAAATTCTTATTCCATGATGTAGTTTTCCTAAACACGGGAGCTGAAATAACTATTTTTTTTTTATAAATAAGGTGGGAAGTGTTCTCTTTGTGTTACATTCCATAATTCCCTTATGACTGGTGGCCTGAGAAGCTTTACGAATTCTTCGTCTTCGCCTTCACCTTCTTCTTCTCAAATGGCAAAAACTCCCCTTAGTAGTAAATGTCTTGATGAGCGCCTAAATAAACTCAGTGCAACGATAAAGTGTCATTTTTCATCGGAGATCTCAAACGTACGCAACGAGCTACATAGATCAATTTAATAAACTCCAATCATCACTAAATGTTGTCACAAAAAGAGTCGAGAGAGAGACGACCCGCCCCTACTGAAAGATCTACATTCTCTACAAAGACAACTTGACGTGAACGAACGTAAAGAGAAAGCAGCGGATGCAGTTTTGTTTGGTGTTCCTGTCATACCGAACGAGTGCCTGGATAATTATTTTGAACATCTTTGCAGAAATATTGGTTGTGAGCAACCTTCTCTCAAGTCTATTTTTCGCCCAAAGCACTCAAACTCAGATCATGTACCCATCATACATAAATTCAACTCAGTATATGACAAAATTGCAGTACAAAGTGCAGCATCTTCTTTCCGCAGAAACAACAACAAGCAACTTAATCTCAGCATGATCATACCTCAGTCAAATAATAATAAATTTGTTTATAAATGAGAGTTTGACACACAAAACTCGCATGATACTACAACAAGCTATTCAACTAAAAAAAAAAAACAATTATTCTGTGCATACACGAAAGCTGGTTCAATTTATGTAAAAGAAACAGCTGATGGACGAGGTGTATTAATTGACAGCAACGAACAATTGCAAGCATATGCAGTTGCATTCACTCAACTCAAATCACATTTCTATAAACCTAATAATATCTGCAATATTAAATAGTAATAACTCGTTGTCTTTATAACTCGTAATTTTTTGTTTGTGTTGTTGAAATTTAGATTTAAGACTTTATTAGAAAATGTTTTAGTTTCATTCTTTTGCATTGTTCTATGATTTGCAAGGTAAACTTAAATGATTACTTTATTGATTTTTTATTAATTGCTTACTTTTTCTTTTCATTTCACAATGTTTGAGATTAATGATTATGATAGCATACAAAATATATTCATTGGTAATAATTTGCACACTTCTCTTAAAGATTTTACTATTCTCCATCAAAATATACGAAGTTTAAGGAAGAATTATGATACATTTTGTTCTTATTTAGATACTTGTATAACTTCCTTGCCTCAAATCATAGTGTTGACGGAAATTTGGGTTTTTAATCATGAGTTAACTAATTTTGATATTCCAGGCAATATATTATATGCAGGCTGTAATGAAAAATACCAAGCGGGTGGTGTTGCTGTATATTACAAAAAAGAACTTGAAGCTGATGTTTCTGTAAAAGACTTTGAGAGTGCTGACTGCGTTAAAATTAATGTTAAATAGGGAATTTATTCATGTGTTTTTTGTGTATTTACCGATTGCAATTTGTTGAAGTTGGAACATTTTTAGATGAGCTAAATAATACACTTATTACAACAGTATGTAAAAATGTCTGTTTGATTGGGGATATAAACATCAACATTCTTGATTTTCCAACATAATGTGACGATTATGTTCTTCAACTGTCTTCAATGGGATTTCAATCGTTAATAATTAATGTTCCTACTAGAGTAACAGAGCATTCGAAAACATGCATTGATCATTTATTTCTGAAGTCGAGGCAATTTTTAAATCCGTTTCCATTTGTTTTAGAGCTAAATATTACAGATCACTTTACTACTGGCTTATGCCTTTTAGATATGGTAGGTAGTTCTGACAGGAGTAGCATTCTACAGAATAATGAAAACTATTTCAAAATAAACTTTGATAGGCTTTGCTATGCATAAGAGCAGGCAAATTGGAACCGAGTGTTATTGCTTCAAAATGTATCTCTTGGATTTTCTGCTTTTCTGGATATACTCTCTCAGCATATAACCCAAAATAAAAAAATCAGGGTTAAATCTAAACACAAGAATATTAAACCGTGGATGACTAATGAAATTTGCGCTAAGATAAGAGAAAAAAACTTATTCTATTTTAAAATTAAAAAATATATACAAATCCCTGAAATAAAAACCATATCAAAGATTGGAGTGCTATGTTCGTAAGCTTATTGAAAAACAAAAAATTAATTATTATCAGACAAAATTTCAAGAGTATCGCTTAAGCGCTCAAAATCAATGGCGATTGGTAAATAATATCTTAGGTCGGGATAGTAAAAAAGAGGAAATTAGAAATATCAAATCCAATGAAAATACTCTTGTTACCGATAAGGCCAAAATAGGAAATGAGTTGAATACATTCTTTATACACTCTCATGTAAACAAACTAAAAAGCAGTCAACGTGACTTACCCCTTCAACAAGTGAAACATATAATCCCTTAATCTTTTTTCTTACACCATTTGACGAAACAGAAGTGCTAACCAGTATAAACAACCTTAAACAAACTCCTGTGAAAATGATTGCATAAAAGGTATTGTAATAAAACAAATCGGCAAATATACATATATCAGCTCCTCTAGTCTTCCTTATAAATAAGAGTTTTGAACAAAGTGAGTTTCCTTCTTGTCTTAAAACAGCTACTATTGTTATTATTGTACTATTCGTACTAGAATGTCAGCTTATTAGGCTTGACCATTCTTTATTCCGTCAATTTCATTGAATTATTGAACAACAACAACAACTTAAAGGTGCTACCACCATTTGTTTGGCTGGAGATATCGCTATTTCGTGCTTTGCCACTTTTGCACTCACCAGTCTCCTTTTAGTGGTGCTGAGTTTTTAATCCAATTTTATTTGAAAAACTTTTTATGCACACCATAGGATTCGAACCCACTGATAGAAGATTTGCTCAGTCTTAGCAGTCGTGTGCACTACGCACTCCACCGCTTATGACCACTGACGTCACAGCTCAAGATTTGTTATTTGTTTATCAAAATGCATTTGGAGCATCAGTGACGTCAGTGGTCTAAAGCGGTGGAGTACGTAGTGCACACGACTGCTAAGACTGAGCAAATCTGATATCATTGGGTTCGAATCCTATGGTGTGCATAAAAAGTTTTTCAAGTAAAATTGGATTAAAAGCTCAGCACCACAAAAAGGAGACTGATGAGTGTAAAAGTGGCAAAGCACGAAATAGCTATATCTCCAGCCAAACAATTGGTGGTAGCACCTTTAAGTTGTTGTTGTTGTTCAATAATTCAATGAAATTGACGGAAAAAAGAATGGTCAAGCCTAATAAGCTGACATTCTAGTACGAATAGTACAATAATAACAATAATAACTTAATAGTCTGGTTCGTTACCGATCTTCCAACCTCTCCCCCTTTGAGGTACTGCGAATTGTAGTCTATCGATATAAGGTGTGGAGAAAAATAGAGGCGGAACAAAACAGCATACTTTAAGGCGCTTATAAAAATGCTGATGCTCCAAATGCATTTTGATAAACAAATAACACATCTCGACCTGTGACGTCAGTGGTCATAAGCGGTGGAGTACGTAGTGCACACGACTGCTAAGACTGAGCAAATCTTATATGAGTGGGTTCGAATCCTATGGTGTGCAAAAAAAGTTTTTCAAATAAAATTGGATTAAAAGCTCAGCCCCACAAAAAGGGGACTGATGAGTGCAAAAGTGGCAAAGCACGAAATAGCTATATCTCAAGCCAAACAATTGGTGGTAGCACCTTTAAGTTGTTGTTGTTGTTCAATAATTCAATTAAAACAGCTACTATTATACCAGTTAAAAAAGGTTACAAAAATGATCCGAACATTTATCGTCCAATTTCTCTACTGTCAGTTTTTTCTTAGATTCTGGAAAAGCCTATTAAATCAAGAATCTTAAAGTTTTTGGATAAATCAAAGTTCTTTATTGCATCGCAGTTTGGATTCGACGCAATGGAATGTTTTCTCGGCAAATAGTTAGCCATCAACTACTTTTGAGTAAATGATCACAAATGGGTTTTAGAGGCATGGCGCAAAGTTGGGTTGATAGCTATCTAAAAGGAAGAAAACAGCGCGTCCAAGTAAACGGAGTTCTAAGTGACTTAAAAGATTGTCTTGACGTGGGTGTTCCGCAAGGCTCTGTCCTTGGTCCGCTCTTCTTCGTTGTGCACTTAAACTCAATCTTTTAAGTACCTCTAAATGGTAAACTTATCGCGTTTGCAGATGATTTGGCACTATCTTATGAAGCTAGTATAGTAGATGAGTTAAGGACTCCAATTAAAAATTACCTAATTTAGCTTAGTGACTGGATGTACTCCCATAAAATGATCCTAAGCAGTAAATCCAAGGCTGTCCTATTTTCTCTATCCCAACCAATTGCAGCTGAACCAATTAATTACCATCATACTGTATGTGACACATCTAGCTGTGACAGATCTTGTTTTCAGCTAACGTTTGTTTCCGACTACAGGTACTTGGGATTAATAATTGACCAAAGACTAGCCTGGAAACAACACATTAACCAAGTTAAACAATCTTTGTACTGTTCAATTAACAAATTGTATTACTTAAGAAATGTGGGTTCCAAGTTGCTCCAAGTAATATACTTTGCATTGGTTAATTCAAAATTAGAATATGGCTTAACATGTTGGGGGAGTGCATACGCAGGTAACTTTAAATCTATTATTACAATGCAAAAAAGAGCTATTCGATTAATATTGCGTCGGGAAAGACAAGAACCCTCGCTATCCTTATTCCGATCCACAAGAATATTACCACTTCGCTACTTATATGTTCTCAAGATATTAAAATCTTATTTCATCAGAAACAGAAACACCAATATCAAAAGCAACGAAACATATCCCCTTCGTAACAATTTCGTGCTCTGTGAGTGGCCCTGCAGTTAAAAAGGAGCATTGTAGGAGGTTTTTTAATGTTATGGGTCCACACATCTTCAACAAATTGCCAACCGACATAAAAAGTACTGTTGCTCAAAAACACGCGTTCATGAAAAAAAAAAAAATAAAAACTGGCTTCTCTCTAGGTCTGAAGTTGAGACACTTTTTCAAGTTTTAGCTTAACTCAGTAAGAAAAAATTATATATATAATAAAAAAAAAAATAAAAAAAAAAAATAAAAAAAAACAACAAAAAAATAAATAAAAATAAAAAAATACTGGTAGTTTCGCCACAAGGAGTTCATTTAACTTATTATTTTTTTAACTACTTATGGTAGAAACCCATTTTTCCTTCCAACATATAAAGAAAAAAATATACCATAAGGTATTCACAACATTGTTAAATTAAATTAGTAAATTTTAAACAGAAACACTATTATTTTATGAAACCCAATGTTATCAAACTGATGTAGGTACCTACCTTAGAAGAAGAAATAGAGGAACTGCCCTTGTTGGAAAAAAGTGAAGCAGTTTTTAAAATGATGTGAGGTCTCACAAACACAAATGCATTACAGCAGGGACGGAGTGCTCTTTGACGGCAACTCACTAGGGCGCCATCAGAATAGTCATTTTTGTTATTTTCCGAAGTTATTTTAGTTGAATGTTCTAAAAAAAAGAAAGAGTACGTGCGTGAAACAATTTTTGTCAATCTGAAAAAAAAAGAACAATAAAAAAGTGTTACAAATTAAGACGCATACATATATATAAAAAAAACTTTGAAAAGACAAACCTTTTCAATTAAATAAAATAGACATTGTGGTTATCTAGCAATCAACAAAAAAACATTAAGTGCGGTAAGAGCATTTCCTCTCACAAGTGAGTTTTATTACATTTTGCTCAAAGCAAGTGCTGTTAACTGTTTGTATTTATGTAGATTAATTAACTATCGAAGAACATAGTATTTATAATGGATTAAACTTTAAACATGAACCATGAACAACCAAACATGAAAAATTATGTGTACATTTTCAACTACATTATAATATTCTTGACTTAATTTAAAGTGTTACCTATTCTAAATATATTGTTTAATAGTTCATCAATCTAAAGACAAAGACTTTACAGCACTTTTTTTTGAGAAAAATATAATAAAACTCACCTGTGGAAGGAAAAGCTTTTATCCACCATGTTTTGTTGATTTCCACACACCTGGACAATGCACATCATGTTTTTTTTTAAATTTATAAGAAGATCACCACAATGTCTAATTAATGCACTTTAAATTATTTGTTTTTTTCAAAGTAATTGTTATACCTATTAATTTGGGTTTTAACTTGTACCAATTTTTTTTCTTTGTGTTTTCTAATCACACGCTAACGATTTAACACTTCTGGTTCTCAAAAATTGCTTCACTCACGTACACTGTATATGTGAGAATACCTTTTCCTCTATGTCTTCTTCTAAGGTAGGTAAAAAACGTCTTTTCGTATCTCAGATTTTATAAACTTTTTTTATAATCCCGCTTTTGCAATTAAAACTAGTTAATTTATTGGAAAAGCGGGATTATAAGAAACGGTATTATAAAAAATGGGATTATAAAAAGCGGGATTAAAAAAAAGCGGAATTATAAAAAAACAGAATTATAAAAAGCGTGATTAAAAAAAAAACGGATTTCAAAAAGCGGGATTATAAAAAGGGGGATATCGTACCAAAACCATCTTTTCCGGTTCATATTTCTCCTTTTTCCAAGTTTGTGTTCTGTCTTCTCATATAATATCAAAGACACATTTGTGTTTCTAGTTGGAAAATTAACATTCAACATTCATGTTCATTATTCTTACAAAATTAGGGAGGGATTCCGTGTCCCTTCCTCAAATCATTAAAGTGAGATCTCAAAATTAGCTTCTACTAGACGGACGTGAGCAAGCGACTTAATTTTTTTTTTGCTCAGTATGTTTACTGTGAGAACCTTAAGATCCTGAAGTTTGCCTTACAAGTCGACCATTTTTTTGACGCGGAATACCTACAAATTTGAAAATCGATTAGCATTTGTTTTAAAATACATATCAATTTATTTATTTTTTGAGTTTTGCATAAAATAAACAAAAACAAATAATTTAAAGGCCTTTCTTTAACTTTTAATTGGATAGTGTTATACTTACTTTTGATGGCGCTCACAGCCCAGGATGGGCTTCGGCCTCAACTAACAAGCCCCTCCAGCCAGCTCTGTCCCTAGCTAGCCGCTTCCAGTTGCGCACACCATCGGGGTTGGATTCGAAGACTCGTCGGGCAGGTGCGTTGCTGTCCATACGCTCCACGTGCCCCAGCCATCTCAGCCGCTGTATTTTCAGCTTTTTGACCAGGTCAACGTCGCTGTATAGCCCGTATAGCTCGTCGTTGAATCTTCTCCTCCATACTCCTTCGATACACACCGGACCGAAAATCACACGAAGAATCTTCCTCTCAAAGCACGCTAGCAGATTTTTATCCGAATCTTTCAGTGTCCATGCTTCTGACCCATAAAGCAGGACCGGGATGATTAGGGTTTTGTATAAAGTCTCCTTGGTTCTCTGAGAGGCAAGAGTAATTCTTCGCTTGATCTCTGCACTGATGTCATTCTGCGATGTAATAGTGGAGCCCAGGTAGACAAAGTCCTTGACAACTTCGAAGTTATATCTGTGATATTTTGCCCGAGTCGACGATGTTGAGATTCCTCTCTCGATGACAGCATATACTTCTTCTTGTCCTCATTAACCGCCAATCCCATTCTATCCGCCTCCGATTCAATGCTCGCAAATGCCCCTGCCACAGCTCGCTTCGTTCTGCCGACAATGTCTATGTTATCCGCATATGCAAGCAATTGAACGGACTTTTGATAGATTGTATCGCTGGTGTTGACATGTGCGTTGCGTACAATGGCTTCAAGAACGATGTTGAATAGGTTGCATGATAACGCGTCGCCTTGCCTCAATCCTTTCTCAACATCAAAGGAATCGGTGGTGTTCTTACCAATTTTGACGGAGCAGCGAGATTTCTCCATCGTCAGCCTGCACAAGCGGACGAGTTTGGCAGGGATGCCGAGACTCGACATGGCTCTGTATAATTCGTCCCTTTTCACGCTATCATACGCGACTTTAAAATCGATAAAAAGGTGGTGTGTATCGATCTGGAATTCCCGGGATTTTTCTAAAATCTGTCGGAGTGTGAACATTTGATCGACGGTTGACTTGCCTGGCCTAAAACCACACTGATAAGGGCCGATCAGATCGTTGACAAAAGGTTTTAAGCGGTCACACAGGATGGCCGACAAGATTTTAGAAGCGACATTTAGGAGACTAATTCCTCTGTAGTTGGTACATTTCAGAACATCTCCTTTTTTATGGATGGGGCACACTATACCGAGGTTCCATTCATCGGGCATACTTTCCTCCGACCAAATTTTGCAGATGAGCTGGTGTATGCTCCTAGCCAATTCATCTCCCGCTGATTTAAATAGTTTGGCTTCTTAGCCATCCGCACCTGCAGCCTTGTACGACTTAAGTTTGGATATCGCCAGCCGAACTTCGGTTAGGTCGGGTGGACGGAACTCTTGGCCATCATCGTCCAAGTTGAATGGAGCGTTCTGCCTATTAGCGGCATCTTGGCTGTCTTCGCCATTAAGCAGTCTAGAGAAGTGTTCTTTCCAGATCCTCAGCACTGACTGTGTGTCTACTACCATATTCCCACTCTCATCTCGGCAGGCTTCCGTTCTAGCCTTGAATCCTTGGGTGGATCGCTTCACCCTCTGATAAAATTTTCGAACATCTCCCCTACCGCTACAACCCTCAATAGACTCTACCGCCCGCTTCTCGTGTTCTCTCTTTTTCCTCCTGAGAAGTCGGCGTTCCTCTTTTCGTTTCAGCCCGTAGAGCTCCCGGGCCACTCTCTCAGCAGCTCTTGTTCGAGTCTGCAGCATTGCCTGGTAGGCCTCGTCCTTAGCTGCATGCGCTAGCCGGCACTCTTCATCGAACCAGGGGTTTCGTTGTATTCGCCTAGTGAAATCCATTACATCAGAGGCGGCACTTCTGATGGCTTGTTGACAGTGTTCCCACTGGTCCTCTGCACTTGATGCTGGTGGCGGACCTCCTGAGAGATTAAGAGTTACGTGGTCTGCAAAAGTTCTGGCAGTCTCTTGCGATTTAAGCTTCTCGACATCGAATCTTTTCACAGCATCTGCTCTGCGTTGTCGCGTCATGGATATCCGCATACGTAGTCTAGCTACCACCAGGTAGTGATCCGAGTCAATGTTGGCCCCTCGGAACGTTCGGACGTCCAAGATACTGGAAGCATGTCTCGCGTCTATCGCAACGTGGTCGATTTGGTTGACGGTTACTTGATCACGCGACCGCCAAGTCCCCTTGTGTATATTGAGGTGTGGGGAGTAGGTGCTTGAGATGATGACATTTCACCCCGCCGCAAAGTCTGCCAGCCTGTTTCCGTTGCCGGAAGTTTCGTCGTGTAGGCTGTGTCCTCCGACTATCGAACCAAAGATGCCCTCCTTTCCGAATCTTGCGTTGAAGTCACCAAGAATGATCTTCACGTCGTACTTCGGGCACATATCATACGTTGTCTCCAAGAGATCGTAGATTGCTTCTTTGGTTGAGTCTTCTCTCCTTTCATGGGGGGCGTGAACACAAATCAGCGAAATGTTCTTAAATTTGCCTTTGATGCGGATTGTGACCAGGCGCTCGCTTACATTTCGGAAGCCCAAGACTTCTTGCCTAAGTCTTCCCCTTATCACAAAACCACAACCAAAGAGCCGCTGACCCTGTTCCTTCAAGCACCCGCCGTAGTAGATGTCACACGTTTTCAGTCTCCGTACGCCCTCTCCATCCCATCGCACTTCCTGGATGGTTGTTACGTCAGCCTTTAGCCTGTCCAGCTCTCCACTAATTGTTCGGCTGTACGTGTTCTGTATAAGGACGTTCCACGTGCAGATCCGAAATTCATTGTCCTTGTTTCGTTTGCTGGGGTCGTCAACTTTGAAATCATCCATATCCGAGGCTTGTTGTTGTTTCGGAACAACTTTTTTTTACGTGGTAGGGAAGTTACCCCGACGCACAACCCCCGACCCGGAGGACCAGACCCTTCGTAGGGAGCCGGATAAACCGCTCCTTATAGGCCTGAGCTACAAATATGTCGTAGTAGCCCATATAAGGTGTTCACTAAGTAGTTCAACCTAACTGGAACTGTAGACGCCACCGTTGATTCCATCTACAGAATTCGTCCGCTGCCGCCTCGATGAAAGGAGAAGTGCCTTAGTGGGAACACTCCTCCCCCCCTCTCTCGTTGGCTGTCCCCGACAGCTTTCCACGGGGATTTAAACCCCGTCTCCAGCTGAGGTACTAGACACCCGATGTTCACCACGTGGAGGTGAGAGTAGGAGTTGGTAGACAGAGGTGGGTTTTGAGAAAAACCTGTGGACGCTTGTGTCCTCTTGAATGCACATAACTACCCTTTTGTTATCAGCACATAGAATTTTAGTTCGATAAGTTTTGCCTCTTTTAGCAAACAGATTAGTGAAAGTTCGCTATTTGTAAGACAGTGATAATCAAACTCGCTAATGTTTTGACAGGCTACATGAAATTTGGCCCCAAACGAAAAATAAAAATTGGCCCCAAATTTGGGGCTTTTTTTTAACCTTTGCATTTAAAATGCATTTGAGTGGTAAAAGCATTTTTCTAGGCTATATGAAATAGTTGTGCATAGTTCTCTACCTGTTTAACGCAATGGATACAGCTGTTTTTACAAAAGTGGTCGGACTCGCTACAACAACCAACAAAAGTCTGTCCGACGACTGGTTTTGTAAAGATGGCAGTCTAAGCTTTCATTTGATACCCCATCTATAAAAATCCATCGTGGTTTAGGTACCCTAAGCCAAAAATGCAACCGAAAAAGTGCGTTTTCTCTGAAAAACCTTGTCCGACCAGCGGTTTTGTTATTGTTAAGACTAAAGCATCAATCTTTTCTGAAGCCGCGATTAGATAGGTAAACCTACGGTCGCCTCCCATACTAATATGAAAAATGGCCCCAAACAAAAAATTAAAAATTGGCCGAAAAATAATATAAGAAGCAACGACAACAGAAAAATTACAATCATACAAAAAAAATGTTTTGCGTCGGTTTGGGAGAGCCTTAAAATCTTTTTCTAAGTATTTTGCTAAATTATGGAAGAATATAATTTATTGGACGTCTTTTTCTAAAACAATTGGGCCTAATAAGTATTATGGTTTCCTGTCAGAAACAAAATTACTAAAGTATATTATGTATTTCTAAAAAAAAATTAGTAAACAGATAATTCAGAAAAAAAAAATTTTTTTTTTAGAATTTCGGCTTTTTTCACACCTCTCATTACATAAGGTAAGCATAAAACACTGCTTAATTACATTATAGTCTTGAAGCACAAGAACAAGTTAGTGCGAAGTGCGATATATTCGTGCAATTTATTTGTTTGATTTAAAAAAAATAAAACGAATGATTTGGCTCTTGGGCAGTTGGAATATGAAAATAAAAAATTATTTCCGCAAGCTAGTCAAGCAAACTGTGTTCAACCGAAATACATAATCTAAAAGATCTATAAGACAGTTCTTTTTGAACATCAATTCTGCCTAATCACTAGAAAAAAATATCAATTGATCAAAAACTAAGTCCTAATAATTGAATTCCTCCCATATGTCATGAATTAATCCCATCTGACAGTATTCATTAAAAAACTAACGATTATTGAGAAAGAAAAAAATGTTCCACATACGCGATGTAAGCCTTAAACTAAGCTCTCACTCCAATACAATTGATTTCCTTCTCAATTGAATCAATATACATTTTCCATGAATGAACAACTGTTAGACCGTCGCTTTTATTTTAATGTCTAAGGATTAAATGTCAAATAAGAATTGGAAATTAATCATAGTCATTCCCATCACCATCAAAACGAAATGACGCCGCCTACGAAGTGTCAAAACAAAGCCATCAAGAATCCATACAATAAAAATTATATTCTATAACTGGGACACTCTGGAATACTCAATATGTATATTTTTTGTCATTTTCTTTAATAAGTAGTGTCTCTTATCCCATTGCGTTCTTCCAAAGTAGATATATCTACAATATCTGTTAAACGTATTTTTTCCTCGGGTTAAATCTAATTAAAAATAAATTCTAAACAAACAACCCCAATCTATATTAATGCAGCGCATATTTATATGTGTATGTATGTAATTTTTTGATTGGTATTTTGTTTTTACATTGACTCGGCCAATATTGAAATGAAATGATTGTTTTAACAAACCATATAGGCATAGGGATTTTAGTCTATAGACCAGGGTCATAGAATTACTCGTAAAAAAGGACGAATCTGACGCCCGTCATAACCTACTCAAAACAATGATAAATGGTTCTTTTTATAATCGATCAGGAATGGGGACAGAAATATTAAAAAATCTAAAACGCATTTCTTTCTATTTGTACTGATAAATGGAATGATAATAATATTTTACTGCCTAAGAGCAGATTTTTCAATAGTCAGTTAAAGATACAGTTATTTACTAGAAGAATAAAGTTATTTGGCTCTTTAACAATCGGATAGCAAAATTGAAGTTTTCAGTTGGGAAAAAATAATCTATAGAATATTATAATTTTAATGTAACTTTCATTTAATCCTCGAAATTTTATTGCTGGTATCGACACAGAATTTTATCCTCAACAACATGTCCAAAGTCCTCCAAAATCCCCGAAATGGTTGTTTGTATAGAGAGACGCAGTTTAAGAGGTGGAGAGGGGAGGGAGGCGGGAGTTTGTCAAGCTGAAAAATTTGTTGTAATACAATCAATCATATGACACATGTTTTTAGGGTGCTTTTCAACGCTGATTCTAAAGAGACCAAAACTGAAAAGATACATGTATCCTTTTGAAAGTTAATGTCATTTTTATGGAATGATCACTTTTTTAAAGTACAATAAGTAATATATTACCCAAAACCATTTAAAAATAATCAGATTTTAATGAAATTTGGTATAAATGTTTCATTTGGCATGTTTACTAAGAATCAAAAGAGTCCCTAAAAATATCTGTGGTGAAAGGGTGAGTTTTTTTTTATAGAGTTTATGTTTGACCTGGCCTATACGGAGCAAAATGTAAGGTCTTACGAAAAATTGTACTTTCGTCTAATCGAGATATATCATATGACTTATGATATATGATTTAAAGGTATTTTTAACGCCGAATCTAATAAAAGAATAAACAAATATGATACAAGCACCCTACAAAAAGGTAAGATTAATTTTGAAGCAGAATTTACTGTTTTTTCCGGTAAGCAGGTCAAACATCAACACGTGGTCCTTAGATATTTGTACGGATTCTTTTGATCCTTGGGTGCACATATAAATTTAATATTTTTAGCAAAGTTCATAAGTGTCAGAATTTGTTCATGAATTTTATGGTAATAATCACTCACTTCTCTCTCTGTCAAAAAAAATACCTTTTAACACAGATATTTTTAGGGACTCTTTTGATTCTTGGTAAGCATGCCAAATGAAACATTTTTACTAAATTTCATTAATATCCCAATATTTTAAAATGGATTTGGGTAATATATTACTTGTTGTACTTTAAAAAAAGTGATCATTCCATAAAAATGACATTAACTTTCCACAGGATACATGTATCTTTTCATATTTGGACTCTTTAGAATCAACGTTGAAAAGCACCCTAAAAACATGTGTCATATGATTAGATTGTATTACAACAAATTTTTCAGCTTGACAAACTCCCGCCTTCCTCCCCTCTCCGCCTCTTAAAATGCGTCTATACAAAAAGCCAATGCGGGGATTTTGGGGGACTTTGGATATGTTGTTGAGGATAAAATTCTGTGTCGATACCAGCAATAAAATTTCATGAATTAATTTGTAACTGGTCTGATCCTATCTTTCTTTGGCTATTATGTTTGTAAATATATGTTTTTGATATTTTTGTTTTTGTATATCGAACATTTTAAAGTAATTTTAATTTTATTTAGCAACGTTGACAAACAGTTATGTTTGGGTATCTGCTATACCAACACAGAGAAAAAAACAACGTTATATCAAAGCAAAAAACTTTGATTCTAATATTTTTCGGAACGATTTGGCGCCAACGCCGAAAATTCTTAAATCAAAGTGGAGCGACTTTATATCAAAGTGATTCCATACTTAATAACGAACTAGATTTTAATACGTTAACATGTTGATTTAAAGTGGAATCATAGGTAAATCAAATTCATCCATCTTTTAAAACAACATTTTTCTACTTCGAATCAACGTAGATTGAACTTCGCTGAACAAGGTATTGATTCAAAATGGCTACCCACGCCACGCTTCTTTGTTTAAATGTATGTAAGACAAAGACAAATGTAACGGGTGTTTTTTAAAGAGCTTGAGAACTTTTAAAAAAAAAAAAACGCATAAAATTTGCAAAATCTCATCGATTCTTTATTTGAAACGTTAGATTGGTTCATGACATTTACTTTTTGAAGATAATTTCATTTAAATGTTGACCGCGGCTGCGTCTTAGGTGGTCCATTCGGAAAGTCCAATTTTGGGTAACTTTTTCGAGCATTTCGGCCGGAATAGCCCGAATTTCTTCGGAAATGTTGTCTTCCAAAGCTGGAATAGTTGCTGGCTTATTTGTGTAGACTTGAGACTTGACGTAGCCCCACAAAAAAAAATCTAAAGGCGTCAAATCGCATGATCTTGGTGGCCAACTTACCGGTCCATTCCTTGAGATGAATTGTTCTCCGAAGTTTTCCCTCAAAATGGCCATAGAATCGCGAGCTGTGTGGCATGTAGCGCCATCTTGTTGAAACCACATGTCAACCAAGTTTAGTTCTTCCATTTTTGGCAACAAAAAGTTTGTTAGCATTGAACGATAGCGATCGCCATTCACCGTAACGTTGCGTCCAACAGCATCTTTGAAAAAATACGGTCCAATGATTCCACCAGCGTACAAACCACACCAAACAGTGCATTTTTCGGGATGCATGGGCAGTTCTTGAACGGCTTCTGGTTGCTCTTCACTCCAAATGCGGCAATTTTGTTTATTTACGTAGCCATTCAACCAGAAATGAGCCTCATCGCTGAACAAAATTTGTCGATAAAAAAGCGGATTTTCTGCCAACTTTTCTAGGGCCCATTCACTGAAAATTCGACGTTGTGGCAGATCGTTCGGCTTCAGTTCTTGCACGAGCTGTATTTTATACGGTTTTACACCAAGATCTTTGCGTAAAATCTTCCATGTGGTCGAATAACACAAACCCAATTGCTGCGAACGGCGACGAATCGACATTTCACGGTCTTCAGCAACACTCTCAGAAACAGACGCAATATTCTCTTCTGTACGCACTGTACGCATTCGTGTGGTTGGTTTAATGTCCAATAAAGTAAACTGAGTGCGAAACTTGGTCACAATCGCATTAATTGTTTGCTCACTTGGTCGATTATGTAGACCATAAATCGGACGTAAAGCGCGAAACACATTTCGAACCGAACACTGATTTTGGTAATAAAATTCAATGATTTGCAAGCGTTGCTCGTTAGTAAGTCTATTCATGATGAAATGTCAAAGCATACTGAGCATCTTTCTCTTTAACACCATGTCTGAAATCCCGCGTGATCTGTCAAATACTAATGCATGAAAATCCTAACCTCAAAAAAATCACCCGTTATATACATGATCGACGCATTTCATTTTTGTGGTGAATCATTTATTTGTGACGACTTAAGTGTATTGTTTCATGTTTCGTAGTAATATAAATATAGGAAAAGTAATTAAATATTGTTTTTCGATAATATGAAAGTGAATTTCCAGTGCGCGTTTAATTTGTTCACAAATGTAAGGGAGCTACTTCGAAAAACAACAACGCGCTCTCGAAATTCTTTATATTAAGCTTACAAATACAAACAAATTGAGGTTTACTTTACTATGCAACACTTTGAAATTACGTTGATGGCACTTTAAGTGCCATAAAAGTGGATCGCAAAGTAAAATGTGGATTTCAATGTAAAAATGAATACGTTTCACTTTGAACCAAGGTTTGGCGCACTTTAAATTTGGATCTCAATTTAAAAATGAAAACGTTTCACTTTAAAACAACGTTGAACGAAATGTAAATGTACAAAAGTTGATTTCGATGTATAAATAAATACGTTTTACTTTAAAACTAGGTTGAATCTCTTAAAATTACGTCGCATATTCAAATTAACATTGTTTCAACGTAAAAATGAAAATGCTCCACTTCATTTAAAAAACTTTAGATCAAATACGCTCGTATTTAACTCTAGAAAGCATTTTTTCCCTCAGTGAAGATTTTGGATTTATCAAGTTTTGTCAAAACCGGCTCTAATGATTTTGATTCAACTTCTGACATTTATAGTCTCTAGAAGATTTTTAATAATACTGTGTAATTAATATGTTTTTACTATTTTTTTTTTTTTTTCGAATGATGAAAATAAGGTTATTGGGTCTCTTGATCAAATTGCTGTTTTTTTTATTTTTTTGCTTGTTTTGGGATATTCCCGAATATCTCGTCATGGGCTTGTCTGGTTTTTTACATTATTTTGCAAACAAAAACACAAAATCAAATTATGCTCTCCATTAAATAAACGATAACCACAAATACACAGATTTCAACACTAATTTAGCACCGATGCAATTCTGCAAAGAGGGAAGAATTTTGGACGCGCTAGAGGAGTTCGAGATATACAAATACAATAAAATAGAACAAGACAACGTAGGTACTTAATGACAAACTTACATTCAAGACGAATACATTATATGACAACGCATTAAACTACAGCAAAAAATAGAAAGGAACAAACATAGAACATACCAAAAAGACTTACGCAAAATAGAAAAAGAAAAACAACAACTAGACAAACTATGTACAAACAATTATTTGGCAACAACAACATCTACCCTTCAAACAGAGCTTAACGCTAGAAGATAGAGCACACTCCGAAACGCGTCGCGTGATATTTATATAATATTTATTATTTAATAAGTTATGAAAAAAAATTCAGTTTTCAATTTTAAACAAAGTTCTTTAATTTTGTATTTATAATTATTTTGCAGTTCGCTACTCATAAATAAGCCAACAAATATTGAATTTAAAATTTGTATGTATCATTTTTTTACGAACAAATAAAATCAAAGAAAAAATATTTTTTTTTTTTAACTTGTTTGTCCAAAGTTATTAAGAAGTTATTTTATTTTGAATAAAATGACTCATTTTGATTAAATTTGTATGCAGTCGCCTCTGGAAAGTGTTAGCATTCCGTATCTACCAAAATTTTAAAAATGAATATTATTTGATTAAACAAAAAAATCGTATTAAATAACTACGTACATTTTGAAAATAACTAAGAGCGAGATCGTTATCTTCTGTCTTACTTATATCTGCGAAGTTTTCTTTCGTAAACAAAAATTTAAATCTGTCTTAAGCATACCTGCTAAACAAAAAACGTTCGTAAACATCAAAAGTGTGTAGAATAAAGTCGGCATCGTGTGCCAGAAAAAAAAAACATTCTGCTGAAAAAAAGGAAAACACGTAGGTTACAAAAATTGCATATACTTTTGTAATAGTTGTAAAACTTTAAAGTTCTTACATTCTTAACGGTTAATGCTACAAGTATATTTCGAACAGTTTTTCATGGAAAATTACCTCAGCTACCTGTTTGTAGAACAACATTATTTTTTTAAATTAACGTTTTCGAGATACATATTTGGCAAAAACACATTTTTGTGACCTTTGACCCTTTATAAAGGACCTAGCGGTCATCGGAAACTTCAGGATTTTTTTCAGATTATAAGTTACATCAATACCAACGTGTATACCAAAAAATCAGCTTGTTAAAAATTGTGTCATTTTTATGGGCTATATTGCAAAAGAGCTCCTTTTCCAATTTTAAATTACGATGTATCAAATGTAATCCTTAAAAACAGGGGGCCAACTATGTATTTCGATTCTAATTTCAATTCTACTCGAACCCTATTTCCGATTCTACTTTCAGTTGGTACTATATATTAAATTAGACTCGAATGTAAGTAATGCCAATTCTTTTTCTTAAAATTTTCGATTTTCGAACGAGTCTCGCTTTTGATGTTGTCAGATAAATTAAAAAAGAAAACAATTTTCATAGCGACTCACTTTAAAGTTTTTCAAATTTGGTTTTTAATAATCAAAAAGTTATCAACATGGACTGTGTAGCGATTTAGTTTTAATCCAAAGATAACGAAGAAAGGGAAGAGCAAATTGAACGCAGGAGAACTCGTGATTCTTCCAAAATAATTATTAGAGATACATACATACATAGATAGTGATAAAAGGTTTGTGAAAATAAAAATTTAAAAAAATATTAAATTGAAAAAAATTGCAGGCACTTATCTATTATCTATGTATTTGTTAGATAATATATCAAGCGAACTGATCATTCGTCGAAGGCAAATTTGTGTGTCGAATATCATCAAACTCTCAGCAACGGTTAAATTCTTGGCAACAGGAGGTTACCAACATCAGATTGCTAGAGTCAGGAATGCGGGCGTCGCGTCGCACAACAAACTGTGTCCAAAGTAACGAAGGTTTCTTGGGGTTTTGAGTAGCTTTCTAGTGCTTCGTTATCTATTGCACCAGAATTTCAAATTGGGATGCCTTCATATTAGACGTTTTTTTATGTTGCCCTATTCAAAAACATACAATGGCAAATTAGTTAATTTAACATGTAGCAATAAATATATCAACTTGAAATAAATATTTACTTAAATTTTTAGAAACAAATTACTTTCTATAATCTGCTCGCAAACACATTTGTTGTCGAAGGATTTTTTGCGATTTTGATTTGTTTTGACATTCATTTTCGAGTTAGGTAGTTCCCCGATTTTGCGAAAGTATACCTGTTGGCACTACTTGGGTGTTCGATTATCGTGTATTAATATGTACGTTCTAAAAGATTTACAGAGTTCCGATTTTGCGAATTCGAACATTTTTATTATAGAGTCGAATAACGTAGTTGGCATGCAAATGCAACATACTTGAAAACATGCTTACATTTTTTCCGACAATAAAAGCACTACAATATCACAAACATTTGGGGCAAGATTTGCACATTGAAATTTGCAAATCGACTTTAGTGAACCGAACTAAAGTTTCCCGCGACTTGCCAGCACAGTTCATTGACAATCAGTCATGTAAGATGGGTCTTCACTTTCTCTAGAAAACGGTAGGAAAAAGAAATACAGTTTGAAAAATGTTCCCCTGGTTACGGCCTTGATACCGAATATAATTCCTATAGGAGTTTCCTGCATGCCTATTAATCAAAAAAAAAGTTGTATCAGTTTGAGATTTTTTGAAAGTTATAGGTCATAAGATACTTTAAATTTTTAAACAACCACAAAAACATATTAGAATTTTGTTAAGAGATGAAATAACTAAAATTTTGGATAAGGACTTATTTATGCAACATTCTTCATAGTGACCACAATAATCTTGTCTCCTTGTTAGATTTTATACAAACTGAAATCGTTTGAGTACATAACCCCCATGTTAATAACATATATACCTACCTACATAATATCGTAACTAATGAGAAGAATGTGGGGTTATTAATCTTCAAAAGACTTCACTACCCACAGGGTAGCGCACAGGTAAAGTAAAGTACAGGACACTTATTTAAACATACATATGTATAATTAGATTTAAACAAAAGGTTAGGTACAAATCGACTTTTGTTTTAAACTATATGATAAGAAAACAAATTATTGCGACAAAACCATCACCTTGTGAATTAAAATACAACCCACGCACAAACATACAACTTCAGACAAATAGTTGAAATTGATTTTCGTAAGTTGAAATAAAATTCAATCTAAAACTTTTCCTCTCTGTGGCATTTGTAGATACGACCTCATAATATATCAACAGATCAATTGTAAGAAATCACAATTTCTACTCAAAAAGTATAAAATCAACCAGAAAAGAGACTTTTTCGTCTCAAGAATCAGGTTGCTTAATCACATTTTTATTTCAGGTCAAAAACGTGAAGAAAACTTTCTTCAACTTTCTGTTACACATACATTTATACATATATATATGTATATATTTTGTGTATACAAAAGTTCGGGATATAATTTTCAGCATCTAGAGAAATACTTAAATTTTTGTATTTATAACTTTATAAATGAAAGAGACTAAATTAAAGTTATTGGCGGTATAAATGCAAGTGCTACACACCCTTAAAGTAAGAAGGGAGTTGTAGGATGTCTAATATAAGGCCTTTTTTATTGGTAAAAAAAAAATTTACACTGTAAACAACAACAAAGGAAAAGTGCGGATACGACATCACGTGTTATTACTTTGTTTTGTGATGTTTAAAAAATATTAGATAGGTACTTTTTAAACATCACAAAACAAAGTAATAACACATTATGAAGTATCCACACTTTTCCTTTGTTGTTGCTAATAGTGTACAATTTTGCTGCGCTGCGTATACACGTACTATAAAAAGTATAGAGGTACATTATGTACAAACATAATGTATATATTTTTAGGATAAAAAGTAAAACGTTTCCACGCTGAACGAAATTCGGGGCTTAGTCATACAAACTCGATTTTATAATTTAAATGGTCTGTGGTTTTAAAGATTTTATGTATGTATGTATTAAGGTAAGTTTGTCTGTTAATTCCCAGATTCTTATTTTGTGAGTTGGGAAAAAAAAAGTTAATTAAGCTTTGGCTTCTAATAGCTAGTCAGATAAATCTACAGAAAAATTAGGCAAGCCTTAATTGTGAAAAAGTTAATCATTTGCAGTTATAGGTCCAATGAAAATACGTGCCACAGCATATGGTAGTACTTATTTATGTGTCCTGAATTCATCAAAATCCGATACCAAGAAATAGTTTAAAATAGACTTTACATAGGGCATAATAGGTAAACGTTGCATGTTTGTATATAAGTAGAAGGGTGTTTTGCATAATATGCGGCAAAAAATAGAACAATAGTAAACTAGAAAAATAATATATAGGAAGGGTATATATGTATGTCCTCCCTAAAGGGAGAGGGGCAGTTTTCTTAAAAAAATATTTAAATAGAAAAACACATACATATTAACATATCTATTAAAAACAACTTCAACACTTACGATGCCACGCTGATGCCATACCCGCGCAGAAAAACAATCTAGTTTTCGATAAGGCACCAGAGAGTTTTACATAGATTCTTGCAAGGCACTAGCAAGATTTAGGAAAGACTAGAACACGGGCCTTGGCGATTATGAACCCATTTGCCTAGTCATGCAAAAAAAAAAAAAAAAGCTGGCTTATGTGGGACTTGATCCCGCGATCTTCTGAATGTCAGTCCAATGCGCTTTTTTTTTTTTGTAAATTCATTTTTATTTTATCTTCATCTTAAAACTATCTTAATGCTAGAAAATCCATAAAAACTAGCCTACTTATCAATATCTTTTAACTAACTTACTGACCCTGGGCGGGCGCTCTAAGTTAAACAATAACTTAATACTATTGCCTTTCGGCCTAAGAAGTAATTACATACTAATATCGATCTGGTTTTATTGTTTACCAAGAAAGATGTAAAAAAAAACTTGGAATCAGTATCATTTTTTTATGTAAAACTTACATACTACCTAAAAATATCTTAAAACTACTTAGACTACTTAAAACTACTCTTAAACAACTCAGGGCCGGACCAACCATATGCGCAAGATAAGCAAATGCACTGGACGCAAAATTCTGTGGGCGCATTACCAGGAGCAAGAAAATGTGATCTGATCTTTCGCAGACAAATATGTACTGCAATTTGCATTTTAACCACAAACATTCTTTAAATAATCCCAAAATAACATCCATCACAACCGTGCTAAGTTATTTCTTTATTTCTTGCACACTAACTAACATCACTTTCATTGTTGCATTCAAGGAAAATTTAACTCAAGAGTCAAGATATCGTAGAATTAAAAATTCCACTAGACCCATACAAGTTCAATCCTACCTACCTTATTTCCAAATATTTCACCCAGTTCGTACAAAAGAAAAAATCTCAACACAAAAAAGTTCCATGCCACCTCATATGTGCAAGATTTATTTCATGCACACTGAGTCCAGGCACGTAGCCAGTGGGGGGGGGGCTTGATGGGCTGAAGCCCCTCCCGAAATGAATTTAAATTTAAAGAGGGCAAACTTACTTTTTGGTATAAATTAAAATCTTTAAAAATAAGGAGAATATCTAGGTAAAGCTTAATGTTTTAAAAACAAGATACTATTTAGGTATAATATTTAATATGAGGAGACGAATATATAACGTATGTTATTTACTACGTTCACTTTATGTGATATTGAAGCGAGCTGGAACTTGAAGCTGATTCGAACCTTTGTATACTTTCGTTGAGCCAGTAGAGAAGCTTTTAAATCGGAACCACTCATGTCTTGTTTGCTGTGTTGTGGAGTCGTGTGTCGCTGTCATTCCATATATTTCCTACGCCACACAGCAACACAACACACGAGACAAATATGGTTCTATAATAATTCTAAACAAGATCGGGGTCTTAGAGGTTTTTTAATCCATCATCATGGTAGCCATCCTTCAATGGAATTTGACAGTTCATGCCTTGACAGATGGGTATAAAACTGAATTAAGGCGTACACAGAATATTTCGTTCTAACAATTTAATCTAAAAAAAAAAATAATTTAATCTAAAAAAAATAAGATTTCTTAAGCGGCCATACACGACCGAGCCGAACGGCTCGGAGACAATTGGCTCCGAACATTTTGTACTGGATAAATGTCAAAAAGGTTCGGCGCCAAACCATTTGGATATTCAGCCAGTCGGAAAACCACAAACCAAATTGGTCCCGAGCCGTTCGGCTCGGTCGTGTATGGCCAGCAACATATTTGCAAAAATTTTTCAATTTAATTTGGCATTCTGTTAATGGATTTACATGTATCTTCTGGATTCGCAAAAAAAAGGGATACAAAATATAAAATTTACCTTTGTTGGATAAAGAGAAGACAAAAATGCAGAAGATCTTCATACGTGCGGATTAAAGGAAGTGCCATAATGCATGTACAAGTTGCAAGTGAGTTCCACCTGTCATTGGTAAGTTCCACTATTTTTTTGTTAATCGCCTGTTTAATGGCACAGGGTGGAATTTTAACACTGGAGTCTGTAGGCTTGGATCTAACGATGAACCAGTCCTTGCTAATTCATCGGCTTTTTCATTACCTTCAATTCCACAGTATCCAGGGGCCCAATAGAGTCTGATGTTGTGCTGTGTGGCAAGAACTCTAAGCTTTTCACGACAGCATGACACCAGTTTGGATTTGATTTCTGTGGCAGAGATATCCTTGATCGCCGCCTGGCTGTCAATGAAAAAAGTGATGTCAGTTCATGGTATCACCATCATTAATATTTGCTCGGCACCCTTAATCACTGGCAGAACCTCCGCTTGGAAGACAGTGCTGTAATCGGGGAGTCTAAATGATTTAGCTAAATTGAAGGTTTCTGAGAAGAATCCCGCACCTACACCCGTATCCAACTTCGATCCATCGGTGTATATTTCTACCACCGGTTCATCTGATTGTTGAAAACTAGCATCCTATTCCTCTCTTGTGGGGATGGAGACAGAAAACGGTTTTTAAAATCTGTACGGGGGGGTGTTGTGAAGTCTGTGCATACATACCCCTCCGTAAATTTTTCGATAATTTGTGCGTGACCTACCGAGTTCCTTTTCCAGCTATTGGTTTGGCTTAGTCTTAGGGCACTGTAGGCCGCAGTTTCTTGTACAAGTAGATCTAGGGGTTTTAGGTTGAGTATCGTTTCCATTCCCGCAGTGGGTGTGGATCCCATTGCCCCTGTAATTCCTATACACGCTTGTCTTTGAACTTTATTAAGCGTTTTGCAATTAGTTTCCTTGTCCATCGCACTCCACCAAACTAGGCTACCATATGTGAGTATCGGTCTTATAATGGCCGTGTACATCCACATTATGATCTTAGGATTTGGATCCCAGGTCTTACCAAAGATCCTGTTGCAGGAGTAAAAAGCGATCATGCCTCTTTCTTTAATGTTCAAACCCCAGTTTAGCTTTTTGTTAAGAATTACGCCCAGATATTTGGCATGTTCTGAAAGACTAAGTCGGGTTCCTTCTATTGATGGTAGGACAAAATCTGGTATTTTCCTTTTGTTAGTAAAAAGTAGCAGTTCGGTTTTTTGCGGGTTGACCGAGAGTCCACATTTCCTCGTCCAGCTACAAACTTGCGTAGTTAATCCAGTCGCTAGCAACGCCAAGTCGTCTGCGTAGGCGACTTCTTTGACACAACTGTGTTCCAGTTCGTTCAGGATTTCGTTCATAACCAATATCCACAAAAGTGGTGAGTGAACTCCTCCTTGTGGAGTCCCCCTAGATGTGGATACTTTGATCCGTGCATCCCCTAGTTCTGAGTTAATCCGCCTGTATTTTAACATACAGATAATCCAGTTTATGAGGGAATTATCTACTTCAAGGTATACGAGTGCTCTTTTTACCGCATCATTATGTGCATTGTTGAAAGCTCCTTCAATGTCCAGAAAAGCAGCTAGAGTGTACTCTTTGTTCTTGAGTATTGTTTCTACTATGCCTTCTAAGTTGTGGAGTGCTGTTTCAACACTTTTTCCTTTCGTGTAAGCATATTGGGCGGACGACAACACATTCGGTTTTAGAATACTTCGTATGTGTATATCTACTAGTCGTTCGAAGGTTTTTAAAATAAACGATGTTAGACTAAGGGTCTGTAGTCTTTAGCTTCCGTGTGGTTTGGTTTTCCCGCTTTCGGTATGAAGACTACTTTTACTTCACGCCATGCCAAGGGAATATATCCCCGCTTAAGGCTGCATATAAAGAAGCTTTTGAGTTTTGGGTGACATGTTTAGTGTTCTTGTGTAACATCAAGGCGAAGATGCCGTCTGTTCCCGGAGATTTGTAGGGTGAAAACGAGTGTATCGCCCAGTGTATTTTATCTTCTGTTATAATATCTGGTGGCAACGTGTGCTCCATTTATACTGCATCTTCTGTATTATACACATCAAAGTTACAACCGGGAAAATGCGTGTTGATAAGGAGCTCCAGTGATTCTCTTCATGATGGTTCTCTTTCACACGCTCGGCTTTTAAACATACTTCTGTCCCACTCTACTTTTCTTCATATTTGCAGATGAAGATACATGTAAATCCAGCATATGGGTTGACAAATCAGTAATAGAATATTTTGTTCCAAATAATGTCACCAAAAAGCTCCAAAATCGCATATTAGCCGAGCGAAAAATTAAATTCCAAAAAATTCGGGTTTTTAAAAGATTTTTAATCCATCATAGTCATGTATATATAATCATATAAATACAGCTGTGCTGTCTTTCAATCATATTTTTGAAATTTGTTGCTTATTTTTGAAATGTTTAAATTTCTTGGTCCCGCCTCTCCTTAAAAGTTGTGACAGAAAAAATACTTAATTCCAAAATTTTCACCAACGGCTATCACGATCGTTTTATATATAAATCTGAACGAGTCTACTTGCTTCTCTACTTCAAAAAAATTTTGAAATTTGGCGATTTAAATTTTAATTTTGGCGATTTCTCTTTTTAAAACCTGACAACCCTGCCTACTTCTAAAATTATAGTCAATGGATGTGCAAGTTTTTTTTTGCACACTGAGTGTCAAAACTAAGACCCCTTTCACACAAGGAAACTGAGTTGCCGGCGATTTTTAGTTTGTAGGCGAGAATGGCGTAAAAGGAAGACAACGAATTTCCCCTCACACCCTTCTCGCCTACTAACTAGCCAATTTCTGGCAACTCAGTTTTCTTGTGTGAAAGCCGTCTAACATGGGAAAATATTAAAAAAAAAAAACTTATTTATACGGAATCATATGGGTCAGAGCGTGCAGGTTTTCTTATTGCACACTGTAACTGTGTAAGGGTTAAGTGCCTGCTTACACAGGAGATGGAATATGGAAAATTTAATAGAATGGAAAAGGAGAATAGACAATAGAGTTGCGTTGTATCTGGTCTGGTCCAGATTGTTTTAATTGTTTTTTTCGCTTTGTTGGTTAAGATTAAATAAATAGCTATCAGTTTTTAATAGAAGTGACGTATTTTGTGAAAGTGTTTATTATTCGTTTTTCCAATATGGATAAAAAAGCCTTCGGGGCAGAATTTAGAAAAAGGCGAAGGCTCGTTGCGGCCGAAAGTAAAGAAAAGAGCAAAGATAATAATTTATGAATATTGACTCCACTGACTGTATAACGCTGCAATGCGATTTTACAAAAAAAAAAATAATTTTTTTACAAAAAAAACAACAACTTTTTTTTTTCAAAAAAAAATAACTTTTTAACAAAAAAAAATAACTACAAAAAAAATTAACTTTTTTACAAAAAAAAAAATAACTTTTTTCCAAAAATAAATGACTTTTACAAAAAAAATTAACTTTTTTACAAAAAAGAATTAAGCTTTTTTAAAAAAAAATTAACTTTATTACAAAAAAAATTAACTTTTTTATAAAAACTTTTGCAAAAAAAAATTCTTTAGACTTTGATGATCTAATTTCTGAATTTGCAAAATGTAAGGGGTAAGGCCAGAAAAATAAGTTTAAATGTTTCCCCTCTGCTCATTTCTTCGCTGCGTTTTAGTTTATGGTTTTACATTTTTTTTTCTATAAAAAATTAACTGAAGTTCCTATTTATTTTTATATGTATATACATATGAATGTATATATTTTTATATTATTTTGTTTTTAAATTTATTAATTAATTTATTTATTTTTTTAATGAAGTTTATATATTTTCTTATTTTGTATTTGTATATATAAATGTATGTACATATATATATTTTTATTTTGTTTTGTTTTTAATTTATTTACTATTTTTTTTTTTTTGTAAATATGTACTTTTAATACATTTGATACATACAATACAATGTTTGTTACTGAGGATTAGGCCTACCGGGGATACCGCATGTGTATCAGTGTATGTGTGAAAATATAAAAAAGGGACGCTTTCTATAAATCTTGCACAGGGCGCAAGTTTGGCTGGGGCCGGCCATGAAAATAATTACAACTACTTAAAAACTAGAATAGCCACAGCAAGCATTTTCATTTTTTTGTGCCACCCTGACTGTCCCTATTTAAAACTAATCGGCCAAGACAAGAAAGCTAGGTCAAATTAAATTATCTGTATCAGTGTTAAGCCACCAAAACTGGTTCTCCTGCTTCCCCCTATCTCTTCGGTCCCTATCAGACACAGTCCTACTGAACCGAAGTCGCTCAGCTCCGCCTTGTGCGATGACGTCTCGACTATAAAGAAGTCGCCTATCTACAGTTCTACGGCAGACGTGGTAGATTAGCGGAACCGCCTGTATCAGCCCCCTACTGTCTTAATAGAAGAATGCGTTAGGTGGAATATAACCGCTCAAACGCACAATCTCGAAGTATTCGTTGTTTGGGTAGTAAGCCCCAAAAATTAAGCTATTAGCTGAGGACATCGCTCTTGCAATGTGACCCCGAATCAGCTTGAGTATAAAATTATCGATTCTGTTAATGTTGGCTCCATTGTGTAGAACCTCGTTGGAATAATAATGTTTGTACTCCGACTCTGGTGTTCTGTGTAATCCATCCAAGGCAGCGCCGAAGACACTGCCTCTCAAACACCCGAATCGTTTCCATTTGAGATGGGGCAACGTTGAACCACACCGGGCATCCATACGTAATCATTGGCCGGATAAAAGTCATGTAGCAAATCACCTTAACTCTGCTGTCAAGACAGTTGCTATAAAACAACCGTTTTGTCAGGGCAAAAGTTCCCCTGACCCTGGCTAGAGCAGCACTTATATGTATGTCTGTCGAAATACAAATACTGATCCATCCAGATGGCAAGGTAATTTACTACACTTTTATTCGCCAGTGAATGTCCATGTGGCCCTAGGTGCACAGGTTGCGCCAGTTCTTTCTTGTATCCCTAGGGGCTCCATGCAATGGAGTCCTGAACAGAATAGTTTCGGATTTCTGAAAGTTGATTTTCAACTTCCAGTCATCACAATATCGATGAATCTTGTCGAAGTCACGCTGCAAAAGAATTCTGATGACCTCAACTGTCGGAGCTGTTCTGTACGCAATTAGATCGTCGGCATACGCTATGGCATGGGTTAGAGTACCTTTCAAATCACTGGTGTTAATACTGAGAGAATCGGTGAGTTTACCGCTCCCTGCTGTAGACCATTTTTAATTTCGAAGGTTGCGGTAGAAGTTACATTGCCACTTTTGACAACAAACTTTTAGCCATTGAGCATATCATAAAGCATATATAAAAGTGGTTTACTTATGCCAAGTCTGGCTAGCTTTAGATAGAAACCTTCTAACCATACGATGTCGAAAACTTTCTCCAAGTCAACCAAGCAAGCTCCCGTACAATGTCTTTTAGATTTGTTCCATTGGACATCAGAAACGAGCTTAGACGCGGCATGAATGGTATCATGTCCCGCCTTAAAACGGAACTGATTATCCGGTATGATATTGTGGTCCTCCGCCCACTTGGACAGAGCTCTATTTATAACTTCCTCAAATACCTTACTGATACCCGGAAGAAGACTTATCGACCGGAGATTCGCCGGATTGGAGTTGTCCTTTCCCTTTTTCGGGAGAGGATGAACTACAGCTGTCTTCCACCGTCCTAGGTAATATACATTGTTCAGAGCGTTGTTAAACAGTGTGGCATAAATGTCAACTGCTTCCTGAGGCAGATGTCGCAGTACAACATTGGATATACCATCGAGGGATTGGCAACACTGACACGAAACGTCAAACATCAATTTCTTTTTCGTCCGCCAAAATTATTTCTTAAAAATACTGAATAAAATAATTTTGCGTTTAATTTCGATTTATATTACGATTAAAATAAAGAAAAGTTGTATATTTATTCGATCAAGTTAAATTATCAATTAAATTAAGAAATCAAGAATAGTTTTTTGTATTTTGAATATGACTGTCACCACATAACCTGCAAATTTATGGATACACCTGGTAATAAAAGAGCTTTAAATTTAACTTCGCCAAAACAATTTGTATCTAATACTGATAAAAACCCGTCCTCAAAAATACAAAAAATGTTCCAGAACACAAGCAAATCGGGCAAAAACTTCCCACCTCATCTACCTGCTAATGCTGTTGCTGCTTTGCAAACTACCAATCCTGCCGCAAATGTTCCAAATCCCGCTGTTGTTGTTGCTGCTGCTGCTGCTGCTTTACCTTCCTCTACTTCCACTGCCTCTCTCTAACGTGATGTGTTTTGTTGGAATATTTTTGAACGAAAATTGGAGAATATTCTTGACAAAAAGTTGGAAGATGCCGCAAAAAAGGATGACCTTGTTCCTTTTGACTTAGAAATCGAACAACTTCGAAACGAGAACATACGGCTCAAAAAGGACCTTGGGGCAACGAATAAAAAGCTGGAACAAGTCGATAGAATGTCACGCCGATCGAATGTTATTGTCAGTGGGTTACAAAGTACTAATTCTAGACTAGCAACTAACGAATTCAATGACATATGCTCTGAAAAACTTAAAACAATCGTCCACATTGTTGAGTGGCGGCTAATAAAAACAAGAAGCGGGTCATCCTTCCTATTTACACTGGAATCTCTCCTACAAGTCAACTAAATTTTGTCTGTTAAGAAAAAACTAGGTGACTGCGATATATATCCAGAAAGATTACACCTCAGATGAACGTCAGGCAAGATATAACCTTCGTCAGCTGGGTAAAACTGTCACCAAATCGGACAAACAAATTAAAGTTCGTTATGGTGAGACGTCTATCCACATAAAAGACAGATTATTTAGCTGGAGAAATGGAAGTTACGAGGCCAATCGGAGTAAAGATGCTGAGTTCTTACGAGACCTTTTAAAAAACAACAAATTTTATTTGCAACATCATCGTAAAGAAAACAACCACCATCCGTCTAAGGACACAAAAGCAGCCACGACAGCGTCATCTTCACATGATGGGAGTCAACATTAGCAACGAGAAGTCTGTCAGCTGGTAGCTTATAATGTAGCAAATTTGAAAAGTAAGCTAAGTTTTTGTAATTTCTTTGCTTATATAAATAATTTTGATATATTCTTCTTGTTCGAGACAAATGTATTAAGTGAAAATAAATTAGAGATTGTTCATTTTGTTTGATAATTATATTGTATTGTATTGGGAAGATGCTGTTAAATTCCTTAGACTGGCCGCTCAAGCGGAGGCTCTTTGTTCGGTTTTAAAAAGTCTATTCAAAATAAGTATAATCTTGGTTTCAATGTTTTCTTTGATAACGTAACGCTTTCTGCTAAGTTTGGTTATATGAATCTCCATTTTATTCCGCGATTTTTGAATTGTACTGAATGGATGGGTGATTTTGAAAAGTTTGAAAAATTTTTATACGATATGAGGTTTTAATCTTTTTGCATCATTGGTGACTTGAATGCTCGTACAGGTGCTGGTCAAATAATTGATAGGCATTTAATTAAAGGAAAATCTAAGGAGAAAATAGTTGATGCGAAAGGCAAAAAATTGTTGGATTTGTTTGAAAATATAGGCGGTGTCATTGTAAACGGTAGAATAAGAGGTGGTGAAATTGGGGAGTTTACGTTTTGCGGAGTGTGTTCGTTTGATTTTCTGGAAATTATTAATAATTTCTCGGTTCTCGGCAAACCATATTCGCACCATATGCCTCTGAAGTTGTGTTTTTTTCCTCCTGACCCTTATATTGTTGTAGTAGCCCCCTTAGCGCTAGAAAAAAGTTATTCTGGTCTCCGAACATGGCGCTAAAGTATTTTGATACTTTATCGAGTTTATCTAATTATGCATACATCCATTCAAATGTTTCAATTGAAGAAAAAGTAAAAACACTTATTAAAAAAATAAAGTTGGCTGCGGGTACCGGTGTTAGGAGAAGAAAATTTATTCTAAAACAGAAGTGGTTTGATTTCCAGTGTTTACGTGCTAGAAAAAAAATGTTAAAGATGCTTCGCCTCTTTCGTAAGAATGATTTGAGTCTGCATAAAAAGCGATACATTCACAGCAGATCCCAATACATTAAAGTTTGTAAAAGTAAAAAGTTAAAGAAAAGTCATGAAAATATTAGCAAGTTAAATAGTGTTAGGAATTCGATAAAGTCCCTTCCTATAAACGTAAAAGCACTCTTCAGATACATGATTTTTATAATCATTTTAAGTCCCCTGAATGTGTGCAAAACATCCTCTGGGCTATGCCGATGGTTATTGACTCTTTTCTCGATCGTCCCTTTGAAATATGGGAACTTTTATATGTATTACAAAAATCAAAGCCGAATAAAGCCCCTGGTAAGGATAGAATAAGTTATGAGTTTTACAAAAATGCACCGGAGTGTTTCCTTGAAGAAGTTCTCATCCTACTCAATAAAATATTTCTCACTGGTGATGTACCAGATTTATTTCGTAGCTCTATTGTTAGAAAGGTGACCCAAATCATTGTGAAAACTACAGAGTTCTATCTCTTTTGGATACGCTTTATAAATTTTTTACAGGCCTGATTCTAAACAGATTAAATGGTTGGATTGAAGACAATGATATTCTATGTGAGTTTCAATCAGGTTTTCGAGCTGATTACTACACAAATGACAGCATATTTAATTTGACGCGCATCATTCACTTGAACCGAATTAAGAAGAAAAAACATTCGCCTTCTTTGTTGATTTGTCATGTGCATTTGATCTTATGTCACGTAATTATTTCTTCTTCAAACTATCCTCTCTGGGGTTGCCAACTAAGATAATAGAAACCCTAAAACTCCTCTACAACAATACAACTTGTCAGGTTTGGGATGGGATTTCTCTATCGAACTTTTTTAATGTTAACGTCGGTGTAAAACAAGGATGTTTACTAAGTCCAATCTTATTCAGCCTTTATGTAAATGATTTACATTCATACTTACCGGGAGGTGTCAGTTTTGCAGATTCGGTTGTAAAAGTTTTGCTATATGCAGACGACCTTGTCATTTTATCCGATTCAACTGAACTTAAAATATTTGAAGCCGCTGGGGTTCAAAAAACTTTGACCAAGTGGAAAAACTTTTTAGATTTTATATGAAAAAGATGTTGAACCATCCGAATAATACTCCAAACTACATGTTACTGATAGAAACTGGCATGAGATCTCAGTATCTTCGTTCACTTTACCTACACTTTGAATATATCAAAAAAGTACTGCAGTATCCTGAGAGAAGATTACCAAGAAAACTTGCTATGGAGACAATATCTCAAAAAACCTTTTGGGTACAAGACTGGGTTGAAATGTGCCAATCGCTTAATCTCCCTCTCTTAGGAGTCTTAAGGATTCTTTATACAGGTATTAGTTAGCATTAGAAGCCCGCGAGCATGAAAATCACATTGCTGATGCAAGAAGATCTCAATTTCATGATGTTTACCCACATTTAAAATATGATATTACACCCTACTTTCAAAATTAACAGGGAACTAGCCCCGTTTCGCTCGGCGATGGTGGCGTTTGCCAAGTGTTCTTCATTGAAGCCGGTGAAACCGAGATCCTCTGATTGTAATTGTTGTAATTGTAATTTATTTATTAGTTTTTCAAAAGTTATTTTTTAGAAGATAAGTTATTTTTGATTTGAATACATTCAGTAATTTCAATATTTTTATATTTAAATTTCTTCATCTTATTACATTCAGTATAGATATCAATTTCACATCTCTAGCAAGTTGTTTTGCGTTTGCCCCCTTCTGTACAACGGAAGCCTGAAGTCGCCAAAATTTCGTAACATGTACCTTTGGTTGGTGATATATTCCACATTTCTCTGCAAATACACAGGATAGATGTTATGTTTGATTTTAAAAATCATAATTAATGTGTTAAATTTTAAACTTTGTTCAACATTTAGCCACGCTAAGTATTGCAACATTTGTGTAATTGGTGTCATTCTATCACTTTTTAAAATTACCCGCATAGCTTTGTTTTGTAGAATTTGAAGCTTATTTTGATCCCCAATACTACACATACATATATAACATAGACGAACAGTAATTGAAATGTGGGAAAACAATAGTATTATATATTGTTAAAGCACAACCCTGTGAAATGTTTTTTCTAATTCTCGCCAAGAAACCTTTATTTTTGGAAATTTTTGTGCACAACGTATCTATATGAAAATCAAATTTCAACTTATTGTCAAAGAGCACTCCTAAATATTTGATCGTTTTTAAATTTTCAATTATTTCACCGTTTATGGAAAGATTTACATTTGCATCTTTACTATTTATAGTCATACACTTAGTTTTGTTTACATTTACATTTATCTTTAATTTGTTTTTACACAACCAATTGTTCACATTATTCATTTCAATTTGCATATTTTCCTCACAGAACTTTAAAGTAGGGCCACATATATAAATAAGGGTATCGTCAGCAAACAAGCATACTTTAGAACACGTTAAACACCTTCCAAAGTCATTAATATATAGTAAAAATAATAACACTCCAAGCTCTGCTTCCAATAGACACTTTTTCAGGTCTAGAAGTACTATCATTTACCTTAACGCACTGGGTTCTATCAGTTAAAAAACTCTTGAACCACTTCAATTCTTTTACACGAATGCCATATATATAAAGTTTATTCATGAGTAACTCTCTGTCAATAGTTTCAAACGCTCTTTTGAGGTCTATGAAAACTGCCAATATAATATTACCATTTTCCTTCTTCCATTCATTTATGATCCAGCATATCGAAGTCTTACATGAATGACCACGCCTAAATCCTGATTGTTCTTCACATAATAGTTTTTTATTTTCAATAAAATTTGTAAGTTGCACACATACTATGTGCTCTAACACTTTCTCATAAGTAGGTAACATGTTTATGGGTCTCCAATATTCAGCTCTTGTAGCATTTTTGATTTTTTCAACAGGAATTATATCAGCATTTTTCCAGCTTTCCGGGAAATTTCCACAGTACAAGGATACATTTTTTGTTTTCAGCAGCGATGTCAGAATAACATCACTGCAATCTTATAAAATTTTGCAATTCAAACCTGTGAAATCATTCTTTTTATTCATTTGTTTTACTGCTTCCTTTAGGTCATTTAAATTCATTTGTTGAAACTGAAAAAGGTCTTTATAAACTGGGATGTCATCGGAATAGGTCACTTTGGGAATAGTTTCACTAATTTCTATAATAATTTCAATGAAATACTTATTCATCGTATTGGCTTTTTCAAGGTCGTTTTTTTTATGTGAACTCCGTTTATTTCCAAATCCTTGACAACACTGTTTTCTTCTTTAAGAATATTTTTTTTAAAGATTTCCAAAGACCTTTTCTGATCACCTGCTTTTTCATTTATTTTCCCTTCTATATATGCACTTTTCGCTTTTATGCACTGGGTTTTGTAAAAATTTCTAGAAATTTTATAATTGTTCCAATCGATTAGTAAGTAAGTATACAAAGCTTTATTATATAAATTTAATTTATTATGTTTAAGATTTCTCAATTCATTATTAAACCACTCTGCGCACCTGTCATTTAAAGTGTAGCTTTTTATTAAAACCGAGAGACCCTGTTTAATCGCACCCTGAAACAGTTTCGAACAAACATTTACATCTTCATCAATAAAATTAGCTTTTTTCATACTTAATATACTTAATTTGTTTAGGTTCAAAGTTAGTATTTTGTTTTGTAAAAAGTTTTAAACAGACAGATTCATGATCTGAAATTTTACAATCTCTGTTTACTTTAGCATCAATATTAAGGGTAAAATCACCTAGAATATAATCTATCAAAGTACTTGAAGTAGGTGTTATTCTAGTTGGTTCACTAATTAACTGTTTCAGTCCAATATTGTAAAGAAAATTATTAACATAATTGATTTCATAATTATTAACATTGGAAAAGTCAATATTAAAATCACCCGCTATTGTTATGTGTCCACTGTTTTTATCTATATTTCTCGGAACCCAATCATTTAATATATCAACAAAATCACTTACCCTAACCGATCTTGATCTATATAATAATATAATAGTCCACACTTCTCTTTTGTATGTTATTTTCATTGATTTAATCCATAGATTTTGTTGTTGTATAAAAGTATTCCCACCAGATGATTTAAGATTATCACTAATGTATGCGGTGGTGTCACCTGTATGTCCAGAATTAGATAAACAGTCAAATCGCTTATAACCCACTAAAGACACTTTACTATTATGCACAGCATCAGTAAGATGTGTTTCAGTAAGTAATAAAAAGTCAAATTTATATTTTGCAACAACGTCTTCTATTAAATCGAAATTTCCAGTAAGTCCCTGAACATTAAGAAATAATCCTTCAAGGCAAGATTTTAAGTTTTCATTATAACACTGTTTCTTTAGTTGCTAATACCAAATACGACTCCTCATAGCTGCCAGCTTTTTTAAATACACTAGACAGTTATAGTCGAACGTATTATGATTCACATCTAAATTTAAATGCAATCTATTGTTTTGCATTTTACATTTTACACATTCATTTTTAATTGGCTTGTCACGATTTCTTGTATCATGATCCTCGCAACATTTTCTGCAACATTTTTTGTTAGTACAATCTTTCGCCTCATGATTGAATCCTAAACATTTAAAGCACCTCTTCACCCTTATTTCCTCATACACATTGCATCTATCCCACCCAATGTTAACTTTTCCAGCATCCAGTACCACTTGAAAGCTTTTTGAATCAACTTCTACCACTGAGTTCCAGTATACATAATCTTTACCATTTTTCTTTTTAAGAGATTTTTTTACTTTTAAACATTTTATTTCACTCTCTTTCAAAATTTGATTTTGTAATTTTAAACTCTTTTCAATTTGCTCTTCACTTGTCTCTTCACTAATTCCAGTTATAAACAATTTTGGTTTTTTAAAAGACGGCATTTTAATGTCATATGATTCACCGAGCTTTTCTTGAACTGAAATTTTTATTTCATCTCTTTCCCCTTCACTATCACAAATAATTTCAACTACTCCGTTACTTTTTTCTGCAATGCTACAAAACTTTAAATTAGATGGATCAACTTTTTCCTTTAAATCTTGTTTTGTTTTTTTTACCACATTGCGGAGCTTTTGGTTTTATCATAACTGGTTGACCTTTTTTTAATTGACTTGCATATGATTCTTCATTTTTATTTCCACTTTGAATTTTCTGACTTCCTTTTTTATTTAACACTTCTAATTTTTCGAGAATATCACCCATTGCTTTTTCTTGCTTTAATAAATTGTGGTTATTATCACTGCCTAATTTTAATACTTCTTGTAAGTTATTATTAATAACATTGTCATTGTCCAAGCACTCATCACATACAAAAACATTTCTTTGTGTTGACACTGCATTTATTTCATATGCCGGCACACTCGTACACTTATCATGAAATAAGCCTTTACAAAAACCAAAACATTTGATTTTAATAATTTTGGCAACGAACCGCTGGGCACATTTCTTACAGTTTTCTTCCATTTTCACACTTTTATATAATATTTTAACTTTAGCTTTTAAATTTATTTAATTTTTACTAGACCAACTTCTAAACACGTCTTAACAGCTCAAAAGCTCGCTCGCAAAAAAAAATCACTGATCGCAATTGCGTCATTTCAGTGGTGAAGCAAGGCTCTGTTTTCCAGGTCATGGTTCGGGCGAATTCTAGCATTCACCTTGTACACTTGCTAGAAAGAAGCCCTCACAGCTTCCACTTTCTCAAGAGGATCTTCGATTATTATATTCGAGGTCATTCAGTCCACTTTTTTGCCTGTGTAGTGCGTCGATGGTCGCGTTGCGGTACATGTCTGTGACTACGCGTTCTTTGAATTTTGGTATTGTTTTGTCCATTGTTCATTTTCTCCAGTTAATCGTCAGTTTCAGTGTTTGTTAAATTCCTGTCATTTGGTGGGGATATATTATTTGTACGTAGTTCGCTTGATAAGGCGTTGTTGAAGCGTGGTCTGCGAGTATTACTGTAATTGTAAGAATGCACCGGTACGTACTCCTCCAACTCCACGAGCTCGTTCGGTAGTTGAATTACGGCAGCAAGTCCGCAGTGGTCACTGTCGTACTTGATCGTTCGTAAACAGTTTCTTGGTCGTCGACCCACAGTGTCAGTAACTGTCAGTCTTGAGTCCTTAAGCAATAGATCCAGATAGGAACCGCTTCTTGGAAACGAAGGCCTATCAGTAGCCACAAGGTCGAGCATACTCAACGTTGTATTGATATTGTAATTATTGTGCGTCAATTTATGTTTCTGGCTCAGCTTATTTTCGCTGGCCATAAACACATCTGGACTTTGATCTTTCAACAATTGGAATAGATTTGCTCTACGTTCGGTCCTAACCAATTAATTTACATTCACAGCAAGAGCCTCTCCGGCAGCGCGCCCTTAATAGGAGCAAGTGGCAACTGAAAGATAAATCTATCTAACACATACTAATCGCGGAACATCTTCAAATCCTGCTTAAAAATAAAACAAGTGCATGTTTATTTTCATCGCTAGAAAGAACTTTACTCCACTCTGGAAGAGGACGGTTAGCAGATATGTCATATTTGTTTGATTTAGTCTTATACCTTTTTTGACGCTCTTGCGTTTTTGGATTTAGTAGTTCATCATAGCGATCAAAAACATAATGAACTTCATTATAATATAATTGAACATAATATATGAAAAAAATTATTTTATTTTAAGATCTTGAAGACTTTTCCATTCAATTAAATTGATCTTTTTTTATAAAAGGACTATAATTTTTTTGTTTGAAGTTACATCGAATTAATTTTTATTTTATTGGATTCGGCCTTAAAAACAACCCCAATATCATGTACCATATGCTTTGGTTGCATCATAATAAATAATATAAATACTCCAACTTCCCCCATACTCTCCTACTTTCACCCCTTTTAAAAGTGACTTATAAAAAATCCAACGCGTGAATTTCGTGAAACTTTGGATATGCTGTAGAGGGTGAAATTCTGCGTCGATACCCATCTTAAGATTTTACGTATTACTTTTTTTGAGGTTTTGGCAATATTTTTACTCTTACTCATAACAACATAAGCGTACTAGTCACATTTTAGACTACGACATATTTCAACTCGTATCTTCCAAACTATCGGTCTTACAAAAAAAAGTTCCAAAACCTAATTTGTGTAGAATTGTATAAGCTATAATTTGTGAATTAACATTTTTTTTTTAAAGCTGATAATTTTTGAGATATTGAAAAAACAGGTGCAAATTCTTTTTTAACCTCTTTTGTCCCCCCTCACGAAAAAATTTGTGGGTGAAATGAAGAAAAATTTGTACCACATATTAAGGTCATCTAAATAAAGGTTTCTACAAAAATTCTGATTTTTACAATTTTTTTTCTAATTTATCTGGGTAAAAAATAAAATATCGAAAACAGTGTGCAGGATTTGAACATGTTCCGCCACAGTAATTCAGGGAAACTTTTAAACAAAGTACTCTTAAATCATATACTTTGGATTAGTATGTGTTAGGTAGAGTTATATTTCAGTTGCCACTCAAGTCTGAAAAATGGGAGCTAGTTGCAGGCCTATAACCTATAGATTGCGTTAAGCTTGGAAAATAAGAGCAGATCGGGGAACAGGCAAAGCGGGTAGACTGTCTACACGCTTTGTCTGTTCCCCGATATCTTTTTGAAGACCTATTAACTGGCCCTGAATGGCCACTAACAAGGTCATAATATCCGCCTGTACCGCCGGAGCCTTAGGCACGGGGGCCTGTGGGGCTACCTTTGGCGTAGGCTGTACCGTTTTTCCCCTTCCTGACGCCATTTGGGCGTAGGAAATTTGGGGGTTAACGGGCATTGTTGTGCACGCGTTACTGGACGTTTCTCTTCTTCCATTTGCCTTACTTTTTTGTGTTTTAAATACTGAAAGACCGGACATCCCCGATAACTTGCAGGGTGCCCGTCTTTCCGGCAGAGTGCACATTTGAGCTGGGTCTTGTCTTCGACCCTTTCTCTACCTAACTTGCATTCCCCTTTTATGTGATTCTCGCCACACTTAACACAGCGTGACTGCATTTCGCAGTTTGCTGCAGCGTGTCCAAACCTTTGGCAGCGCATGCATTGAAGCATGTCACCGCGCCTTTTTAATTTATCCCACGTCACATATTGGTAGTTGAGGACGGAGATACTCCTCAAACTATCCAATTTGCTGTTGGGCGAAAGCTGAACAAGAAAGATGGACAAATTCCGCTTCTCCCATGTTGCTCTAACTGTAAAAAACGGCTTGACCTCGACAAAGTCTATATCGTCGCTCGCTTTTTGGGGAGCTCATTTAAGAGGTCCTCCGGTTCCGTGCAGGAATCTATGGCCTTCAAGAGGACCGTTTGCAATTTTTCAACTTTTGGCGTGAAGCTGAAGAACTCAGTTCTGGAAGCTTTTAATAAATTTTTAATTATATTATGCTGCTCCACTGTCGAGCAGTGGATAGCATGTCTATCTACGCTAAGTCTTTTAATAATAAAGTTTTGGCCTATGGCCGAACTACATAGTTCTATGGTCTCTTTTAGGTCCATCTTGTAGACATTAATGGGCGGCACTTTCTCTTTTTTATTCATGGGCGGCTCTGGCTGCTGCTGGTGTTCCTTCTGCTGCTGTTGTTTCTGCTGTAGTTGTCTCTGCTGCTGTTTCTGGATCTGCTGTGTTAGTTGCCTTTGTAATTGCTGCTGCTGTGGCTGTTCTGATGACAGCTGTTTTTTTGGCTGCTTTAGTTGCTGTTGCTGGGGCTGCTTCGTTGGCCATTGCAGCTCCGCATTGACGTTAAGCTGTTGGGCTACTTTTTGTGGAGCCTGTAGCGATTTTTTGTTCGTCTGCTCCTGCCTCTCACGCTCTCGTCGTGCTTCTTGCTTAAGCTTAAGAGCTTGTACCATCTGATCTACCTCTGCAGTTAGCTGGTCAATCTGCTTTTTTTTTTCACTTAACTGGCTATGGAGGGCTTGTTCTTCTATATAATCCTCTTCCTCGGACGGTGATGAGAGGTCGATAAACGCATTTTTATCACCGCTGTCGTAGAGCCCTTCTCCACCCTCGGACATGTATTGAATTTCCTTGTCATCATCGATGGCTTTGAATGACGAAGAATTTAGCTGCTGGTTGTTGTTTGCTGCTTCAACTTGTTTTTCTATAGGTGCCATCTCCCCCCATCTTGCTGGCAGCTGAGCTGTGGTGATGGAGCGGCGCTTAACAAGGTTAGGTACACTTCTTACCCTCCTCCTCTTTTTTGGATGATCGGCTGTTGGTACCGTACCGGCATCGGATGATGCTGTTGCCAGGGCATCTTTCGATGTCCCCGGTATTGATGCCGTTCCTGGCTTACTAGCCTTAGTTGTTTTCGTTGTTGTTGCGAGAACTTTGCCTTTCCCTACTGATTTTGCCGTTGTTGGCTTTATTGTTTTTGCTGGGCCACCTTTTAGTGCCCCCGCACTTTTTCCACCTTCCATTCGACGATTGTCCAATGCAGTTATCGTTTGTACTTCTCTGTTGTGCAAAAAAGCAGATAAAAGTTGAGACCCGGACCGGGGCTCGAACCTGCTACCTTCCACACTGCCGTCTGCTACTCTACCTTCGTGCTACTGCACTTTATAAAATCTTTTTGGCTAAGCTTGAACTAATAAGTCACTCGCGATTTTACTTGGAATACTGTGAAAGCCGATAACGTTGTGTACACTTCCACAGATCGAGATCGACTGAGTCCAATCCAATGCGCTACCCACTGGGTTAACTCGCTGGATAAAAATGCAATGTCAAAAGTGAATAAGTTTCATTCCATTTTCCATATTGCATAACAAATACATACAGAATAGAACTTAGAACAGGTTTTTCCTCATTGAACAATCCTATAGTATAAGGTAAATAAAACATATATATTTTTTTTGATGAATTATTGTTTTTGTTTTATTTTGGTTGTTTTTATTGCGCTTCAATTTTTCATTTGGGATGATGCGTATGATGCTAAAATTATTGCACGATGCTTATAAAATTTGTACAAAAGAGACATTCCTGATAGGGTCCCGAAACATGTCAAATCATTTTTAGTATGATACTAGGTTAAAAATTGTGCTTTGCTAATTTTAAACGAGTTTAGCATCGTACTATCCGCTAACATTTTACTAAAGTTAAAATCACCAACTGGCTATTTTATATTTTTAGCATCGTACTAAATCTAAATGACTGGAGAATGAAAAACTTTACTCCAGAGGGGGGACCCGAGGGTTTCAGGTTCGAGTCCTGCTGGTACCCAATTTTTTTTTGTAAATAATGAAGTTAAAATGATAAAAATATAAACATCGAATAATTATTTAAGGCACATGTTGGATTTACATCAATATATAATTAATTTACAACACATAAAAACAATAATTGTGTTCATCAAATTTAAACCCTACAAATGTTCTGCTATCAAAAGGTTTAGAATTTTGGAATAGCTAGTAAACTGCTAAATACATAGCAAATTGCTAACTAGTTAATTGGTAAGCCCATAATAATAGGCTTTTATTAATTTCCAATGAGTTAAGAATCTTACTATCTTTTAATCTTTTGCTAAAGTTAAGATCAACAAATGGCTATTTTATCTTTTAAATTAAGCATGGTTCTAAATCCATTTGAAAGTTTGCATTTAAAAAATTTTACACGAATGGCAAAGATGCCAATATTTCTGCCAAGAAAATGGTAAAATAATGGCAGAAATAATTATTTTATGATATGCATTTACACGAGTTCAAATAATGGCAGATTTCAAAATACTGGCAACTGCCATAAAATAATGAGCAAGTTCATTCTTTTTCTAGAATGGCACAATTTGAAAAATGGCGTCAGTAAAGTGTTTAGACATAGCCATTTTATTGGCAGCATTTTATGCCAAATTCTCTCTGCCATTTTTTTTGAAAAAAATATTGACAGTATTTAGAGCGTTTACACGATGAAAAGAAAAATGGCTATAATTTGACAGATATAATGGCCATTCTTGTAAATGCAGCATTTGCAAGAAATCTATTTCTTATTTTATTTTTAAATAATAGATAAGTTTTCCAACTTAAAATATTGAAAAAAAAAAATATTTTTCAAAGTAGGTACCTACTACTTAGGTACATTATAAAGCAGGAAATTTTCGTTCGTTGTTTCGCGGTTCAAATTTAATCATTGAACATTTTATCAGTTAACTTAATAAATTCGTGTTTTGTAAGAAATAATTTTTAATGTTTTTAAATATGTATCATTTTTAATCATTTGCGTGAATATTTAAAATTAAATTAAATTAAAAACAAAATTTGAATTTTATGGTCTACATGTTTAAAAATTCGCGCGAAAAAATGTTGCACTTTATAAATGAAAAATGATTTCGTGAAGCATTTTTGAAATTTCTCAAACATTTAAAATCGCTACCAAAGTTCCTTACAAAAAGTTATAAATATTGCAACTATATCTTATCATAGTTAAGGGTTCCAAGTACGTGTACAAAAATAAGTGCCAACTTAAGCTTCCTACTTTGACCACAGCAATGATGCAAACATTGCTTGTTACACTTAGTTAACATCATGTTTCTTGCCAAAACTATTCGACCGATTTGGTGGAATTTTCAAATTTTGTTTTGTAATACTCTAGGCTATTTAATTGCAAATTTTGAGCACAATTGAACAATTTTTTACCTATTTTTTGAGCGCTTCAAAATTACTTAGTTTTTCAGAATTTTTGTTTTTACTCATGGTTAGATAGCAACTCAAATATAATCATACATGAATTTTAAACTAATGTGGTCTTGTATAAAACTTTATGACAAACAAGAATATATTAGATGTTTTTTTTCCTAAGTTGCATATTTCCAAAGTTATAAAGGAAAATATCGGAAAAAATGGGGTGGTTTTAGCGATTTGTTCACTATTGCATTTTTCCTGCAGCGAGCACAGGTTTTTCGAAGTTGCAAACTAAGCTACAGACTACTTGCTACTAGTTTATTCATGACTATTAAATAAATGCCTCTTAAATCTTTCGTTTGCTTTAAAAAGAAGGTTGCATCATCTGAGCTCTGTGAATAGATGCATTAACCGAGATTAAAAATCTGTCCTAAAAAAACCAAAACAGGGTCAATTCACGAAGCAAACATTGAAGAAAAGCTCAATATGTCAACTGTAGCTAACGAATTTCAAAGAGGGTAGTATCAAGCATAAAAGGCTTCTTCGAGATAAAATGGATACACCCACGTTGTGGCATTTGTATTACCTTATATGAATGCCCTGTCTATTTACGTTCCCCTTCCGCATGTTTATTCATAGGTATACTTTGGAGTAAATAAACTTTTTGTAAAAATATTCATAACTCATAAGCAACAAAATCAGGACTAGAATAATTGGAAATAAATATTAGGTACATGGTATATCTACATCCATAATTCCTGCTACAATGATTTTTTTTTTAAATAAAATATTGAAATTTGAAAACCAACACTCTTTACTTTAATAAAATCTTTGAAACCTTCACATTTTTATTTAATCTTCATGACCGTGTAGAAAATGATATTTAGAATTTTTTGTATTTCAATTTCTTGTTTCATACGTGTAGGTATACATATGTAGGTATGTGTATGGATATGTACGTTGGTATTAAGGCATTTTATGTTTCTATCTAAATCCTAAGCATGTCATCAAAATACCTGGTATGACAATCAAAACGAGAAAAAAAACCTAAAGAATAATTCAAACAATGATACAACTGCCTTCGTTATGTTGCATTGAACAGGATTCCATCATCGATATTTTTTCGTTACGATATCTATTAAATGGGGATTTACTCCGTTCTGTATCATCACGGTGTCGGTTCTCGGTTGTCTTTACGTGACGTCTTGTAGGAAGTACATACCTATGTACGTACATAAGTGTAAGATTCTTCTATAGGGAGTTGCATTTTTGAAAGTGGATTCCAATGAATGAATCGCTTCAGCAGCAAGTTCTGCTTCTTCACCCGGAGAAACTTCAAACAATTCCAGCTTGAAACAGTTGAAACGATAATTTTATTCAGTCGCTTTGCTTTTTGGATGAGTGATGACTTGACTGTGTGCAAGGTATACAACGTGCAGCTCTTGGACGCTCTTGAATCCGGGAAGAGTTTTTGCATTTGTTTTTAACAGAGCAAGAGGTCACAATAAGAAAGAAAAGTGATTTTAAAGGATTATGGGATCCGTTTATACTCTCTTTTTCGTTATTCTTAAGATGATATGATGCTCTCTCGAATAATAAAGAGTTTGAAGTAGAGCATCACACAAGGAGTCTAATAGGTCGCTGGTCTGGATATGGTTTACATTCTTTTGCCACTTAAAAAAAAAAAAACACTCAAGGGTGCATTAAGAGGTGAGTAGTTATTTTGTCGCACTCTTAAGAAAAATGTTTTATTTCAATGAACACTAAACTTATTGTTTTACCAGGAGTGGATTTGAAATGCTTTGTATCAATCAGGAAAAAAAAAACTTTATGTTATGATTCTTTTCCCAGCAGTAAACCGTATGTTGTGTAGGTATTAAGTATTTATAAAAGGTGCGTCCCACAAAATCTCACCTGAGACAAAAATGTTTGTATGTATTCAGTATTCCCAATTTTCTTTTTGATTCCAAATAACTGTTCATTTGACAATAGAATTGTGTGCGGTGTTATTCTATTGGTAAATTCAGATTCCCGGCTGGACAAGTGACAAGACACTGGACAAGTGACATGACAAGTTTCTGTCTAGTTATGGCAAGGCCCAGTAAGTTTTCAGTAGAGTAAATCTCGACTGGGAAAACTTGTCAGATACTTGGCAAGCCCTTGCTGGATTTCAGTACCAAATATTTAGACGAGGCAAACTTTTCAAACACTCATGATGCTTTGTAAAAACTTGTTGCACATGTATCGGTACCCCATCAGAATATGTCTTGTACACCAAAAACACAAATTTTATAAGCACCATGCAATTTCAGCATCATACGACACTTTTTTCTCTCTTTCCTTTGTCTTCTTTTTCGTATCACACTTTTAACCACGGGTGTGAGACATCTGTATAGGATGTTCAATGAGAAAAAAACCTGTTCTAAGTTGTTCTTCCTAAAAGGCAATTACATAAAATCCGGTTCTATTCTGTATGTATTTCTTATGCACTATGGAATGAAACTAATTCACTTTCGACATTGAATTTTTGTATAGCGAGTTAGCCCAGTGGGTTCCGCATAGGCCCGCTTTTTTTTTGTCTGACGAGACAAAAGGGTTCATAATCGCCAAGGCCCGTGTTCTAGCCTATTCTAACTCTTGACAAGCGCCTTGCCAGAATCTACGTAAAACTCTCTAGTGCCGTGTCGAAAACTAGATTGTTTTTCTGCTCGGGTTTCAATGTTAAAATTATTTTTTTTTCTCGCGAATGCAACACCATTTCAAAATGATTTGCGGTTGTCATTGTGAATATGTTGTGAATGTGAATATTATATCATAACTTCGGAAAAGTCTTCATCACAAATCACCTAATGCATTTTCACAGAAGAAAAATAAGCTTGTTGAACTAACCAATTAATTTTAACCTGCTTCGAATTTATATTAGAAATGATTTCTTTAATATTTGGAAACCAAATTTCACAATTAATTGAATTAAAAAAACCACAAAACCCATTTGTAAAAACTGACAGCCTAGAATTTTATTGGTGTCCGTGTATAGATGTGCAAAACTGATTTTAAATCAACAAAGGACAATGGGCAAATCTGGCCCAGCTCCAATAAAAAAGACCATTAGGTATATCATACGTAATTATATATTTTGTGTATTTTTCGTCCGCCTTTAGCCGTTTCTTGGAGTTAAGTTTCTTGAACTCTAAAAACCCTACCTGATTTGTTTTTCATTTTTTTTTTTTAATAATATTTACAGGTCACGAGCAATAATTACGTACAAATTTTTTTTTTAGTTTTTAATTTTTTAAAATAAATAAAATATTTTTGGTGTCAAAATCTTCTCTGGAAAAAAAAACAAAAAATATCAATTTTTATCTCATTTATCAGAATAAGAATAGGTATTGATTTTAAAGTTTTAAATTGCAATTGGTGAAAATAAGACAAAAAAAAACGCAAAAGGGTTGGAAACATTTTAAGCTTATTCCTTATTTCGTAACGAAGAAAATGATTGTACATATTTATAACGGGCTGATCCTAAAATAGATACAACAAAAATATAAACAGAAAATAGATTTTTTGTTTGCTTTTTATGATAGGTACTTAAAGATTTTTAACTCATTCAGTTTTTTACCGATTTTAAGTATCGATGTGTTTTCTTTAAAGGCATAGAACAATTTTTTTTTAAATAAAACGAAACAAATTCAATGAAATTATCAAAATGTTCGCTTTGCTAGCTCACAAATTTCATGGAATTTAATTTTTGAAAATAAAATAATGTCTTGCCTTTGGCTTGTGCGACTGCGCCTTATGAACGCCTACCCGTTTGTCCAATTTTGTACTTCTTTTTCGAGCATATCCGGTCTTATTTCGTAAATAGTGCGTCGAATGTTGGCTTCTAAATGATCAATCGTTGCTGGATTTTCAGCAATGACCAATAATTTGACGTACCCCCACAAAGAGTAGCCCAAAGGTGTCAAATCACACCAAGGACAATGGCGCGGGTCGTCGGATCGATAAATTTGGGTCCTATGTCACACTCACGTCTAGAGCGACAATGGTTTCTTTTTGAATATTATACAAAAGAGTAAATGTGGTCATGAATCGATCCATAGTTTTCCGTATAAGCTGCTCAGATGGACGACCATGCCCACCGTAAACTTGACGAAGTGCTCTATAAGTTTGGCGAACAGAGCGCGAATTTTGGAAATAAATTTCCACGATTTACCAAAGTATACTGAAAAAAAAAATCCAAACACACCTCATTAGTATGACAGCTACTTTGACAGTTATCCCTATGGGAAGTTCTATACTTAAAAAAAAAAAAAAAAAACATCCGATATATTTGTGCGGTTTTAAAAGAAGAATAGTAGTCCCTTTTTTATCATAAAAATTGTCTGCTCAAGCTTCAAAATCAAGTAGAGGAGCTAGGAGGTAGGTACCTACTCCGAATATTAACAACTAAATAGAATGGTAGCAGGACCTACACGTGGTTTACAAAATTTGTAATCAGTCTAACAAATAACGACAAAAATTACAAAATGGAAAATATGACAATTTTTTTTTATATATTAACTTTAATATAACATTTATTTATGTGAATTTGTATACAAAACCTAAAACGCAGTTTTACTAAAATACTCGAAGATTTTAGATGCGAATTTTAATTGAAATCCCTTGAACAGAAAGAATAATAAAAATATATTTATGAAAATTTTAGAAATGCAATACCTATGACTTGAATATTTTAATAGAAGGTGTTTGTGATTTGAGTCTTTGCCGAGATATCCGGGTCGATAACATAAAGCAATTCTCGGAAAAAAACTTCAACACATTCCCGAAAAAATTCAATGTCCAAGTCCAAGTTATGAGATCAGAGTTTTTGCCTTGTAAGGTTTGAAATCTACTTGTAGTTGTAGGTAGCTGCGTGCAGCGATGCCAAATGAGTATTTTAATGCCTTTTAGACCTTTTTTCAGTACTTCTAGGTATATTTAATTTTATCTTAACAAACAAATTTATTTTTAATTTTCTAAAACATTACAAAAAAGAAGTAGGAAAAAAGCATAACAACTGTGTTATAAAAAGAGAGATGGTTCTAAAACATTTCCTTTTCTTCAGAAACTAGTTTACTATATTCTTTGCCTGCTGCATTCCTCGGATACCGTTGTACGAATTTGTTCGTGCACGCTTTTAAAAAATCGTAATTGCTACGAGTTTCATTTACAAGAAACCCATATAGGCATATCTTTATTTCAAAAACCCATGTATGGTTTTGAGGATCAGGATGCGACGACCTTAATCTAAACATCTCTTCTAAATTACTTTTAAGTTCTTCAATAAGTTAGGAATTGTTTCTGTGATCTATTTGTTTTTTTTTGTCTAATATAGGAATGTTTTATGTTTTTGTTTATTTTTGTTACAATTGTTTTTAAATTTATTATTATTCTTAAAAAAAAAAACATCCAGTGAGGCATTATTTCGTCGAAACAGGCTGGCTGTGTGGTACACAATCAATTGTTATTTGTTAAAAAATATCTTCTTCTTATACCTATATACATATATCTGCATTTCTGAATTCCTAACAAATAATTGTAGAATTGTAAGCTTGAAGATGAACACGGGAATTTTCAAAAGATGAATACAGGACTTTTATGACGAAGCTAGTTTATTTATTTTTTAATATTTTGAAAAATAAAAGTTCGAGAACCATATGGTGTACAGTTACAAAATAAAAGGTTACAAAATAAATAATAGCATTGAATGTTTGAATTAAAATAGTATTTAATTTAGTGCAATTTAATTTTTTTATCCAATGTTTTAACTTTGAAAATTAAATATTCAAAAACTAAAAAACAACTGATTTAAAAATCAAATACAAGAATGGATTTCTGGATGTAAGGCTATTGTGTAATTGTTATAATATTGACTAAGGTGCCAGTTATAGCTATCATTGAAAACCATCATTGAAAAAGTTAACTGTTGATTTTGAGACCTTTCGAAAGTTTAATCATTGAATATTTTAATGCAGAAATATAGCTTACGACTTTTAAATTATTTCACCTTAAAAAAAAATTCATTTTGACCCATATCTTCCCCATAACGTAACTTTTAATTTTTTCAATGATCATTGGTAAGGTAGTTCATCATTGAAAAATTAAAAGTTACGTTATGGGGAAGATATGGGTCAAAATGAATTTTTTTTGAAGGTGAAATAATTTAAAAGTCGTAAGCTATATTTCTGCATTAAAATATTCAATGATTAAACTTTCGAAAGGTCTCAAAATCAACAGTTAACTTTTTCAATGAAAAAGTTAGCTGTTTATTTTGAGACCCTTGGAAGATTTAATCATTAAATATTTTAATGCAGAAATATAGACTACGACTTCAAAATTATTTCTCCTCAAAAAAAAAAATCATTTTGACCCATATCTTCCCCATAACGTAACTTTTAATTTTTTCAATGATCATTGGTAAGGTAGTTCATCATTGAAAAATTAAAAGTAATTTTATGAGAAAATTTGTACCAAATAAATTTTTTTTTACCTAGAAATAAATATTAAGTCAATCAGCTTTACTTTGGCATCAAAATAATCATATATTTTTACTTCAAAATCTCTCAAAATTGACAATTAATAGGCTCCTCTTCATTAGATTTTCTTGTCTTAAATTTAAAAAAAAATGTAGAGATAAGACGCCACACAAAAATCAAAAAAATTGTTATTTTCGAAATCAATTTTTCATTTAACTTTTTAGTGTTTATTAATATGTAGTATGTGAAGTAAACGGTAATAATGTAGGTACCTACATCATTTTTTTAAACAAAAAAAAAGTATTGATCACATAAATGAAATCTAATACGGGTAAACAAAAATTAATTAAAATCGATCAAATAAACATAAATATTTGCTTTCATTCTTTGCTCAGACTCAAAGTTTCTCAACATTGTAGTTTCAGGCGTAAATTACCATTACCATCACCGCAAGAATAAAAGTATATTAGCAAATTCAATCTGATTTGAACTCACGATACTGGTTCCAGCACCTAGCACTCATCTATCGTGCCAACAACGTGTGATAATTTTGTGTGTCCAAAACATTAAAACTTTATTTGTGCATTTGTAAGGTTTTAAATTATTTTATGTATCTAAGATGCAAACCCTATCGGCTATGTAGTGTGCATACGTATGTATAATATAAAATCAACAAATTAACAGAAAGATGGAATTTAACAGTATCGTTACCTTTATAAGTACTAAACTACCTACGTAGACCCGTTTTCTATGGAAAATTATTTTTTAAAGATTATAAAATTTAATAATAATTTAAAAAAAATCTTTGGATTTCAATCAATAATCAACACAGCACAAAAACCAAAGTTTTGTTTGTCAAATAAAAATTCTACAAATGTTAAGCAATGCTAAACAATGATAATTGTTGATTCAATTGGTAATTCACAACGGCAATATGTGCCATTGCCATGATAGGGAAGTCAAAAAATTGAGTTTCGCAATTGAGCTGTCTGGAGCATCGGCTTCAACCTGAACAAGTTGAATCGATTTTCTTGGTGCCTAGCGTTTTCTAGACGATACAACCAGACTTTTTATTTGTGACAAAAAGCACGAAAGGTCTACCTACCTGCATAAAAGGAATATTTATTGTCTCAGACTCTATTTTGATTTAAAAAAAATTCAAGTTGTTATACAAAAAATCTACCTTCAATACCGTTTTATTTTTGTACTTTCAATTTTATCACTATCGACCTATATTATTAACGTTTTGAAAAATTCGAATTCGATGTTTTCGTTAAAACTATTTTAATTTCGAGTTGCATAAAATGTATTGAAAAAAAATATTTATCGTTCCCTTTTTGAGATAAAACTAGTTTATTAAGAAGTTTTAAGACGCATTTCTAGTTGTGGGATGAAGAACTAGTTTTGTGGCACTAGGTAGCTTTTTGTTAGGCGAACCAATTGAAATAAAAAAATATTCGTTTTAATAATATTGCATATTAAAATATAAATTAGCCCTCTATTGCACGTTGTCGTTTTCATTTTCCATTTTGTACAATTAAGAGACTTAAACAAACAAAATGTTTAAACAAATTTTATTAAAAGTTATTGACTTTGGCCATTATGGCCGGTTGTGAAATTACGCAATTTTAAAGCTACAAAAAATATAGAATTCAGTTTAACGGTTTATATAATATAGCCAGTCAAATTAGACTAAAAAAGCCCTAACCCGGACAAAATTTTTTACAGGTAAATTTTTTAGTGGAAATGGTCAGAACAGTGTCCTTAATCAACTAGGAAATGTCCCAATCAATCTGCGTTGGCATACGACCACAATCTTAAAAAACCACAGCGATCTTGCATTCTTTGTTTTTGGCTATATCTCTGGCTATATATCTTGTTGCCCTAAAAAGACCATTTAAATGTTAAATTGGCATGCTTGGATTGACAAAATCAGGGAAGTTAATACAAATTAGTTACAGGTATTGCATGGCTACTGTTTTGAATTAAATGAATTTAACAGAGCAAATTGCAGTGCAAATTCAAAAAAAATTAAGAATGCCCCATAAATATTTACTAAAAAGCTGAAATTAAGAGCACATGTTCTCAGCAGTACCAATAATCATATGTGTAAGTTCCCAAGAAATCCTTTTTGTGGTTAAAGTGCCATATATATATTTGTCGGATTTTGGATATACCTGGGGTATATTTTTGTCCTAGAAAGGTCATTCAAACATAAAATGGATATGATGTGGGGATGGGCGTTAAAGAATAGACTCTTAATAGCAGTCTTCAATAGCTGATCCTGCTCCAGAGGATATTCTAAAAATGACATCATGCAACGTAGCTGTGTGTGCCCACAAATTGGTCTTAGCTGCATTACCTGTGGTTATTGCGCCGCCGTCCGGTCATGGTTGTTTTAATCGACCAGAAGACATCGACGATAACGACAGCGAAGATATTGTTCAATACGAAGGTAATGCTTGCTATACATGTTTGCGAAAATTAAGTGTTTTAGTGCCTGTCCACATTGGATTTTTAATGCTAGGCGCATGAAGTGAGACAGGTAGATTTTATGTGAGTGAAAAAGAAATGGATATAAATTGCACCGATGCGCCACTTTCAAACAATATTTTCGGATTCAACATGATAGATTGTGTGAGTGAAAGATTTCATGGGTGGGAGATAGGGATGGGTAGATTGAACTGAGAGGATTTACTCTTCATCGTATGGACACAACGAACATATTAACACCAAGCATTAAAAATCCAATGTGGACAGGCACTTAGAGTTCCATTTTATTTCTCCAGATATTGAGGAGATCAACCGAATCTGCTGACAAAATTTGAAAGTTCTTTTCACAATATTTCTCCTAAATATCCAATTCGAGATTCGAATAAATAAATACATTCTACTTTAGTTTCTTATAGAACTACTTAGCGATGTTGTATTTTGTATGCGTGTAAAATCGTACTGTACTATGGATGGTTTTACCAATAAAACACCATTTTTTCTTCTTTAAACCGACTTTGAATTTTTCTCTAGGACTTTTTTATTGGTAAGTGTATACGCACTTAGCAAAATTTTACACTGTTAACAACAAAGGTAAAGTGCGGATACTACATATCGTGTTATTACTTTGTTTTGTGATGTTTAAACAATATTAAATATTTTTTAAACATCACAAAACAAAGTAATAACACGTTATGTAGTATCCGCACTTTTCCTTTGTTGTTGTTTAAAGTGTAAAATTTTGCTTCGATTCGTATACACTTACCAATAAAAAAGGCCTTTTGTTATCATTTTAATAATAATGGGGCATATTCATAGTCGCAGATAGACCCAGGTTTAACTAAACTACAGTTAAAGACAATTTTGGCTCAATGAATATAGACCGATTTTAATTACAAATTGTTGGTTTTATATTTTTAAAAGATAATTAACTTGGTATATTACACAAATAGCTTCAAATTTTTTGAAATGATAACCTTAAAAAAATAGAATCAACGTCCGAAAATTCAACCGAAGCTATGTTTAACTTAGACCCAGGTCTAAAGTGACTATGAATATGCCCCAATATGTTCTATGGTTCATTTATTTTTGTTTGTCATAATTAATATACTTTTAAAAAAACTGCTCCTATAGCAAGATTTAATTCTTTCTTACACTTAGCTCAATTTAAATTAGATTTTATCCAAGCAAAGTTAAGAAAGGCACGAACTTTTCAGCTTGTGATCGCGTAATATCAAATTAAAAAAAGAAATTATGCCGGGAATGATCACAACTTTTTATTTAATTTAATTTAATGACTTAATGTTTTTTTCTCATTTGTACTTATTGTATAAATGTACCAATTTTGTTTTTTGACATTTCTTATGTTAAAATTTGTATTTTGTTTTGATTATGTTTTCTTATTAAACTAAATAGTGTATTGCTGAGTATGAGTCGAATTTGACTCGAAATGCATCCAAATTAAATAAAATCAATTTGACGAAGCAAATTACTTTTGTTTTTGTTAAAAGTTGTCTTATTCGCGGCATAATTTCTTCTTTTTATTTGCTCTTATAGCATTTTTTTATGGGATTTTTTTTATTGGTACCTACTGGTCTGCTCTGAACATGTCCACAAAATTTCAGCTTTTTAATAAATATTTCTTGGACATGGACATTTTTTTTCGATTTTGCATTGCACTGCAATTATTTACTCTTTTTTTGTAGTTTCATTCAAAACAGTGTTTCTAATTTTGTGTATTTTACGCTTGCATGGTCTTTCTAGAACAATTATATAGCCAGAATAGCAAAAACCCGACAAATTTAGATGATAGTACTTTTTATTTATATGGTGGTCTAATCCCAATAGGGATTTTAGGTAACTTATAACCACAAATGATGGTTGGTACGGCTCTGAACATGTTCACTAAATTTTAACTTCTTAATATACATTTATGGGTTTTTTTCGAATTTGCACTGCAATTGACTCTGTTAAATTTATTTAATTCAAAACAGTAGCCATGCAATACCTGTAACTATTTTGTATTTACTTCCCTGATTTTGTCAATCTAAGCCTGCCCATTTGACATTTGAATGTCTTTTTAGGGCAACAAGTTCCAGTGATATAGCCACAAACAAAGAGTGCAAAATGGATGTATTTTTTTCAAGATTGTTGTCGTACGCCAACGTGGATTGCTTGGGACTTTTCATAGTTGATTAAGGACACTGTTCTGAACATTTCCACTAAATATACCTACCTGTAAAAAATTTTGTCCGGTTCAATGTCTAATTTGACTGGGGCCCCGATTGCGAGTTTCGATTTTCTAATCGATGGTCGATTTCTTTCGATTATCGATTACTGTATTTCATATTGTGAGTTTCGATTTTGATCGAAACCTTTCTCTTTTCGATTGTTATTTTCTAATCGACGCGAACGAAAGCTACGTCTAGAAGTTTTTTCTAGTGAACAAAGTTTAATTTTTTCCAATAAATTAATTATTTTACGGAATATAAAATTCAAATATTTATTTTATGCAGGTCAAACGCAATAACAAATAAAAAGCAGATGGAAATTTTGGGCCCGATGGCGGTTGTCGGTTTGCTGATCGATGAACGATTTTTTTTTTTTGAAATTAACGATGGTCAATTTCTGTTTTGTATAGGTATAATTATACTATACTATATATATATATATACTAAATACTATAATTATGATTTAGATTTTTGATCGAAATTTGTCGAATTTACTTTCGATTATAATTTTTGATCGATGCGCTAGGAATCCTGTTGGTACCTACACAATTTTTTTGTTTACTATTTTTTTTTTTTGTTGGTTAAGTTTAAAAAGATAAAAATATTAACTTCGAATACTTACATATTTATTACAACACATGTTGGATTTTCATAAAAAAAAATAAATTTACAACAAAAAAAAAAAACAATAATTGTGGTTATCAAATTCAAACCCTACAATTTTTTTTTAATGATTCGATTATGTTTCACAATACGAAACATGATATCCAATCGAAGTAATCGAAAATTGTCAATTCGATTGGCAATCGAAACTCACAATCGGGGCCTGGGTTAATAATAATTTAATTATAATTTTCGCAAAAACTTAAAGATATTTAACCTCTTAATTTTTGATATTAGACTTAAAATTGGTGATATTGCAACCAAAAACAATCACCCTTATACCGTAAGGCGTTTTACTAAACGCCAGTAAAACGCCTTCTCTCTGAAAACGAACATTGGCGTTAAAGTTAAAATTAAATTTGTTTGTTACATCCTCTCTTCACCCATCCTCCATCAGTACCTACGAAAAAGCTTTTTATTCAAACAACCAACGTTTAAACCGCAGATAAATAAAATATTTTTGTCATGCCACTCGAGGTCGGAAATTTGACCAACACCATAAATTACTCAACAAAAAATCATATAACTATCGGATTTGAAGCTTAATTTCAGATGAAAAGCTTACTGACATACCAAGAGCCCACAGCATATTATGGGGTGCGAAAGTGAACCAAAAAAAAAATTATATGAGTCGATAGGTGTGTTAAGGCTTATAAAAGAAATGCAAGTCTTGCAGTCCCTGGTGGCGGCTTTTAGGTGGGAGGGGCAGTTTTCTAAAACTTGGTGGGAACGTTGGATCAACTATAAGAATAAGAATCAAAAGAGTCCATAAAAATATCTGCTTCCCACGGGTGTTTTTTGGAGGGGGAGAGGTATGAACTTATGAAAATAGAAAAATTATATTGATACAATTGACATGACTTTCAATAATAAGGCGATACAATAATCCTAAGAAAAGTTATTGTCGATTTTATCCAGAGATCGCTGTTTTTCAGTAAAACATGTAAAACTATTATAAAACTACCTTAAATAAAATGGTACATTGATGATAATTTGCATAAATATTTAATTTTGCATTAGACAAGTGAAACATTTTTAATAAATTTCTTCCCATTCTTGGGATAGTTTTTATGATCATGATTTTAAACCTTCTGCTTCCTTTAAGAAAAACACTCTTTCAACATAGATATTTCTATGGACTCTTTTGATCTCTTATTCTCATGTCAAATCGAATATTCATACCAATTTTTTTCAATATACCATTCTTTGTAAGGTATTTTTATAATAGTTTTACATGTTTTACTGAAAAACAGCGATCTCTGGATAAATAACTTTTCTTAGGATTATTGTATCGCCTTAATTTTGATGTCATTAGATTCAGAATTGAAAAATATCCTAGTCATGTATCATATGTCCAAATTGTATCAATATAATTTTTCTATTTTCATAAGTTCATACCTCTTCCCTTTCCCATTCCAAAAAACACCCGTGGGACGCAGATATTTGTATGGACTCTTCTGATTCTTTATTCTTATAGTTAATCCAACGTTCCCACCAAGTTTCAAAAATATAAGAATTTTTTCCCCTTGTCTTACCTATTTTAGCTGTGCTATCAACTGGTTGCTGAAATGATAATTTAGCCGGATTTGTCTTAGTTTTATGAAAAAGGTGGTTCAATTACTTTTCAATATCTTGAAAAGTAAAAGTCCTAGAACCATCCGGTTTTTAGGGTTTGACTAAAAATTGATAAAGGCATTGAATTTTGGAAACAAAAATACTACTTAATTACGTGAAATTTAGCAAAAAAAAAAAAATATTTTTAAACTTTTTTTTAAAATTTGTTTCAAAATTTTGAGTTCCAACATTAATATTTCAAGAACTACTCATTGAAAGAACTTTATTTAAAAAGGAAATGATAGAAGGGACTTCTGACAACAGGGCGTTTTAGTTCTTACCGTTGTTTTTAAATAATTTTTGTACCCATTACTAATAAATTTTTCGGGTTTTATAAACGGTTTGGCAGGGTAAATGCCGCCTCCAATCGGTCCTGGACATACGGATCTGTAATCAGGGACTCAATACCTAGGAATGGGTACAAAATTTCACACCCCTAAATTTGGTCTATTAAGACGTTAACAAGAAAGTCAAAAATCAAAAAAAAAAAACAAAAATGTGTGATAACATTTTGTTTAGACACAAAAATATAAAGAAAACCCATATTATATTTAGGTGTACAAAATTTTATCAAAATTGGTTTCGAAATAAATAAACGGTCATATCGCAGTCACCTAACGTTATTTTTGATGTTTAAACAATTCCAAAAATTCCCAATATAGGGAATCATGAAAAAAAAAAAACTATAAGCCTTTTACATACAGACAGCCAGAATTGCAGATCCCAACATTTTAATAGGCTGGGTGCTAGTTTTCATTATGTTTAGTCCGGACTTTGATCCATCCGAGAACATAAAGTGCTCATCTTATATCCTACTTTTTTACGTAGGTATGTAAAAAATAAAACACTTTTCCTTTTTTATACGGCATCTTGAGCACACACATCAAATATTCAAAAAGTTACACGATAAAATAATTACCTGCGACGTCATATGAACACATTTCATTTTCATCCCTTTAATGCACGTATGCTCACGAGTACCTTTCTCTTCTCCACACTCAAAATGTTTTCTTTTAAGTTTGTTTAAAGTTTTCTCATATCAGAACAAGGAGCACTTCACCACTTTTTCGTTTAACTTTCATTTTTAAGTGTGTCGTTTTTTACAGTAGTTGTTCCTCCAGCGCATCAGAAGAGGAAAAACTTTTCACATTATTTAAACAACGCTAATGGTAAATTAAACTTGATTTTTTTTCTTTTTTATCTTCTCTTTAAGAAAATGACTTCACAGCGATTACTCTACGGATGTGGGATCATTGTTTTAGTTTCACTCTTAAATGGCAGCAGCTTTGCAGAGATGGCATCAACCGGAAGTATGTTATTTTTGTATTAAAATGATTGTGCGACGCACATTATGAACATATTTGTCACATTTATTTATTTATTTTTGTCTTTGGTATATAGATGCAATTAACAATTTATATGAAAGTCTTCTTCAACGGGAGTATGCTGGACCAATTTCATTTCCAGAAAGGGTGGAACGAAAAGCTCAACGTTCACCTTCACTTAGGTTGAGGTTCGGCCGCAGCGATCCTGGCAGTGAAATGCTACCAATGGAAGAAAAACGTTGGTTCGGTGATGTTGATCAAAAACCCATTCGATCTCCATCATTGAGATTGAGATTCGGCCGTACTGATCCTTCAATGAAAGCAAGGGAACCAATGCACTTAGATGAGGTAAGTCATTTCATTATTAGTAATATAATAACTAATAATATATAAATGTTTAGTAAGTATTATAATAATGTGGAGCTACTTGCTAACCCGGGGTTTAGACAAGCGAGTAGAACTAGTAGCGTTTATGTATCTGAACACAAGAGAGCCAACTAGTTGCCCAAATAGTATAATATTTTTGCCTGCGAGTTGCCTACGAGTTATCCTACTAGTCCAGTGTATTAATTTTCATTTTTTTTGTTTTGTTTCCATAGTTTCCATATTTTGTATGTTTTTCTATATGAAATATTTTTAAAATATCATACTAGTTGACAAAACGCGCAGAGAGCTACTAGTCACATATACATTCATAAAACTAATACTATGATACAAATGCTAATAGTTCTACTCGCTTGTCTAAACCCCGGGTAAACTGCCGGGTCCAGCATCGAACTACTTTATGCTAGACGAAATAGAGTAATTTTACATTCTCCGCATTACCCCTTAGGGTGAGGTTTAGTACTTTGGACTATCAAGCCGATGGGTCTGTGTTAGAATCTAGTCTTCCACCTTTTTCAAAGAGTATCTCTGGTCATGATTGATTTTCTGATCTGTTTTTTATATTGTTGCTGCGATACATCGTTTTTCGTTTGATTGTGTACATTGAAGCTTAAATAAGTGAGAATTTACTTTAAAAATTATTATTTTTGTTTTATTTTTTTTTATTTCGTCATCAAATGTTTAATTTCCAGAAAGAGCTACACAAATGCAAGCGATGATTTTTGATTTTAAGAATTTAGTACAAGAAACCAGCGATGTTCCATTGGACATAAGAATACCTAAATGAAACCAATGAAAAACTAGATTAGAAAGCACACCCAACACTAAATTTTAGTTTTTTGAATGCTTAACTCGAATCGGAATCGATCATTAGGTCGGTTTTGACCGTAGGATACTTTCATTGCATGCAGTTGTTTGCAATTGCAGTCACTTATTTTTCTTCAATCTAGTCAATATCAATAGTATTCGAATATTGCATTAAAAATTACACATACAAATATTTACTCTGCCATCTTAAGAATTTTTTCTTAATAGTGACAAAAAAATTATATTTTTAGAATGAATACCAACGAATATACCAAGATGAAGTAATTTCCTCCATTTTCAACTCCGAAAAATTAAGGAACCTTTTGGACGAACTCCAAGCTTTGAGTGACAACCAAATAAGTTCGGACGAATTCCAAAGAGATATTCGCAAGCAAACACCATTGAGACTTAGATTCGGTCGTAGTACTGGTGTATCTCAAAGTTTGGTAAGTCATAATCAGCTAAAAATAAGCTTTAAATCAATTTTAAATAATTAATTTTTGTTTTATAATTTTATAGGTTAATGATGATTCCAATCACAATCTGGCAGAAATTCATAATTCAATCGTACCTGAAACAACTGATAAGGCTTAAATTCTTCTCACATCCTGAAAATAAATATATTAATACTACCGCATACATTTGAACTACCATACATTCTTAAACATTCCTATAAGCATAAACACACCTACATAAAAAAAAACGTTTCATATATATATATGTCTTATCCATAAATAACAACAAAAGTATTTATTTTTTTTATTTTTGTATTCTTTATTTTTTTAAAATTTATTTTTATTAAAAAAAAAACAATGTAAATAGCATTTCTTTTTGTCAAAAACAAATAAATGTATTTTCAAAAATTGGCCCCGAAAGAGAAGACAAAATATATATTTGAACATTGGATATTAAAGAATACAGCGTGAACCACGAGTCACTAAACTTTAAAGAAATACAAATATATTTATTTGCACTTTTGTTTAACCCGATAGCGAATAATTTAAAACCAAAGCCAAATCAAATTAATCCAAATATGTAGTTTTGTATATTTAACTTTTTAGCAAATAATTAAAAATTAAACATGTTTTATAATATGTAGGTTATGTGCATATATGCAATTACAATATAAAGGGTCCGCCAAATAACTTTTTTTTTTGAAAATGCATCATCAACATCGAGTGTAGCTTCGGCTGTGTGGCACGTAGCGCCGTCCTGTTGAAACCAAATGTTGCCAATAACCTCCTCTTCAATTTTTGTGAACAAAAATTCGTTCAACATGGCCCGATAACGATCGCCATTGAATGTAACGGCCACTCCTTGCTCAGTTGAAGAAAAATGGCCCAATTATGCCTCTGGACCAAAATCCGCACCAAACAGTGAGTCGTATTGGGTGTATCAGCTTTTCAATGTATGCGTGCGGGTTTTCTGTGCCCCAAATGCGACAATTTTGCTTGTTTACATACCCGCCAAGATCAAAATGAACTTCATCGCAATTGCGTCGCAAGCGTTGTTCAAGCGTATACACAACCATATTCGTTCAGCGGAAGGATAAAACTAATTATCTGTCAAATCAGACATGAGCTAATTGTTACCATTCACGAAATAAGCACTAGTTGAAATAAAAACGTTAGATGGCGGACCCTTTATTTTCGTGTTAAGTTAAAGAATGACTGGCCTGCCTGACGAGATAAAGGTTCTGCTGAAAATCAAGTCAAAACCAATACTGGAATCTGTTGTGCTTCTGTCTTAACATAGTTTGTAAATAATAATGCCACAAGTGACTGGGAATATACGGGGTTTACCAAGTAACTTGTTTCAATCGAGTTGAATCAGTCATTTGGCTCAGTATACATATCTTTCAATTGTATTGACTTAATCGATCGTTTCAAGGGGTGATGGAACCCCAGATTTTGCAAGCTAAAATAGTTTCCTGTGTTTTTAGACGTGTTTTAGAAGGTTAATATACAGATGCAACCATATACCAATACCATAGTATATAAATAGTATGCGAACTCATAGAAAAAGTAACAAATCTATACAATATTTAACAAACTAGCAGCAATAAAAAAAAACTGTCAAAGGAAAATGAGCACAAAATAAAACGTTGTTATCAACAAAAATAATAATATTTTTAATGCTTTTGTGTATAATGGCTACATACATTTTATGCACATAACTTTTAAGAATGTAATAATAATATATGTATGTACATACATATGATCTATATTTCCCTCCAACAGATAAGTGAAAAATTGTTGACTTTTGGTCCACACTGTATTCACAAATAAACGTAGTATTTTTAAGAATGTTTTTTTTTTTGATTTTAATTTACACCATCAATTTATAATTTTTTGTATGAATAAATATTAATGTACAAAATTCAAAGCTATAAAAATGTCAACATATTTTCAACATTTCATAATAAAATTAACTTGATTATCTCGAATATAACCCATCAAAAATTCACACCACCAAATGAAATAATTAATAAAAAAAAAAAATATTTAAAGAAAAACTATTTGTGTTAATTTCACTCATTCTGAAAAAAGTATAAATGTAAATAAAATTTTCATGCATGTGTTACAAAGAATATCATCAGAAATAAAAAAAATTATGTATAATGAATTTTATGTATACCTTACCTAATATATTCATATTTATTTCAAAAAAAAAAAACTAAAATAAAATCAAATTAAAAAGCGAAAATTCTTAATTGTAAACCTAAAAACAAACTTAATGCCGAAATAAATTGTATAACAAATTTTTTAGACAAAACTATTTTTTTTATAAAACAAAAAAAGCTATAAACTAGCGAAATTGGAATAAAAAAGAAAACTTTAAATGAAGATACAATTAATGTTGATAATGGACAAAATGTATGTTAACATACTTATTTTAATCCTCAAAAATAGATGTCAATTTATTTCATTTAGAATATAAAAAAAGGAACTTGATCAGTATTTTCAATAAAATGTAATTAATTAATTAACTAATTCTTATTATACATACATAAAAATATAACTCTAGCCAATAAAGATGAACTAAACGAATGTCTTGTATTTTGTTTGTTAATGAAATCAGATACATTCAACCTTAACACGAAGAAACTTAACGTTAACTAAATAACGTTAACTACATAGAGCAAATATACCTACACTAAAGAGCAGCGATGGCGAACGAATGGCACGCGACGAAATATTATGGGCACGTAATCAATTCAGAAATCCGCTTACATTTTTGAGCGGCAGCTGTCTACATCGATTATTATTCTTTTTTTTTTTCAAAAGTTTTTAGTAACAATCCAATCCTTGTTTCATCTAAATCAACCGCAAAATGTGGAAGTTATGAATGTAATGTTTGTATACCAATAAGTCAAATTTTTCTTAAAAAGCTTTTCACTTTCTGCAAAAATGTCCTATTTACGAAGAAAAATTCGGTTTAATGGAACAATAAATGAAAACAACTTTTAGAAAACGAGAAGTAATTCGAGCATGTGTTTATGGTCATCTAACGTTAAAAGATCTTAGAAAAACGTGTAAAACGAGACAAACAAAAATAATATATTATAAAAAAGGAATAACTTCTTCTTAGAAAAACTTTCAAGATACTTAAGCCCGTATGATACTACATTTTTTTCTCATTTGTAATGCATCAAAAATGAAACTAAAGTAGTTCAAACAATTTATAATTGGAAATCCCGATATGAGTGAGCGCGTACACAATAACCACATTAATGTAAAAAAGTCACAAAAAAATGTATTAAAAATGAACATATTTCAGATTCTGGCAGCTGTTTTTGGACTTTTCAGAAATTGAAAATTAAGAATTATTTCAAAGTACAATGTGACTACAAAAAAAGTATACACTTGGCTCATGAGAACACTAGGTTTTTGGTGTATATTTGCTTTTGTGGACATTGTAATTGTCAAAACATAATGTCGTTCTTTTCATAAAAAATACTAATTTCTCTTTTCCTCTTTGCTGACAATATGCCATGATTTAATGAATTAAAAGTGAGAAAAAATGTAGTGTCATACGGGCTTTACAATCAGCCAAAATCTTTATTAGTTACAAAATTAAAAAAAAAAGTCATTGGCGTGAAATTTTAGACGATTTAGTGCGATGTTAAATCATTTTTAGTATGACACTAGGTTGAAAATTGTGTTTTGCTAATTTTAAACTAGATTAGCGGCGTACTAACATTTTACTAAAGTTAAAATCACTAACTTGCTTACTTTATCTTTTTAGTATCGTACTAAATCCATATGACTTGAGAATGGAGAATTTCACTCCAGGTATTATAGGATGGACCCGAGGGTTTCAGGTTCGAGTCCTGCTAGGACCCAACTTTTTTTTTTTTGTAAATAATGAAGTTAAAATGATAAAAATATAAACATCGAATACTAATTTAAAGCACATGTTGTGTTTCCATCAACATATAATTTATTTCATAAAAATAATAATTGTGTTCATCAAATTTAAACCCTACAAATGTTCTGCTGTCTGCTTAATTAGCAATTTAGTAGTTAGTAAAGCGTAGGATTTTGGAATAGCTAGTAAATTGCTAAATACTTAGAAAATTGCTAACTAGTAAATTGCCAAGCCCTTAACAATAGGTTGTTTAAAATTTTGCACGAATATATAAAAAAATTTATATATTTTTTTAACGATTTTTTTTATTGAGCAAAAATTTTTGTATTTACAATTTGCTTAACGTTGGTTATCTTAAAGTATACATTGGTATTTCTTAATAATATGTTGGCACAGAAACACATTTAGTTGTCATTGGGTTTTAAAAATATATTTTAAGGATATATTGGCAACTACTTCTCTCGGGTTGTTCAGGTCCGATTGTCATGTTGGTAATTTATATATATTATATACAGGGTGTCCCGTAAGTAATGGATAACCCTGAAATGCCGCATAGTAGACTTTATGACCGTCCTGAAAACTGATAAAAAAAAGTTCAATCCCAAACACAAGAAAAGTTATATGCATTTTTTTGTTCAGTGCATTATTTTTTTTCTTACTTTACATTTTAGAATACCACGACTACAAGTGAATGAGTTCCATCATTTTTTTTTTTGCAGGAATATTTTACATTACTTGTGCCAACACATAAGTAGAAGAAAATTATTATAACTGTTGGACTTCTTAGAGAAAAAAATTATTTAACATTGAATTTCAATGCAAAATGTGAAAACAAATAATTTTTGAAAAAGTTAAATCATAGCTGGTATAAAAAAAATTCATGAATACCTGAGTGGCCAACTATTTTAAAAATATGCGCGTTAAATGCAGATTTCAAAATGGTATTACTTATTATTATATCTAGAGTCAATAGCAAGTTATTGGTAAAAATCTGCAATACTAGAGTAAATTTAGCAAAAACAAAAGTTTTCAAAATTAGCACAGTAAACGTGAAAATAATACCAAGCGTTGATAATAGCAGATTTTTGATTTATTGGCTGTTTCTACGATGTTGTCCTAACGGTAAATCCAAGCTTTCAACTTTTAGGGCCGAATGCATTATAGATAGAAATGTCAAAAAAGTGCAAAAAACGGTTACATTTTCGAGCTTGTTTTGAATTTTACCTGTTCTATTGGGCTTTAACAAACCCATCAAATATTTTGTTGGTTGCTATTTTTTATTTGTTATTTTCTCCAAACAAAATGTCTTCTGATTCAATTTTAATTGTGTTTTTTTAATAGTAAATTGTAAGATCCTGAGAAAGTGAGAACGCATAAAATCGTAAGTTTTTTAAATTTTGAATTAAAGTTTTTGTAATTTGATATTAATTCATAAGATTAAGACCACGACAAACACTTATTTATATCGTTTTTATTGTTCATTCTTCAGAAAAATTAACGGTCTAAATAGCTGTTTTCCTGAATCTGCTTTTTGATAATTAAGACGTTTGATTGAACTTTTTCCCAACCTTGCTGGAAGAAGTGCCTCAAGATAAGGCACTATGCTGTGCCTGTGCGGGCATATTTAAATGCCAGATATCCAGGCAGATGGATAGGACGTCTGGGACCAATTTTATGGCCACCCCGTTCACCAGACCTAAATCCACTTGATTTTTTTTATTGGGGATGCATTAAGGAAATCGTATACAGCAAGCCGATCAGGTCTTTAGAGGAGCTAAGAAATCGTGTGGAGGCAGCTGCATTACAAATTTCTGAGCAAAACCTTGCACGTTCACTAAGACGTTCATTTATTCGGAGGTGCAGAACCTGTATAAGAGTGGGTGGAAAACAGTTTGAGCATTTGCTTTAAATAAAAAAAAATTAAAAAATTATCTATTTTTGTTTTTGTTTTCTAACTAAGTGATCATGTGACTAAAAGCTGGCTCAAAAACTTTTTGTTTAGAGAAAATAACAAATAAACTTATAGCAAACAACAAAATATTTGACGGGTTTGTTAAAGCCCAATAGAACAGGTAAAATTCAAAACAAGCTCGAAAATGTAACCGTTTTTTGCACTTTTTTGACATTTTTATCAATAATGCATTCGGCCCTAAAAGTTGAAAGCTTGGATTTACCGTTAGGACAACATCGTAGAAACAGCCAATAAATCAAAAATCTGCTATTATCAACGCTTGGTATTATTTTCACGTTTACTGTGCTAATTTTGAAAACTTTTGTTTTTGCTAAATTTACTCTAGTATTGCAGATTTTTACCAATAACTTGCTATTGACTCTAGATATAATAATAAGTAATACCATTTTGAAATCTGCATTTAACGCGCATATTTTTAAAATAGTTGGCCACTCAGGTATTCATGAATTTTTTTTATACCAGCTATGATTTAACTTTTTCAAAAATTATTTGTTTTCACATTTTGCATTGAAATTCAATGTTAAATAATTTTTTTCTCTAAGAAGTCCAACAGTTATAATAATTTTCTTCTACTTATGTGTTGGCACAAGTAATGTAAAATATTCCTGCAAAAAAAAAAATGATGGAACTCATTCACTTGTAGTCGTGGTATTCTAAAATGTAAAGTAAGAAAAAAAAATAATGCACTGAACAAAAAAATGCATATAACTTTTCTTGTGGTTGGGATTGAACTTTTTTTATCAGTTTTCAGGACGGTCATAAAGTCTACTATGCGGCATTTCAGGGTTATCCATTACTTACGGGACACCCTGTATATATTTATTTTTATTTTTTTCTTAAAAAATAAATATTATTTTGGTCTTTTTTCTTCTTTACTAAATGTTAAACGAAACGAAAAACATTTTTTCCACTTCGTCTACAGATGATTCTGTCTTAAAAAATCATTATTGAAAATCCAATATTTATATTTTTAAAACTGAAAAATCAGTAATATGCTTTTTTGCAGAAAGCTTGACCGAATCGCGTGCCCCGTGAACGGATGAGCGATCGAGCAAATCAAAATTACGTCACTCGGTCAATCGAGTCAACGTATTGGGATCGTGACCTACGTTAGCTGACGGAACGTTATCTATAAAATGAAAAAATGAGTCTAGTAGATTAATGTTCAAAACTGTAATTAAACGCACCCATAGTATGTCATTTTATTTGTTTTGATTTGATTTTTTAAGTTAGGATGAAAAAATCGTTAGTAAATAAATAAGTTTTTGCACTGATGTCGATTGTTCATTTTATTTGTGATCACAATCGCTGGTTTAACAATTGTCTTCAAACACACAACGAAGTGAATCTTCAAGAGAAAATTTTGCAGTTAAGTTCTCCGGGGTTGAAGTAAATTTGATTTGCGGGTTCTCTGGGGTTGACGTTTTATTTGGAACATCGTTAATTTAGAAATTTTCAAACGTTTTCACACCTGCGAGATCTTCAGCCGCTGCTTACAGTCCAGCAGCTTCAACTACATATAACTGTAAGTAGCTCTTCTTCTGTAAGTTGCTTTTTCTCGTAAGGGCTTTTTCTTTGATTGAAACTTTTGATCAGTTTCAATCAAATTAACACAAATTCTATTTTTTTTAACCTTTTTCAAAAGCTAAGATTCTTTTTTTTCCTGCTTAAGCTCTCCCACATTTCAATGGCAGTGACTTTACTTTGACATGTATTTGGCAGAAGATTTTTGGCTAAATTTGGATGCTCCCTCATATACTCCGCCAAAATAGACTTTTTGGTCAGATTTATTTTGTTGTAATTTGTCCTACAATAATTATTCACCCCTATTACGAAATTCGTATTATTTAGTCGTATTTGGTCGTATGTTGGGCTTGTGGTTTCCTTAATGGTAAAATGTAATCTTTTTTGGTGAAAATCTTTTGAGATTTTGCGAATAGAGATATTGCGATGGTGGTATTTAAACTTAATAATATCATCATCAAAAGACATGGCGAAAAGAACAATTTGTGTTCTTTTCGAACAATTTTTGTTCTTTTTGCCATGTCTTTTGATAAATATGTGGTTAAGTTTAAATACCAGCATCGCAAAGTCTGTAATCGTAAATTCTCAAAACCTTTGCACCAAATAAATTGATATTTATTATTAATTAAATTTATTTGTCAAATTCTAAAATTAATTATTATTTACAACGAAATTAAAATTTTTACTCACATTCTTTAAAAATAAATTCAACTAAAATCAATTCCGTTAACTCCAGACTTGACGGGTGACAAATCGAGTGAACGTACACGATCGCGCACTCGTTTACGTAGGACATACCACATAATGCCAACTTTCGTTTGCCTTACGTTTACTAACATACGTTCACATAAGTCGCGATCGCAAACTACCACATTCCGTGAACGAGCTACTCGTTCACGGAGGACGCGATTCGGTCCCTGATGTTCAAGACCTCTAAACATCATTTGAAATATCTAAAAAAATCTGTTAGTGCTTTTAGGGTCGATAGAACTTAATTCCAAGAGAACAAACAAAAAATAAAACAAAATCGTTGTCCATCCAAATATAATTTTGAGCAATTATTTTTTGTTGTCAGTATCAGTAGTCAGTAAAAATAGATCAAGACTTGATGTTGACACGCCAAAGGCACTTTAAAAGTCCAGATTATTTGAATGTTTTATACGACGTCTGTGAAGTTGGCAGGGCAACTTTCACCTAGAGTAAAGGGACGAACGCAGTAATTTGCAGTTTTTTTGCATTTTGTTTGCATTTATATTCCCGATTTTGCAGTTCACCAAATAGTGGGTGTAATCGAGTGACCTGCTAACTTCACAGTGAATTTAGCAGGTCACATAGTGAATCTCGAGAACCAAGCGTGCTAGAGACTTGAAGTAAGGCTCAAAATGTTCAGTTTATTTTGCATTTCAAGAAATTTTAGGTCAAAATTTTGTAGTCCTTTATTTGAAAATATGTTTTAATACTGCCCTGCTAACTTCACAGTGAAGTTAGCAGGTCAAGGGGTATCTCGAGAACTTGGCATGCTAGAGACTGGAAGTAAGGCTCCGAATTTGCAGTTTATTTTGCATTTCAAGAAATTATAATAACAAATTTTGAAGTCCTCAATTTGAAAAAAAAAAAATCATACTGCCCTGTTAACTTCACTGTGAAGTTAGCAGGTCATATAGTGTATCTTGAGAACTAAGCATGCTAAGAATTTGCAGTAAGGCTCCAAATTTGCAGTTTAATTTGCATTTCAAGAAATCTTGGGTCCAAATTTTGAAGTCCTTATTTTTAAGAAATTTAAATTGTGTTTCTCGAAAACCGAGCATGCTAGAAACTTGAAGTAAAGCCCTAAATTTGCAGTTTATTTGCCATTTCAAGAAATTCTAGTTCCAAATTTTGAAGTCCTTTATTTTAAAATGTTGACCCAAAATTTCTTGAAATGCAAAATAAACTGCAAATTTGGACACTTACTGCAAATTCCTAGCATGCTTAGTTCTCGAGATACACAATTTGACTTGCTAATTTCATATTGAAGTACATTTTTTTTAAATTTCTTAAAAATAAGGACTTCAAAATTTGACCCAAAATTTCTTGAAATGCAAAATAAACTGCAAATTTGGACACTTACTGCATATTCCTAGCATGCTTAGTTCTCAAGATACACTATATGACCTGCTAACTTCACAGTGAAGTTAGCAGGGCAGTATGAAAAATTTTTCAAATAAAGGACTACAAAATGCTGACCCAAAATTTCTTGAAATATAAAATAAACTGCAAATTTGGAGTCTTACTTCAAGTCTCTAGCACGCTTGGTTCTCGAGGTACACTATGTGACCTTCTAACTTCACTGTGAAGTTAGCAGGTCACTCGATTACACCCACTATAGAAAAAATGCAAAAAAAAACTGCAAATTACTGCGTTCGTCCCGTTACTCTAGGTGAAAGTTGCCCTGCCAACTTCACAGACGTTTTTTTACGAGCCCAGGAAAGTTTAAAATCCAATTTTTTAAGCAAAAATATGAACTAAACTTGCTAACCATTTAGTTTTCAGCGTTGGACTAAGAATTAAAGAATATAATTTTGTTTAAAAGTCAAAGATTTTTATTTTTTTTTTTTAAACTGAGTTTTAAAATTAAAAATATTTTCAAAAGTCAGAACGTTCTTTAAACGTATTATGTTTCTAAAAAGTACGGGTTTTTAATTACCCAAAAGATATTATTTAGGAAAGCTTCAAAATCGGTTTCGTACTTAAAATAGGCCAAACTTATTTTTGTAATATTATTCCACTTAGAACCAGCAACAAATTAAATTAAAAATTAAAAAAAAAATAAAATCACTTCTTTTCTCACACGAAAAAGTTTAAACGTGTTAAAATAATATATAGGTGCATTATTTTCAATTTTTTAAATCTTCCTTAACAATTTCGAACAATCTTTTGTTATAAAATTGGCCTATTTTCTTCGAATTCTCGTCGCAAATTTAAGAAAAATATAGGCCAACCGATTAATAGCCTAATCTGGCACCCTGATAAATATCTGGAGGTAATAACTTGCTGAGTAATTTTCGTTTTACTGAATTCAAGTATAGCTTATAAAATTCTAAGAATCTTACTTATCTAACTTTTTGTCTCCTTCTGGTATGGAGGTATTAATTATTTAAGCCAATTATTTAAAAACAGACTATTGGAAAACAAAACACCATACATCAAGGGAGAGTACTGAAATAAAAAGTGGGCACTACTGAATCGTAAAAAACTTGCTCTCGTAACTAACAACTTTAACGTAGCTAGAAATAAATTGATGAGGTACATAATGTATCGGTTTCATAATGATATCATTAGAAAAAAAAAAGTTTTATAAACAATTCAAAATAAATTATTACTTTAAGTTACTATAAATTTATTATTTTAATGGCTAAAAAATTTAGAGCTCAAAATAAAGTATGCCATCTGATTTGTTTGTTAAATATGAATTTATAAAAAAAAAAAAAATCTAAAATCGTTGGAGCGGTTTTCTAAAGAAAATATTTTTTTTATATATGAAATTTTGTACCCGTTTTCAAAAATAAAATCTGGTGTGCCAACTTTTAGTATCTAATAAAATACAATTCTATACAAAATAAAAAAAAATCATTAGCCCGTTTTCATATTTAAATATTTTTTTAAAAATTTGTATATGCAAAATTGTTTGAATTGTGAAGGAGCTCTTGTATAAAAATGTTGGTTGAAATCGGTGTAGCCGTTAACGAGAACAGGTACCGTTAATATTATTATTGGTAAAATTAAATTTTTTTTTTTTTCAAAATATTGGCCATTGATAAAAAACGCACATCATTTTAGCAAAGTTCTTGGACCCTATTTCGAGAAAAATAAGTTTTTTCTTAACAGTTTTTCAACACTTGTTGGGAAGGTATCGTTATTTTTGAATTTAGAAACATGATTATTTCAAGTATTCTGCAAAATAATAAAAAAAAATATTGTATCCTAGTGTATCCTAGAAGTCGTTTTCAAGATAATCAGTCCAATTCTAAATAAAAATTCGCGGCGAAATACTTCCCTTTTCGCTTCTCTTTTATTCTTAACGAGAAATTCCCGGGAATTTTGTTCCCTTTATCTTATTTTAAGCAAACTTCGAATATGAGAAATAATACTACGAGGAAAAAGCTGGTCTTCTAACGACACGAAAAGTGGTCTTTTAACGACTCGTCATTATAGGCCACATCGTTATAAGTGGCGTCGACTCTATTTAAATTTTTTTTAACAAAATCCTCGGACCCGTTTTTGAGAAAAATATTATTTACATTTATGCCGAAAAAAATTAGGTTCGTTTCTTTACTTTAAATCTCTGTGATTTCCTGTGCATTTGTGAGATTTTTAGTCAAAAGTCGTTCCCGTACTCAAAAATTTAACCCTTTTTGACAAAAGACAACGCACACAAGAGAGTAAATAATTTCCCCTACCTGTGATTTTCTGTCCGAGAAATTTTTTTCGAACACAGCGCAACCAAATTTCATTTTGGGAGTAAAAGAACGAAAGCCAAACATCGTGCGTTCCCGTAGTTTTGCACAATTTTCATCATTGCTCTGCAAAATTTTCAAGATTGTGGGTTTCTGTGCACAAGGTAAAGATTCAGACCTATAAATAAGTACAGTCGAAACCGCTTCACTAACAAAATTGGTTATGTAAAATATGAAATTTATTACATATAAGCAACAAATTTCGGCTATCCTAAGTTCGCTTAAGCCCGTATGATACTACCTTTTTTTCTCATTTTTAAGGCATTAGAAATGAAACTAGAGTAGTTCAAACAATTTATAATTAAAAATACCGATATGAGTGAGCGCGTACACAATAACCACATTAATGTAAAAAAGTCACACAAAATTTATTAAGAATTAACATATTTCAGATTCTGGCAGCTTTTTTTGACTTTTCAGAAATTGAAATTTAAAAATTATTTCAAAGTACACTGTGACTACAAAAAAAGTATATACTGGACTCATGAGAACACTAGTTTTGGGTGTATATTTACTTTTGTCGACATTGTAATTGTCAAAACATAATGTCGTTGTTTTCATAAAAAATACTATTTTCTCTTTTCCTCTTTGCTGACAATAAGTCATGATTTAATGAATTAAAAATGAGAAAAAAATGTAGTATCATACAGGCTTTAACTGAAACAAATTCTCTGCAATTATGGTATTCCAGTTAAGCCCAGTAGTTTAATGGGCTGTAGTTGAGTTACTTAAGCCGACGAATTATAAAATTACATAAGGTCCAGAAATAATATTAACTTTACTGAAAATTAATTTAAAACTTACCATTCAAAAAATAATGTTTTACTCAAACTAACATGTCCATGAGTCAGGTGCTCGTTTCTCACAGCCTGAATTAACTTGTATGTATGATTGTATATATTTGAATAAAACAAAAGTTAGTAAATTATTAAGAGCACTATTTCTTTTAAGTAAAGGTATCTGAAATTAAAAACAGTTTAACTTAGCTGCAATTTAAAAAAAAATATCACAAAATCAATACTAATTTACCATTTCGAATGAATTTTTTTTCGGTACTTCAGAAATCGAAATTTGATAACACTTGTGAAACTTCTAATTTATTTCATAAATTGACATGAGTGGTGCTTCAGATTTTTTGTTCTTCGTTATTCACTTGTATTGCTAAAAGAATACTTTTGTTTTGATTTATATTGCAATTTAATAGTTTTTTTTTCGCTACGTCTCGTAATCGACATAAAAGTTAAGTTTATATGAACTAAAGTTCCAGAAATTATAATTCTCTTAGCATAACCTTTTAACAGTTTATGCAAAACTGAAGTATGTTTATTATAATGGATTTTTTGAATTAATGTTTTAAAATTCTTGTTTTTGTTTCTATGTGCAATAACTATCGAGGCAGCCTACATCACATAAAAAGTGTATTATCAATGAAAAAATATATTTTTTTTTTAGCCGAAAGCAGCTTTTGTTTTTTATTTATAATATTTTAATTGTAACGTTAAATGTATAATGAATGGAACAAAATTGTTATGATAATAATTTGATTAGATGAATTTATAGAAGAAGGGCATTTTACAGCAACAAAGCTAGTCGAATTAGCTAGTTATTCAGGTCAGCTTTTTTAACTAGCCTTAAGTTAAGATCAAAACTATAAATGACAATTATATTTATAGACGAGTTTATAGAAAACAGGTATGCCTTTTTACAGCTACAGCTACAGCACTTGTCGAATTTTGAAATCATTCAAATCCGCCTGTGGTATCAGCCTTAAGTTAAAATCATTAGCTAAATGCAATATTGAGTAGAATGCAACCGATGGAGAAAGTGCTTCAGCCATATTTGAATTGAGTACTTCTGGCAAATGAGTATAGATATCTTGGAAACTCGCTATTCCAGGTGCATATTCTTCGTCTTTGGGTATTGCTAACTCGGGCATAGTTCCCTGGAATTCTTTACCCATTTGATTACGCATAAGGTAAGTACAACATTTTTTCAATTTTTTCATGTCAATGACTTTAGCGCGTTTGGCAAAAGGTACAATAATTTTTGTAACCTGGCTAGGAGCTCCCTCAAAATCTGTGGCGATTTCCAAAATCGTTTGATCAGGATCCCCATCTTGAGTGGGCATAAATGTCGCATTTGGATTTCCATCATCTCGAACTGACCCAGCAACTAAATCAAATACAGTCGGATCGTTTAAACCAATGGCTGCATCTTCTCCTAAGTTATCAACATCACCATGATGGCCTTCATCTCCTCCAAAATCATCAAATGCTGGTTCGGTTTGTAGAATTGGAGTCTGTGACTCAATTGCATCTTCTTCAACTGGAATGCCAGGGGCGAAGCGGAATTTGTAAAACATATTCGGATCGATTTGAAGATCTGTGGGAAGCTTGAGTTTGCGAGCGTCCCACTTTTTCTGTACGTTGGTCTTGCGTGACTTAAATTTATCGTCCAACTTTACGAAGAGATCATCATGGAACTCTCCAAAGTTAACATGCTTGGACTGGCGTTGCTTTGTTCGAGAACGAGCATTTTGTTGTTTACTCCCCGGCGGTTGCTGGCTGAACCGATGTGGATCGATAACACTACTACGAGGACGAGTTTTCTTGAATTTCCAATGTGACGGGCCGGCCCAGAACTGACTGATTTTGTCCAACGGCCGATATGAGTACTCCAGCTTTGACGAAGCATCTACTGGGCGAAGATCTTCTATTAGTACTGCTGCTTTACGTAGCCCCCTGCATTGGTTTATTGCACCACGCTCCTCATTGGTCAACTCTTCGAAGTCCCCAAAATCAACATCAACCATAGTCCCTGTTTGCCCAGTTAAAGGAATAGGTTCTACGTCGGCATTTATATCAAAAGCCAGTTCGTGATTGAAATCGTCTTCGAACACCCCAGCTGGTGAGTCAATACGGTTTTCTTTGTCCGCTTCTTCATCGATGTCCTCTGGAGTATCCGAAATAACATATCCACTGTGCATTGGGCGCACCTTCAATTCTTCGAAATTAATTTCGATAAGTTTTTCACATGGCTTTGTGGGTTCTTCAGTTAAGTCAAACACGTCAGTGTAATCAATTACTTCAATAGTGCTGCCATCCCAGAATTGAAAGTCCAATTTAAGGCGCAACTCAGAGTCGGTTGATGGGAGAATGTTATTTAGCAACCGGTTTGAGCTATTTATGCTGCCGACAATTGAATTGAGTTTCCCAAACACCGGATCAGTCAAAGGGACTGTATCCAAACGGGCGTTTAAAGATTCTTTGTTCTTGGTAACTGTGGAGACTTGCTTTCGAGTTCTTTTAGGCTTAGTTGGTTTGGGAGCTGATGCGGCTTCTGTTGGGTTCTCGGCATCTTGGTCGCCAGCTTCGTTGGCTTCTGGTCCAGTTGGTGTATTATCGTCTGTTATAAATGAAATAAAAAAAAAACATTCAAACGTTCAATATAAATTAAAATTCTAGTGTTTTATTATATGTAGAACTATTATTTAAAACAGTTGAGCCGTTTATTAAAATGGTATTGACTAAGAAGGGGGAAATAAAGCACACTATGAAAGTCAACCCAATGCTGCCAACTATGAGAAGCGCTCACCTCATAAAAAAAAATGGGCACGACTAGGTAACGTAAGGCACAAACTTGCTCTCGTAACTAACAATTTTAACGTAGCTTGAAGTTAACAATGTGCATAATTATTGATTCCATAACATTAAGATATCATTAAAAAAAGTTTTTAAAAACAAAGGACCTCTTACATAAAAATTACTATAAATTTATTTGCTAAAACAGATAGAGCTAACAAAAAATTATGCCATCTAATTTGTTTGATAAATATGAATTTATGAAAAAAAAAATCCAAAAATCGTTAGGGCGGTTTTCTTAAAAATTTTTTTTTATAAAAATGTAAAGATTAAAAAAATATTCAATGACCCGTTTTCAAGATATTGAAATTTCAAAAAAAAAATTCAATATTTTTTAAAAAATCCTAAATTCATTTTTCTGAAAAATTGTATATGCAAAATTGTTAAAATTGTAAAGGACCTCTTACATACAAAATTTGCTTGAAATCGGTGTTGCCGTTAACGATAAATTTGAAAACCAAAAAATCGGTTCTATGACAGGTACCGTTAATAACCGTTATAAAACATTTTTTTTTTTCCATCAAAATATTTATTATAGTAATTATAGTCGCTCATAATATTTTGTATCAAAATCGTTCGAGCCGTTTTTGAAGTAAATCAAATTTTTTGTATATTGGTTGTATGGTAGGTACCGTTATTTTTTTGAGCCAATTTCAATTTCCCCTCTAGGGAATCCCCTAAGAGCCTTAAGTTCACAGTTTGAAGAAAATTTCTTTAGTCGTTTATGCTGCAGGTCGAGGTACAGACAGATAGACGGACAGACAGACAGAATATCCGGACCCACTTTTTTCCAATTATCTATCATCGTAATGTTAGGGAAAATTATTATTTGGAGTACTAATTTTTGCACAAGTAAAAATAGCCAATCGGGTTTCTCATTCTTATGAATTACTTTACTTCTACTTTGGCTACCATTCGATTAGGATATTGTCCAGTGCCCAGCATTTAAATAAATATTAGTTTGTAAAGTAATTTTAAGGAGTTGAATTATAATAAAGATTGAATTAATTATAACAACAAATTCATAACATTTGTCTAAACAAAACTTGAGACAACTTGTTGTTACTTTCACCTACAGATATGTATGACGTTGTTTTGAATTATTATTTTTGGCAGATTTCATCAGTGTCAAAAAATAATAACACACGTGCTTCTCCCCCATAAAAAAAACACACTTTTACCAAAGATATTTTTGGGGTCTCCTTTGATTCTTGTATAACATGCCAGTCATCATTCCATAAAAAGAATTTTAACTTTTTATATGGCAATTGTATCTTTTCAGTTTAATCTCTTAAGAACTAGCGTTAAAAAGTACCCTTAAAGGGGAATAAGGGAAATAAAAGCAGTGATTACTAGGTTTGCAAAAAGGGATACCAAGGCGTTGTAAGTGCTGCCGTTGTTTTTTAATAATTTTTTTTCTGTTTTAAGTCAATTTTTTAGAAAGTTGCCCCTCCCACCTAAACGAGGGGGGGTAGATCCCCCCTTCCACATGATTTTTTTCTTTTCTCGAATAGACCTACATGCTCAAGATTTTTGTCACACCTTAGGTGAATCACTCTGTATAATAGCTGGAATTCTCAATAGGGAATAAAAAAAACTGTGATATTAACCATTAGTTCCGCTTTGACCTTTAATAACTTTGGGAGGAGTACTTTTATTAAGATAAAAAGTGAAGACTTTTTTTGTTGTCCTCATGATAAATCCAAGCTTTTAACTTCTACGGCCGAATGCCACATTACAAAAGATGTTAACAAAGTGCAAAAAAACGGCTACATTTTCGAGCTTGTTTTGAATTATACATCTTGACCTTTTTCAAATTTTTTTTTTGTTTTTTTATACTTGACGCGCACTCAAGGGGTTATTAATACCCTTAACATATAAAACACAGAGCGAGAGTTAGGAAAATAGGATAGGGTTAAAAAGGAGATACCGATGCACATTGGTTTTGAATTTGTGAATATCATAATGATAGGGAAAAATAGAGTAAGGTATAACATTCCACATTCGTGTTGTGCGGCTAAAAAAAGAATCCCTATACTTGACAGTACGTCCGAAATTGGGCTCAAGGGTAAACTGATGGGCATTCCTAGAAGCGCGAGTGTTGCGGTTAATTGTTTAAGGGGAGGAATGCAACTAGCTATTTCACTGGAACACTGTTTGTTAAAGTAGCGATAAAATAAGACAAGACATGAAACATTACGTCGGTGCTCTAGAGATGTAAATGTTTCCGTTATGGTTTTGTCGCCTATCATTTTTAAAGCTTTTTTTCTGTATACTGTCCAAGAGACTCAAGTATGTTGAAGGAGCACCTGCCCAGATATGCGAATTGTACTCAAGCTTTGGACGGATGTACGCCTTATAGATCATAGCCAGATCAGAAGAGGAAACAAATTTCTTGCATCATCAAATATTTTGGTAGTTGTTATTACCTAATTATTTTTCTTATAAGAGGTGCATTAAATAAATCGAATACAGCAAGCCAATCAGCTTCTCAGATGAGGTATGGAATCTTGTTCAAGCCACTGCATTACAAATATGCCCGATATACAGGCAGATGGATATGGCGTTTGGGACCAATTTTATGGCTACCCCGTTCACCTAAATCCACTTGATTTTTTTATTGGGGCTGCTTTAAGAAAATCGTGTACAGTAAACTTCTCAGATACTTAGAGGAGCTAAGAAATCTTGTGGAGGCAACAGCATTACAAGATTCTGAGCAAAACTTAACAAGAATATTTTAAGATTTAAGAATGGGTGGAAAACAGTTTGAGCATATGCTTTAATTTAAAAAAAAATATCTATTTTTGTTTTCTAACCAAGTGATCAAGTGATTGAACGTTGGCTCAAAACTCAAAAGACTATTTGTTTGAGGAAAATAACAAATAAACTAAAAGCAACTGCGAAAATATTTTATGATTTTGTTAGGGCCAAATAGAACAGTTATAATTCAAAACAAGCTTGAAAATGTAGCCATTTTTTGGACTTTGTTGACATTTTTGGTAATGTTGCAATCGGCCCTAGAAGTTAAAAGCTTGGATTTATGACTAGTATAACATCATAAAAACAGGCAATCAATCAAAAATCTAACATGTGTAATGCATGACATTATCCTTACCTTTAATTTGCCAATTTTTAAAACATTTGTTTTTGCTTAATTGACTCTCGTGTTGCAGATTTTTTCCAATAACTTCCTATTGGTTCAAGGTGCAATAATAAATTATACCATTTTGAAACCCGCATTTAACGCGCATATTAATAGTCGACCACTTAGGTATTCATGCATTTTTTCATAACAGAGATGATTTAATTTTTTCAAAAATTAATTTATTTCATATTTTGCATCGAAAATCAAATTTAAATAATTTTTTTCTCTAAGAATTCCAACAGTTATTATAATTTTTGTCTTCTAATGTTTTGGTACAAACAATGCTAAATATTGCTACGAAAAAAAAAAACGGTGGAATTCATTCACTTGTAGTCGTGGTATTCAAAAACGTGAAGTAACGCAAACACTAATACACTGAACAACAAAATGCTCATATCTTTTCTTGTGGTTTGGATAGATTTTTTTTTAATTAGTTTTCTGGACGGTCATAAAGTCTACTATGAGGCATTCCAAGGTTATCCATTATTTACTGGACACTCTGTACATGTACATTACGTATGTATGTGTACATATACCTACATTGCTATGTCCAATATTTTTTTTAAGTATTTATCCGTCAAGACTTAGGAAAAGTGCATTGATGCATCTTAAAAAGCCTAAAACAAATTGGTTTAATGACTTAAAATATATTTGTGAAGCAAATATGACGCGGCCCAGCACTGTCTTTGGCTCTTGAAAATGGCCTGGAGAATTTTATTAAATATATTCATATATTCATTCAAACGAATTAACACAACTTTAGGGAAAATCAAAAATAATTTCATAATTTGCGTTTATCTAAAAATGCCCAAAAAACGCATTTTCGGTGGGGTCTGTCTGGGGTTTGGCGGTTACTTACACTTTAATAAGTGCAGGTTTAACAGAACGTGGTCAAGCGGAGCGGCCAATCTTTGTCCAGCCAGGAAAGGACGCGACAGCCAAATTTTGTTTGTTAATTTTTACATAGAAGTTCAAATAGCTTTTTGTTTTACTAGGCCTTTATAAGCAAATATTCCTTGAGGATAGAGATGTTTTGCACCTACGTATATGCTTTGAATTCCACTATGTGCTGGCAGCTAAACGTATCTGCTAGATCTTTAAAGATCTCCTTCAACCAGCTTATACACTTCTGGATAGAGCTGCGAAAGTATATTAGACCGAGAGCCCACAGCAATTTTTGGGTGTGAACGATAGCAAAAATACCTTTTGTTTTAAGATAGGTCCGTACTATTCATATGCAAATATGAAAGTCTGGCATGTCGGGGTTGGGGCGTTTGTACGTAATGCTGCATTGAAAATGCATTTTTTTAAAGCCCAGGTACCAAGTGTAGGAACTTCAAAATTGTATTTAATTAAAGAGCTGAGCGCCCTAGATATGAATATGGGGTTCAAGACCTTTTCTGTGGGTCCAAATACCTGCAAGACGCACTCAAAGTTTGAAGCTTTGAATGCGTCTTGCAGCCATTTGGCTCTTCGGAAAATGTTTTGGACTCCATAGCCATGTCTAGGCCACTCAGCTCTTTTATGAAATATGATTTTGAAGTTCCTACACTGAGTTTTCCCCAACCCCTACATGCAAGACTTTCATATTTGCATATGAATAGTATGGACCTATCTTAAAACAAAGGGAATTTTTGCTTTCGTTCACACCCAAAAATTGCTGTGGGCTCTTGCTGCCATATGCTTTTATGTTCCTTGGCAATAAATTGCCGTCGGTTTCTTGTAAAGTTTCCGTCGTTGAGCCGGTCAGAAGGAAATAAAAATAAAAATTGGTGTCAATATTAAATACAAATATCAAAATAATTGGTCCGATCCTTTACTTTGTGCACAGAAAATCACAAACTGCCAGATTTTGGAGAGCAACGTTGAAATTTTCTCAAAAATGTCAAAACTGTGCAAAAGTACAGGAACGCAAATTAAACCAAATTCCGTATTACCTAATGTGTCAGACAAGTACGGCACGATGTTTAGCTATCATTCTTTTACTCTCAAAATGACATTATGCTGTGCTGTGATTTTCTGTCCGAAGAAATTTCTCGGACAGAAAATCACAGGTAGGGGAAATTATTTACTCTCTCGTGAGCGTTGTCTTTCGTCAAAAACTGCCAAATTTTTGAATACACACAATTGCACAGAAAATCAAAGTAATTTAGAGTAAAGGAACGGATCTAATATTTGAAATGCAAAAAAAAAATGTCAAAATCACAGTTAGACCAGTTTTATACGTATTATGTCCTAATACTGCCTTGTGAACTTAGATCCGGTATTAATGATGTGAAGAAATGCTAAGGTACTAATTTTTCGTTACGACCGAGTACCAAAGCTAGTACCTGGTCTAGCTAAAGCCAATTTTTGATAACTTTGTATATGTGATAGATTGTGAAAGCGTCGATACCAGCAACAAAATTTCATGAATCAATTTTTGACCGCTTACCGATATTACATTTTACATTTCATGAACACGAAAACGCGAGAAAATCGTATATCAAGATGTATTTTGTATCAAAAAGTTATTCAAGATTTGTGCCTAGAAATCAGTTAGAAATCTCTTAATCAATTGGGAATGCCATCACCTTGACTTGGTTCCATGTGGAATTGTATCGTAAGAAAATTACGACAGGGGTCTCATGAGCAATCAAATATTTCTTAGCATAGCTTGGGCAAAACGGTAACAACAACCAAAAACTGGAACTGGTAAGCGTTTCTAATTAGAATATTTTATCCTTCGTTTTCCTTTTTAACTATCTAAAGATTCTTCTAGTGGGTATAAAAATCAAGTTTTTTTTTAATAAAATCAAAATCTATTAACTCTTGACCTTTGTTTGTATGTTTCCCCTTCATTGTTAAAAATAGTTTGAAACTGTTTGTGGCGGTATATGTTTTGTAAGACTCCAAAATAATGAAATGATAGAATTTACCCGTTATATTTACGTAGAATTGCAAGCAACATTGGTAAAAGTTGGAAACGAAGTGTATTTTTTACATTAGTACCTTGGGTTGCCCGCTTTTACACTTTTTGTTTGTTTGTTTTACAATACATTAGGTGGCACGCTATGGGTGTGACAATAATTTTAACTAAGTTTTTGGATCTTCTGTTATGCTCACGCCACTCCTTTCATTCCTTTAGGATATTTAAATTTTCCAAGCAGGCGCCAATGTCAAAATTTGTTCGGCAAATTTAGCAAACACATTGTGGTATAAATCAAGAATGAATTATAAAAACAGAACATTTAAATAATTCAATGTTTTACTTGTAAATTCAAGGATTTTATAGCGACATACATACATAGATCAGCAAGCTCATAAACATGTGATTTAAAAAAAATTTAGAGGTGATGTGTGAAACATTAAGAAAACGAAAAGAATTTTTCAGTGATTAGTGACGTAAATATTGGTTAAATCACGAATGAAAATGTTAGATTTAATTATTGATCAAGGTGACGTTGACCCAATAAATGAGCCTACACGATCACTACAGAAAACGCAAGAATATGAATTGAGTACGTGATAGTAAAAAATGATCAACGGGCGCAGTTTAATGCGTGTGTGCATACAAACTTTAAGGAAACTGACCATGAAACAATCAGAGTAAAAGTTACTTAAGGATAATTAATAACTATAACTAGTATCGCCCACTGGCAGAAATTCGACCACCAAAAATGCAAATTGACAGACTATAGAGACTTTTATGTCTTTCCAGCCATATTACATTTATCGACATCGGTTGAATACTTCTTGAGAAAATGGTACCACAAAAATTTATTATTTATCTATAATATAATAATTTATCTATAATATAAAATGACAAGCTGAACACAAATTTTTTTTAAATAGGTACTCAAACAAAATTTTATGAACTTTTCTGAGTTGTTTCATTATTAGAACACAAACAGTCCAGTATATTTAGTCATGGTTCCTATAGGAAATTAATTCGTAATTGGGGAAGAAATAATGTTGTTGCCACCGTTAGAGAACCCGATCAAAAGCTTAAATCCGATTTTCGATCATCAACCCCTTACAAGGTTTCCGCAAAATCGATTTTAAGAGTGAACTTGGTTGTTGCTGTTTTCTAAATGAGTGGAGGTAGAAAAATAATTTATCTTGTAGTCGTTAGACTGTATAGATTAAATGTAGTTTTCTATTGCTATAAGTCTAGGAAAGATAGAACATTTTATATGGGTAAGTGGGAACAATTTAATTCATGACATTTTATTGCTGGTATCGTCGCAGAATTTCATCCTCTACAACACGAAACAAAAAATGCCCTCATTGGTTTTGTGTATAGACGCATTTAAAGAGAGAGGGGGGGAGGCGGGAGTTTATCAAGCTGAACAATTTTAGCTCCTGTATTGTACCCTATCCAACTCAAAGTAAACATGTTGTTCCCAATTTCATTTAAAAAATAAAACTTACAACAAAATTTAGGAGGAAAGTTGAAAAGCAGTGTGAGGCTATGAAAAAAAAAATATGTGTGAATGTTAATTTTCAGTTATAAAGAAGTGAATTGCAAAAGATGAATCAACCCTAGATTTATGCGATTAAAACTTCAATTTACAGTAATGATATCGCTAATTGACAAAGATATAAGTTAATACGTGATATTTATAAAATGGAGGTTATGGAAGCTATAAATGAGCATATTCGTCAAAGTACAAGCAAAAACTTGTAATTAGATTGAAATATGGAAAATGATAAATAGTAACAGCAAGTAATCAAGAACCATTTAGTGAGGAAGTGCAAATAATTAATAAGTTCAATTCTTATTTTGTTGAAGTTTGAAATAAATAAATAGTTCTGTTCCCCTACATCAATATGTTCCCAAAATTACAAATTGTCTTTTTAACTTTCCAGTAGGTACATAATGTAAATCTAGAATCAAGTTTTTTTTTATATAAAATCTAAATAACAAGGATCTAAATAAGTGGATTAACGTTTGTATCTATACAAATAAGCCATTGCTGCTGAAGATTGTATACAATTCCCTACGTATTGGAATATTTTTAAAAAATTGGAAAGAATCAACAGAGGAGTTTATTCCTAAAATATGTTGCCAACATTTGAAACAAAATTATAGAACATTAACGGCCAATTTATTCACAAAAGTACTAAGCCAGTCTAGTACCCCGTCTAGCTAAGTCAGGTACTAGCTCTGATACTCAGTCCTAACGAATAGTTAGTACCTGAGCATTTCTTCACATCACTAGTACCGGATCTAAGTTCACAAAGCAGTATTAGGATATACTCGTAGTACGTCTAAATTCTGGTCTAATTGTGACTTTGACACTATTTTGGCATTTATTATATTGTTTTGAAACTTATTTAATAGTCGAGTTAAGGAAAGGGAGATTTCGGAGGGCCTCAGCAATATCTGTTGCTTGAACAGGATTCCTCAGTAAAAAATGTCAGTTTGGCTGTCAAAATACTGAGGAAACAAATTTTTCGATTCGCTTGCTGGCAACATTTATAGGCATACGTTTGCAGTTAACGTTTGTATAAACACAGCTTGTAGAAGATATTTGGCGTAAGAAAAACAGAAAGATATGAATTAATGTCTGGTGAAAGTAAGGGCGGCGTTTCCGAAAAAAGGACATCAAATTCACAGGAGTTAGCAACTTATCATGCCATCAACGCCCTGATTATAAATAGGTTAGGGTGGCCGTCAAATCCACGATTTACGCCGCCGAAAATGCGTTTTGTTGTCATTTTCGTTTTTAGGTCAACAGAGGTTAGGAAATGTTTTGTAGGTTTGCTTAACAATAATTGTGGGCTTGGGGAAAGAGTCCATTAGGGGCATCAAATAATTCCTGTAGTTGAAATAATACGTATATACTGAATAAAGGTGTCCAAGTCATCTTCCAAGTCTTTTCCATCTACTAGACGCTGCCACGTCATATTTTCTACACAGATGTATTTTAAAAGGTCATTATTATGAAATAAATTTAAGCTAGTTATTAAATGAACCGAAAAGAGAGATTGATCGTTATAATTTATTGACAAGTTTTTTCTTAAATTTAATCTTAGAAATTAACAGGAAGGGCGCAAAGAATAAAATGTATTTATAATATGTGTTGTCTCATTTTAATGGTTACTTCAGAACAAAGCAATGAGTTTTTTTAAAAGTGAACATTTACACAACAATAAGGGTGAGCTTTAATTTGGGGACCAAAGACTTAAATATAGCGCAATGATGTTCATTTATATAAGATCAAAAATAAATCGGTTGCTGATTTTCTCGAATAAAATGTTGGACTTGCAAACCAACGAGTCTTATTTCTTATTATAACAAATGAACCATGTGTACCAAATTTCATCACCATACCGTTGGAACTCGGTTATGTTATGCTAGTTGCACTAACATTTCAGTCATCTGTTTATAAAAATAACTTTTTCCAGGGGTGTTAAATTCATGTATCATTATGTTCAGATTATACCAAGACAAATATGTATCGGTTTGACATAAATCGGCATACCCCTCTCCCCCACTTATGAAAGCCATTATGCAAAAAACAAATTCATGGATTTAGGTAGGCTTCGGATATGTCGTAAAGTGTGGAATTCCGCGTCGACACCAAACTTATGATTTAATAAAGGTGTACATAACTACTATTATTTTCTGACAAAACCAAACAGTGCATCATACCCCTAATATATTCATTAATTCATAATCCCCGGGAAAGGGATAATTCTTCAACTGAGGGGCAAGAAAAACCTGAAGAATCAACGAGTCAAGTTGTAGTGTAATTAATTTTCAATATGTATGAGTAATTTAGTGAATACATGGTGTCCACTATTTTTCAAAATAAATTTCCCTTCCCTGACCAATTTCAAAATATTCCCTGACCAAAAAATAAAAAAAATATTTTTTCATGAGTAGGTACGTGTTAAATAAATATTGCACAAAGTGGTAGAAAATATACAGCTATGGCCAAAATAATAAGAACACTAATTACTTTTAAGTTTGACTATCCTTGCTTCTTAGATTAGACAATTCCGTGGCGAAAAAGTGGTGATGGGCTAACGGTTTTTTTAGTAACCTTTTTATCTAATGTATAATTTTGTGCATATCTCCAAATGTATTGCAATAATCTGCCTCAGTTCATTTTGTGTCTTGAAGAAGCTGGTCAAAAAATTGGAACGACCATACAAAAAATAATAAAACAATCAAGTTTTTCACTTGAACTATGATGAATTGAGATAGAATTTTAAATTTACGATCTTCTTTGTAATTCCTGTACCTTACTTGGGTATTTTTTGTATTGTTTGTTGCTTGTAGTGGGAAGTTCAAAACAATGTACCAAAGGCCAACGCGAGGGCATTTTAAGAGCGGAAAGTCGATCTGGGAAAACTCGGAAGCTAACGGACGATCTGCTAGAGTGTTTTTTAAGGCACTAATCAAAAATGCCAGAAAAGACAAATTGTTATTGATAAGGAAGTCTAAATCAGATCCATTTCTATCATCCTAAGATCTGCAGCGGGCAATAGGGATCAGTGTTAGTTACAGAACGATCCGACGTTTACTACAGAATGCAGATCTACCTTCGTGATCAATAAAAAAGCTCCGTTGCCATGATATAGGCCATGACATAGGCAAATGCTAATTTGTTTTATCAAATGTAATCAAATTAACAATGACCCTCTTAAAGCTAGGTATGTAGAACGTATGTAAAGAATGATAGTAAACCCAATACCATGAGTATTTATTGAACAACAGTTTCCATGTTTAGTAAACATCTAATAATACTTAAAAATAGTTCTCAACTATTACCTAGGTTTAAGAGTTCATTGATTTTCGCCACGGGATCTAAGAAGCAAGGATAGTCAAACTTAAAAGTAATTAGTGTTCCTATTATATTGGCCATAGCTGTACATATTTGAAAAGAGTTCGTTACACCTAAGGCCAAAAGAACGCATCTGAAGCTATAGGTACATTACCAAAGTAACATATTCTTCCGACGTGTTAACAGTTTCTAAGAGGATATTGTTAAAGAAAGGTGTGATGCCACGATTGATAACGTACGAACATTTTGTTTTGCCCAGCTTACGTAAAGACACCATCGGATCTCAGCGGCAATTGAATCTGTTTTATTAATCGACAAACAACCGACATCTTGCCTTATAGACATTTCCTACAAAATAAAACTTACTCTTAATCGGAGCAAAACTCAAAAGGACCTAGAAAATGTTATCCACATACATATAAATATTTTTTTAAGAAAAACACTTATAAAATCGAATTCCTCACGAAGCTAAAAACATCTACCCCAAAAATTTTCAATTATCTGTTCAATAAATTTATATATGTACATAATTACTGAATACTTTCATGAACGGTGTTTATACCGAAGTTTGTATACTGCAATGCTACTGTATACTTTGTGTTTATAAAAACGTTATGGCAGAACTACCGAAATATTTTACATTAATTATGAATTTCAGCAGATTTATCATTTATCACCAACTTCTTGCTTTTACTAAGAAGTTGGTTTCTTAATTCTTAAATATCTTGAAAAATAAAAGTTCTAGAAACATCCGTTATGCTACTCATTTAAATACTTGCTATTATAAAGTTATAATAGTTATATCAATGACACACGGGCTGAGCAAAGCTGGCTGAAAATTCTGTGTACATGAACCGGCTTTAATTGTATTATAACTCTCGGTTGGAGAATCATCGAAATTATGGATGGTTTATGGATTATGGTTATACACAAAGCACATACATCATTAAATATTAGTACAATTACCATACTTTGTATAATAATCTAGGTATATTAAAAAATGTGTTTTTAAGTAAAGTGCCTACTCATGCTCAATAATCGGACTTAATTCCGCTGCTGTTAATCAATAATACTAAACCACGACGAACATAATATGCGCGCAGCATCCGACTGTGTGCCTTCCACTCAGACAGGAACAGTAATAGTGTGCAATAGCTGCTCTCCCATTCCTTTTGTCGGCCAATCACAATGTACGAATAATAATTTCTAGAAAGTAGAGCTTAACATGTCTAGGCTGCATTCGGATACGCAACAACCAAATGCCTTGCTCTTGGATATATTGCGTAAGACTTATTACTTATTGTACTAACATGTGACTTAAAGCTCTATTCTAATAGTCTTGCGGAACTTTCTTAGGTTCCGAAGACATTGAAAACCGTTCTGACCCGCATCATCAACCAAAAAAAGCTTGTTTGAGCCTTGCATTCGTGTAAAGAGGACAATCTTAGATATGTAATTTGATACTCCATTCTTAGAATTGCCTAGCGTGAACTAGGTATACTTAGACCAAAATGCAAATAGGAAAAGTGCATTTTCGCACCGAAACAGCCGAAATAAGCTTGTCCTTCCTCCACCACTGCTTTTCCTAACGATTTGACTAAAAGTATCGGTCGTTTCCCTCTTTTTAAAAACCTGCGATGAGATAAGTAATCTCATACTATTGCCTGCTGAACTCGTATGAATAACCAGGGCCTAGTGACTAACAACTCGCAACCATTCCTGTTTGCGCCTGGCGACAGAAATGGAAGGGACCTACAATTTTATGCCGAATCCGAACGACTAGACGAGAAGCACTTATTCGTGACAAGTGATACTCTTGGAGGATTTGTCAATTCCTCGCAAGAGGCAGTAGCCCTGAAAAAACACTTTTTAGTTTTTAGGTGGACGAGGCTGGGAAGCGAACCCAGACCTCCAGCGTGACAGTCGAACGCACAAACCATTTTGACCATCTGCCCCAAATATGCATTTGAAAAATGCATTTGCAAATGTCTGCATATCTCATTTCTTAATGCACTGCAACGAAATGCCCATACTGAAAGTTACTCCCTTGTAGCAGACCTTTCATTTGACACTAATTTCATTCGTGGCCGCTCGCACCCAAAAATGCCCATTCTCCTTTGTATAAAATATAGATATTTTAATTATCTTTTTCGCGCATAGGTATATTTTATGTATACATACAGCTATGGACAAAGAAATAGCACTCTTATCACTAGGGCTGGGGTTTCCATGCAAATGCATGTTTTTTCTCATAACATTTAGAAGAAATGGCATTTAATCGTTATATTTTGCATGTTTTATGCAAAATGCATATTTTCATAATAAATGCATATTTTCATAATAAATGCATATTTTTAGTGCATATTTTCATATTATTCGTGCATATTATGGAAAAAAATATTTTTAAAGGCACCAAAGTCGAATTAATTTCTTTCAATGCAAATTTCCTTCAACTTCCACCCCACCCTATACAAGGTGGGGAACGTGGCTAGAAGCAATTACGTATTATGCAAAATATTATGAAGATTTCCAAGCAGTTGCAATAGTTTCAACGATGGCACGATGCAGATGCCATCGCAATTAAAAACGCAAAAGAAATATTGACTCAAACCCTGCCTAAAAGTGGAATTGTATATTTATTTGCTCAAACTATAGATTTCTATGTGGCACAATCACAAAGCTTGAAGGTAGGAGGAAAAATCAAATCGATTAGTTGATGAAACATTTGCAAAAATAAATTCTGTCGAAGGCGCTGTTGGGGTACGTATTAAAAAAAAATTAAGGCGGCGTTTTAAAAAAAGGCTATTCTACAATGAAAAGTGTAAATAATGTAGGTTTTAAGTCTGAGCAACAATAACGAAAGCTTTTTTAATAAACTTACATCACATGAAATTTTTTGTTTGAAAAACGCTCCCCTTACGTCCGTTGACGTAAAACGATCTTTTTCTATGTACAAAAGTTTTCAAAGGCCAAATAGGCAACATTTTGTATTTGAAAACTTTTAACAGTTTCCTTATTTATGTGAACAAAACATATGAAAATAGTATGTAAGTTTAAGTTACATTTTTTTCGTTTTTGAGAGAGAGCATTTCCGTTATGTGGAATGCTTTTTATAATTATTTTATTTTGAGCATGTTGTCTACATTAACTGATGGAGACAACAAATTCTAAATAGTACCGTTATCTTCGTTAGCTTCTTGGATTTGTCTTTTTATGTTTTTCTTTACTCTCTCACTGCTGGACACAGAGATAGCACATATATTTTAACCGTTATTTTTTTGTATTCCGCATTCGAAAATTGTGACAAGAAGTGTTTTATTTTAATTCTTCATCATTTAATTAACAAGGGTATTAAAAAAATGGGCAGAAAAGTTAATTGTACTCCGGAAAAAAGGAAAATTATTTTCGACCTTCAAAGACAAGGAAGAAATCCTTCCCAAATAGCGAAAACACTAAATTGTTCGCGAAAAATGGTTGATAATGCCATTTATTTAGTTAGAGAAAATAGGAATTTAAACGTTGAAAAAAACGTTGCGAAAGGCACCCGCTCGCAAAACTTCAATACGAGTGGATAGAGCGTTCGCAAGGAAATGCAAGTACGACCCTTTTAAATCATCTCGCATTATTATGGCTGAAATAAATGCAGAATACGGTGTTAACGTCTCAAGCAGACTTATTAGAAGGCGAATTAATGATGCTGAGCTGTTTGGACGTGTAAGCAGGAAAAAACCAATGCTCTCGAAAAAAACATCAAAGATCGTTTAAAATTCGTTAAGAGTCATCAAAATAAAAACATGCAGTTTTGGAAGAGAATCCTTTGGAGTGATAAAACTAAGGTTAACCGCATTTAACCAGATGGAAAACATTTGTTCATCGCCCAAGTGCCAAGCCAAGCATACAACCCAAGGTATACCCTGAAGACCGTGAAACACGGAGGAGGAAATTTGATGGTATGGGACGCATTTTCATGGCATGGAGTGGACCAACTGTTAAGGATTGATGGTAGAATGGATAAATTTTCGTATCTAAATATACTGAAGAATACCATGGAACCATATTCCTTTGAGTCCATTCCATTGAATTGGATATTCATGCAGGACAATGACCCCAAACATGCATCAAAAGTCGTAAAAGATTGGCTTTCGGACGAACAAATTGATGTTATGTTCTCACCTGGCCAGCTCAAAGTCCCGATCTTAACCCCATAGAACATTTATGGAATGATGCTAAGGTTAAGATTGGGCAAACAAAATTCAAAAATTCAATCGATCTGTTGGCCGGAATCAAAGAAGCCTGGTACTTTATCCCACAAAGTAGATGTCAGAAGCTAATTGAAAGTTTACCAAGAAGATACCTAGATAGATAGATAATTTTATTATTTCACAGTTTTGATTACAATTTTGTTTGTGTGCATTTTTTAAATAGTAGTGAAATAAAGACAATGACATTGCCGTCTGCCTGGCAATGATAGGTTTAAAAAAGTTTAGAAAAGCATGATAATTTTAAGTTTACCAAGAAGATGTCAATGTAGTAGCCCGTAGCGTAATGGTTAGTGCGTTCGACTGTCACGCTGGAAGTCTGGGATCGCTTCCCAGCCTCGTTCACCTAAAAACTAAAAAAGTTTTTTTTCAGGGCTACTGCCTCTTGCGAGGAATTGACAAATCCTCCAAGAGTATCACTTGTCTAGACTAAGTGCTTCTCGTCTAGCCGTTCGGATTCGGCATAAAATTGTAGGTCCCTTCCATTCCTGTCGAAAGGCGCACACAGGAATGGTTGCGAGTTGTTAGTCAATAGGCCCTGGTTCTTCATGAGCCGTTGTGCCACCCGATTTATTTTATTTATTTAAGAAGATGTCAAGCAACTTTAAAAAATCGTGGTCAACCAACAAAGTATTAACTTGGTAATACTTAGTAATTGTAAGAATTAATTGCTAAGAACTTGTTTTTTTTTTATGATTATAGGAACGTGTGCTATTTCTTTGTCCACAAGAAACTACGTCATCACTACGAAATTAATTTTTTAAAATTTAATTGAAATGGAATAAATTTAAATTATCACTTTAATGGGTCAATAAGTCAATCAATGTCCTGAAATAAGAAATAAAATATGTAAGTTCATAAGTTACGAATAAATTTAATTTTCTTAAGAAAAATCATAAGTGTGCTATTTCTTTATCCATAGCTGTAGGTACCTGATACGTATTATGGAGGTACAGTTGTAATAAAGATCTCGTTTTAAACGTGTGTTTAATTACTCTTGTTTTAGTGTCATGTGTGATAACAAATTATTAACATGTACAACTTTTAAATACACCTGTAATCAAAATACACATGTAATCAGAACACATGTATAATCAGAATACATATTTAATCAAAGTACACGTATAATTAAAAACCAGTGCGTATTTTGTTCCTATTTGAACCTCGCAAACGGATATTAGACCCTTGGTGGCAAATGACTCTAGTTTTGTTTAGATAATTCTTTGCTGCTTGCGGTACTAGCAGCAATTTAGATAAACAATCGTTTTAAATAACATAATACTATGTATATGATAATGTAATACTAAATACACCTGTAGTACTAAAAACATATGTATTACTAATACCCTACGTGTTAATACACGAAAAATTCAATTGTACATACGTAGATATATCACATGTACACGTGCAATAGAGGGCTTTAAATGTTACCTATATCAACCTTCATTTTCAGGCTTGACAAAAATGTTCATAGCTTAGATAAGGTTTTGTTGAATCAGTTATTTCTGCACTTAACTTGTAATTTTTAAGACGCGTTTTTTAGTCTAATTTTTGTCGGATCTGAAATAGAAATTATGAATTATTGGCCGACTCAAGGGTCATATTTAGCACCTGTTATCATTGTGCTTAATTTGTATCTTCTAATATGCTCAAGGGCCTTAAATTTCGTAAGGACCTAAAGGATCCTTTCCTTGAAATTTTACAATGTACAAAATCCTAGGTAGGTAGAAATGGCGGCCAAGGGCAGTCTAGCCCATAGCCCAATTAACATTTCATACAAAATACACTTGTCCGGATACTGGACTTTATTTTTAATATCCGGACAGCCGATTTCTCACTCAGAAAACCCTGTCCGAATATGAAAATCAATACAATTCTCTTTTATTAAATCATGTAGAATATATGTACGTACTTTTCATTTAGAGTCAATGAAAATGACGAACAAAATTTGTTTCAGTACCCGGACACCAAATATTTTGAAAAAAACTTAAGTTTTTATTAACTTTTATGCTTTAAATAATGAAATCTATTATATTTTAAAGCAAATAGGGATTTCACACTCATCGACAAGTATATCAACTCGTGTCGAAACGTCACTGTCGGAAGTTTTTCAAATTTTGTATATATTTTGCTCGGTCGAACGACCGTTGTAGCTAATGTGAACACTAGTTGAACGACTGATATGTCTGAAAATTCGGATTTTAGTGTTTTTTCTTAATTTTTATATGAGATTTATGGAGATTGGGTTGAAATAGAAGTGAACCCACAAAAAAAGGAAGGAAAAAAAAATAATTTCCTGCGCGAAACTGGTGTAAAAAGTTAAATCTACGACTTGTTTGCTTTCTGAAAATTTATTTACAAATGAAGTTGATGAGGTGGTCGTTGAATGTGAACGCCAGCAAACCTACTCAGGTTGGTCGACGTTTCGATGAGTGTGAACCCCCCTAATAAGTCACTTTCTATTAGTATAAACTAGCTGACCCGGCGAACTTCCTTCCGCCTTAATTTCAATAATGTAATGAAAATAATAATTTCCAGCATGCACAATGCTGTTTTAATTCAAATTCGCAATATGCAACGAATGACCACCGATGATTGTACCCATTTCTGAATATTCTCGTTGTCAGCACTATTGGTTGCTTTATATTTATGCTGCTTTACATACTTCCCTGCGTTGAATGGGTCAATTCATTCGAGTTTGTGGAACTGGTTTGGAATTAGGAGCTGACGTCACTCTCTTCCGAAGTTTGCAAATAATTGTTATTCCAAAGCATTGATAGAAGAAGAGTGAAATAGCTATAGAAATGGTGATGAATGCTTTTGGAGAATACTGTGTCGTTCAGCTTGGGGAGACCTTAATGTTGTAAGTCAGCAGAGAGTTGAATCAGGAGATGGTTTAATGATTCTAGATAACTGTTGTTCAATGTTGAAAGTGATTCCAGAACAATTGGCAATTGAGGATATGTTCCCAAAGCTTATTTAAGACGATTTAAGAGTACTGATCATCATCTGATTTTCTTCAATGGTTATGAGATTGTTTCTCAGTGTATAGTCATTTTCCAGTGAATTCAAATTTAAGAGTTTTGGTTTTGCATCCAGCAGTTAGGTAGACTATTAAGAAGGGTTCGCAATATCCATTGATTTCTGCTATTCAGCTGGGTCCAAATCAAGTCATTGCTTGTTTTTAGTATACTGTACTGTTTTTGAAAAGATTAAAAAGGTACACAACTTTTTAACTTTTCGTTTTGTTTTCGGGGACGTACACGTACAAAGCGGTAGGTTGGCTGACACGTTTGCAAGTCCAATTCAATTTAAATGACGAAACGAACAGGAACCTTATATTCCTTCCTTGGGCCAACACGAACTACTGACAGCTAAATCATTGCACCACCGAAACGTCGTTTATCACTTCGTAAACCTTTCAACGTGCAATTTAGGGCTTCCAATGCACGTTTATGAACCATTGTGCACACTTTCAGATGATAATATTACAGTGCTGCAATACTTTCGTCATCGCAAGTTCTTTGAAATGTTGCATGTAGGTTCTTCATCCACTTGCAGGTTCAATAGTAATTAGAATGTAGAATGAGCGTTCGACCGTTTTCCAACAACCTAGCCACTATTTCAAATACTTTGAACACAATGAAAATCAAAAATAAAATTATAACATTTTATTTTATCTGACCACACGCAATAGCAAGTCAAATTCAAATTTGAATGATGAGACGAACAGGACACCTCATATTCCTTCCTTTGGCCAACGCGAACCCATCGATCCCAAAATCGTGAACGATCCTTTCTGGTGTTATGCACTAAAAAGAGATCTTGGCGTTGCAGTTTGTCTCGAAATTTTACGGGATTTTCCTCCAGCATCCTATGTCCTTCCTATGGCCAATACATAGTCATCAAAATCGATCTATCCGTTCTCCAGTTATGCAATACAAACAAGATCTTCCCAAGTTTTTCAAATTTCTGTACATTTTTCGGCATTTTCCTCCAGTATCCTATGTCCTTCCTTGGGCAAATACGAATTCATCAAACCCAAAATTGTGAAAATCGAACGATCCCTTCTCGAGTTGCGTGCACACACGGACGACATTTTTTTTTATATAGAAAATAAATTAATTAAGACTGCATAAATACTTAATCTTTTAAACGCTTCCCCTATTTTTTTTTACTCAAAATAAAATTTTAATGGTTCTCTTATACCTGTAAAACTGAAAAGACGCATAACTCTTAGGGGCCAGTTATAGCTATCATTAAAACCCATCATTGAAAAAGTTAACTGTTGATTTTGAGACCTTTCGAAAGTTTAATCATTGAATATTTTAATGCAGAAATATAGCTTACGACTTCAAAATTATTTCTCCTTCAAAAAAAATTCATTTTGACCCATATCTTCCCCATAACGTAACTTTTAATTTTTCAATGATGAACTACCTTACCAATCCAGTCTCAAAATCAACAGCTAACTTTTTCAATGATGAATTTCAATGATAGCTATAACTGGCCCCTTACAGTGCTGCGTTAATATACTTTACACTGCATACATTTGTAAAATAAATAAACGATTGTATTTTGATACTTATATCATACTGTTATTGTATAATATGCCTATTTTTCTCAAATAAATGATTAAGTGCCCGGACACTAGCACTGTCCGGATACTAGTGCATTTACCCTACTTAGGTAAATTGCAATCAATTCCAAAAATGTGGCGCAACTGCCCGACGAAAAATTTTAAACTCACCATCATCTTGTTCCAGCGCTCTGTTCGAGAACTTGTGTGCATTCAGTCCCGCTGACATCCGCAGCACATCTGTATGTATGGAATCCACCCGAAGTCCATAAACTTTACTCGAAGCCTCCAATGATGACCCAGCTACTTTAAAGTTATTCATTGATTTGTGATGTTTGTCCATAAGCGTTGAAAGTGTGTCGATCAGTGATAATGACCAGGCATTATCTTTGCTCAGCTTGTTTCCGTTGTATATTTCAAGGCATTTCTTTAACGTTTCACTTTCTTCCAGCGTCGTCGAGGCACCACTCTCTCGGAGCAATGTTCGACGACGAGCTTGACGACGCTCCTCCTCATCATCGTTGATGAGTACATTTTGAACGCCATCACGAAATACACCAGCCTCGGACCGTCTAAGTGGCGAATCCGTGTGTGCTGGCGTCATTATAAGTGTCGCAATTTTGTTAATTTAATAAAATTAAAAATCTGCAAATAGAACTGTTAAAAACGCTATGTCGGTAGATGTTTTTTTTTATTGCGCTTTACCTCTTATAAGCATAAAATGCTCACAATCCGTTACACAAAACAAAACCAATATTTGGGACAGAAAAGAAGAGTTTTACAAAGTTTCTTTTTCTACTAGCGCAAACACTGATTACATTAATGTTTAAACTGGGACATAAATTAAATGCATTTAATATCTGTTTAAACAGATAAACTAAAAGCTTTTTTCGAATGACGAATGTTGTGAAAAAAAAAATAAAATTGAGTTGCTTTCAAAATAGATAAAATTGAAATAATTTTTCTGTTTCTTTTTATCACGCAGTAGAATGTCAATTAGTATGGCGTACTCGCTTCTGAGAAGAAAAAGAAGACTCGTTTGTATGTATAACAGTTAAGGTGCCGATTGCATTTCCAGAAATCTACATTGATCTCTCAGTGGAAATCTATCTTTTTATCTTTTCTCCTTCTTAAAGGCCTTCCACACTAGGTAAGGCCTGAGCCACATCTGTGTCGTGTGTTGTGTTGTGGAGTCGTGTGTCGCTGTCATTCCATATATTTTATGCACCACACTGGAACACAACACACAAGACAAATATGGTTCTACGCGTATGAAATACATTGTTGCGATAGCAACACACGACCACAGATGTAGATCAGGCTTAATTAACGCTTGTCAAAAAAGTGGGAAACAAATCATGTAGAATAGTGTGGAAACAAAATTTGAAAGCCCAGCGACCAGCCTACACAACCCGACATTCTATCCCACACGATTTGACATGTGTTAATACATGAATAATTTTAGGAATGGTTCTTATTCTATCCCACATTCTATCACACTTTTTTTTAAGGTTAAGGTAATGTATTAATACAAGCTAGTGTGGAAGCAAAATATTAAGTCATTTCTTTTCCACAAAGTTGGCAGTCGCGTGGAATTCTTTCCCACTTTCAATTTGACATATGTTAATACACACCCTTCAAGCAAGCGAGCTCGTTTTCGGTCCGCAAACGTATCAAACAACGTATGGACGACTTCGCATTCGGATCCAAATACGGATCGAAAAACTGCGTTTTGTGGCTCAAATTAGTATGGAAATTAGAATCACCACGGAGCCATTATGTGAATGTATTGTGAGAGAGAGAGTTTTTCAATTCACCATACTCGGAGAACCGAAACCAAATGGAATCTAAAACGGTTCCAAAAAAAATGAACGAATTGAGGCATACCCAAAACCCAACCCAAATGTACTAAAAAAACTTCCCATCTAGTCCAGTTTTTCCATTGCCTACAAAAATAAAACAAACAGAATTTTTTCATTGCAAGAGATTTTTTTATTTATCAATCATAAAAGGTTTTCTAAAGATTATTTCGCACTAATAAACATGACATATTTCCACAAATATAAATTTACAATTAATAAATAGAAACTTGCATTTCTGATTAAAATTTTTTTCAAAGTTTTAACAAGAAAAAAGAGATAGAAATAAAACCGTCTTCGCCACGCTACCTACAAAATTGAACTAAAAAAAAGTGGTGGAAATGAAGGCAAAATGATTGTATACTTCGCCTATGCTCTCTCTATTTCTCGGTGCTTAAAAAAAATACTCTCGATTCTCGTTCTTTTTACATGCGTACACAGAAAATTTGTTAAGATGTGTGAGACACTCATTTTTTTTTGGAGTCCCAAGTGAACCGAGAAATTTGGGTCCGTGATTTTGCTTGAAGGGCAGTTGGCTAGTGTGGAAGGGTTATAATGCGTGAAACAGATTAAACCAGCACCAGCATTGTCACCAGCAACAGCAGCCGCCATTATTTTAGAACCAATGGGGCATATTCATAGTCATTTTAGACCTAAGTTAAACATAGCTTTGGTTCAATTTTCGGACGTTGGTTCTATTTTTTTAAGGTTATCATTTCAAAATATTTGAAGCTATTTGTGTAGTATAACAAGTAAATATTCTTATACAAATATAAAACCATATATTAAAATCGTCTGTATTCATTGAGCCAAAATTGTCTTAAACTGTAGTTTAGTTAAACCTGGGTCTATCTGCGGCTATGAATATGCCTCAATGTATTTTAATGGCGCAGCACACATTAGACCAGCACCAGGAACGACAACAGCGTCGTTAGGCCAAAAACCTTAATTTGCTGTTGCTGATACCACGTGGATTTGTATATAGCAAACTACTACAAGCTATAGCTTTTGCATTTTGTTCTTATGCAAATGTGCAGTTTTTGGCGGTTTGTATAAAGCCAACTAGTACAAATCATGCCACATGGTTTTTTATATATAGCAAACTACTACAAGCTATAGCTTTTGTTCTTATAAAAATCAAACCACGTGGATTTTTATATAGCAAACAACTACAAGCTTAAGCTTTTGCATTTTGTTCTTATGCAAATAAGCAGGTTTTTGCGGATTGTATATAGCCAACTAATACAAATCATGCCACGTGGATTTTTATATAGCAAATTATGCAAATGTGCAGGTTTTTGCAGTTTGTATATAGCCAACTAATACAAATCAAGAAACTCGTGGGTTTGTATATATGTAGCAAGTTACTACAACCTATTTTTTTGCATTTTCGTTTATAGCTGTCTTATATAAATTTATGGAACTACAAAAGCATTTGTACGTTTTGAATTTGCTGAACAAAATATACATTAAGCCGTGTTTTTTTACAGGTTCAGATAAAATTGTCGAAAAAACGACATTCGAACCTAGCAAAGTCATCGAAGCAAAAATGCCCAGCACTATCACGAAACTCTTATATCCCCATCACTACCTTTTTGGAAAACCATGCAAAATAAAAACAAAATACATGCAAATAAAAAGAAATCTCGTATACAAAATTATTCCGATCGTTAATAAAACAAAAAAAATGTGAAAAAAAAAACAATTTTAAATCACAAATCAGAAATAAATTAATTTACAAAATAAAGGTCGTCCATTTATTTTTTTTTTTGTTTATAAAAAATATTTTCATTTGTTGGCTCAGATATTTTGACGTTTCTATACAAACTATCGATAACAAAATAGTAATTTGAGCTGGCAGTACTTTTTCTATCTGAACTTTAGTTAAGAACCGATAATTATCTGGACTTAGCTAAGTTCATATGGACATCAGTTGTTTATGTATTTTACATGTAAATTCCTTAGTTCAGATGTTGTTTTTTTCGTTAAATTCTATCTGAACCTGCAAAAAAATACGGCTATAGTATGTTGTATAAACGCTGTATCAAAAAAGTCTCCTTACAGCTTCAACTTTTTTTGTTTGCTAAAATATTATTTAAAGTACTGCTTACATTTGAGAGAATATGACTATAACCCTGAGGCTACACGGGCAAGTACTGGCAAGCAAGTTGCTATACACAAACATTTTTTTACTAATACCTACAAACCTAAGCAACTTGCTCGTCAACTGGTATGGAATTTCTGAAGCCAGTAGAGAAGCAAGTTGAAAGGCAAGTGGACTCGTTCAGACTTGTTTATAAAGCGATATCTGGATAGCTTTTCGGGAAATAAAAGAATTGAATATTCTTTCTGTCACAACCTTTAATGATAGGAGGGACCAAGAAATTTAAACATTTCCAAAATAGGCAGCAACTGTCAAATATGATTGAAAAATGGCTAAGATTATGATGTATTATACAAAATCCCTTTAAAATCCTAATATTTTGAGAGTATATTTTTTGCTTGGGAAAAATGAGAGTTTTGGGGATTTCGGGTGACATTTGGAACATTCTGTTACCGATTTGTCAAGGCATAGGCTGCCAAATTAAACTGAAAGATTGCTACGGAAATGATGCATTGAAAAAACTTAAAGAAATCTGAATTTTTTTAGATTTATTTTTTTGCGCGGGAAAAGGCGATTTTAGCTCCTTTGGGTGACATTTGGAACGAAATATTCCTCATACGACATGATTTAGTTTCTTAGCTATCTGTCAAGCTATGAATTTGCAAATTCCATTAAAGGATGCCTATGATAATGATGGATTAAAAATCATCAAAAAAATCCGATTTTTTAAAGAATTATTATAAAAAAAATCGAAATTTTGGAAATTAAATTTTTAAATTAAAAAACCGAAATTTATGATTCATATGAACTACATACCCATGTGAGATTGCGACTTTGTGGTTTTATTTTCATGTTCGTCATTAAAGTACGATTTACCATATTTTAAGCAATTTTAATCAAAATGAAAGATCGAACCCTAGAAAGGCTAGCAGAACGTAGCCAATAAAAAACTTGAAAGCAACTTGCCTGGCAAGTTGCTTACCGCCTACGTCACAGCACATTCACCTATAGGAATTAGACAGTCAATCTATGTAGGCAACTTGCTTGCCAGTACTTGCCCGTGTAGCCTTAGGGTAAATGAAAGAAATACACGAAAGAAATAAATGAAAGAAATACATTTTTAATTCGACAAAATAAAACCAAAATTCATTGAATCCAACCCCTTTAAAATTCCTGAACAAAAAAGTCTCCGTACATCAATAGAATTTACCTTAAGGTCTTACAAAAAGTTAGAGCGTATAGGTTGGGGTCGAACCACTCAAAAACTCGCATAAGAAAGAAGGGAGTCTATTACTCCTCGTAGAGGCAGGAGGGGCAATTATCAAAAAACATTGACATAAGACAGAAAAAAAATGTGTGAGTACCGGGACTCAATGGGATGATGTGTAAAGATCAGTGTAGTCTATAGTATAAAGCTTATATTATAGTATACAGTATATAGTAAACTGATAGGTTGCCAAAGGCGCCCATTGAACATGTTATGTTATTTCATATGATTTAGGACAGAGCGTAAATATGTATTTAATTTAGCTGTTAATAACCTCACCCTTCACTTTCAAAAAGAAAAACTTTTAGAAAATGTGGCAACCCTTAAAATCATACCCAATTTAGGTCATTTATGGCCTATCTTCTGAAATATTGCCCGTAATATTGCAATTCTGTTCGGAGAATTACTTAAAATGGAAAAAAAAGATTAAAAAAACACGACAATACCTACAAAATTTTGTTATAGCTTTTCTTAAAGCTAATACTTCATTCTCTTATAATGTATTTAAATAAAGTTTTTTTAATGGTACGTTTTCGAAAAAAATATTTTCGAAGTCAAAATTTTGAAAAAAAAAAAAAGTTGAAAAAAAAATGTATGACTTTTTTGATTTTTTTTTTTCAAAATTTTACGTAATTAATTACTAATTTTATTTTAATTGTTTAATAGTATTATTAATTGTTGATAAAATGGTAGGAACTAGATGGTTGGATTTTTATTTTTTTGGTTGTTAATTTCAATCAGTAGCATAAAATAGATCCGCCAGGAGCCTTACACCATCTCCCTTTTTTACACGGCTTTTTTAATAGATTTATTTCGTGTTCTTTTGTAGGAAAGAAAGTCAGTAGACAAAAACGTATTTTAATTTTGTTTGTACATAATGTATAATAATTGTATGTACATTGTACATATGATACAAAAAATTTATATTTGATGTTCATTTATTTTGTCACATATTATATATAATACTTATAAATCTAGGTAGGTAGGTAGGTAGAAATGGCGGCCACGGGCAGCCTAGGCCATAGCCAAATGAGCGCTTAAGTGCACCTTTTTGATACCATAACCTGTTAGAACCTGTGGATATAATTGAAATGGGAGGTTGTGGGCATATCCTCAGGATATCGTCCATTTTGGTTTGAATTTAGAATAGGATTGAAAGGATTTTGTTGTTTGTGGAATAACAGGGTAGCTTTTAGCACAATCATCACGCACCATCCACAGTTTGCCCAACAGTTTGTTGGCGGACACTGGAGCATTTACTGATCTCATCGAATGATCATCTGGCCGCTGTGCATCATGAATCCCAACCAGAACCCTAGTCCGCTATCTTGCGATCATAGGGAATCGACGGAAGGTGTGATGCAAACGTAGCCGAAATATGTCCTTGAGCCGTTTCACGCGTTAAGGAAAGAAATCAGGTCTTTGATCTTCATTTCCGAAATTTCGTTAATGTCGTCAAAAAATTCCCTTCCGAATGTTTGTGCTCTAGCTTTGGCCAGAGCAGGGCATTTTCAGAATAAATGAACTACTGTTTCCTTTTCCAGCTGGTCCCCTCAGCTCCAAAAGTGAGTATTGTGAGGTAAGCCCAGCTTCGCTGCATGCTCTCCTATTGGCCAGTGTCCGCTAAAGGTTGCAATGACCCTGGATATGTCTTGCCCGGGTCTGCGTATTAGTTCAATTGTTCGGGCTTTATCATAGGTGGGCCAAATCTTTCTAGAAATAATACATTTTGATAAACTGTTCCAACTGCGGTTTGATTCAGTAAGAAAAATTGACAGAATATTTCCCTTCATAACTCCTAGCTGAATATTGACTCTTTCCGCAAGTGAGCCATGAAGGGCTGATGCTTGGCTGGCCAGCTCGTCAGCCAGTTCATTGCCCTCGATGCCACTGTGACCCGGAATCCAGGTAAGAGTGACACCGAGGTCAGTGTTCAGACTTGCAAGCTCATCCCGGCATTGCTGGACCAATTTGGAGGATGGTTAAGCTGAATTAATGGCTTTAACAGCCGCCTGACTTTCTGTAATAATAGCTGCATTACGGTTCTGGTTTCGATCTTCTTTTCGTAAATTGCATGCTTCCCTGATTGCTAGTAATTCAGCTTGAAAGACACTAGCAAAGACAGGTAGCCGAAAGGACCAAGAGACATTAAGAGACTCAGAAAAGATTCCTGCACCAACACCATACTCCATCTTTGAGCCATCAGTAAAGATATAGTTGTGTCCTGTTTTTTTAGACATGGTAAAGGACATGGCATCAATGCCCGAGTTAACAGAAGCCCTAAAGGATTTGAGCTGTACCCCGAAAATTATACCTGAGGAAAAGATGCACCCAATAGAAAGATTCATAATATTACTATATGATTGGACAAGTACGATCACTAGCATCATCAAATCAAGAAAGAAGCTTTTTACAAGAACAAGCTCAGTGCAAAGGATTCCACCCACTTCAGATGCACTCAAGCAACACGTGAAGCGAGCCATTTATCAGGGGCTGCTTTATCTGGGGGCAGGCACTGATTTCAAGTCCTGTACTACCTCCTGTTACTAGTTGAGTTGGAGTGGCTTTTATGTTCCGGAGTGGATTAAAATCCCTGAAGCATCTAAGGCATGTGTGGAGCTAATTCGTTGTGGTTACAAGAAGGGATGCCAGAGAATGCAAAAAGTCATTTACCATGCACGGATCCTTGCGTATGCGAGGGAGAATACTCCAGAGTTTCATAACTTAGGTACTTTTGGTAGGTATACCAATTTGTTAGTAGTGTAATACTGCGTTTTCATTAGAGCCGAATGAGGTAATTTCGAAATTTGGCAAAAAAGTGTTTTCATTATCAAATTTGCTAATTTCATTTGACATCTCATTTCATTTTGAATGTGGAATGGCAGTTAGCCGTTTATTTTTATTGTTTTTTCTTTCTGTTTTATGTTGTTGAGTATAGTGTATTGATATTTTTATACAAAAGCTTTTAAGAGCTTTTGAAAGTGATTCCCGCTGGATGCATTCACCTAATTTCCAACCTAATTTCGTGCAAATGAGGTTAAAATTAACTCATTTCGAAATGTGATTTTGTAAAGGAAATTAGGTAATTTCGGATCTCATTTGGAAATTTGCAACAAAATTACCTCATTTGGCCCAGTGAAAACGGCATATTATCCGAAAATACAAAATAAGCATTTTACAACAGCACAGAATTTTCAGCAAAATGATCACATCGACGACGGATTTTAAAGGGACACAACATACATTTGCTCTCTAGAGAACAGCATTTTAATTTGTTCGTTTCCCGTAAACTTATTGCTGAGCCCACACGAAATTCATCCAACTTCCCTGCTTTTTCGAGCTGTTGTGCTGTTGTGACGGTGGAACGATTGGAAAGTTGGAAGGAAACAGAACTGCTCGGCTTGCTGATTCCCCACACACGATAGAGCCGAACATTGGTTCAGAGGTTCGTGTTCGGGGATTTTGGACTGGGTTAAAATCCAAATTGTTCGGCTGAACCAAACGAATCCATCAGAGTTTTTCCACTCACGGCTTTGAGTATATATAATATGGAGTGCTCGTTTACATTCCAAAAACGTAACCATCATATGGGGCGCGGTAATCTATGCAGTAATTCAATTTTCAATATAGAGAGGGTTTTTACAACAACACCGTCATAGCTGCAGCTGTCAAAATACCCTCTCTATATTGAAATCACGCCGCCTATCACAGGCTCAAGTAATACAAATGCATTAGGGATAGGAACGAGCACTCCATATTAGATATACTCAAAGACTCACGGGCAATTTTGGTTCGGCTCGTTGGTTCGGTCGTGTATGGCCAGCTTTATAATTTGTTACGGGCCGCCTCCACAGGCCATGAATGTTGGACGGACTATGAACAAGTCTAAAAAAATCCCATGGAGTCCAAAAAATCCATGTCCATGCCGAAAAAAATAACGTTTTGAACAAGACACGGAGGGCTGTTCAAAGCTTGGCCATGAGATGCCAGAATGTGCGTCGTGTGAGTTTTTTCCTGGTTTTTCTTGAATGTGTAAGTGAATTTTGTTGTAACACTCCGACTCCACAGGCCATGAACGATGTCCATAATCCAATCTACAATAATCCAATCCATAATCTGATTTGTATGGATATATCACTGCTTGGTCCCGATCTACATTGCCCGATTTTTCCACGAAGATTTTTCAAGAAATCGTGTGAAATGTACACACAGAACGTCTTTTTCCATAAGATTTTTTCCTTGTTTTCTTCATTTTTTTATTGCTGTGCTCTCTGTGTTTCATTGAGATTCACTCACACCATCAAACTAACGGCACAATGACACCGAACACACACAAAAAAATGGAAAGAAGGCGAAAGAGAACATAAACAGACTGGAAAAATCGTTCGAGTTTTGTGGTACAAATGATTTGATCCCTACCCCTCACTTTTCACTCCCTTCACCAACGAACAAAAGATCGGGACTGGAAAAATCGTTCAATGTAGACCGGGACTTGGACATGGATTTTTACGGCTCCATGGGATTTTTTTTTAGACATGTTCCATAGTTCAGCCATCGTTCATGGCCTGTGGAGTCGGGGTGTAATAGATAAAAGTAGTAGTTGTGAAAAGCTAATGAACGACATGACATGATTGCCCAGTAAGTAAAGATCTTAGAAGAAGAAATAGAGGAAGAGGTATTTGTCACATATACAGTGTACGTGAGTGAAGCAATTTTTGAGAACCAGAAGTGTCAAATCGTTAGCGTGTGATTAGAAAAAACAATGAAAAAAAATTGGTACAAGCTTTGTATATGAAAACTATAGTAATATCATCAGAAGCGCCGACTACTGAGTCACGTAGTGTCGAAATCCACCAACTTCTCTCAACACTTTTTGTTGAGGAAACAAATTTGAAAGTCGAGATCTAACTCCCTTACAATATAACAAGACTTAAGGTTAGACCACACTAGGCGGAACTGCACTGCAGCGGAACTGCGATTCAAAATAATTTGTATGAAATTTAATGAAGTTCAGTTGCCGCTTAGTGCGATATAGCTCATACAATTTCATACTAATAATGTTTTGCCGCGTCGTAAAGTGTAGTTCCGCTGCAGTTATGTGCGGTCGAACCTTTACTCTTTCTAAAAATTAATGTCTACGCTGTCAAAATCATAGAACATGTTGCAAACACATGCGCCAGCAGCGGTTCAAATCCAGCGAAAATAAAAACGACTCCATGAGAATACTATAGTTTTCATATACAATGGTTATGCTGCATTTACAGGAATGGTAAAATGCCATTATATCTGTCAAATTATAGCCATTTTTATTTTCATCGTGTAAACGCTCTAAATACTGGCAATATTTTTGCCAAAATAAAATGGCAGAGATAATTTGGCATAAAATGCTGCCATTAATATGACTATGTGTAAACACTTTACTGACGCCATTTTCCGAAATTATGCCATTCTAGATAAGAATGAACTTGCTCAATCTTTTATGGCATGTTGCCAGTATTTTGAAATCTGCCATTATTTGAACTCGTGTAAATGCATGTCATAAAAAAAATATTTCTGCCATTATTTTACCATTTTTTTGGCAGAAATATTGGCAACTTTGCCAGTCGTGTAAATCCGGCATTACACTTTAAATTACTTACTTTACTTTACTTTTGATGGCGCTCACAGCCCAGGATGGGCTTCGGCCTCAACTAACAAGCCCCTCCAGCCAGCTCTGTCCCTAGCTAGCCGCTTCCAGTTGCGCACACCGAGTGCTTTGATATCGTCACTCACTTGATTGCGCCACCTGTTACGGGTTCTTCCTCTGCTGCGTACCCCATTGGGGTTGGATTCGAAGACTCGTCGGGCAGGTGCGTTGCTGTCCATACGCTCCACGTGCCCCAGCCATCTCAGCCGCTGTATTTTCAGCTTTTTGATCAGGTCAACGTCGCTGTATAGCCCGTATAGCTCGTCGTTGAATCTTCTCCTCCACACTCCTTCGATACACACCGGACCGAAAATCACACGAAGAATCTTCCTCTCAAAGCACCCTAGCAGATTTTTATCCGAATCTTTCAGTGTCCATGCTTCTGACCCATAAAGCAGGACCGGGATGATTAGGGTTTTGTATAAAGTCTCCTTGGTTCTCTGAGAGAGGGCCTTACTACTTAAATGCCTTCTTAGACCGAAGAAACAGCGGTTGGCAAGAGTAATTCTTCGCTTGATCTCTGCACTGATGTCATTCTGCAATGTAATAGTGGAGCCCAGGTAGACAAAGTCCTTGACAACTTCGAAGTTATATCTATCCATATATATATAGATATTTTGCCCGAGTCGACGATGTTGAGATTCCTCTCTCGATGACAGCATATACTTCGTCTTGTCCTCATTAACCGCCAATCCTATTCTAGCCGCCTCCGATTCAATGCTCGCAAATGCCCCTGCCACAGCTCGCTTCGTTCTGCCGACAATGTCTATGTCATCCGCATATGCAAGCAATTGAACGGACTTTTGATAGATTGTATCGCTGGTGTTAACATGTGCGTTGCGTACAATGGCTTCAAGAACGATGTTGAATAGGTTGCATGATAACGCGTCGCCTTGCATCAATCCTTTCACAACATCAAAGGAATCGGTGATGTTCTTACCAATTTTGACGGAGCAGCGAGATTTCTCCATCGTCATCCTGCACAAGCGGACGAGTTTGGCAGGGATGCCGAGACTCAACATGGCTCTGTATAATTCGTCCCTTTTCACGCTATCATACGCGAATTTAAAATCGATAAAAAGGTGGTGTGTATCGATCTGGAATTCCCGGGATTTTTCTAAAATCTGTCGGAGTGTGAACATTTGATCGACGGTTGACTTGCCTGGCCTAAAATCACACTGATAAGGGCCGATCAGATCGTTGACAAAAGGTTTTAAGCGGTCACACAGGATGGCCGACAAGATTTTATAAGCGATGTTTAGGAGACTAATTCCTCTGTAGTTGGTACATTTCAGAACATCTCCCTTTTTATGGATGGGGCACACTATACCGAGGTTCCATTCATCGGGCATACTTTCCTCCGACCACATTTTGCAGATGAGCTGGTGTATGCTCCTAGCCAATTCATCTCCCGCTGATTTAAATAGTTCGGCTTGTAAGCCATCCGCACCTGCAGCCTTGTACGACTTAAGTTTGTATATCGCCAGCCGCACTTCAGTTAGGTCGGGTGGACGGAACTCTTGGCCATCATCGTCCAAGTTGAATGGAGCGTTCTGCCTATTAGCGGCATCTTGGCTGTCTTCGCCATTAAGCAGTCTAGAGAAGTGTTCTTTCCAGATCCTCAGCACTGACTGTGTGTCTACTACCATATTCACACTCTCATCTCGGCAGGCTTCCGTTCTAGCCTTGAATCCTTGGGTGGATCGCTTCATCCTCTGATAGAATTTTCGAACATCTCCCCTACCGCTACAACCCTCAATAGACTCTACCACCCGCTTCTCGTGCTCTCTCTTTTTCCTCCTGAGAAGTCGGCGTTCCTCTTTTCGTTTCAGCCCGTAGAGCTCCCGGGCCACTCTCTCAGCAGCTCTTGTTCGAGTCTGCAGCATTGCCTGGTAGGCCTCGTTCTTAGCTGCATGCGCTAGCCGGCACTCTTCATCGAACCAGGGGTTTCGTTGTATTCGCCTAGTGAAACCCAGCACATCAGAGGCGGCACTTCTGATGGCTTGTTGACAGTGTTCCCACTGGTCCTCTGCACTTGATGCTGGTGGGGGACCTCCTGAGAGATTAAGAGTTACGTGGTCAGCAAAAGTTCTGGCAGTCTCTTGCGATTTAAGCTTCTCGACATCGAATCTTTTCACAGCATCTGCTCTGCGTTGTCGCGTCATGGATATCCGCATACGTAGTCTAGCTACCACCAGGTAGTGATCCGAGTCAATGTTGGCCCCTCGGAACGTTCGGACGTCCAAGATACTGGAAGCATGTCTCGCGTCTATCGCAACGTGGTCGATTTGGTTGACGGTTACTTGATCACGCGACCGCCAAGTCCCCTTGTGTATATTGAGGTGTGGGAAGTAGGTGCTTGAGATGATGACATTTCGCCCCGCCGCAAAGTCTGCCAGCCTGTGTCCGTTGCCGGAAGTTTCGTCGTGAAGGCTGTGTCCTCCGACTATCGAACCAAAGATGCCCCCCTTTCCGAATCTTGCGTTGAAGTCACCAAGAATGATCTTCACGTCGTACTTCGGGCACATATCATACGTTGTCTCCAAGAGATCGTAGAATGCTTCTTTGGTTGAGTCTTCTCTCCTTTCATGGGGGGCGTGAACACAAATCAGCGAAATGTTCTTAAATTTGCCTTTGATGCGGATTGTGACCAGGCGCTCGCTTACACTCCGGAAGCCCAAGACTTCTTGCCTAGGTCTTCCCCTTATCACAAAACCACAACCAAAGAGCCGCTGACCCTGTTCCTTCAAGCACCCGCCGTAGTAGATGTCACACGTTTTCAGTCTCCGTACGCCCTCTCCATCCCATCGCACTTCCTGGATGGCTGTTACGTCAACCTTTAGCCTGTCCAGGTTCTCCACTAATTGTTCGGCTGCACGTGTTCTGTATAAGGACAGGACGTTCCACGTGCAGATCCGAAAATCATTGTCCTTGTTTCGTTTGCTGGGGTCGTCACACTTTAAATTAAGTCAAGAATATTATAGTTTAGTTGAAAATGTGCACATAATTTTTTTGTTAGAATTTAAGAACCAGAAATGTCAAACTAAAATTCTCGCTAACAGGTGTGCATGAGATTATATTAAAGGTTGAAAGGCGCAACTATCTGTTAAGCGCCCTTCTTAAGGTTAGACCACCCTAGGCGGAACTGCACTGCAGCGGAACTGCGATTCAAAATAATTTGTATGAAATTGTATGAAGCTCAGTTGCCGCTTAGTGCGATATAGCTCATACAATTTCATACAAATAATGTTTTGCCGCGTCGTGCAGTGTTGTTCCGATGCGGTTGTGTCTAAGCTTTATGAGAAAATTATTTACGTTTTAAGTTAGTAATAAAATATCTATTTGTTCCGTCGCCAACTTATAAGTTCATATTTCAATGTTTATTTGTCTGTTCAGTAAGGTGTCTATCAGTTCATATTTGGTTGTTCATGGTTCATGTTTAAAGTTTAATCCATTATAAATAATATGTTCTTGGATAGTTAATTAATCTACATAAATAATACAAACAGTTAACAGCACTTGCTTTGAGAAAAATATAATAAAACTCACTTGTGAGAGGAAATGCTCTTACCGCACTAACTGTTTTTTTGTTGATTGCTAAATAACTACAATGTCTATTTTATTCACTTGAAAAGGTTTGTCATTTCAAAGTTTTTTTTTACTAATATGTGTAACAGCCCTATTCTGCCGTTGTGAGGCTCACAAGTCACAATTTATTGTGAAGTTGTTTTTGTGAGGTTTCTTATGAGGCGGTCACAATTTCGTATTCTGTTGAAGCCCTCATTAGAAACCTCACAAGAAACTCACCACAGGAAGGTGAATTTTTAACTGTGAGGTCGGCCAGCTGATTTGTCTGATTTGGAAAGTATTAAAATTTAATAATAATGAAATCTATTGGTGAGCAATTCATTTAAATGTTTAAAAATTGATGTTTATATCTTATAATTCTTATTTTATGTTCAAGATAGTCAGACAAATAAGCAAGCGTCGTGGCGGGAGCAGCTGGCCAAGCGATACCCAGAAATCCTATCTGGTGACGCATAATGTGAAATATTCATGTATTTTTAGACTTTCGCATTGGAAAAATTCCCTAAGATCTCGAAAAAGGAAATTAAAGGCAGAACTTCCACGGTCCACAAACTAACAAAAAATTAAAGGAATTTCAAGAGAGGGCACTGCAGGGTCTTGGAGTAATAGCATTGGATATGTAATCAGTTTTGTCCATTTGGCTTTCTGATAACAATCATGTTTCATCAACTACTTCACGGTTCCTAATTTGTCTTAAAGGTTAGACCGCACTAGGTGGAACTGCACTGCAGCGGAACTGCGATTCATAATAATTTGTATGAAATTTTATGAAGTTCAGTTGGCGCTTAGTGCGATATAGCTCATATAATTTCATACAAATAATGTTTTGCCGCGTCGTGAAGTGTAGTTCCGCTGCAGTTGTGTGCTTTTACTTTATGTCATAAATATATTGCATAAAACTGAATGCGATGAGGACTGCAAGGAAGAGCTCATGCTCCAAAAATTTACCGCAACCTCATTGGATACACCATTAAATACAACGCCACAACAACCTTCCTAGTAAAAAGAATGACTCTTCTCAAACATTGCTACATTCTGTTATACCTTCCTATGTAAATTCTTACTTTTTATTTCTAGATGAAATTTCCTTCAAAAGATGTATCAAAATCAAATTCAATTCCATGTTTGTTCTTATATTCCTTTTTTTTATATTTTTCAATCATGTCAAGTACATGTGAGTTGTGATCTGCCAAGGAGCAGATCATAATTTTTAAGCTCACAAGTTGTGAGGTTTTTGCCAGAATACGAAAAAAGTCACAAAATCGAGTTCACCTCAAGTTATGAGGTTATTGTGACTTGTGAGGCATTAGTGAGGTTGCCAGAATAAAGACTCTTCCAAACCAATGCGGAAAATTCGTTGCGGCGAAGAAACATTCGCATGTCAAAATTTATTTACATAGTGATATCTGATAGTACCCACACCAACGCGGCGGAGAAACATATGAAATAATTTTGATTGACGAATGTTTCTTTGCCGCAACGAATGTTTCGCATTGGTTTGGGAGAGCCTTAAGACAAAGAATATTTACATAAATGGAATTGTACCACATCCGTCCCGAAAGGGTTAAGTGCTACCCTGAATTGATTAGAGGCGAATATTACTTACGAGCTTTATACTACGTTTCCACCAACCACTAAACCGAGATTTAGGTAATGCTATTTGCGATTTGACATTTCAGATTGACTCTTTCTTTTTTTTAGAACATTCCACTAGAACAACTTCGGAAAATAACAAAAATCACTTTTCTGATGGCGCCCTAGTGAGTTGCCTACAAACAGCACTCCGTCCCTGCTGTAATGCATTTGTGTTTGTGAGACCTCACACCATTTTAAAAACGGCTTCACTTTTTTCCAACAAGGGCAGTTCCTCTATTTCTTCTTCTTAGGTAAAAATGCACTGTTTGTTGATTTGATTCTAGACATCTGGGCCCTGTTTCACAGCACATACATCACATACAATGTATGATTTTGGCAGTTATCATACATCAATTCTGTTTCACAGAAGTGTTGTATGAACGCTGTCATACATCAAATGTATGTGAGGTGAATTGACTGGAATTTGCAAGTATAAATCCTGTTTCACAGAATTTTATCATATATTTGTGGGTCTACAATGTATGTGAAACTTCATACAACTCTAACATCGAAAAAAATTGAAATAAAAACGAGATGAGTGGAACAAAACGCAGATACAAAAAAGTAAGTTGTTATTATTATTGAAATTAAATTATTATTATTATACTTGCTTGTTCCTACTATTTTGTTTTCCCAAAATAAAATTATGAAGAAAATAAAACCACAAATGTTCGCAGAATAGTGGGAAGAATAATAACAGGAAAAGCGAAACAATGGTCAACAACTCCATGAAATGGAATCATGAATGGATCCATGTTCAAGAGTATGTTTTTACACTTGTCCGGCGAAATAGTCGCCCACTACTTAAACATCACAAGACTAGCAAATTATTCCGTATATAACATGAAACACAATGCTGAAGTGATCTGTAGGTATATTGAAATTGTGCACATGTTCTAGTTTTTGGGGGAAAGGCACCATTTTACCATTTTATAAACAAATTTCAAATATAAAAAAAATATGAAACCAAAAAACTCATTTTATAAACAAATTTCAATTATAAAAAAAAAATATGAAAGCAAAAAACTCATTTTATAAACAAATTTCAATTATAAAAAAAAAAAAAAAAATATGAAACCAAAAAACACATGCGGTCTCCAGCTTAGTACTAACTCACCCGACGATGCTTGATTTCAGTGATCGGTCGAGAACTGCATAGCATGAATGAATAGACAGAAATGAAGAGAAACCCCAACTTTGCTCTCTTACTTTATGTCAAATCCTTCCAATGGAATCTATGAAACAGAAAATTGTATGTGATGTATAATTGAGAAATTAATATATGTTGTATGTGATGTATGTGAAGTATGTTCTGTGAAACAGGGCCCTGTATAGCCTATGGAGTCGGCCTGTTATGCAATATCATACATAAAAAAAAGTTTTGTCGGCAAATCGGTCCATCTAAATCCGGACATACAGCGCCAGCAGTCCGTGGACTTTCAAATTCATCAAATCTCTTAGACCCCTTTCACACAAGGAAACTGAGTTGCCGGCGATGTTTAGTTTCTTGGCGAGAAGGGCGTAAAAGGAAGACACAAACTTTCCCCTCACACCCTTCTCGCAAACAAACTAGCCAGTTTCTAGCAACTCAGTTTCCTTGTGTGAAAGCCGTCTAACATGGGAAAATATTTAAAGAGAAACTTATTTATACGGAATCATATGGGTCAGAACGTGCAGGTTTTCTTATTGCAGCACACTGTAACAAATGAGTCAAATGAGGTAATTACGTTTCAAATTTCCAAATGAGATCCAAATTACCTCATTTCCAATACAAAATTTCGAAATGAGGTAATTTCAACCTCATTTGCACGAAATTAGGTTTGAAATTTGGTGAATGCATCCAGCGGGAATCAGTTTCAAAAGCTCTTAAAAGCTTTTTCATGAAAATGCCAATACACTATACTCAACAACATAAAACAGAAAGAGAAAACAAAAAAATAAACGGCTAACTGCCATTCGAAATTCAAAATGAAATGAGATGTCAAATGAAATTAGCTAATTTGACAATGTCCCGATCTACATTGCCCGATATTTCCACGAAGATTTTTCCAGAAATCGTGTGAAATGTACACACAGAACGATTTTTTCCATGAGATTTTTTCCTTGTCTTCTTCATTTTTTATTTCTGTGCTCTTCATTTTGCATTGATATTCACTCACACCATCAACCCAATGGTACACTGACACCGAACACACACAAAAAACTGGAAAGAGGGCGAAAGAGAACATAAACAGACTGGAAAAATCGTCTGAGTTTTGTGGTACAAACGATTTGATCCCTACCCCTCACTTTTCACTCCCTTCACCTACGAACAAAAGATCGGCACTGGAAAAATCGTTCAATATAGACCGGGACAATGAAAACACTTTTTTGCCAAATTTCGAAATTACCTCATTTCGGCTCTAATGAAAACGTAATATAACAGAATTCGTTGCGACTCCCCTCTTCCAGCTTCCAAGTTCCAGCAGTCGATTAGAATTCAGAAACGTCATCAAAAGCAGAGAAAAATCAAAAAAAGCAAAAGAAAAACTTCAATAATTTTTTTTCTCTTGATAGCAATGTGCCGGTGAATTAAAAACTAAAATTGCATGAATTAGAAAAAATAAATTACATAAATAAAAAACAAAAAACTAAACATGAACATCAAAGGATTCTATATAACATCACTTGTAAGATTCATAACAAGTACCATCATTTATTTTCTCAGAATAAAAATTGCGCCATGTCTTTTCAGATTTGTATATCATTCATCCTCTGTGTCCAGACAAAAACAAACAAGGATGTCGTCGTCGATAACATCAACGATTTCAAAGAGCTCAAGAAACTCCTTCGCACCAAAACAAATGTCCTTATCATGTTCTCGTCGGGCAGTCGAGACACCCAATTAAATGTAAGAGTATTTCGTGATACCGCTGAGGCGGTCAAAGGAGTAGGAACTATGGTCCTCATTGATTGTTCAAATGCGGAAAAAAAGAAAATCTGTAAAAAGTTCAAGGTTACACCATCACCAGTAATTCTTAAACACTACAAAGATGGTGACTTCCACAAGGAATACGATCGCCAGATGACTGTTAGTAGTATGACCAATTTTATGAGAGATCCAACAGGTGAATTGCCGTGGGAAGAAGACCCCAAAGGGGCCGATGTCTTTCACATACCTGACTATGGAACATTTCAAAAATATCTGAAAAAAGATCCAAAGCCCACAATGGTTATGTTTTATGTTCCCTGGTGTGGCTATTGCAAACGAATGAAACCAGACTACTCCTTGGCAGCGACAGAGCTGAAGCCCAAATATGTCATGGCGGCCATGGACGTAGAAAGAACTGAGAATGCCCTGGCAAGGAAGGTGTACAACATTAGTGGATTCCCCACTCTGTTGTACTTCGAGAACGGAAAAATAAAGTCTTCCTACGAGGGCGAGAATAATAAAGCCGGTCTGATGGCTTTTATGGAAGATCCGTCTACACCAACGGCAACGAAACCAAAGGAAGAAGACTGGTCAGCTGACACGAACTCTGAAATAGTCCATTTGACGACTATGGGCTTTGAACCGGCAATAAAGGATGAGAAATCGGTATTGATTATGTTCTATGCTCCTTGGTGTGGACATTGTAAGCGCATGAAGCCAGAATATGAAAAAGCAGCTGTGTTGATGAAAGAACAAAGAGTTCCTGGAATATTGGCTGCTCTTGATGCAACAAAAGAGAGTTCGATCGGACAAAAATATGCAGTTAAAGGTTACCCTACTGTAAAGTACTTTGTAAATGGAGAATTTCAATTTGATGTCAATGTAAGAGATGCTGAGAAAATAGTCAGCTTTATGAAGGATCCAAAAGAACCACCACCACCGCCGCCGCCAGAAAAATCCTGGGACGAAGAGGAATCTGATGTTGAGCATTTGTATGATGAGACTTTTAAAACGTTTTTAAAAAAGAAGAAACATGCGTTGGTGATGTTCTATGCGCCTTGTAAGTGTAAACCTTTTCTTACAAAATTATTATTATATTATATAGTCCAGGCAAATAAGAATTTGGCATGGATGTTATATACAGGATCTTAGAATTTAATGGGATTTGATCACAAATAATATAAACAATGAGGTTTCTGCCGCTCAAAAACGTATGCTATTTGCAAGAAAAGTGCAAGAAAGTGCATAATTCACTCCCTGTTTTTGTTATTTTCCTTTATAACTTTGGAAATATGCATCTTAGGAAAAAAACATCAATACAAAATTGGTTTCTTATAAAATTATCCACAAGATGACATTTATATAAAACTATGATGTTTTATTTTTGTAGCTATATACCATTAAAACCGGAAAAAGCTGTAAAAATCAGAGAGTCAACTTGTTCCGATAGGTTCGGCATGAGATATAATGTTAATTAAGTGCACTTCGAAGTTAGACATTTAAGCTGGCCCTAAATTGTATACACATATTTGGAACCTTGTGGAATTTGTGACCTTTAAATCTTCTTAGTGATAGTAGCTAAATGGGCTTCAGGTCAATTGAAACAAATCAATTATTTCACAACGTTTCGTCCATGAATATGGACATCATCAGGTGCGAGCAATGATGGTTTCTATATTTGCGTATTTTTAAATGATTAATATGTTACAAACTCAGTTTTACACATTGAAACATTACAAACTTACAATTATTACATTTATATTGCACTTAAACACGAACAGAGATGTTCCCAGTAGCAAGTTTAACTGACAAGTAACTATCTGTAAATATTTGTCTTATCTTCATATTATATAAAAAAAAGAAAACATTTTGATCATCTGCTACATATGTCAGAGCTTTTTTCCTCCCCTCTTCTCCAGCAGGTACTTGTAGTGTGGACTTACGTTGTCCATGTCTGTACGTCGGTTCATTGTTTTATCATGGTTGATTATATGAAGAGTCTCTATCATCATTCTTTTGTTTTGGTGCTCTTCCCGTTGTAATATTTGAACATCATCAAAGTTCGGAGAGTGACCAGGTGCGATGCAATGCGAGGCCAGTGCTGTCTTCTGATGCGCACTACTTTTTATGTCGGATTTATGTCCCGAAAGTCTATTTTTTAGTTTTTGTTTTGTTGTCCCTATGTAAATCTGGTTACATATTTCGTCTGAATTTTCACGGCAATTTATTTTGTAGACCAAGTCTGAGTGTTCCAGTTTGTCGGGTTTGGTTTTAAGGTTTGTGTAAAGTTGTGAGGCTGTGTTTGTTGATTTCATGGCTATTTTGTATTTTTCCATATCTAAAAAGTTTGCATCTTTAAACCGGTCCGCTATTTCTTTTACGTAAGTGAAGGATTTGTAGATTGTATTTTCATTTTGTTTTTCTATTTCAACTCTTTGGATGTTTCTGTTTTCATACTGTGTTATTAACGTTTTAATTATTGGTATGGGAAAGGCATTTTTTTGCAGTATTTCTTTTATTTTGATTTTGTTGCTTTTGTGGAACTCAGTGTCGCTAATCGAAAGGACTCTTTTTATCAGGTTGTTTGCTGTGTTGAAGACGATTTGTTTTGGGTGTTGGGAGAAGAAGTTTAGAAGTCTACCGGATGAGGTGGGTTTTTGGAACCAATCCATTTTCAGCTGTCCTTCTTGACGGATGACAACTGTATCCAAGTAAGACAACCTGTTGTTGGCTTCAACCTAAACTGTAAATTGTAATTTCCTATGGAAACTGTTGAGAGTTGTAAGGATTACTTCAATATCGTCTGCTTTAACAATAGCGAATATGTCATCAACATACTTTGTCAAAAGTTTTGGTTTATTTGTCAATTTCGCCAGGCAGTTTTCTAAGAGTTCCTCCAGTATGATATCCGCTATTATGTGTGAAGCTGGGTTTCCCATAGGCATCCCATCTCTTTGCTGGTAAGTCTTGTCACCATGGACCAAATAATTATTATCAATGATACAGAACCGTACAAGTTCAAGGAATTTTGTTTTTTTGATAAGTGTATGTTCCTTTATTTTTTCCCAGTTTTTGCCTATCAATTCTAGTGTCATTTTTAGCGGAATGTTTGTAAAAAGAGATATTACATCGAAAGACACTAAAATTTCGTCATTTTCTGTTCTCAATCCACGCAATTTGGATTTAAAATGAAGGGAATCCTTAACATTGAAGTCCGAGTTCAATGTGAGGTTTTTCAAAATTCCAATCAGGTACTTTGCCAGGTTGTAGCAGGGGACTTTTGTGGAAGAACAAATCGGGCGTAGGGGAATACCTTCCTTGTGGATTTTTGGGAGACCGTAAAGTCTGGGGGCAACAGAGTTATAAGTTGTCATAATTTGTTTTTGACGCTGGTCAATTATTTTGTTTTCAAACAAATACTTAATAAAATTGTTATTTGTATCTTGTAATTTGCTGGTGGGGTCGGACCGTATAGGCCAATATACATTTCGATCTTCCATCATTGTTTTCATCTTTATGTCGTAGTCATGTTTGTATATTGCTACCGTAACATTGCCTTTGTCCGCTGATACAATGAATATTTCTTTATGTTTTTTAAGAAATTGTTTTGTTTCGGTGAAAAGGTTGGTAATGTATTTGTTGAAGTCGGAAAATTTCCTTTTTTCCATGCAATTATCTAACATGTTTGCAAATTTTCCACGTGCCTTTTCTCGTTCATCGTTGTCGGTAATGGTTTGGATACAATCCTCACCGTCTGCGATAATTTTGAAAAGGGAGTTAGAAGTTGACTGAATTGTACTAGGAAAAGCGTACTTTGGACCGAGCGAAAGTAAGTATTGGATATCGTCTGGTATGGGAACACTGGTTTTATTGACAAACCAATTTTTATTTAGATGCATGCCATATTTCTCTTTTATTCTCTCTTTTAACACCGCTAGTTTTTTGTCGTGTGTTTGTTTTAGTTTTTCTTTTGGTTTATTTGTCAATTTCGCCAGGCAGTTTTCTAAGAGTTCCTCCAGTATGATATCCGCTATTATGTGTGAAGCTGGGTTTCCCATAGGCATCCCATCTCTTTGCTGGTAAGTCTTGTCACCATGGACCAAATAATTATTATCAATGATACAGAACCGTACAAGTTCAAGGAATTTTGTTTTTTTGATAAGTGTATGTTCCTTTATTTTTTCCCAGTTTTTGCCTATCAATTCTAGTGCCATTTTTAGCGGAATGTTTGTAAAAAGAGATATTACATCGAAAGACACTAAAATTTCGTTATTTTCTGTTCTCAATCCACGCAATTTGGATTTAAAATGAAGGGAATCCTTAACATTGAAGTCCGAGTTCAATGTGAGGTTTTTCAAAATTCCAATCAGGTACTTTGCCAGGTTGTAGCAGGGGACTTTTGTGGAAGAACAAATCGGGCGTAGGGGAATACCTTCCTCGTGGATTTTTGGGAGACCGTAAAGTCTGGGGGCAACAGAGTTATAAGTTGTCATAATTTGTTTTTGACGCTGGTCAATTATTTTGTTTTCAAACAAATACTTAATAAAATTGTTATTTGTATCTTGTAATTTGCTGGTGGGGTCGGACCGTATAGGCCAATATACATTTCGATCTTCCATCATTGTTTTCATCTTTATGTCGTAGTCATGTTTGTATATTGCTACCGTAACATTGCCTTTGTCCGCTGATACAATGAATATTTCTTTATGTTTTTTAAGAAATTGTTTTGTTTCGGTGAAAAGGTTGGTAATGTATTTGTTGAAGTCGGAAAATTTCCTTTTTTCCATGCAATTATCTAACATGTTTGCAAATTTTCCACGTGCCTTTTCTCGTTCATCGTTGTCGGTAATGGTTTGGATACAATCCTCACCGTCTGCGATAATTTTGAAAAGGGAGTTAGAAGTTGACTGAATTGTACTAGGAAAAGCGTACTTTGGACCGAGCGAAAGTAAGTATTCAGACGAAATATGTAACCAGATTTACATAGGGACAACAAAACAAAAACTAAAAAATAGACTTTCGGGACATAAATCCGACATAAAAAGTAGTGCGCATCAGAAGACAGCACTGGCCTCGCATTGCATCGCACTTGGTCACTCTCCGAACTTTGATGATGTTCAAATATTACAACGGGAAGAGCACCAAAACAAAAGAATGATGATAGAGACTCTTCATATAATCAACCATGATAAAGCAATGAACCGACGTACAGACATGGACAACGTAAGTCCACACTACAAGTACCTGCTGGAGAAGAGGGGAGGAAAAAAGCTCTGACATATGTAGCAGATGATCAAAATGTTTTCTTTTTTTTTTATATAATATGAAGATAAGACAAATATTTACAGATAGTTACTTGTCAGTTAAACTTGCTACTGGGAACATCTCTGTTCGTGTTTAAGTGCAATATAAATGTAATAATTCTAAGTTTGTAATGTTTCAATGTGTAAAACTGATTTTGTAACATATTAATCATTTAAAAATACGCAAATATAGAAACCATCCTTGCTCGCACCTGATGATGTCCCTATTCATGGACGAAACGTTGTGAAATAATTGATTTGTTTCAATTGACCTGAAGCCCATTTAGCTACTATCACTAAAAAAAAAAAAAAAAAAAAAAAAAAAAAAAAAAAACATATTTGGAACCCTTAGCTATTGTAAAATATCGATATAATATTTATTTTATTTTTTACCCGGGGTTAAGAGTAGAACTAGTGGCGTATATGTGTGTCAGTGTATCTGAACACGAAAGATTAGCTGGGCAAATAGTATAATATTTTTGCCTGCGAGTAGCTGCCAGTGTAGTGTGTTGTTTTCATTTATTTGTTTTGTTTCCATAGTTTCTATTATTTGTATATTTTTCTGTATGAAATATTTTTAAAAAGTCATACTAGTTGACAAAACGCGCAGAGAGATACTAGTCACACATACATCCATAAAACTAACACTATGATACAATTGCTACTAGTTCTACTCGCCTGTCTAAACCCAGGGTTAAGTCACAGTACACATATCTAATGCTGTTTTCCTTTGGTTTCACTCAAGGTTCACTCATTCTGAAATCCAATGGAACAGTCCAAGATGCTTCTACTCAATTCTGGGGTTTGGTATCTGAATATGTGAATCATCAAATAAAAATTATTTGCTAACACACAAAAAGTGAAATGCAAAACACGAGTGTATCAACTTCGAGCTTCCATATAATATTTTTTGTTTGATTTTTTCTTAATTTTGTTATTAAAATGTAAAAAAACATTGTTTTTGGATGCAAATTAAATTAAAATGGAAAGTTAAAAATAACATCAAGTACATTGCAGTTTGTTGTGACGTTTAAATTTGAATGTATTAGTGCTTCTTGAGTGGATTCTGATTTGAAATCCAGAACCGAATTTCTCTTCTCAGAATCATCAGAAGCGTATTTTTGTGCCAATGGAATGGTTTCAGAAGACTTCTGGACGCTTCCGGACGTCCAATGAAAAACGGCATAAGGTATTATCAGGCGCAGCTTCTCAAATTTCAAGATGGCTGCCCTTTGTGAAGTACACAGTAAACAAAAACCAATTTTTGGTGATTGTTTGAAATTCAACTTTTTTACTATTGATTTTGACAACATGCGCAAAACTGAACAAAAATGAATACGCTAGTGATATTACCTGTAATATATGTATCTTGGGGTTACTTTTGAAGTACTTTTAAACGCACAAAAATGATATGAAAATGCCTTTTTTTTTTAATAAAATGATTATTAAAAAAAGGCTTTTCATATGATTTTTGTCCGTTTAAAATTGTTACGAAAGTTACAAAAAAAATAAAATAAATATTAAAACAATACCTTACGATGGTTAAGGGTTCCATCCAAGTATGTGGTCACAAGTTAGCGCCAAATTAAATGTCTAACTTTGATCACAGCATTGACGCAAAAACTTCGCAATGCACTTAATTAACATTGGGCTCTATTGCGGTTGTCGATCGTCGATCGATAATCGCTAACGAGCGATAAACGATAGACAAATTGAGAAATCGGTAATGTGGTTGCCGATTGCGTTCGACAATTATCGAAAATCCGATCGCTCGCTGTCGACCGCATTTTTGTGATCGACTGGGTCTATTCATCAAGTAAACAACTATGTAGAGAACAAAATGTGAGTGATTTATTTAAAAAATGTTTCTTTATAAGTAAAATAGGTATATTTAATTGTGATTCTTAATGCAGGGCGACAAAAAATAGACAAAAGCCATCAATGCACCCAATAACTCCTGAGAATCCGAATTTTTCACACAATTTAAGGATGTTGGGAATCGATGATTTTCTTATTCCCAGCTTAATTTTTCATAAAGTAAATCTATAAAGGCTGGCTGGGATTATCAAAAATAGTTAACAAAACTATAAAAGACAAATAAATGAAAAGAAAAAAACTACAAAATCAAGTAAAACGTACAATTTATCAACTCTTTTTTTTTTTTCTGATGGCCTCTAAAATTCTATTTCTTGTATCTTCTTCTGAATCTTTTTCACTTAACAACGTTTCGATTCATCCATTTCTTATTTAAAGTTATATTTTTATAAAAATAAACTATTTTATTGCAAACTTTACAAAACGAGATAAATAAATAAACAATCCATCCTGAAAAAATCGATCTGTCAAACGTCAAAGTATGAATAATTCACAATTTATACTTTTTCATTCACAATAACTCATATACTAGTCAATCAAGTTACGCAATACCGATTGAGAAATCAGTCGATGGTGATGATCGTTGAAAGTGACAATCGCAATAGGGCCCATTATCTCTCATGCCGAACTTTTCAGACCGATTTGAATAGAATTTCGATATTTAATTTTGTAATTCTCTAGAGTACTTGAGTCCACATTTATAGTAGAATTGGACCATTCTTTATCTGTCAGTGTATCGCAATAAAACTACTCTGTTTTTAACAGCTTTTTCCAATTTCAATGGTATATAGCAACAAAAGTATAACATCTGAAAGTTTTATATAAATGTCATCTTTTTTGTTGATGTATTTTTTTTCCTAAGATGCATTTTTCCAGAGTTATAGTAATACATATATATTAAAAAATAACAAAAAACAGGTAGTAACATTTTTTTCGATTTTAAACTAAAAAAATTGATAAGACCGTTAAATTTTGAAAACAAAAATAATACTTCATTTAGGTACACTTTTGAAAAAAAATTCTGAAATTTTATTTTTTGTTTTCAAATTGATTTTAAAAATTAATTTTTCAAAAAAAAAATTATTGAAGCAATTTTATTTAAAAAAATGCAAAAGGGATTTCTGGCTTTACAAAAAGTTATATCGGACATTGTTTCAAAGTCAATTTTTAAGAAAATTGCCCCTTCCTCCTTCAGGGGCCGAATATGCCCCCCTCCTATACATTTTTTGTCATTCATTCGTAACGGTTCGCGTACACTGAAACCGATAAACCAGCCGATTTCGGATCGGAACTATTCGGACGAATATGTCGAATGGTCGCCTGCATACACTTCTGCCGTTCCCGCCCGATGCCTATTTTTAACGATGCCGATTTTAAGGCGCCAGTTATAGCGATAATTAAAAACCATCAGTAAAAATTTTCTTTTGGATAACTTGCTGTGTTAAAAAAACAATGGAACATTAAAATGGTACGAATCGATGGCAAATCAATAAAAATATTTTTTTCTGACAAAAAATAATCCCAAGGATGAATAATTTTTGTAAAAAAAGCATTTATTTATTTTACTGATGGAAATTCGTTTTACTGAACAGCTGATTGTCAAAACCCAAAAAATGGAAGATTTCGTTTCAGTTTTCTATGTACCATTTTTTTACTGTTCCACTCATCAGTAAAAAAATTACTGAAGTATTTTGCATCATTAAAAATAAATAAAAGATTGCTGCTGTGGGTTTGACATTAATTTACTGATATAATTTTACTGATTGCTATAACCGCCCGTAAGTAAAAAAATCCAGTTTTCACCTGTTTCAACTTTTACTGATGGTTTTTAATTATCGCTATAACTGGCGCCTAAACGATGCCAGTCGGAGTGTGAAACGTTAAAAGTGAACATGGTTCTATTATAATACACAATACATCAGTTTTTGAATATTAATTTAATTTAATTTTTATTTTTAATTTAATTTCATTTTATTCTGGCAAGAAACAACCGACAAACTGACATAAAATCCAAACAAGTTGATCGGTTATTATCGGGCGACACCGGACGATGCCGGTTGTAGTGGTGTACGCGCTTTCTTCCTTTTACAAACGTTTGATCCAATCGGCCGATTTCCGGCGACGACGGGCGAGCATTATTCGGTCGATGACAGGTTATGTGTATGCGCGCCGAAAGGCGTTGAACGGCATGCCGCAAAACGACATTGCGTTTTTGGTATTACGTAAGGCGTTCAACGCTAATTTGTCCTTTCTCTCTTGTGGAACGCGTTCATTAATTTTTTTTTGGTATTCCGTTAGTCGATTTCATAACAAAAACGACTGAATAAACGCCAGTTTCTGTTGTTGTTTCTGTTGTTTGTAAAAGAGAGTAACAACAATATAGCAAAATGTAAGATTTTTCCATTTTTGTTTTGTATATATAATTTTAAGAACCCTTATTTAGGGTTAATTTTAAAAAAAATTAGCAAGTAAGTTTTAAGTGAAGTTAAGTTTTTGAATTTTTTTTTGTAAAAAAGTGAAATAAATATGGCTCGTACAAAGCAAGCCCCCCGAAAATCGAAAGTTACCAAAAACGGTTCTTTTCGGGACCACAAACAATCTTAAAAAGATAAAATTGAATTTCATTTTTTATTATGCTTTGTATTAAGGTAACAATCCTATTTTTTGTGCATATGCAGGTAGTTTGTTTAAATGTATCTAGGTTCCCAATAAATGAATAATTTCTAGGTATCATTTTGTAGGAAGTTAAAAAATGTTGTTTAATACAAAAAAAAAATTGAATGTGTGTATAAATAAAAGCAATTTAATTAATTTTCTTACTTGTGTTGGTTAACAAAAAGATGGAAAACTTATATATATTTTTTTAAAATGCTCACCTATAGAAAGTAGTTATGACACGCGTTTCACTACTCAAATTATTTTTATTTAATTCATAGAAAATTGAAAAAACTATAGTTTAGATGAACAATTAACTTTATGAAAAAATAAGTTTTGATTTGAAAACATGTTTAGTTAATTAGTTATAGACATTCTTAAACGTAGGTATTGATAAAAAAATCACCAACATTGACTTCAATTGTAATTTTTGCAGTGATAGATAATTCTTCGTTGGAACTGTGACACAACGTTGCTGAGGATTATAAGTTTCGATCAAACTTAAGATATACTTGAAGACTTCTTTGCTCACACGAAAGTACATTTTGAATCTGAATAAAATTGTGATTAAATAAAATGCAAAACCATTTTTCAATGTTCTATTATCAATCTCCTCTGGAGTAATAATTTTTTCTTTCTTCCTCTTCGTAGTCACTGCTGCTCCAAGAAAAATAACTTGCTACACTATACATTTCTCCGTGTTCTGTATTTTGAAACAATTTTACTCAAAGAAAAACAATTCCAAGCTATTTTTTTTTTTTGAATTTGAATTTGAATAACTTTGATACGTCAAATGTCAGCTGTTTTTTTGGATATATATATTGTGGAATGTAAGAATGAGAGAAATGCTGGCGTTTGAGTTACGGAATACGAACAATCAAACGTCTCTAAATCGACACGACACCAAAAACGCCTTACGGAATAAGGGTGATTGTCTTGACCCAACCTACACGGTCTAGCTTTTTGTCATATCTTAGGTGAATCACCCTGTAGAATGGTATACAAATTGCTCGTAGAAGCTGCTTAAAGTATTATATTTTATATACAAAATTGGATACCATTATTTTGAAATAATGACATATGTATGTATGTATGTAGGTAGTCAAATCGCAAACTTCCGTCCGCTGTCTATGTCTATGATCTGTCTATGATCGTGTCGATCTATTTGCTCATGGTAAGCCTTGAGAGTATTTTGAAAACATTCCAGTTTGGTTTCTTAGAGTTCCTTCCAGAGGTATTCTCTGAAAAAAAAGGCCTTCTAAGGTAAACAACAAAAGTTCGGTGTATCGAGCGTTAAGTCTGATACTTCTTCTCTAGTTCTAGTTACAAGGTGGGGGGTATTTCCCACGTTACATATGTATATCTAGATTTTTTTCCGATAATAAAGTCTAAAAGTTACTCACAGCATCGGTTGACATCGATAATACCCCATGTTGCATGGTGGGCGTTTGCATCGCACCCAACCAACAACGATAGTTTTCTGTTGTTGCAGTAGTTCAAAAGCCTTTGCACCTCCAACGGTGGAATATTGGCTTCATCAACTGGGAAATAGGCTGATGCCACAATCATTGTGTGCAGGGGCTGCCCTCGATGTCGATCTGAGCCTCGATTGCAACTAGATCCTGCTTCATAAATTTTGAAAGACAAATACATTTTATATTATTTCTTATTTGTATGCATGTTCTGGGCGAGTATTGTCTCTTGTCCCAGATAAGTGTAGAGTCCTTACTTGTCAGGCCTCTTACTTGGCCCCCGTAAATCCAAGGTTCTTGAATCAGTTCCAGCCCTAGGTTTTCCACCGTAAACTTCCTTACTACGACGGCTGATGCCGCCCTAGCATGGTGTACATTTACTTAGGATACTCTGGTACTGAGCGTTTTATCACTTTAATTCTTAGTTGGAGGCAAAGGCCTCCTCATCTGCTAGCAGATGCTCTTCTTCCTCCTCAGTCAGAAGCGTCTAGTGTTGGTCTTAGCAAGGAAAGAGGTTTATCACCTCTATTTCCTTACTAGTTTGACACATTTGAAAGTTTTCTAGTATTTTTACCTGGTCTCCTTCGTGCTTTTCAGACGGGTGGGGTTGTGGTACTAAGCTTGAGGTAATAAGGGAAGGTAATGGAGGTGCTGCTGAAGCTGGGAGGGTTAATGGGATTGGGGTGGTTATAGGACAGGAAGTGAACTGGTGTGTGGGGCTGGAGGTTATGGTGGGATTCGAGATTATGGGCGAGTTCGTAATCGCAGAAATCTGCGACAGATCTGCCGCATGTCTGCTTAGCTTCTGCGTATCGATTTTATTTTTCTTCGTCTAATAAATTTAATTAACCCATCTCCTAACGCATATCAAAAATTCAGCTTTGATAAAATAACGCAATGTTACAACATTTGTATGCAACTTTAACACTTGCTATCTCCTAATTGCACCCGGATTGAAGATTCTTAGTCTCCGTTTGTTATTAGCTACCATAGTATCTGTTCGCAGAAAAAATCTTAGCTTTGATAAAATGACGTACATATGTCTGGTGGCCCTGGGCTCTTAGTCTATAAGCAGGCGGCAGTTTTTGAAAAAAATTGTATGCGTAAACATCGCAGCGCAGAAAATCATTCAGTAATCATTAAATAACAGATTTCTCTGAAAATTTGTAGGTTCTTCCTTATTACTCTACTTAAAATATTTGATATGGAACATAAATAAACTTAGAACTTGGCGTACTTTTAGATCTCATTACTTTTTACGGCTGACTTGGTACGCAAAGGTTTTTGTTTATAGAAGAACTTGGCTACTTTTTTAACATTTATGTTTTTATGTTTTTGTTGTGATTTCACTACTTTTTGCGAAGATTCTTTTTATCAGGAAAAGTGGGTCGAATAAACTTCCAATGAGAGCCTCATAAGTAAATTAAGTTTTTAATTTATGCCTTTCGTATATACATACTACAAGTACTACCCTTCAACCATTTTTTATAAGTTAGAAGTGCTTTATTGAAATGATAAAAATTGATAAGAAGTGGGTGGATGAAACGCCTCTGCATGAAAAATTTCATGATTTCAACTTTTTCTTTGTCTACACCTGAAAATGAACCGCTTTACCAAATTTCATAATCCAGCAACAAACGGAAGTGCTCTCAATATATTAAATATTAATTCTGTGAAAAAGTGTGGTTACCACGCCCACTGAATGTTAAATCTCAAATTTTTAATTTTCCTTTGCTTGCATGTCAAGTCCTATCGCTCTACCAAATTTCATCGTTCTGCGACAACCATAAGTGCTCCATATAACTGATATCAATTCTGCGAAAATGGGCGGATGCCACGCCCCTGAATGAAAAATATCAAATTTTAAATTTTTCCTTTGTCTGCACTTTAAGCCCTACCACTGTACTAAATTTCATCATTCCACGACAATCAGAAGTGCTCCAAATAATTTATATCAATTCTATTCCAATGGGTGGGTGCCACCCTCCTGAATGTAAAATATCAAATTTTATCATTCCACGACAATCAGAAGTGCTCCAAATAATTTATATCATTTCTATGAAAATTGGCGGAAACCACGCCCCTGCATGAAAATTCTCAAATTTTAAAACTTTTTTTTTGTCTGCACTTTAAGCCCTACCGCTGTATTAAATTTTATCGTTCTACGATAATCAGAAGTGCTCCAAATAATTTATATCAATTCTATGAAAATGCGCGGGTACAACGCCCCCTGAATGGAAAATCTTAAATTTTCGATTTTGTCCTTGTATACACCACAGGGCCTACCGTTGTGCGAAATTACAAGATTATACGATGTCGGGAAGTGCTCCATAATTTTGATGATCTGTCAGTCAGTCAGTCAGTTACGGTTTTTGCAGTCTTATGTCTCTGGAACCACTTATGCTAAAGAATTGAAATTTAGTGATTTATATAAACCTGGTGAGCTGAGCAAATGATGGGAGTTTGAAGTTTCTGACTGAAGTAAGAGGGGGTCGAAAATCGCCTGAGTTTGATCCTGTAAAAAGGGTGTGGTGCCAGAACTTGGCTGGGCACTACCGTGCCCTTTGATAAGGACAACGATTTTCGGATATGTACGTGGAATGTATTGTCCCTATACAGGGTGTCCCTTAATTCGTCAAGAGTATTTAAGGGTATGATTCTGGGGTATATTCTAAGAAAAAAAATTGTTCTACAGTTAGGGCATATCTCCAATTTTGATATCATTTATCGGGAATTTAAGAAAAGTCTTACTTCGGGGTACCCTGATCCATATTATCGTTGATTGCGCCGTAAGTACTTATGATAGAAACTTCATTTAGGCCTTTGTTTTTAGAAGAAATACCAGCCTTTGTAACTGCGTTTACATAAATTTGATGCCTTGTCTCAGTCTTCAGATATCCAGTTTTTGGCCTGTTTCATTTTTCTTGCCATGCTAATTTTTTGACTTTGGGGATTTTTTAATAATTTTTTTGAATGAATGTAACAATAATAAAAATAAAATTCAGCAACAAGTTTGCCGAAAAACCCATAGATTTTTTTGATAATTTGGAAAAACAGCGGCAGGTAAAATTTAAAAAAAAAGTTTTTTTTTTTTAGTTTTAAGCTCGAAAAGCTATGAATAAAAATTATTTTTGTCGTTTTAGATAATTTTTTAAGTATGTTTTTTACTAAAACAGTTATAACGGGTGCACTTTGACATTCCTTGGTTTAAAAAAATGATAATTTTAGTAGCCACTTAAGTTGAATTCTACAAACTATCTGCAGTTGTTGCAAAATGATTTATCAGAACTATTGAAGGACATTCAATCTATCCTACAATTTTGGATGTTTTTGAATGGGGAAGAATGAAATAAATTTTGTATTCAACCAAAATAGCAACTTAAAGTGAATTAGAAGAGCGCATGCTCAAAGCGTTCTCCGAAGTGATGCAGTAGCTAGGATCATTAATATCAATATCAGTAAAATACAAAAACTGGCTAAAGCATGCATACAAAATCAAAGAGGACTCATTTTTACACCTGTTATAACTGGTTTAGTTCACACATAAAATACAAATTATCGATAAGCACACATTTAATTTTTTATTCACAGTCATTCGAGCGTTAAGCAAAAAAAAAAAACCTTTTTATTAAATTTTACCTGCCGCTGGTTTTCCAAATTATCATAAAATCTATGGGTTTTTCGCCAAACTTGATATGAACTTTTATTTTTAGTATTGTAACATACATTCAAAAAAATTATTAAAACATCATGTTGATTACACATTTTTTGGAGAAAATTGAGCCCAAAGTCAAAAAATTAGCATGGGCAAGAAAAATGAAACAGGCTAAAAACTGGATATCTTAAGACTTAGACAAGGTATCAAATTTATTTAAACGCAATTACAAAGGTTGGTATTTCTTCTAAAAATAAAAGCCTAAACGAAGTTTCTATCATAAGTACGTATGGCGCAATTACCGGTAACATGGATCAGGGTACCCCAACGTAAGACTTCTTAAATTCCCGATAAATGATATCAAAATTGAAGATAGGCCCTTACTGTACAACAATTTTTTTCTTAGAATATAACCCAGAACCATACCCTAAAATACTCTTGACGAATTAAGGGACACCCTGTATAGGTCACGTGCAACCGAACAACTAGTGGAGGCCCTAAACTGCTGCAAAGCAGATATAAACGCCATCCAAGAAGTGCGATGGGACGGACGGGGGGGCATACGGAAGATGAAAAACTGCGACATTTACTACGGTGACTGCTGTCACGTGCAAAAGCAGCGTTTATTTGGGTGTGGATTGCCCCGCATGAGAAGAAAGATGAAGACACCAAAGACGAGTTCTACGAGCTCTTGGAGAAGACGTACTAGCAGTGTCCTAGCTATGACATTAAAATTGTCCTAGGCGATTTTAACGCGCAGCTAGGAAGAGATGACGTTTTTGGTGACATTATCGGAAAGCACAGTCTGCACGACACCACCTCCGACAACGGAATCAGGCTGATCGACTTCTCTGCGGGACGAAACATAGTGGTAGTTAGAACGCGGTTTCCTCACCTCGATATCCACAAGGGGACCTGGAAACATTTCGATCAATCAACCGTCAACCAGATTGATCATATTGCGATCGACGCAAGGCACTCATCCAGACTCGGACCATTACCTTGATGTAGCCAAGGTACAGCTTCGGATATCTCGAACTCAGCCAAACCGAAGAAATACTGTGAGGAAGTTTGACGTCGGGCGGCTACAATCGCAAGAAATTGCTAGGTCCTTCTTCGATCGGGTCTCAAACAACCTCTTAAGAGGTCCTATGCCGCCAGCATCAAGTTTTGCAAACCAGTGGCAACATTGCCAGGAAGCCATCAGAGATGCCGCATCTGACGTGCTGGGTTTCACTCGACCACCAAAACGAAACCCATGGTTTGACGACGATTGCCGGCAAGCACATGCGGCGAAGCAGCAGGCATACAAGGCGTCGCTGCACAGAAGGACCAGAGCTGCTTGCGAGCTCTACGAGCAAAAGAGGAGAGAGGAACACCGGCTTCTCAGAAAGAAAAAGAGGTAGCATGAGAGGCGCTTATCGAGGAGATTGAGGGATGTCATAACAGGAATGAGGCTCGGAAGTTTTACCAAAAGGTGAAAAGGAGCTATCAGGGCTACAGAGCCCGAACCGAAGCCTGCAAAGACGAGCGAGGGAACATGTGAGGCTTTTTGCTGAGAATATGGAAAGATCACTTCTGTAGACTGTATAACGGCGATGACGAATCAAATTCCGCTATCACGCAGATTACACCATTCAACCTAGACGATGAAGGTCAACAATTCCGTCTGCCCGACCTCGTCGAAATGAAGATAGCAATATCTAAGCTTAAGTCCAACAAAGCTGCTGGAGCCGACGGGCTCGCTGCCGAGCTATTCAAAGCAGCAGGAGATGATTTGGTAAGGAGTTGCACCAGCTCATCTGTAAAATATGGTCGGAGGAAAGCATGCCCGATGAATGGAATCTCAGCATTGTTTGCCCGATCCACAAGAAAGGAGACCCTCTAAACTGCGCCAACTATAGAGGAATCAGTCTCCTAAACATCGCCTACAAGATCTTCTCTGTCGTATTATGTGAACGCCTGAAGCCGTTCGTCAACAACCTGATAGGCCCATATCAGTGTTGCTTCAAGCCACCCTCCAAAGTCAACCATCGACCAAATATTCACACTACGGCAGACCTTGGAAAAAACCCAGGAACTTCAAATCGACACTCACCCCCCGTTCATCGATTTTAAGGCCGCGTATGACAGTATTTATAGAGACGAGCTATATAAAGCAATGTTTAGTTTTGGCATCCCTGGCAAACTCGTCCTTTTGTGCAGGATAACGATGGAGAACGCACGCTGCTCCATCAAGGTTGGCAAAGACCTCACCGACACCTTCGATGTCAAAAAAGGATCGCATAAGCTTGATAAAAACAATGGTGTCCTCCGTCAAAATTATTTACAATGCCATAGAGAATTTAACAGTCTAAATGAATTTTTATATAACGATTATATTCTATCAGTGGAATCTAAAATTAAATCAGACAGAAAACATTTTTGGAAATTTATAAATACTAAAAGAAAAAGCACTGGTCTTATAAACTGTATGGAATATTCTGGAAGCATTTCCAGTAATTTGAATGTTATATGTAATTTTTTTTGCTGATTATTTCAAATCCGTTTACTCAATTCCGATTTCTTGTGAGCTTCCTTATTTTTCACCGGTTGATGTGGTTGATATAGGACACATGATTTTTGATGTAGCAGATGTTTTTGATGCTTTATTAAATTTGGACACTAACAAAAGCGCAGGGCCGGACGGAATGGTGCCTGTTGTGTTAAAAAACTGTGCTTTTTCAATATCACTGCCACTATGCTTAATTTTCAATAAATCCTTGATTGCTGGAACTTGTTTGGACAGTTGGAAAATATCATATATATCTCCCATACACGAATCTGGCCCGAAACAGAATGTTATGAATTATAGACCTACATATATTTAAACTTTCAGTGATTCCAAAATTGTTTGAAAAGTTAGTCTGTAACAAATTGAGTCATATTATTAAAAACATAATTTCTGAGTCTCAACATGGTTTTATTGCAGGTAGGTCTACCACCACAAATCTTGCAGTTTTGTGTGACTCGGTAATTAATGGATTTGAAAACAGTTTGCAAACAGACATAATATTTACAGATTTAGCTAAAGCATTCGACAGGGTAAACCATGAGATCCTCATTTATAAGCTATCTAAACTAGGCTTTCATTCTTACTTTATCAAATGGATTTTTTCTTATTTGAAAAACCGTTTTCAGTATGTTAAAATTTAAAAACACATTTAATTTATCCAAATAGATTTCTGTTACTTCAGGGGTTCCTCAAGGAAGCCATATTGGCCCGTTGATTTTCATACTTTTCATTAACGACATTCCCTCTAATTTTAGATTTTCACAAAATCTGATGTATGCCGATGATGTCAAAACCGGTCTATTAAATTTTTAAAAATTCTGCCTCCTTCTTCAGGAAGATCTTCACCAGCTGGCTAAATGGTGTGATGATAATAAATTGTTTCTTAATGTTGGTAAATGTCAAAGTTGCACTTGTCGTAGGAAAATTTCTCCCATCATCTTCAGCTACACCATCAATAATATAGTCCTTGAAAGAGTAGCTGTTATTAAATATCTCGGAGTGATCTTGGATGAACGTTTTACTTTTTCTAGTCACATTGCTTATGTCGTTAATAAGGCAAACAAAATGGTTGGATTCATACGAAGAAACTCAAAGGATTTTGCTGATCCTTTTACTTTGAAAACATTATACGTTTCTCTGGTTAGGTCAGTTCTTGATTATTGCTGCATAATTTGGAACCCCTATTATGAAATCCACTCTTTAAGACTTGAAAGTGTTCAAAGAAGATTTACAAGATTTTTATTTTTCAAACTCAACTGGTTTATTGAAGTTCCCTCTTATGCAACTAGTCGTCTGCTTATTAATATTCAAACACTTGATCTTAGAAGAAAGTACTTTTGTATAATGCTAATCAAAACTTAATAAGCGTATAAATTTCTTTTTTCCTTGTCGAATTATACGAATAAATTTTCATTTACGGGAAAATTTCTATAAAAGAAATTATAGTATGAATGAACCGTTTGCACGTTGTATAAGGGAAACAAATTCTGTGATAGGCTTTATAGATATTTTTTCAAATTGTTAAAGAGATGTGTTTAAAAAAGACCTAATAATAAATTTATTATTTAATCGTTAAAAATGTTAATGTTTCTTCATATAATTATATCACTAAACATAGTTATTTCTTATGTCATTTTTTTAATATTTTATTTATTTATAATTAATTATTTATCTTGTATATACAATTTTTATTATTATTTATACATATTAGTCTGTAAGAGTTGTACTCTGCTTGATGAAATCAATAAATACAAATACAAATACAAAGAATTTGCTGACCGTCCGTCAATACTGATAACCATTAGCTAATAATAATATTTTCCAGGCTTGGATTGCTAATGGTGTGCATTTTGGGAATGTCATCTCCCAAACATGTCCCCAGTGTAGTTCCTTTACAAGTGCTTAACTTTGAAGCTTTCTTTGTCAGCCGGTCGGCAGTTTGTTGCCATAGTCGACAACTAACGGGCCAGCTCTGAAGTGAATCCCATTGAACTTAGGTTCCAAACAATGGACACCACCACAATTATTGTCTCTTCCTGTAACGTCAATTCTTCGGAACTGAGAGTCTCTTGAAGGTACTTTTTGGGCAGTACAGCAATTCTCACACTTTGGGCTGCATTTTATGAAGTAGATCTATGTTCGTTGCCTTTTTCATTTGCGGAGTTTGATCCCGCCTTTGCTGTTGCGAGCATTCTCGGTTTTTTTAACCTCTTGCTTTAGGGGAGGAGTTAAATTGTTGCACTTCCTCTTTCCCTGTTCTTGGGTTTTGGAGGGACCGTTGTTATTTGCTGCCTTTCTTTCGTCCACCTTCTTCCTGCCATCCTCGGCGGTTATCCCTTCGTTAAGGAACCGGAAGTACCACTTAGTTCCCGCTCCACTAAGTCCTTTCCTAAGCGAGTCATCACCTGGTACACTACGTTTTGGAAGAGGAAGAGTTCGGCGGCCTTGGTTTTGGTGGTATCGACTTTTCTATCGATTTGTTCTGTTCGATAGTGCCATCTTTGACCATGGGCACATATACATCGCTTACTTGACCGGCAGGCTTAGGCCTAATTTATTCAGTCAAAGTTGAACATTACTTTGGAATTTTTAGAGTCAACTTTAGAAATAGTTTGTATTCACTCAAAGTTGACGTTTTCAACTTTTGATTTTCAATTCTAGAGTTGATCAACTTTCGATTTTCTCAACTCCCCGAAATAGTAGAAGTTAGCGAGCAAACTTGAGATTCCATTCATGCTATTCAAACAAATCTTAAAATAAATAATAATAAATACGGGCGTCCTCTTGAGGTACTTACTACATCCCGGTCTCGGATCTTCACCATGGGGGATTCTCGCATACCCACTCGTGGTGAAAGCCCGCGGATGTTGTTTCTTTTTTTAATTTGCTTCATATTTTGTTCCCACGAGTAGCTAGAGAAGGGTTGGTCCGCCATATCAGAACTCCGCATGATATGGTAAGGTCATAGTTACTCTTTGATTCGACCTAGTTTCAAAGAGGTACCGTTAGAATACAGCCGGTATACCCCCTGGCTGCAAACCATCCAATGGGAATGGTCCACATTACACCCTGGATTAGGGGGGGCAGGTCTTTTGGTGGTCACATACTATGGCGGGTCAGATGAATCTTTGAAACTTAAGCCTCCGCACCACGACAAGGTGCCTTCCTCGTAGAGGCAAAGCCTTTCAAGTAACAACAGCATTTGTATTCTTCAAAAAAAAAAAAAAAAAACAACCATCAGCTTCACACTACCAGTCTACCTAATTTCCTTTGATTGACATTGACTGACAAGGCAAACAACAAACAATCAGAAAAAAACGAAGTAGTTGTTATTGTTGTTGCCTTCCTTTTATTTTAAACGAAAACCTGCCTCTTAATTTCCTCGCTCATAATCTTTATGTCGTCCTTGTTGTTCTTTTTCATTCCCAATTCAAAAAAAACATATGATAGACTGTCCCATCCATTTTTAGCCACCTAGTGGCAGTTTTGCTGGGTGTCCCTTCTATATCTAATTATTCAATGATTAAACTTTTTGGAGCACTTTTTGAGATATTTAATATACATACATGGGTAACGCAGTAGTAGTGGGATAGTTGTTTATCACGTCCTCGTTGTGTAACTGGTTTCGGCAACCGAAATACATATACGCATTTCAAATTAAATTTTCTTTTACAATGGTCATCCGTAAAACATCCCTAATCGTAAAATAATACTTGCCTTATTTGTTGCTCGTTTAAGGGCCAATTTTTCAATAGTCAGATAAGCAGTCAGTTAGTATTTAATCCTCAGATAGAGCAAAAATCTATTTTTCAATGGGCAGATATAACGTATTCCTAGGAATAGTAAAATTAAATTTATCTGCTCATTGAGAATTCAGATAAATTTATTTATAGGAGTCATTATTTTCAAAGTCAAACATTACTGTTTGTAAACGTTGCTTTGAAATAAACGTTAAATAAAATTGAAATAACATTAAAAATGTTCAATATACAAAAACAAAAACATTAAAAACATAAATGAAAGTGACATTCAAATAAATATTCTATAGATTATTTTTTTCTCAATTGAAAAATTCAATTTTGCTATCCGATTGTTAAAGAGCCAATTAATTTTATTCTTCGATAAATAACTGACTTTTTAACTGATTATTGAAAAATCGGCTCTAAAAAATATAATTTTTCTGTTATTTCTTGTTCCGTAGCTCACTTTTAATTCTCTTTAAATTTAATAAAAATAATTTGCTTTTATAAAATCATTGATAAACTACTTACGCTGCGAACAGAAAATCAATCGGAATAATTTTCGACAAAAAAATTTCTGAAAAACAAAAAAAAAAATGTTAAAAAATTTGTATTTGTCCAGAAAACCGTTGAACGATTTTGGTATTTTGTTCTATAGATGCATAGACATATGTAATTAGTATAATATTTCTACAATTCTCAGAACTCGATTGTTACTTACTAAATATTTTATTTTTTTAATTTACAGGGTGTGGACACTGCAAAAAAGCTAAACCAGAGTTTACCGCTGCGGCTGCTGAGTTCCGAGAAGATCCGCGAGTTGCTCTAGCTGCAGTTGATTGCACCAAACATGCGGCAGTATGTTCCGTGTATGGAGTTCGTGGTTACCCAACATTTAAATATTTTAGTTATCTAAAGACAAATAGCGATTACAATGGCGGTCGAACTGAATCTGATTTCATAAAATTTATAAAAAATCCCGTTGGAAGCAATACCGAATCTTCTAAAGAACCTGAAGCATTTGGAGATTTCCCCGGTGCAGAAAATATAATCATACTGGATGATGATATCGAAACTAAAGGCAAGAAAATAAAACGACTTTTGGTAATGTTTTATGCACCTTGGTGTGGTCACTGTAAGACATTAAAACCAGAATTCGCTGCAGCTGCCGCTAAAGCAACAACCGATGTATATCGCTTAGGAGCAGTCGATTGCAATGTTCAACACAAGGCAGTTGAGAAGTATAAAATCAAAGGTTTCCCCACACTGCTACTCTTTGAGAATGGTAAACTTGTGGACACTTATGCGGGGCCACGAAAGGCTAGTGATATTTTGAAATATGTTAGCAAACAATCAAAAGATGAGTTGTAAATGCGGACTTAAGTAAACTGCATTATTCTTTGCATTTATTTAATTTTTAATTTTGCCTGAATAAACAAAATCACGATAAAACAACTAAATTAAAACTATAGCTTAATAATAACTATACAAATAGGAAAGCTGAATCTCTTTCCCATTCTTCTAATCTCGCGGTCTCTCTATCTCTTTTATTGTGTTATTAAATTCAAAAAGTATTTTTTTACCTTTTTAATACAATTATACATTCTTGTACTAAGTTTTTCTCATTTACAAATACTAAAATTAAATAAAAAATGATTAATTATAATTCGTTAAAATTTAGAAAGTTTGTTTTTTTATTTGTTAGCTATATTTAAGATTGTGGATTGTTATAACCTCATACGTCAACAAATAACTTGATTATTAAAGAATAAGATCCAACAAAAATTTTAGTGCATGTATCGTCATATAAAAATCACACCAAAAACATAAATGTTAAAAAAGTAGCCAAGTTCTTCTACAAAAAAACCTTTGCGAAATAAGTCAGCCGTAAAAAGTAGTGAAATCTAAAAGTACGCCAAGTTCTATGTTTATCAATGTTAAATATCAAATATTTTAAGTGGTGTAGTAATATGGAAAAAGCTCAAAACTATCAGAGAAATCTGTTATTTAATGATTACTGACTTAAATTGTGTTGGTTTACTAGTCAAGTTTTCATGTCAAAATTGAGTAATAAAGTAATAAAAGCAAACTTGCCAAGTAAACCAACTCAATTTAATTCAGTGATCATTAAATAACAGATTTCTCTGATAGTTATGAGGTTCTTCCATATTACAGTACATAGAATTTGGCGTACTTTTAGATCTCACTTCTTTTTACGACTGACTTGTTACGCAAAGGTTTTTGTATATAGAAGAACTTGGCTACTTTTTTAACATTTATGTTTTTGGTGTGATTTCACTACTTTTTGCAAAGATTCTTTTTATCAGGAATAGTGGGTGGAATAAACGCCCAATGAGAGCCTTTCCCTCTACCAAATTTCATCATTATACGACAATCCGAAGTTCTCTACATAGTTGTTATCAATTCTGGGAAAATGGGCGGGTGCCACGCCCATAAATGGATAATTAAAAATTTTTCAAGATCTCCTTTTTGTATTGACCACATGATCTACCAGTCTACTAAATTTTATTTTTCTGCGACAATCCGAATTGATCTATATAATTAATAACAATTCTGAGAAAACAGGCGGGTGCCACGCCCCTTGAATTTTAAATATTAAATTTTAAAATTTACCCTTTGTTTGCAGTTCAAGTCCTACCGCTCTACCAAATTTTATCATTCTACGACAACGAAGTGCTCCATATAATTGATAACAATTCTGCGAAAATGGGCGGATGCCACACCCTCTGAATGTAAAATCTATAATTTTAAAATTTTGCATTTGCTTGCACTTTTCGCCCTACCGTTCTACCAAATTTCATCATTCTACGACAATCAGAAGTGCTCCTCATAATTCATATCAATTCTATTCAAAGGAGCGAGAATGTAGGAGGAGAGAATGTAAAATCTCAAATTTTAAATTTTAACCTTTGCCTGCACTTTGAGCCCTACCGCTGTATTAAATTTCATCATTTTACGACAATCAGAAGTGCTCCAAATAATTTATATCAGTTCTATGAAAATGGGCGGGTACCACGCTTCGATTTTTTCTTTTGTATGCACCACAAAGCCTTCCGTTGTGCGAAATTACAAGATTCTACGATTTCGGGAAGTGCTCCATAATTTTGATGATCTGTCAGTGAGTCAGTCAGTTACGGTTTTTGCGATTTTTGCTGTCTTATATCTCGGGAACCACCAATGCTAAAGAATTCAAATTTGGTGAGTTGCCTGAACCTGGTGAGCTTAGCAAATGCTGCGAGTTTGAAGTTTCTGACTTTATTGGTAGTTTCTGACTTTATTGGTAGATACTGAAGTTAGAGGGGGGTCGAAAATCGCCCGAGTTTGATCCTGTAAAAAGGGTGTAGTGGCAGAACTTGGCTGGGCACTACCGTGCCCTTTGATGAAAATAATGCTCTGTCATTCTCTCTCTAATCGCGTTTTCCTTTGGACGTCTGGAAGCGTCCGGAAGTCTTCTGAAACCATTCCATTGGCACAAAAAGTACGCTTCTGACGATTCTGAGAAGAGAAATTCGATTCTTGATTTCAAATCAGAATCCACTCAAGAAGCACTAAGGCTTGCCGCCCACTAGGCAACTTAAAGTTGCACGCCCCAGCAACTTTTTGTTGCTCCCGATCCAATTACATTGAGTTATATGGCAGAGCGCCCACTAGGCAACTTTGTTGCCGGCAACTTTCATTGTGGTTGGTCCGGGAGCAACAAAAAGTTGCTGGGGCGAGCAACCTAATACATTCAAACTCAAACGTCACAACAAACTGCAATGTACTTCATGTTTTTTTTTAACTTTTCATTTTAATTTGATTTGCATCAAAATCAAAGTTTTTGGTAAATTTTAATAAACAAATTAAGAAAATATATTATAAAAAATATTATTTGGACGTTCGGAGTTGATACGCTCGTGTTTGACATTTCGCTTTTTGTGTGGTAGCAAATAGTGTTTATTTGACGATTCACCTTTACAGATACCATTTTAGAATTTCAGATTTCAGAATGAGTGAAACCAAAGGAAAACAGCTTAAGTTTAAAGACTTACACTTGGCGATCCGATTAATAAAACTCAAGATTCTTATCGTATTTTTTGTTGTTAAATTGATGGCACTCGAACAATTAAAGATTTTAAAACTTAAATAATTTTAATTAAATCACAATTAATTTTATTTCACTTTTGAAAAAATTGAAGCTAATTTGTCCAAAAAAATACCACCGATAATTTCAATTTGACCTGAAGGTTTGTTCACATGTATGCGTTTATGTATGTAAATCAAATGATCCAAAATTGTGAAAGCTTATCTTTTGAGTATCGTTGCAAAACAAATACCATAGAATAAGTCGGTATCCCAGTAGGAAATTTCAAAAAATTCATGAAGGGATCACCAGCTTTTTCATCAATGAGTGGAAGCTGCAACCCATGAATTTGGTATGAAAACATCGATGAATTTAACATGGGGTTGTCATAGGCGGTCACTAAGTGATTTTCTAGGTGAATATTTACCAGTGAAATCACGAAGTAGGGTTAACTATTTTATTCATAAGCGAATTATATGTGATGAAAAATATAATAAATGTTAAGCTGTGAAATCACTCCATAACTTAGAGATGCTTATTCACCAGGTGAAAAATGAATGCTCACCCATTAATTCACTTCGTTAATGTAACTCGTTTAATCTTATCTGAATTGAATTTGATGAAAAAACCCATGAATATTTACCAGTGATAGGTTAGGTTAGGTTGATGAGCTGCCGGTAGATCTTGTTCCCGTCACACTTAGATCAATGTTGATCGTTTGTGATACCCCGATGGATTGGACCATCCCTTTAAAATATGTAACCTATGAAATTCTATGGAGTATCGATCCATTTGGAGCCGTTGATAAAGTTCATTAAATTTAAGATGTTCTTATCTGTTGACTTCGAGATTTCTGCTAAATCGTTGAAAAAATAGCTACCCAAGAATTGTTTCCTTATGTTGCAGAGTACCGGACATTGTACTAGGTAGTGAAGGGTGTCCTCCACTTCTTCTTCGTCTCCGCATCCTCTGCATAGGTCTACAGTATTCGGTCCCATTTTGTTTTTATGATACCCTAAGAGATTATGTCATGTGATAATTCCTATCAGAAGATGCAGGAATCTCTTTTTCAGGTTTATAATTTTCTCTGTTTTTCTCTTATTGTAGCTGGGTCACAGATTCTTTGTAGTGGTACAAGTTACAAGTGAGTTCCACCTGTCATTGGTAGGTTCCACTATATTCTTACTAATCGTCTGTTTAACGGCACAGGGTGGAATTTTAACACTGGATTCTGTTCGGCTTGTATTTAATGATGAACCAGTCCTTGCCAGTTTATCTGCTTTTTCATTACCTTCAATTCCACAGTGTCCAGGGACCCAACAGAGTCTGATGTTGTGTTGTGTGGCAAGAACTTTAAGCTCTTCACGACAGCATGAAACCAGTTTGAATTTTATTTCTGTGGCAGAGATGGCCTTGAAAGCTGCCTGGCTGTCAATATAAAAAGTGATATCAGCCCGTGGTATCGCCATCATTAGTATTTGTTCTGCACCCTTAATCACTGCCAGAACCTCCGCTTGGAAGACACTGCTGTAATCGGGGAGTCTATAAGATTTGGCTAAATTGAGGGTTTCTGAGAAGAATCCCGCACCTACACCCGTATCCATCTTCGATCCATTGGTGTATATTTCTACCACCGGTTATTCTGATTGTTGTAAACCAGCTCCCATTCCTCTCTTGTGGGGATGGAGACAGAAAACGGTTTTTTAAAATCTGTACGGGGTGTTGTGTAGTCTGTGCATACATTCCCTTCCGTAAATTTACAGAGTTCCTTTTCCAGCTATTGGTTTGGCTTAGTCTTAGGGCACTGTAGGCCGCGGTTTCTTGTACAAGTAGATCTAGGGGCTTTAGGTTGAGTATCGTTTCCATTCCCGCAGTGGGTGTGGATCTCATTGCCCCTGTAATTCCTACACACGCTAGTCTTTGAACTTTATTAAGCGTTTTGCAATTTGTTTCTTTGTCCATCGTGCTCCACCAAACCAGGCTACCATATGTAAGGATCGGTCTTATAATGGCCGTGTACATCCACATTATGATCTTAGGGTTTGGAACCCAGGTCTTACCAAAGATCCTGTTGCAGGAGTAAAATGCGATCGTGGCCTTCTTAGCTCTTTCTTTGATGTTCAAACCCCAGTTTAGCTTTTTGTCAAGAATTACGCCCAGATATTTGGCATTTTCTGAAAGACTAAGTTGGGTTCCTTCTATTGATGGTAGGACAAAATCTGGTATTTTCCTTTTGTTAGTAAAAAGTACCAGTTCGGTTTTTTGCGGGTTGACCGAGAGTCCACATTTCCTCGTCCAGCTACAAACCTTCGACAGAGCGTAGTTAATCTGTTCACTGGTTGTGGAAAGAAATTTACCAGTCGCTAGCAGCGCCAAGTCGTCTGCGTATGCGACTACTTTGACACCGCTGTGTTCCAGTTCCATCAGGATTTCGTTCATAACCAATATCCACAAAAGTGGTGAGAGAACTCCTCCCTGTGAAGTCCCCCTAGATGTGGATACTTTGATCTGTGCATCCCCTAGTTCTGAGTTAATCCGTCTGTATTTTAACATACCGATAATCCAGTTTATGAGGGAATTATCTACTTCAAGGTATACAAGTGCGCTTTTTACCGAATCATTTTGTACATTGTTGAAAGCTCCTTCAATGTCCAGAAAAGTAGCTAGAGTGTACTCTTTGTTCTTGAGTTACTAAGTTGTGGAGTGCTGTTTCAACACTTTTTCCTTTCGTGTAAGCATGTTGGACAGGTGACAACACATTTGGTTTTGGAGTACTTCGTATGTGTATATCTATTAGTCGTTCGAAGGTTTTCAAAACAAACGATGGCCACGTTCGGGTGGTAAGCAGATACGTATCTGAGATACGTTAGAATCTGAACGACCAAAATCGGATACGTAACCAAGCCAAACAAAACCAAGAAAATGAAGAGATGAGATGTCAGCTGTTAGTATAATCCAAACATATCCGAACATTTTTGGGATAGCTTTAGATTTCCTTTTGACATCAGCTGTTTGGCTCGTCAGCTGGTTTTTCCTTAGGCATTACAACAACACGGACAAATCCAGATACCTTTAGTTACGTATCCGACCGCGGCCGATGTTAGACTGTAGTCCTTGCCTTCCGTGTGGCTTGGTTTTCCAGTGATATCACTAGATACAGGTAATTAGAAGTTTCTTGTTCACTAGACCGTTTCCCTTAGCTGAAAAATGTCGTGCATGTATAATCAGAACACAGATAGGTTGATCTAAACAATTATTTTCAAAAAAAAAACAGCATGCGTCAAATGGGGTTTTCCATTGGTGAATTAAGAATTTGATGCGGAATTTGATTTTTGTCGTGACAAATTGAATGATATTTGAATTGATTTTTCTTTTGATATGGTATTGGTGTATTTTTGTGTCTGTGAACCTGTAAATGGTATCGGCTGACGAATGCAAAAAAAATCAGTCAACAGTTTTTATACATTCAAGTTTGTTTTTTCATTTGATGGGATTTCAATTTTTAAATTATAAATAGACGATTACAAGGTTGTAATTAACGATGAGGGATAAGTTCTATGCTATCGACTCATTTCAAACTGCTTCCATTCTAATTATTACTTTTTAGTCCTTATATTTTCACAAAAAATTTCCTTCTCTACTGAAATGAATAAATTGAAACATGCACTTGTCAAAATAACAGCTGGCAATTGTACCGGTGTTAGTAAAAGAGGGGTAGATCCACCGAAAAATACGGATCTGCAAAATTGATTCAGAATCAAAAAAATATCAATTTTTTTGTCCAATGGAAGGTTTTATTTGTCAGAATCGGTGTTTTGACAGATATGTATCAAAAAAGTATTGACATTTTATACCAATGGAAAACCCCAAAAGACTCAAATTTTGGTCGATGTTTACCGAATGTTATAGAAATCACAGCATGAAGATACTGTGAATTTTATTATTCTAAATTCGAACACTGCAACTAAACATTGAAGAGCCAATTGAGATCACAAACTCATGACACTCTCCATTACCGTTCATCGTGGAAATCATCGTATTTCTGTAGGCAGGTAGAGGAAGGGCAATGTTTATGATCGAAACCAAAAACTAAGCACCGCAATCCAAAAGAGGTCACACACATGACAATGTACATTACTTTGCATCGTTGAAATCCTCGTACTTTCGGCACAGGTATAGAGAAAAGCAATGCTTTTGAATTTTGTTTTTTTTTTTTCTTTCTCAGGAAGAAGAATACACAACGCAGATAACCCAACTTTCTTCACGAACTCATGAACCTTTGCATTACTCTTCATCGGTAGAATCATCGTATGATTTTTTTAGTACACTGAGATGGAAGCATTGATTTGAGTTGAATTTGTGTACAAAGGAAAAGAAAGGGTAGATGGTATGAAGCAGTAGCGGATATAGGATTTGGCTGTGGGGGAGGGGGCTTGGGTCTCCAGTTTTAGACATACATATTAATTAAAAAAAAAAAATTAAATATCTTTGTTCCAAAACGGAATATTTCTTTTCTTATACAAATCAATCAAAAATTATTAGATGCATTAATCAATGCTGCCGTTTGACTAATTTCGAACCACAAATACCTACATTCTTCTATTTTTATTTTCCTTTGAGTCTTTGTCAAAAAATGCAAATGCTTTCATTATTCATAAATACTTTCAATGGAATGGTATATCCCATATTGTCCTATGCTATTTTTTTTTCACAAAATACTAGAAAGAAATAAAGTTGAAAACATCTATTTTGTATACAACATAAATATATATTTTTAAGGCTTTTCTTGGAACATATACACTTACAAATTATAAAGTTGAAAATAAGCTTTTTAAACCACAGAGGAATCAGTTGTCAAACGAATCAGTTTAATAACAATTGAAGCCCCTAGAAGATGAAGGTGTTAAGTGACATTTTTTGAAATTTGGCTTTTTACCTACAGATGAAAGTGTTATATGAAAACTTAAATTTCTGACTCGTCTGTACTCTTCTATCGCCTCTAGATTAATATTTAACCAAAGATGAAGGTGTTTTATGCAATCACTTTAATAATAAACTTTGTGGATGAATGCGTTAAATGCGCTTAAGTCCTTTATGTTAAGTTCTTTATACAAAAATAATTTTATCTGAAGTTTTCATTTCGTGCATAAAGGTGTTAAGTGGGCACTTCTAGATAAGACATTATAGGTGAACACCACACAAATCAGTGCATGTGCAGGCAAGAGGCACCAAACAACCACACACTACTTCAAATTTGAATGTTGCGACGCAGGTGGCTTAACATGATGGCTAAATTTTGTATAGTCTTACACACAATTTGAAAGCGTTATTTTTCACACACATCTATTAGTCTAAGAGCCAACGACATTAAGAGTCAAGTCATTTGCGTAATGTTGTAACTCATGCCAAAACATAGCCGATACCCTTGAAGAATGGGTGTTAAATTGAACTTATAGGTGTGACAAAAATGACAGAAGTCAATTCATTTGCTTAACATTTGTTCCAATGCTATTTGCTTCAGGACACTCTCACAGGCTTAAGTTCAAAAACGCAGACCGAAATTCCGTAAAGAACACCCCAGCAGAAAAACTTTTATAGTCAAATGGTTATCTGATGGATAGAGAACGTCTAACTGGGACGGGTTTATTTGGGCCAAGAACCAAACTATCTGTTCCGATGGGACAGTCCACAAGCATTTTCTAGGCGGAAGTAAATGCCATAAGTAAATGTGCAGAACGTAACCTTGAAAGAAACTGCCGAAATCGTAACATTGCCATCATATCAGATAGCCAAGCCGTGCTTAAAGCGTTAAGCTCCTATGCAATTAGCTCAAAACTGGTATGGGAATGCTTGCAGAGGTTAAATTAACTGGGAAAAAATGACAATGTCTAACTCTATTGGGTACTGGGTCACGCGGGTATCGATGGTAAAGAGGAGGCAGACTCCCAAGCCAAAACAGGAGTAACAACACCCCTAACAAGGCCTAAGCCCTATTGCGGATTAGGTGAAAATGTGATCAAAAACAAGATCAAATTAGAAGAGGAGGCAAAAAGATCCAACATTTGGAATGAACTTCAAAAACTGAGGTAGGCCAAACTACTACTTGGTAACTACAACCAAGAACTCTACAAAGCCTTCATAAATCTCATGAGGAACAGCCTAAGAATAATAAAGGGCAATTCGAAATTTTTGAATCAAATCTAGGTCTTGGTGTAACGTTTTTGCTGCAAAACCTAACCGGAAGTGACTCTGCAAAAAAGCAGACGAAAATTCCTTCAACGAATATCCCAGCCGACTAATTTTATTTTTACTTTATTGCAAGGTTCAATTTAGGGACTCAATAAAAATGGATTCGCAGGGAGTATGGTTCTTACCTTTACAAAGAAAGCTATGATGAATATATTCCTTATAGCCAAAAGTAACAAACGTCCTGATTATAATCAAGATTTTATGCCAAGAGAGAACAAATTGAAACAACTTTCTGCAGACAAAATTAAAAATTTAAAAGAACAGAAGAATTTCGTTGGTGAGAACGTCAATTGTTTTATTTAAATGCAATTTCAGCAGATCCTGGAGAAGGGAAAGAGAAAAAAAAACAAACAAAAAATAAGTAAATTACAACATATCAGAAAGTCACTTAACACTTTTATAAAAACAAAATTAAATTAAATACAAAAAAGTTCATAGATAAAGGTGTTAAATCCACAAAAGTGTAAATATCTCAACAACTATTTGCGTTGAATAAAAAAGATTCCTAAAATTAAATTCACCTGAGTTTTATTGACTTTAAATTATCCATACAGTATTTATATTATTTTCATTAAAAAGTTATAAGCAATAATCTTTAAATGCTTATAACTCAAATGTTTAAAAATGTCGCTTACGTCCTTCATCTTCTAAGCGCTTCAATTATTAATTGGCCAACCGTTTAAGAAAATAAATATAATATGGCTTTGCGTATTTGTTAATAAGTTAACATTTATCAATTTTTTCTTTTAAAGAAGAAACATATTTACATTTTTTAAATAAGTTTGTTATTTTATAAATACATATTGATTTTTTGAAATAAGTTAATCTTTATCAATTATTCTATTCTTTTCTAAGTAGAAGAAACAATAACTTCGACTCGTTACATGTATTCGCTTTATATACATAATTACATTTTTAAAATTACATTTACATTGCATTTTATATTTCTTAAATAAGTTTAGTTTAGTTTAGGACACAAATGCACTCGAAAATTATGTGTTTTTTGTTATTTTAAAAATACATATTGAGTTTTTGAAATAAATAAATTTTTATCAATTATTCTAAGTAGAAGAAACAAAGATAAGTGAAGTTTCATTAGTGGAAGAAAAAAAATATGTACTGAAAAATTATGTTGTGTTGTTATTTTATGCATATTTATTTACATTTGTAAATAAGTAAAGTTTTAGCAATACAGTTTTAAATAAAAATACGTTCTAAATTAAACACATAAAGCTTGATGGACACGAAAAAAAAAATGAATGTTCTAGAATGCCAAATAAGAAGGAAAAATATATTTTTTTTTATGGAGGAAAAAGAAAGTTGGCTGTCGGAAAACACCATTTTACAATGCCTTAGTATTATTTTCAACTAAAGTATTTCGTTAAAAGATTTGGACTTTATAATATACTTACATAGTGTAAAATCGCTGATAACAGAAATGAAATTTTTGAATCCAATATAGTAACAAAAACAATGAACAAATTTCCATATTTGACGACATACTGAGGGAAAATGTCGGAAAAAAGAAATTGTTAAAAAAGCTGAAGCTATTAGGAACATAGATATAAGTGCAACAATCAAAATAAAATATAACCATCTGATACTCCAGGACAAACAACTATCAGAACATTAATTTATCAGCCATAAACGTCAATTTTCACACAATCGAAACGAAAATTATCTAATGAAGACGATAAAAAAACAATGGACTCAGCATCAGGTACAACCAAACACGACAAATTACAACAAAAATGCAAAACAACAGCTTGAAAGAATATCAGCTTTCGTGGAAAATATTGAGCCCCAAATTCGTATAATGAAAATAATGTGTAAATTGTCTAGCCCCCAGTTCGTTTATTTTTATAAATTTTCTTCGGGCTTATAATTTAGCCCCAATTTAGTGTTTTTCAGAAAATAGTCTTGGGGCTTGAAAAAATAACTGCTTTCGTAGAAAAAATCGAGCCCCAAATTCGTATAATGAAAATGAAGTGTAAATTGTCTAGCCCCTAGTTCGTTTTTTTTCTATACTATTCTATTTTCTCTTGAGGCTTAGCCGGAAAGGTAGGGCTAGGGATTTAAATTATTCAGCCCCAACATAGTATTTTTCACCAAATTGTCTTTGGCTTGGAAAAATAGCAGTTATCTTGAAAATTATCTAGCTCTTACATCGAATAAACAAATAATGGTGTAAGGTGTTCAGCCCCAACCTCGTTTTTTTTATCAAATTTCCTTGGGGGTTGAAAAAACACTGCAAACATATTAATTGCTTAGCCCAGAATGTAAAACCTTTCAGGCTATTATGAATTGAAATTTACAAATTGGCTGTGGGGGGGGCTAAAGCCTACTGGTATGAAGTGAGGAAAAACTCAATACCCATATTTAATGAAATCATAGCACGATGCTCCTTCATGAAAGTACTAGATGACTTCATTGGTGTTTTCACCTAAATTTTTCATTGAGGAGCATATTTCCTATTGGGATATTAAAATCCCGAACTTTTTTATCTTTCGTTTCGCGTTTCGATATTACTACGGCAAAACGAAACGTAATATCGAAACGCGTTTTAAGGAACACTCCACATACATGAGAACAAACAATTGCAGACCTTCAGCCCTTGCAAATCACGTACTGGCAAACGGACACTTTAGTGTTAATAAAGATAATTTAAAATTGATACGACAGGTGAATGATGCGAGACGTCTAGATGCATACGAGAGTTACTACATTCAAAAAGACGAAAAATCGATGAACTCTGATAATGGCAATATAACATCTTGTCTTTTCCATCTAGTGTAACGCATTACGCATGCATATCAACAATATTGCACAAAATTCACTTTTCGTTTTCTGTTTTCGGTTTTCTTTCGGAATTAGTTTCGAACTTCGTGTGTCATCATATGTTCTAAAATTTATCTAAGTTCTAACTCGCGATTGTTTACAATTAAGAGAACGATGAATTGCACTTCTGGACCAATGATGCAGTAAGAAGAAGATCATGCTTTTATCATCAGTCGTGTCTGCTGATGATGATAGACAAAGTCTATCGAAATGCATACACAGGTACTTTTAATTAATAATAAGTAAGTTTAGTGTAAATTCTTTTTTATTTTTTATTGAAGAACGCTAGTGTAATATCAATAAGGTTCAGTGTTTTTAACTGTTATTGATTAAGATTGCACACAGTTTACTTTATAATAATATGATAAAGCTAGTTGAAGCAGTGGAACGTCCTCCAATAGGTCTGGTAGATTATTTTGTGAAAACTCCAGATAGATAGCAGAATTAAGTCGGGGTGGTAATTTGAAAGCCCCGATTAATTTATTTCCAATTACACCTGCCCACATAATGACTCTGAATCTGTGCTGAAATGATCTTTGCTGTCTTGAATGTGGATTGCATGAATGGAGATTATAGAAATTCATAATACCATCTCTTGTGAATTGAGATTCGTCAGTCCAAAGAATTCTGTCTTTTAACTGGTTTTCATCCAAGCTGGCAACCAGTTACAAAATTCGAGTCTCTTTTTAAAAAGCGCTCTAATCCAACTGTAATCGTGACTTAACTTGATGATCTGATGAATGAGTTTGTTTTTCTTTTCTTTTATACCACTTATTTGGTTAATTTACCCATTAAACATTTATATCCAAAATTTAACTCTTTAGGCATAAGTACACTTTTAACCCTTTTCATGAGTGCAAAGTCTTAAAACTGACCTAAAAACTATCAATTCTTGGAAAACCACTTCAATTCCCAAGTGCTGCAATAAAAGTAGGTAACAAAAAATACAAAATTCGATTTCTTACCTGTATTAGGTTTTTCCAAGTATCATAAAATGTATGGCTTTTTGGATTCACTTATTAATGAGTTTTTTTTATTACTGTTTTGTTCATCAGGTCAAATTAAGAAAACTTTATGTTTATTACGCTTTTTTGACAAAAATTGACCTCAAAGTCAACATTTTGCTCGATCAAGAAAAATTGAACCCCATTTAAAACTGAATATCTGGCAACCCTAAGCACGTATAAGATCATCTTAAACGCAGTTATAAAGGCTAGTATTTCTACTAAAAAATAAAGTCCAAAATGAGGTTCCTACCATTAGCACTGACAGAGAAATTGGCCTAAACAGGAGTCAGGGTACACCAAAGTTTGCCTTTTTTTAAATCGTCAAAAAGTGATGTCAAAGTGGAAAATCTGACTTTACTGTGGAACAATTTTTTTTCCTGGAATCCAAAGAATCACATCCCAAGGTATGGCACACGAATTACTGGACACCATGTATAACCAAAATCTGAGTATGAGAAAAAACCTGCCGGACATTTGATTTCGATATCACAAAATATAATCCTTTAAACCCTCATACTCAGATTTTTGTTATATGAACATCCACCCCCAAAATTTGCTGTCGGTTCATAGACATTAGACTCCTCTGCATGGCAGGCGCCTTGTCGTGGTGCGGAGGCTTAAGTTTCAAAGATTCATCTGACCCGCCGTAGTTTTGGGACCACCAAAAGCGGTAGTGATTTTTAGGAGTTACGACTAAGACCGGCCCCCCTAATCCGGGGTGTAAAGTGGACCGTGCCCATTGGATGGTTTGCAGCCAGGGGGTATACCGGCTGTATTCTAACGGTACCTCTTTGAAACCAGGTCGAATCAAAGAGTAACTATGACCTTACCATATCATGCGGAGCTCTGATATAGCGGACCAACCCTTCTCTAGCTACTCGTGGGATCAAATTATGAAACAAATTAAACAAAAACCACACAAAATTTAACACTCCGCGGGATGTCACCGCGAATGAGTATGCGGACCGCATGGAGAGAATCCTCCATGGTGAAGATCCGAGACCGGGTTGTAGTAAGTACCTCAAGAGGACGCCCTCTAGGACTGTACTACACCGGGCAGAAGAAGGAGCGTCGTCCATTGGTCAAGGGAGAACACCTCCAGGTCAAAGGAAAGACGTCTCTCACAACACAGTGGCCACGACCGAAGAGAGTAAACCTCCCGGTCAAGTGAGCAATGTGTCTGTGCCCATGGCCAAAGATGGCACTATCGAAAAGAAACCGATAGAAAAGTCGAAACCACCGAAAAGACCACCGACAAAACAAGACCGTCAAACTCTTCCTCTTCCAAAACGTAGTGTACCAGGTGATCTGGATGACTCGTTTAGGAAAGGACTTAGTTGAGCAGGAACTAAATGGTACTCCTGGTTCCTAAATGAAGGAATGACCCCCGAGGAAGCCAGGAAGAAGGTGGATGAAAGAAAGACAGCAAACAACAACGGTCCCTCCAAAAGCCAAGAACAGGGAAAGAGGAAGAGCAACCATTTAACTCCTCCCCTAAGGCAAGAGGTTAAAAAACCGAGAATGCTAGCAACTGCAAAGGCGGGATCAAACACCGACAATAAAAAGGGTAACGAACATAGGCCAACTTCCCATGCAAAGGCAGCCCAAAGTGTAAGAATTGCTGTCCTGCCCAAGGGGTACCCTCAAGAGACTCTCAGTTCAGAAGAATTGACGTTATTGGAAGAGGCAATAATTGAAGAGGTATCCATTGGATGGGAACACAAACTCAAGTTCAATGGGATGCACTTTAGAGCTGGCCTGTTAATTGTCGACTGTGATAGGCAACAATCAGCCGACTGGCTGACAAAGAAGGCTTCAATGTTAAGCACTTGGAAGGGAACTGCACTGGCGGCATGTTTGGGAGATGACATTCGTAAAATGCACACGTTTACAGTTTTCCTTCCCAAAAGCATGGGACAAGATGACCAAAAATGATTGGCTCTAATCCAGGCACAGAATGAAGGATTAGCTGTCCAAGCCTGGAAAATAGTAAAGAGCAAACCAGAGGGAAAAGGACAGCTACTGGTTATCAGTATTGACGGACGGTCAGCAGAGTCTATGGTGAAGGAAAATCACGAACTACACTATAAGTTTGCAAAATAAATATTATTGGCCTCAAAAACTCAGCGGTCCATAGCTTTTTCTTAGACCCCAACATAGCCGAAACAGGTACACAGTTCCCAGCACTTCCAAATAAAAAATCACACCGGATCCTACCGAAACCCTCAGCCCCACCCACCGGTCCACAACTTGTCCTGAAACCACCCCAATCCCATTACCCTTCACACCAGCACCTCCATTACATACCCTTACCACCTCAACCGCAGAACCACAACCCCAACCTTCTGAAAAGAATAAAGAAAACCAGGTAAAGATACTGGAAAATATACTAATAGGTCAAACTGGTAAAGGAATAGAGGGCATAGACCTCTCTCCTTACCAGGAACAACACGAAACGCTTCTGACTGAGGAGGAAGAAGAGCATCTGTTAGCAGATGAGGAGGCCTTTGCCTCCAACTAAGAACAAAAATGATACGACGTGGGATCAGTACCAGGGTAGCCCAAGTAAACGTACACCATGCTAAGGCGGCATCAGCCGTTATAGTAAGGAAGTTAACGGTGGAAAACCTAGGGATAGTACTGATTCAAGAACCCTGGATTTACGGGGGTCAAGTAAGAGGCCTAACAAGTAAGGACTCTACACTTATCTGGGACATAAATATAAAAAATAATATAAAATTTATTTGTCTTTCAGAATTTATGTCGCAGGATCTAGTTCCGATCCAGGCTCAGATCGACATCGAGGGCAGCCCCTGCACAATGGTTGTGGCATTAGCCTACTTCCCAGGTGATGAAGACAACATTCCACGACTGCGCTGGAGGTGCAAAGGCTCGTGGACTACTGCAAGACTAAGAAACTACCGTTGTTGGTGGGGTGCGATGCAAACGCCTACCATACAACATGGGGTAGTACCGATATCAACCGAAGGGGTGAGTACCTTTTAGACTTAATTATCGGAAAAAAACCTAGATATATTTAACGTGGGGAATACTCCCACCTTTGTAACTAGAACTAGAGAAGAAGTATTAGACCCCGAAGTAGGTACCCCGAACGTAAGCAGCTTAGTAAGGGATTGGAGAGTCTCCAATGAACCATCAATGTCTGATCACAGAATAATTTTGTTTACTTTAGAAGGCCTTTTCACAGAGGATTCCTCTGGAAGGAACCCTAAGAAAACAATCTGGGATCTTTACAAAAACATTCTCAAGACTAACCTTGAGCAAATAGGTCCAGTTAGAACAACAAACAGTTACCTTGAATTAGAATAGATAGTTAACGAGTTTAGTGGGGCAATCAATGAGGCATATGAACTCAGTTGCCCCCTTAAAATCATTAAGAAACAAAAAGATGCTCCATGGTGGAACAACAACCTATCGAAACTGAGATCCAAGATAAGAAAACTCTTCAATGAGGCAAAAAGAACTGGGGAGTGGCTTAACTACTCTGCAGAGTTGACCAAATACAATGGGGAAATAAGAAAGGCTAAAAGGAAAAGTTTTACAATTTTCTGTGAGGGAATTTCATCTACCCCTGTAGCGGCAAGACTGCATTAAGTTTTAGCGAAAGAAAAATCTATAACTTCCTTAGCACTTCGTAACCCTGATGGTAGCTTCACCGAAAATGAGGAGCAACGGTCTTCCCTTTAGCTAAACACTCACTTTCCAGGAAGTCTACCAATGGTAGGGGATATAATAGAGAGGATACCGTTCAAACCCAACCGGGAAGCTTGGAAGATAGCTAAAACTATCTGCTCAGGCAAAAGGCTTGAATGGGCGTTAAGCACCTTTCAACCCTTTAGGTCCCCGGGGGTGGATGGTATCTTTCCAGCTCTTTTACAAAAAGGTAAAGAGGAACTTATGCCCCAATTAATAAGCATACTTCGTAGTAGCATAGCACTTGGGGATATACCAAGCTAAGGTAATCTTTATTCCTAAAATGGGGAAAAAAGATACAACCCATCCAAAGTCGTTCAGGCCGATAAGTCTTACATCTTTTCTACTGAAGACTTTGGAGAAAATAGTTGACAACTTCATAAGATCAGAAGTACTAAATAAAATGCCTCTCAGCAATCGACAGCATGCATATAGAGCAGGCAGATCCACAGAAACTGCTCTGTACGAGCTCACTAACACACTACAAATTGCTTTAAAGAATAAAGAAACTGCGCTATGTGCCTTCCTAGACATTGAAGGTGCTTTCGATAACACCTTTCATGATGCAGTAAATAAAGCCCTAGTAAGGAAGTGTGTACCCATCACCATAACAAGATGGATAAGTGAAATGCTGAGAACAAGAACTGCAGAGGCACACACAGGGCAAAGTGTCCAGAAAATCGTCACAACAAGAGGCTGTCCACAGGGAGGGGTACTGTCACCCTTGCTGTGGAGTCTTGTAGTGGATGAGCTATTAGAAAGTCTTACTTCTCAGGGCATACGATACATAGGCTTTGCCGATGACATCGTAATAACAGCCCTAGGAAAGTTCGAAGAAACTCTCTGTGAAATATTACAAAGAGGACTGAAAATCACAAGTAAATGGTGTCAATCTGTAGGACTAAATATTAACCCTTCAAAAACGACTATCGTACCATTTACCAACAAAAGGCTTCTGCCACGAATGAAACCTATTAGTTTAGCTGGTAAAGTCATTGAAACAAAGAAGGAGGTAAAATACCTAGGTATCACACTAGATAGCAAACTTCTTTGGAACAAACACTTAGAAATAACTGTTGGGAAAGCCACAAAGGCCCTTATGATATGTAAGAGACTTGCAGGCAAATCATGGGGTTGGAAACCAAATATCCTAAGATGGATGTACACCATGATGGTAAGGCCCATCATTACCCATGGTGCAGTTGCATGGCACAAGAGAACCGAACTTCATACAACTAGGAATGCCCTAGAAAAAATCCAACGGCTCGCATGCATATGCATAACTGGAGCAATGAGAACTTGCCCCACAGCAGCAATGGAGGTTATCCTTCACCTAACACCACTATACGTGGTCATAGACAGTACTGCTCAGGGAGCAATCATGAGATTTGCCAAGGAGGGAACTGGGACCGGAAAATGCATAGGTAAAAGAGAAAGGCAATGCATCTCCAGGTCGATAGTAACAAACCTTCTTGACATTCCAAGGGATGCCATGATTAAAAAATATAACTTCGAAACAAATTTTCAAGCGGAGTTATGTAGCAAGGCAGAGTGGGTAGGCGAAACAACGAACTACAATCTTAAAGCAAACGCCATCAAATGGTATACTGATGGATCCAGAACGTCTGAAGGGACTGGGGCGGGTATATTTGGGCCAAGAACCAAACTATCTGTACCGATGGGACAGTCCACAAGCATTTTCCAGGCGGAAGTAAACGCCATAGGTAAATGTGCAGAACGTAACCTTGAAAGGAACTACCGAAATCGGAACATTGCCATCATGTCAGATAGCCAAGCCGCGCTTAAAGCTTTAAGCTCCTATGGCATTAGCTCAAAATTGGTATGGGAATGCTTGAGGAGGTTAAATGAACTGGGCAAAAACAACAATGTCTCACTATATTGGGTACCGGGCCACGTGGGTATCGATGGTAATGAGGAGGCAGACTCCCTAGCCAAAATAGGAGCAACAACCCCCCTAATAGGGCCTGAGCCCTATTGCGGATTAGGTGAAAATGTGATCAAAAACAAGATCAAATCAGAAGAGGAGGCAAAAAGATCCAAAATTTGGAAAGAACTCCCAAAACTGAGGCAAGCCAAATTACTACTTGGGAACTACAACCAAGAACGCTACAAAGCCTGCGTAAATCTCAGCAGGAACAGCCTAAGAATAATAACGGGCTTACTCACTGGACACTGCAAACTAAAAAGACATCTCAGTATTCTCGGCTTAGTGAGCAGTGCAACTTGTAGATTCTGCAACATTCAGGAGGAAATACCTGACCACATAATAGGCAAATGCAATGCACTTGTGCATCAAAGGCACAGATATCTGGGAAATTACCAGATAGAGGAGAGGGACCTTCCCTCACTAAAATACTCCAAATACTTAAGTTTATAAAAGAACTAAAGTTGGAGGATGAGCTTTAAGTGAGCAATCTCATTGAGCTCTAGATGGGGGCACAATAGAACAAAGGTCGCAGTGCATCAAACCCCGAATTGATTCATTCATTCATAGACATTAGACTATATTAAAGGTGTACTGTGGCGTATGTGGAACATTTTTTTTACATAGGAATTCATGTTTTTGAATTGTTTCAACTTTCAGAATATTATGAACACTACATTTTAATAAAATTCAATTTATTTAATATCGAGGTACGGAAATATGTTCCACTATTATACTACATCATTCAATATTAGTATAATTTGAATAAGACCAATAGGAAATGATATTGTTACTTCTTATTATAGTCCCATTTGTCTTCGAAATCAATATTGGCGATTCTAATTTAAGGCTCACAAGTTACCAAACTCTGATAGGTCATAACCTGACCAATCAATCTGTATACTTGATACTTATTATGATATTTATTAACGTGTTTTTGTAAACAAAAATGATACCAAAGTAAAAAATCGGCACAGAAATGCAATAAAATGATAATAAATTGCGCGAAAACCTTTATCCGTTTGAAAAATAGTTGGAGGACGGGTGAAAACTGATAGGTGCTAATACAAAAAACTGAAGAAACGGTTGAATTTTGGAAAAGTTAAATGCAGTTCAAGAAATGAGACCAAATATCATCAAAACCGTTATTAGTCGAAAATGAAGCGGAAACGAGAAAATGAGCTTTTAAGTTTTTCGAATTAAAATCACGGTGACGTTGGGGCACCCTGTATACATAGTCGATTTGGCAACGCTGTGCGCAAGTGAATGGTTGTAAATATTTTTGCTCTATTTAAATTTCCAATTTTTCTTAAATTTTGTTTGCAAATAATACAAAGAAATATTTATTTCTTATCAGCTTTCGTTGAGTATTCTCTTGACACCAGGTAAATCTTAAAATATTAAAGAAAAAAGCACGAACATTTGTGAAAATTAGACAATTGTTCATTCTCATGAGCGATAAGAAAAGAAAGAACTATCAAACACCACCAAAAAATAATACGCATGAAAATTCAAATCAAGCTGCAAAGATATTCAAATATTCAACGAAAATGTCGATCTCTAACTGCATTAAAAAATCAAAATGAAGAATTAAACAACAAAGTGCAAAATTTTTGAAGCTCGCTGCAATGATCTAGAAGATGAACTGGAATTACAAACCCGTGAGCTAAAGGCAAGCAATATCATCTTAACCATTCCCAAAAGCAACAATGACACACAAAAAACAGTGGAAGGCATAGTTTTGCTTGGAACCGATGAAAAGCACGAATTACCACCTGCTATAAAGTTAAGTGAAAATAACTCAGTATTAAAGCTTAAATTAATCACTGGGTCAAATTTCCTGGCAAACAAGATGCTTAAAAATGCAACAAAGTTGTAAGGAACACATTTCTACGTCCAGCGCGATTTAACAACAAAAAAATGCAGCACAAAGGACGAATTCTTCTAAGTTATATGAAAACTATAAAATCTAAACATCCTAATGCATCAATTATAATCAAAAACAACGCTTTAGTTATTGGAAACGATACATTTTATTTATCAAAAAACAATAATTTATTACACAATAAAAATGATGGAGAACAGGTGCTTTTGAAAATGTTTGGTGATTTGAACTTCGAAGCTGTCAAGCTGAAATTGATGTCAAACTCTCCCAACAATCAACAACAAGGTGCATCAACATCATGGATGGCAATGTTTTTAAGAAACGGAGTAGAAAGTAGTACACAAAATTGATACAACAAAACCGTCAGCTCAAATAGTATTAGTTTTCAAAATATTTTAGCTTATAACATTTTTGGCTTAAATAATAAATTATTATATGTAGATTTTTTTTAAATATGTACTAAGTTTTAACATTTTTTGCTTATTTGAAACCCATATAACACTAGAAAATTCAACTAAATTTAACAAATACTTCAGCGAGTACAAATTACATTGGGTAGCAGCATCACGTACAGCAAAGAAAGGCCGAGCAAGTGGGGGAAATTTATTCGGAATCAGAAAATCACTTTTAGCAACTTACGACTTTGTGGATATATGTGGATATACCGTTATACAAAATTTACTTCAGAGCACTCTGTATATAGTACCTTTTTATATTAATTGTAATAACTGGATCGAAGATGCTGAAGAACTGAATAACATATTATTTCACTTATCAAATAAAAGCGTGATGTTAGTTGGCGATTTAAATGCTAGGATAGGAAGTATGCAGACCACATATGTTTTGCAAGAAAGGAACCTCACCTCTTTTTATAGCAACCGGACATCCAAAGACACAGTTTGCAACCAAAATGGAACACAATTTTTTGATGTTTTACAAACATACGATTTGTGTGTTCTGAACGGATGTACTCGAGGAGATCGTGAAGGGCATTATACTTTTATGGGAGGATAAGGGAAATCCGTCATAGACTATTGTGCCGTAAATAACGAATGGTTAGATCTAACAATAAATTTTGAAGTTCAGGTAAGAACCCACTCCGATCATTTTCCTATAGTGGTAGAATGGTCAAATAACTCTTTGATCACCCAAAAAAACCTCAATTTTCTCCCAAGATTAAACTGGAAAATCCAAGATGAAAGCTCTTACCATCAAGCAACAAATAACTTCCTTTCAAACGCATAATGGATGCAGAGTCGGTGGAAGAATACTCGGCGCAAATAATATCGTGCATCAGAAGTTCTGCTTTAATTAGAAGTTCGCCAGTAGTAAAAATGTATAACAACAAGTGGTTTGACAGTGAATGTTCTAACGCTCGTAAAAAATCTTTTGCACTGTTACACTCATGGAGAGCAACCGATTCCGTAGCTCTAAAGAAGTGGTATACTGAAACCAATGTCGCTTACAAAACTATGTGCCGCTTGAAAAAGATAAACTTTGAAAATAACCAAGATATTCGACTTGCAATCATTAAAAGTTCAAAAGAATTCTGGTAGGTAGCAAAGGAGATAAATGGATCTGGATTTACAATAGGCGCAGGTGTATCTGTAGCACATCTATCAATTTACTTCCAAAACCTACTTTGCAATCAAAAAAATATAGCTTTTATGACAGCAGAACCTCTTATAACCGATGATATTCTTGATTGTGAAATATATTTGTTGGAAATAGATGCAGTCTTAAGAAAATCAAAAATTGAAAAGGCACCAGGCGAAGATGGGATCCCGTACGGGTTTTTAAAAAACGCATCACCCGAGCTTCTATTACATTTAAAAAAATTGTATAATAATATCTTTTCGAGTTCGATTGTGCCAAAATCCTTTAAAACGTCTGTGATCTATCCTATTCACAAAAAAAGTGCATTGGATAGTGTTTTGTGGGTAGCACTGATTAATTGACTTTGTTTTCCAAATTAAATAAAACTCGATTTCTTTTTTTATTAACGTTATAAAATGTACTTTTAATTTCTCAAAATATATGTGTCGATGTGTAGTGTCGCTAAAGAAAGTTCTCGAAAGAATAACCTTCTTTTTTATGAAGGTTAAATATGATTTGCAAAATAGAAACATAGAAAATTAGTTTGACAAGAAGTGTCACATTGAGCAATTATTTAAGTGAGTTTAAATGGTTAGTTCACAATGATAGTTGAATGTGTTATACACATTTAATTGTTATAATACATATTAATTTTGAATTTTATAATTATACAAAATAATAAATAAATGATCTTTGAGCCAAACACTCTCCGCCCCGTGAACTGGTTCGCAAATTGAGTAAGTACTTCCAACAGTGTTGGTGCCTTTAGTTTTAACATGTAAAGAGAAAAAACGTTGATAACAAAACAAACAAGAAGAAATACAAATTCAAGGACAAAACAACAATAACAGTTATGCACATGCATCACATCTGCATGAATTTTTCGTTCCATTTTCCCTGCATTCCATTCAATAAGCTTTCGGAACTGTTACCCATGAGCCCATTGAGTAAGTAAGTGGATGCGTACGATGCTTAGTTAATTTTGTTGTTGTTTTGTTTTTACAACTGATTTATCATAAAAATTCGAATTTCTTTGATGACGGTTGATTTTGTTTGTTGTGCGGTCGTAGTATGCCCAGTGGCATCACTAATTACAATTATTTTCGGGTATTTCGAGTCGGGTTAGTGGGTAGTGATTCGTGTTTAATTAATTATTCTTTATTAAGAAATTATTATTATAAATTGGTAGTTCGGGGACCAATAATTAAATTGATCATAAAAATAAAAAATATAGAAATTGAATAATTATGATCATAATGTAAAGTGATAGTGTTGTGCAAAATGTGATGGCCATGTGATGTACATGTTAAGTACAGTGGCCAAAATTGATAGTGGTTCCTGATGGGTGCTCTGCTGGTGTTCCTGGTGCGATGCTGCTGTACTCTGCGTAAAGCGCGGAGTGGATTTATCCGATGAGTGTTTTGTTTTTTTTTTTTTTATTTTTAATTTTTATATACATATATATTTTCATTCCCATTTTTATTTAACATTTTTTTTTGTTTTAAATTTTCAGTTTATTTTAAATAATTTTTTATAAATTTCTCTTTTGGGTTTATTTTATGAATAAAATTAAAATTATTGATTCTACGATGCTTCATTAAATTTTATAATAATTTCATTGAAATATTTTATGTTTTTATTTCTTCTTCGATAATTATTGTTTTTTAAGGTTCTTTGTTTTTTAGGTTCTGGGTGTTTTTAAGCGGACTGTATGCTGTTTTTAAATGTGTTGTGTTGTGTATGGTGAAAGTTTATTGGTTTATTGGTTAAATTTGTGTAGGGTTTTAATTTGAGGTTTTGAATTAATTAAATTAGTGTGTTTTCATCGCTTAATTCGTTGCTCGGGAGATAGCATATTTTGGTTATAGGACGTTTCATTGTTCCGGTTTTCGTTTTTAAAGTAACAACTCGGATTAGTCCATCGGCTCCGGGATGTGTTCCAGTGATTCTGGCTAGTAACCATTGGGATGGTGGAAGCCATTCATCCTTAACCAGGACTAGGCCTCCGATTTTGGGTTCGGCTTCTTTTCTTGTCCATTTAGGCCTTTGTTGTAGGCGCGAAAGATATTCTCCGTTCCACTTTCGCCAGAAGGAGTCGACGAACATTTGAATCCTCGTCCATCTGTCTAGGTAACTCAAGTGTTTTGGAGTTGGTATGCTTCCTTGAGGTATTAACAGCAGAGGTTCTCCAATCAAGAAGTGTCCTGGAGTTAAGACGTCTAAGTCATCTATGTTTTCTGATAGAGGGCATAGAGGTCTGGAGTTCAAGCATGCTTCAATTTGTGTGAGAAGTGTGTAGAGCTCCTCGAAAGGTAACCTCTCATCTCGCATCGTGCGTTTTAGGTGATGTTTCACGGATTTCACTTCTGCTTCCAGAGACCACCAAAGTGAGGAGAAGCAGGAGGAATAAAACTCCAGTTGGTTCCTGAATTGGATAGAGTTCCAGCAATTTCTTGCCAATCATGTTTAGCTTGCTCTAGCATCTTGGCTAATTCTCTGTTAGCTCCAACAAAATTTGTGCCACAGTCGCTATAGATCTGAGCCCAAAGACCTTGTGTTGTCATATCTGACACTGTCTCCAAATGAATAGCCTTTGTAGCCAAACAAATAAAAATAGCAAAATAGCCTTTGAATGTGTTAGCTCCTCTTCCTTTCCAAGCCTTTATTTATATAGGTCCGGCATAATCTATTCCAGTGTGGGTCAATGGTCTGGAGATTCTTACCCTTGGTGCTGGAAGGCTTCCCATGAGTTGCTGCAGATTAATTTTTTGGTATCTGAAGCATATTGGGCATTTATGGATATATCTCCTGACATACGGTTTTATACCCATAATCCAATAAGACATACGGATGTATGCGGTAGTTTGTTGATTTCCTCCGTGTAGGGTTTTGTTGTGAGCTTCTCCCATCACAAGCTCAGAAAAATGGTAATTGGGTTTCAGGATGATCGGATACTGCTGGTTGTATGGGAGTAGAATGTTTTGCAGTCGACCACCAACGCGTAGGATACCATTACCATCGATGAAAGCGTTGAGTGAGAGCAAGAATTTTGGAGTTGTACCTTTACTCTCGTATTCATCCAGTTCTTCGGTGAACATGAGTTTTTGTACAGCTTTTTGTACTAATAGGGCTGCGCATTGCAGCTCCTCTGGTCCTAGTTCTCCAGAAACTCTTGTTGTTTTCCTTCTTTTTGCAAGACAATTTCTTTTGAAGCAACAACAAAAAGCAATTGCTCTGATGGGTTTTGAGAGTCGAGAACATCGCAATATACTTTTGTTGAAGTCATCATCTGCTGCATCATAATTTGCAAAGGTACATTGCCTTTTCTCTGCTCGTTTTTCTTCTTCTGTGTCGAGTGTGGATGGTTGTTCGGGAACTTCACAATGCCATTTCTCTCGCAAGAATGAAGGTCCGATCCACCATAGTTCTTGGGTTCCGAGTGTTGAGGGTGAGATTCCTCTGGATGCTAGATCAGCTGGATTATGATCCGTTGGGATATGTTTCCAGACTCGGTTGCTGAAAAAATGTCGTCCAGTTTGGCGCTTGTGCTCTTATCCAAGCCAACGTAATCATTGAATCTGACCAGGCATACATTTTGGTGTCGGGGTAATTAAAAATATCTTTAGTGTAGCTCAGCAGAGAAGAAAGTAATGCAGCTCTACAAAGTTCAAGTCGCGGCAGACTCACAGTTTTCAATGGAACCACCTTGGTGTTTGAAATGAGTAGGTGCATGTGAATATTTTCAGAGCTGTCTAGCACACGCATGAAGACTACTGCTCCATATGCCTTCTCCGACGCATCTTTGAAGCCATGAAATTCCACTAGTTTTTGTGTGTTTTGATCCACCTTGGGATCTTTATGTGTTGAATATCAGGCAGTTCTTTTCAAAAAGCTTGCCATTCTTCTTTGATGTCTGATGGAATCGGTTGATCCCAATCAGCTCCTCGGCACCATAGTTTTTGCATCATGATCTTGGCTTTGATCACGCATGGTGCTATCCAGCTAAGTGGATCAAAAAGTTTGGCGATTGCAGACAACATTGTGCTCTTAGTAACTTCATCGGTGTCGTGTTGAATATTTTGAAACGAAAATGTATCGTCCTCTGGATGCCATCTTATGCCTAAGGTTTTCAGATGATCGGTTGATCCAAAAGGCAATTCAAAGCTTATCTCGCAATTTTCTTTGGGTAAGTCTTGTAGAAGATCTTTGCAGTTGGATGTCCACTTTCGAAGTTTTAGCCCTGCTGACGCCAGCAGCGAGCGGATTTCTCCGATGGAATTTCGTCGATGGAATCACCTCCACTGATAAAATCGTCTACATACATCTCCCCTCTTACTGCAATAGATCCTTTTGGATAGTTTTCAGCTTCATCTTCAGCAACTTTTCGTAAGACACGGATGGCTAAATAAGGCGCACAAGCCGTGCCAAAAGTGACAGGCTTGAGTTTGAAGACTTTTATGGATTGATCCAAGTTTTCTCTCCACATGATAAGCTGATAATAACGATCCGCATCTTGTACGAGAATTTGGCGGTACATTTTCTCTATATCAGCTGTTATGGTGAATTGATACATTCGCCATTTTAATATTATATCGACAATATTTTGTTGCAATTTGGGGCCGATCATCAGGTGTTGGTTTAAAGATGTCCCATCATAAGTTTTTGCAGCTGCATCAAAGACGACTCTTAATTTTGTGGTCGTGCTAGACTCTTTGAAAACTGCGTGATGGGGAAGAAAGTAATGAAAAGGTGATTTTAAAATCGGGTCATCCAGGTTTACCTCTTCCATGTGTTGTAAACTAAGATACTCCATAATACATTGGCTGTAACTCGCTTTTAGCTTCGCCTCCTTGTCCAATCGTCGTTCCAGGGATGAAAAGCGTCTGACTGCGGTATCTTCTTCTGACAGTTGAGTAGCGAATGGAGTTTGCTCCATCTCCCAAAATTGTCGGATTTGCGTATCGAGATCGATATATTGGAAAAAACTGCAAATGCTTTTCGGTGTGGTCTCAGGAATTTTGCCTAATATAATCCACCCTATTACCGGATTATATCCGGCAAAATAATGTCGGGATAAACATCTGAGCAAAAAAGTATATCGATTGATGCAGGAATATGAAAATTAGGGTCTGCTAACTGTAAATTAGTTAGGTGTTCCCATGTGTTGTGTAACATTTTGTGGGCCGGAAGAAGGCCAGTCAACGACTTAAAGATGAACGCCTTGGTTGCCCCTTCAAATCTCAAATGCTTCGAAGAAAACATTATGTCAACGTAGTTTTGACTGGTGCCGTTGATGACCTTCCCTAACCCTGATACCGTTACAAATGTTTTATGTCTTGTTAGATTGAAAAGCCTTGCTGCGGATTCAGATATAAAAGTAGCATCTGAGCCTGGGTCAATTAGGGCTCGTAGATCCGCAAATCTCCCATTGAACCCTAACTACAGCAGTGGCTAATAAAATTTGCGTACCATGGAGTTGTAAAGCATGATAATTGTGTCGTGTACTGCAACCTGGTGCATTATCACCTATTGGTTGGAACGCAGGAGCGTTTGGGTTAACAGCTACCTGTTGGTCCCTAGGCTGGGCAACCTGTTGTTAAAGTGTTTGTATTAGAAATCGAATTTTGTTGTGTGTGTGAATTACTGTGCAAAAGTGAGTGGTGTCTTTGATTACAAAAGTAACAGCTCCGGCTACTTAGGCAATCCCGTGTTGTGTGGCTATATGCAAGACAATTCTCACAAACTCGAACCTGATGTACAGCTTGTTGTTTTTGGGCAGAATCCATACCCAAAAAACTTCGATATTTCATCAAAGAGTGTTGTCCTTGTTAACAAATTTGACATTGGTAACGTTGTGTGTTGTTTGCTATTTTGGTTGCATTTTTGCATGAAATGCCTTGGCTGCAACTTGGGGCTTTGTTACTGGCTTGGACTGTGAGACCGAATTTCCTTGTTGTACAATGGCCTCTTAAGTCCTGAAACGGGATTTAAGAAAATCGGAAAAGGTTGGGAGTTCTTTGTCGTCACCGAGCTTTTCTTCCCAAAGTTGTTGGCTTTTGGCGGATAATTTTTGAAAGAGAATGTAAATTAGGATTGTATGCCAATCTTTCACTGGTAATTCCAATTTCTCCAGCGCATGAACAACCTCGTTCGTGGTGTCCAATAAGTTTTTGAGGGTTTCCGTAGATTTTTTACTGTGTACGGGTTGACCAAAAAAGACCTTAAGGTAGGAATTGACCAAAACTCTTTTATGATCATACCTCTCTTTTAACAAATCCCATGCCTTTGCATAATTCCCAGAACTGAGATCTAAATGATGCAAAAGACGTTCGGCATCTTCAGTCAAACTTTCTTTCAGGAAGTGCATTTTTTGAATCTCGTTCAGGGCAGCATTGTTATGTACAAGTGACGTGAAAATGTCATACGCCACGACGTATAAGACCCCGAGAAAGTTGGGGGTTTAATTGGAGGAAGTTTTAAAACGTTTGGTTGTGTAGCCAGTGTCGTTTGATGCATCACTGGTGGAGGAATTGACCCTAACGGTGACGTAGGCGAAGCTAGGGCAAGTGGAGGTGGAGCTACCTTGTCTAGAGCATCCATCAATTCGCTTTTATACTCTAGATAGGTATCCCGAATTTGATCATAGACGGTGATCATTTCATCCTTCATTAATGTGTCCTCAAGCTTCCCCTCATTTCCGATTTCCGATGGTATCGTTTGGCATTTTCCAAATTAGCTTCTGAAAGCCCCAAACGAGTTTTCACGTAGTTGACAGTGCGACGACCCTGGCCTATCTTTTTAAAATTGGTAAAATCGCGCTCTAATTGTGCTAAAACTTCCTTTTGAAGTTCCCCAAACGACATGTTGGACTTTTGTTATTTATAAAATGTAATAAAAAAAAGAGCAACAAAAAAAAAAATACTTTAAAAATGAGGACTTACGTGGTGTGCCTTCGATGGATGGTGTAGAGGTGTTGTTGTTTTACGCGACGCGGGACTCCCGATTTGCACAGCACAAAATGTTTTTAAAATGTTTTTTTTTTGTTTTTTCCTTTTTTTTTGAGTTAATTGCACAATAATTATTCTTTAATTGCACTATATATGCATATATGTATGTATGTATGTATTTATATATACTTTTGCACTTCAAATATAAACTGGCAAATTCAGATCAAATATAAAATGGCAAATTAACACACTTTTTTTTTCTTGGCGCAGAAGGACCAATGATTTATGGGTAGCACTGATTAATTGACTTTGTTTTTCAAATTAAATAAAACTCGATTTATTTTTTTATTAACGTTATAAAATGTACTTTTATTTTCTCAAAATATATGTGTCGATGTGTAGTGTCGCTAAAGAAAGTTCTCGGAAGAATAACCTCCTTTTTTATGAAGGTTAAATGTGATTTGCAAAATTTAGAAACATAGAAAATTAGTTTGACAAGAAGTGTCACATTGAGCAATTATTTAAGTGAATTTAAATGGTTAGTTCACGATGATAGTTGAATGTGTTATATACATTTAATTGTTATAATATGTATTAATTTTGAATTTTATAATTATACAAAATAGTAATAAATGACCTTTGAGCCAAACAGATAGAGTCGAAAACTATAGGGGCATTTCCTTTATGAATAGCGTTGGAAAACTCTTTTGTGCGGTTCTTGCTGATAGACTTGAAAAATGGTAATAAAAACAAAATTTTGACCGAACTTCAGGCTGGATTCCGACGAACTTACTCCACAATTGACCACATTTTTAATCTATCATCAATAGTAAAAGCTTAACAAGCTAGAAACAAAAAGGTAAATGTTTTTTTTGTGGATTTCAAGGCAGCTTTTGATCTCGTTAACAGAAATGCACTATTTTACAAGCTTTCACAAATAGGACTTTCCACTAATTTTATACAGATTATCAGAGAATTGTATACCGGAATGAATGCAGCTGTTTGGGATGGATAAAATTTGTCACAGTGGTTTGGAACAGATAGTGGTGTGAAGCAAGGATGTCCACTTAGCACGTTATTATTTGCTCTTTTCATTAACGATGTTGAATCCGAATTACCTGTTGGAGTCAGAGTTGCAGGCAGCATTATAAATGTACTTTTATACACCGATAATCTGGTGGTTTTGTCCGAAACTCCACAAAATCTGCAGGTAATGAATAATCGTAATCGTCTTGTTTTATTATGTGAAAAGTGGGGACTTATCATAAACACAGATAAATCGAAAATGATGATTTTTTCACCATATAATCGTGGCAACTCAGCTCAGAACTATCATTGGGTCCTGCATGGAAACAGTCTTGATGTCATGAGGGATTATAAATACCTTGGAGTAAAACTGAATTCAACATTGGATTTTAAGTCCCACATTGAAGAGAAAGTTAAAACATGTCAAAAGCTAATAAACTCTACATGGAAAAATATCCTGTCAAACGAACACGTTTGCCTTTCTACAAAGTATAAAATCTTCGATTCAGTTGTAAAATCGACTTCGTGTTACGCTTCAGAAGTATGGGGCACTGAAGAATTCGAAGAAATGGAAAAACTACACCGAAATTTCATTAAAAAACTGTTCAACTTGCCGATTAAAACACCAAATTATGCTATTTATTTAGAAACAGGTTTACCTAAACTGTACACTAACACGCTTAAAACGCAAGCCGATTCTATTTTAAAACTTTCTAAACTTTCCTGAAACATGACTTGCCAATAAAATGTTTCGTTATGAAGTTAGAAACAGTGACTGGTGGATGGTGAGATGGCGAAATCTTGGCAATGTTTACGAAGAAGATATGGACACAATTCTAAGAGATCGAAATTCTTTAAAGTCTCGATTGTGTCGTACAATCCAAAAGTTTGAAGATACACAAAGGGTTTGTTAGTATTGGAAGCGCAGCAGTCGTAGAGAAGCATTTTGTATTCGCAACTCAACTTTAATCTGATGGATGATAATTACTTTTGCGACGTGTTTATTTACAAGCAAATTTCGTTAATTTTTAAAACCCGATGTGAAGTCCTTGGTCTTAATGGATCACCTTACAATGCAAGTTTCGATCAGTTTTGCTCAAAGTGCAACCTTAAATCGAAAAAAGACTGCTTCCACATTATTGGAGTATGTCCAATTTATGCAACACAAAGACAAAAATATTTGGGAAAAAAAACTTTAACGATGCAAGAAACTGTAATATATCTCAACGGCCAGAACTGGAAAAATCTAAATTTCTTTTTAAAAAGTGCTTACAAATACAGAATGTTGTTAATAACAGAATTTAATTAATAATATATTTCATTTCTCTTGACAACTTTGATAATGATAAAGACAGTATTTTTCTTTTGAGCGAAACATATGTATCTTCTTCAATTGATAGTTTAAAAGCTGACAAAAGCGCAGGCAGTGATGGAATAGAGGCTGAAATGCTAAAATATGGAGAGGACGCTCTGACACCAGTAATAACAAAACTCTTTGATTGAATACTGACACACCAAAGAATACCAAGACAATGGCAGCAGAGTACAATAATACTACTCCACAAGAAGGGAGATAAGGGTGACATGAACAACTATAGACCCATAAGCCTTATATCGATAATCTATAAACTTTTCTCAAAGACCATATACATATATAAGAAGCAAAAAAGCAATGAATGACAATCAACCCCGAGAGCAAGAAGGATTTAGAGAAGGCTTCTCAACCACTGACCATCTTCAGACAATCAACCAGCTAATTGAAAAACAAAACGAATTTTAAAAACCACTTTACCTCTGTTTTATCGACTTTGCAAAAGCTGCTGTGGAACACAACAGCATATGGACAGCACTAAGAAATCAAAGGATTAACCCCATTCTTATCAAAACTTTTAGAAACATTTATAGCAATAACACCGCTAAAGTAAAAACAGACCAAGTAGGAAGGGAATTTCATTTGAAAAGAGGGGTGCGACAAGGTGACCATATGTCACCGCCACTATTTTCTGCAGTTCTAGAGGATATTTTTCAGAGGCTGGATTGGAAAAATAATTTTGGTGTAAGAATCAATGGGGACTACTTAAATAATTTAAGATTCGCAGATGACGTTGTTCTTCTTTCGAATACAGCAACACAGATACAGACAATGTTAAATCAACTTTCAATATCCTGCAGACGAGATGGGCTTTGCTTAAACTTGACTAAAACAAAAGTCATGACTAATCATATAAAGGAGGACATCTTATTGGAAAATACTAAAATAGAATCCGTTGAAGACTAAGTTTACCTAGGACAAATTAAAGCTTTCAAAAACCAAGACGAAAAAGAAATATCTAGACGAATAGATAACGGATGGAAACAGTTTTGGAGCTTAAAAGACATACTGAACTCGAACCTTAGTAATGATACAAAGAAATATATATTGGACTCTACAATCTTACCTGTTCTGACATACGGTCTACAAACCCTAGGACTAACATCAAATCAACATAATAAACTAAGAATATGTCAAACAAAAATGGAACGAAAACTTTTAAATTTACAACAAATACAAAGGATACGTAACGAAGAAATTAGAAGAAGAACAAATATAGTTGACGTGATAACTCGAATAAAACAATTGAAATGGAGCTGGGCAGGGCACTTATCAAGAATTGAAGACCAAAGATGGACAAAAATAATAACAAAATGGAACCTAAATGATGAAAAGAGACCAAGAGGGCGACCGAAAAAGAGATGGGTTGACGATCTAAAGCTATTTAATCAAAACTGGTATAATGATGCAAAAAAAAGATTCTTATGGACAGCAATGGGGGAGGCTTACGCCAGATAAAGCACAATCGAATTTTGAACATAGTTAAAGAAAAAAAACTGTAACTGTTATTGTAAATTAATATTAATTGTTAAATTATCTAATAAGAAGTATTTATTTTTATGTAGTTACTTATAATAAAAAATGTTTGTGTATATTAAAACAACAATATTGGCAAATAAAGCTTTATATAATAATAATAAAATATTTCATTTTGTGTTAATTTTTTAAAACCGAAATTGTAAATTTAAAAAATATTTATTGCCAATCGAGCTGACGGCAACGCCATAGCTTTAAATTAATTTAAATCATGTTTACATTCTTTCCAAAATTATCAATAAATCAATATTACTTACTTACATAATCGATAGGTGTAAGCCAGGGCTGAAGATTTGTGTATTGCAGAAGACGTGGATGGCCATGATGTATCAGCCCAATTCTTAATATTCCCCGGGAAAATAACTCCCCGGAGATTTGGTCTCCCAAAATTAAAATGCTCCTCACATCAAGTGTATTTACATTTATTTCCGAAATTTAGAATACCAGCTTTTTCTTCGTATTATTTTGTCTCATATTCGAAATTTGTTTAGAATAAGGAAAAGGGTACGAAATTCTCGGGAATTCTTCATTTAGAATAAGAGAGGAGGGAAAAGGGAAACATTTCCCCGAGAATTTTCATTTAGAATTGGGCTGTATATCTTTTTTATCGGAAACAGCTCCACCTATTTGGATGCAATTTTCTCATTTTTACTTGCGATATACGTATATAGGGAAAGTTTAGGATTCGTGCAAAAAAAAAATCGAGATAATAATTTTCCCTAACATTACGATGATAGAGAACGCGAAAAAAGTGGGTCTCGCAATTCTGTCTGTCCGTCCGTCTGTCTGTACCTCGACCTGCAGCCTAAACGGATGAAGCGATTTTCTTCAAACTTTGGACTTAAGGTTCTTATGTGATTCTCTAGAAGGAAAATTGAAATTTGTTTTTAGCTGAAAAAATAACGGTTACTGTCATACAACCAATATACAAAAATTGATTTATTTCAAAAGCGGCTCTAACAATTTTCAAAACAAAATTACGAGGTACTTAAATTACTAAAATAAATATTTTGGTAGAAAAAAAAAATTTCTAACGGTTATTAACAATACCTGTCATACAACCGATTTTTTGGTTTTCAAATTTCTCGTTAACTACTCCACCGATTTCGACCAAATTTTTACACAAGAGGTCGCTTACAATTTTAGCAATTTTGCATATAAAAATTGTCCAAAAAATTATTTTTGGATTTAAAAAAAAATATTGAATTTTTCTTTTTGAAAATTCAATATCTTGAAAACGGGCCAATGAATTTTTTTTTATTTTTGTGAAAAATTGTATTTATTAAATACTAAAAGTTGACATACGAAATCTTATTTTAAAAAATGTTCAAGATTTTTTATACTCGTATATAAAAAATTAATTAAAAAAAAAAACCGCTACGACAATTTTTGAATTTGTTTTTCATAAATTCATATTTATTAAACAAATCAGATGGCACACTTTGTTTTGAGCTCTATCTATTTTAGCTATTAAAATAACTAATTAATAATAATTCATAGTATTCATTTATGTTTTAAATTGTTTTTAAAACTTTTTTTTTATGATATCATTATGTTTTGGAATCAATAAATATGATATATTGTCTATTACAAGCTACGTTAAAGTTGTTAGCTACGAGAGCAAGTTTTGTGGGATCCAGTCGTGCCCATTTTTGTTGTTAACAGAGCGCACACCAAATGGGTTTTGGCTACCGCCTTAATATGAACGAGCACAGTGTGAGCACTAGGAAAATAAGGAAGAATTTGAAAGGATATACCGATGTATGTACATTGGGTTTGAAGTTCTGAATATCAAAATGGGAGGGGGCGGGGATAGGGTCAGGTAAATCATTCCACATTCTTCTTGTGCGACTGAAAAAAGAATCCCTACAGTACGTCCAAATTTGGGCTCAATGTTAAGTTTATGAGCTGAGCATTCCTAAAAGCGCGAGTATTACGGTTGAATTGTTTAAGGTGGGAATGCATTAGAAACGATTTACTATTTTAAGTTTATCGAGATAGGTGTCATCCAAGCCCGTATATAGGGGGTGTCTTATGATTTGGATTCAACGAGCTACTCTGTATATAATAGCCGTGTTTTTTGAGATAGTATATAGCAATCAGTAGTATTTTTACACGCAAACAATAACAAAACAAATTTATTGTAAGGAATTTTATATGTACCTATCTAAATATCTTTTATTCGAATATGCGCAAATTTCCTACAAGAAGTTACAACATTCTCACCACCGGAAGATGCTTAACAAAGCTCGGTCTACCAAATCCCGTTTTCTGCCTTTTTTCGACAAACTATAGGTGTGGAAATTTTTTTTTTTTAATACTTATTAGTTATTTGGCATTTACTGGCATCCCCAAAAGCAATTTTTCACCTAAAATATACCTAAAATCAAAACTTAATTTAAAGTCAACAGGATTTTGTGCAATTGTTTTGATTTCAGGACATATTTTCGGCAATTACTTGCATAGTCAAATGATATTGTTTTTTAACTCTGGCTCCCTAGTTGCACTTATCAACCGTAATAGGATGATTAGCGTCTCTCAATTAGAAATAAACTGAACGACTAGATCGCACAAACTTGCTCTCATAGTTAAAAACTTAAACGTAGCTAGAAATTGACGATGAACACATGTATTGGTTCCATAATATTATGATATCATTAAAAAAAAGATTTGAAAACAAGTTTAAATATCAATTTACTATAAAATACTATACATTTGTTATTTTAATAGCGAAAAGGCTCTAGCTCAAAATTAAGTAGGTCTGCTATATGATTTGTTTGATAAACATACATATATACATTTATTGAAAAAAAAATCAAAAATCGTTAGAGCGGTTCTCTTAAAAATTATTTTTTTTATAAATAAAAATGTTTGAAAATTTTTAAAAATAAAATTTGGTATGCAAAATTTTAGTAGGTATTTAATAAAATTCAATTTTGCGCTAAGTTAAAAAAATCGTCAATGCGTTTTTAATCCATAAAAATAATGTTTTCTAATTTTTTTTTAAATTACCGTTAATAACCGTTATTGGTATAATTTTTCTTCACCAAAATATTAACCATTATAATTATAATTTGTAACCTTTTATGAAAATCGTTAGAATAGCTTTTGAGATAAATTATTTTCTTCATAATGGTTGTATGGCAGGTACCGTTATTTTTTGAGCTAAACAAACATTTCAGAAATGCGGGACCCAGTGTTTTCCCGTTCTCAATCATAGAATTGTTAGGCAAAAATATTATCTCAAATTCGAACTTTTTTTACGAATTCAAAACATGCCCTATACTATAGTATAGTCCAGTAACCTTATCGTTTCTATGGAAGGCACCGTTTGCGTCAAATCTGGTATTTCTGATTTCTTACTGAGTTGTTCAGGATATTGGGCTCCAAAATACAACGTTTCAAAATATAGCGAAACAAAATTAATATAACAAGTAGTATTATCAAAGATTATAATGGCAAACAAAGAATGGTTGACATATGCATCAAAGCACAAGAGCGTGTAGGTCGGGCCAAAATAATAATACAATCGTATTAGCTTCGTATAAGCATTAGCATATTTATTGAACAACGATATTTACAATTTGCTTTATAACAAGTTAGATACGATGATATTATACATTAATTGGCACATACGGGGCCAATTTTTGTACTATGTCTTAAATATAAAGGATTATAAAATATAAAATGCATGTCAAAAAAATTAAATCTAAAAGTCGGTTGACTTAATTGTCCTCGGGGTGTTCCGTCCCGGTTGTCAAGTTGTGGTTTTTGGTGGGGAGCTGGGTTGGCGTTTAGCCACGGTGATGTGCTGACCCAGTTTCAGCTTAGAACGAAACTGCTTGCTGGGTGTCTGTAATGATGTTGTCGTCCAGGATTTCCATCGCACTGAGGTATCTCGGCTCGGTTTGTCGTTGCTCGGTGGCAGTGTTGCCATAATCTCAAATTTCATAATGCTAGATTTCAAATTTTATAATGCTAGATTGTATGGGAGCTCAAAAATCAAAATGCTAGATTTCAAAATCCATATAAAAACGTCTATATCGATTATTACAAAACAAACATTTTAAAAAATGCAAAATAAATATTAACCTATTTTCTCATAAATACCTAAAATACATACATATGAACATAGGTATATAACAAAAAAGAAAAAAACGAAAACAAAAACAAAAACAAAACAATTCAAAAATAACGAAACTTAAAGCCTTATATATTATATATATACATACAGGTATTAGGAATTAGAAACTTTTACAGCAAACTATTTTTAAGTAGGAACATATTTTAGTAGTTAATTATTTAATTTTAAATTAGTCAGACTTATCACATTCTTATTTTTATAAAATGACAATAGTTTTTAGAAATAAATATCTTATCTATCTTGATTTTAATTAAATAATGAGTTAGTCCAAAGTTCTTCATACAAATATTCTTCTTCACCCTTAGGTTTTTATACTTCGCCAAGATTCCAACTTCCTCTAACACTTCTAACACCTTATAAGAAAAGCAGCATTTATCTTTTATCTTCAGCCTCTAGCGTATTTGGACTGCTGTTCAATAATTCTTTTCCAATTTTATTATGAATTTTTGTTTTAATTATATTTGTTTGGCCGAACAGGCTCTCAACCTCAGCGTTTGAAATGGGAAGTGAAAGCAGTCCAATCACAAATCGACCTAATTCATTAAACTTTTCTCCTAGCTGCATCCAAAACGCATTTGTGTTTAGCGAACTTTTGACATCTCATAGATTTCTTAACAGTTTTAGCAGTCGAATACCATAAAAGACCAGCTCAAAATTTTGTATTAAAATTGATAGCTGAATAGGCCCAAATAATTGACTTTCCAGATTCCAATATGAAACAGACGCTTCAACTAATTCACTTCACGTCATGCATTTTGTCAGCGTACATTTATGTGTGAATCTTCGAGATTTGACGTTATTAAGGTTAAATCTTTGTAATTTTTTAAATATTTTTTTTTTTTCAAATATGATATCATCAAATCAATGATTCGAAATCATTTTTGGCATTCAAGAATGCAAAAAATAAAAGCAAGAATGCCAGAAAAGCATTTAGCATAGTTTTAAAATTTCATAATGCTTTTCTCTTCTCTAAAATGCTAGATCTAGCATAAATAATGCCGTTATGGGAACACTGCTCGGTGGCCATCCTTCTTATTAGTTGATTTGGGTGATTGTTGGTGTGCCCTACAAGCTTCTTTGCGTGTGGGAGTAGGTACCGGTCTAGGGGGATGATGTTCGCCTCTGTGTACAGACGCTCATTGCTGTGATGTCTCATTCGCTGGCGGTCGAAATGTAGTCCGGTACAGATCCGGAGTAACTTTCTTTCGAATATTTGAAGTTCCTTCATGGCCGTCTTCGAGATGGAGAACCAGATTGGAAAGGAACTGCTGATGACAGGCCGCAGGAGTTGCTTGTATGATAAAACAATCATACGGAAAGGGGGTCTACATACCGCCGTTAAGATAGGAGGGGCAATTTGCTAAGAAAATGACTTAAGGTAGAAACAGCACTATTGAAAAACAATGGTAACACCTACAAAATTCTCCTATAGCTTATCTTGAACCCAGAAACCCATTCTTGATTTTTCTTTTTCAATAAAGTTATTTTAATCGATACTTTTTGAGAAATCAATTTGTTTTATTGCTAATTTTAAACGAGTTTAGCATCGTACTATCCCCTAACATTTTACTAAAGTTAAAATCACCAACTGGCTATTTTATATTTTTAGTATCGTACCAAATTTATATGAGAATTTTACTCCAGGTATAGCATAGACCCAAAGGTTCCAGGTTCGAGTCCTCCTCGTATCCAACTTTTTTTTTACTTTTGTTTTTGTAAGTAATGAAGTTAAAAAGATAAACATATAAACATCGAATCTATATATATTAATACGCTTAGTAAAACCTAAGTAAAACCTAACGGTACACTTTTGTCTGTAAATACGCAACAGAACTACATAAATTATAAAACATTGGAAAGGTTTTGTCCCATAGATGTGCAGAAACCAACAATTTTGTCTGTATGTAGCTGATAAAGCATTTAATGGACATTTGAATTTTCCCCGATAAATTATTTTTGAAGTGAAACATCCTTGCGAGCGTTGAGAGTGAAATTTCAAGGTTGAACGTGCAACGCTGAGATCATTGATTAGCTAAGTGGTGGGAGGTAGAGTAAAAGATTAATAGGCTAATATGTTTTATAGTGCAATAAGTTTGGATTTTTTGATAATCTATATTATTTTAGCAGATAAAAGGGATAATGTCCTTTTTATGTCTTTTTTCTAACTTCCTTAATTACAATGCTAGAGTTTTGAAAAAAAAATTTGGTGGATAGATAATGAAATTATAAGAATCTTACTAGTTTTAGATTTGTATCTATCTCCCACTGGTATGGAGATATAAATTATTTTAAACATTTTTTGTAATGATAATTTCAAATAATTGAATTAAATCAGGAGAGTCCGCTAAAATTTTGAATTATATATGGTTGAAAAATAAATAAAACCAAAATTAAGTAGTCATTTACAAATTTTTTAATTTGCAGGGATTTTGAGTGTAGGCATTTTTGGAAATAGTCGGAAAACCTACTCAAATAAACCGATTCATATCATTTAAATTTTCACCTTTTTTTACTTTAAAATTTCACCATTATTATTTAACTTTCAAGTTTACAACCCCAACCCATCGATAATTGTGATATAAAACACAAAGCTGCGTCTTACGCATATAATAATAATATAATAATAATAATAATATCCCTGTAAATATCGAGATTTTTAGATCGCCAAAGAAGTTTTACTTCTGCCACGAGTACTGAGTTACACACGCTCTTTTTTATCATTTTAAGTGTTGGGCTTAGGAGTCTGAAATTTCGGGAGATAATGACCATTGTTGATTTGGATTTTTGGTGGAAAATTTGGAATCTTTATCTTACCGTAAAGCTTAGAAAGTAACATTTTTATATATTTTTGACCAAAATTGACTTCCATAAGAAATACAAAAATATTGAAGTATAATAGACAAAGCCTTAAAATCATAAAAATATATATTTTGTATATATACATACGACATACATACATTCATAATATTTGAAAGTATTTGGAAAAAAGAGAGTTTGTGTGAAATTGAAGTTTATTTTGTATCGTATTTCTCAATATAAACCAGTTTTTATTTCTTGACTCCCAGGGCCACTAAATATACGTTTTGTTGCCAGATTACCCCCGACTTCACAAAAGTAAACATTCAGAATCTACATATATATAAAAAGCCTTAACAAAATCTTGTGGTACCATTTGCTCAAAAAGTATCCAACTGATCTCGATCAATTTTATATGGTTAGAAAGCCATAAATGCGGAGATGTGCAGAATATACATGAGGCACGCATTTACACACTTTGGCTCATTTTTGTTTTTGCATTACCGATCACTGTGCATATTAAAAAAAAATAAAAAAATAATATAAAAAAAATATAAAACATTGAGTGATTAAATTTTCAAACAAATTGTTTGACTGTTGACTCTAGAGTCTGCGAATGTGAGTTTTTAGTGGTCGAATTTCGGCCAGTGGGCGATACTAGTCAATGTTAAAACAATCACGAACTAATTTTACTATTAATGTACATTTTTGCTAAACTTTGATATCATTGCTGAAAGCAAATATCAGCACTTCTAAAAGAGTAACATTTATTTAAAAAGGACCATACTTGTCTGCATAAATAGGACTTGAGTGTGGCGCAGTGATTCAGGATGTTTACTTTCAGGATAAGTTATTTTATAAGGGAGCGGGTCGAAATTCTGGTTTCAAAATTCTGCTTTTCAAAATTCTGCCTACCTATTGGTACAAAAATTCTGCTTTTCAAAACTCTGCTTTTTTCGATTCTGTTTTACAAAATTCTGCTTTTCAAAATACTGACAAGTAATAATATAGAAAAGTAAAATTCTGCTTATTTTGATTTTTTTTTCAAGAAGGATTATTAACGACGTAAAAAAAAAAAATAACAACAAAAAGTGATAAACATAGTCTTATAAGTTAATACAAAAACAACATCTGAGCAAAACCACAAAGAACTATATTATTTGCTATTCGCTTAAGGAACACAGCGTGGCTTATAGTTAGGGCGTTAAGGCCATATTTTAGGTTAAACCTTGCACTTCATTCTGACGGGATGAACTTTGGTACACTAATAGTCCACATCCTAGGCTTACTTTTAAGAACTGTTTTCACGTTGGTAACACTGGCAGACCGGAGATATAAGGGTTGCCTCTGACCATGTTTTAACACGAAATTTCACAAAAATAAATCGAGAACCAGACATCGGTTGAGGTCGTAGAATATCTCGTTGGATTTAAAATACTTGATTCCATAGGAATATGTTAATTTTTTTATCCCTCCTCCACCCTTGTACGCGGGGGGAGCAAAACACCCTCGGTGGATAAGGGTTTTTATTTGTCAGAAAATAATGGTTATAAAATGAATATTCATAAAATTTTAAGATGAGCGTCAACGTAGAATTTCATACTCTACAGCGTTTCCAAAAATCATTTTTTCCATGTATTAGTTTTTTGTATAATCGCTTTCAAAATGGGGGGAGGGGAAGGTGGAATTATATTAAACCCCTATATATTTGTCTTGGTATAATCTAAGCATATGTCACTTGACCTTAGGGTAATTTTTAATGCCCAATCTTATGCAATCAAAATTATTTCAATATAATTTCCCTAGAAGAAGTTATAACCTTTTTAATTTTTAGTGAAACGAGCATAACATTACTAAATTTCAACGGTATGGTGATGAAACTTGGCACACATGTCTCCTTTGTTATAAGAAATAAGAATCAAAAGAGTCCATAAGAATATCTGGGGCTAAAGGGTGTTTTTTTTTTGAGTGACACAGAAAAATGTAATACTATAACCCGTAAAAACCCCCTAGAACTAGTACGTTGATGAAAGTTGGTAGGAATGTTTTTTTTTATTGTTACCAAGAATAAAAAAAGATAAATCAAATATCTATTGTCAAAGGTGGTTTTTGAGAGAAAATGTTTTATCTGCTCTACTCCAAAAATACATTAATTTTTCCATTAAAACGACGATTTCTTTCTTAATGGTGATTGTATCGTCTTAAGTTTACTTAAATTGGATTCAGCGTTTAAAAATACTTCAAAATCATGTACCATATTATATATTTGTACCTCGATTACATAAAAATAAAATGTTGGGTTTACAACCCATATGTTCCTTCCGCCTAAAAAAAAAACACCCCTGGAACTAATATATTTGCATGGATCCTTTTGAGTCTTGGTTCTAACAAGAAATAAAACATTTCTACCATAACTTTTATTAACATACCATTTTTGGGAGGGGTTTACTGGTAATAGTAATTCACTTTTCCCTTTCACTCAAAAAAACACCCTTTCGCCTCAAATATTTTTATGGACTCCTTTGATTCTTATTTCTTACGACAAATTAGACATGTGTGCCAAGTTTCTTCCCCATACCATTGAAATTTGGTAATGTTATGCTCTTTTCACTGAAAATTTAGTCATCATTTTATAAAAAGGTTATAACTTTTTCTAGGGAAATTATATTAAAATAATAGCATAAGATTGGGCATTAAAAATACCCTAAGGTCATGTGCCATATGCAAAAACGAATATATAGGTGTTTAATATACTTCCACCTTCCCCTCCCCCCATTTTGAAAGCGAATATACAAAAAACTAACACATGGATAAAAATGGACTTCGGATATGCTGTAGAGTATGAAATTCTAGGTCGACGCCCATCTTAAAATTTTATAAATATTCATTAGATAGCCAGACATATAAAATCCCTTATCCGCCGAGGGTATTTTGCTCCCCCCGCGTACAAGGAAGGGGGAAGGTGTAACATACGTCACCAGCTTATTTTCATTTGAATAAGTATCAGCCGATTTCGCTACCCTCCTACCACTCTTTCTACCCTTATGACCCAAAGTCACAGGAACATTAGGCAAATCCGGGCAGACTGAAAAGAGGGGTGTCTGAGCGCTTACACCTCAGGCATATCCTATCCATTCCTCCCGCTAGCTCAACGGTGGGTGAGGGTTTTTGTTTGTAAGTCTCAGACGGAGTTACCTTTTTATTTTTTTGTATGCCTGTACTTAATAATTTCTATAACTAATTCCTTTAGGTCCGAATTTCGATTCAAATCTATTCTCTTATAAGAAGAAAGTGAAAGTGAGAGAATAAAAAAAAATTCCCGCGTGAATACCTGATAAAGAGAGAAAAGATGTCGTTACTCTCTCTGAGCTCTCCCTTCCCTACCCCTTTGCGCGCTCTTTTTCTTCACAAAGGTCCCTTATTAAACCGTATTTAACCCCTTGGTCAGATACTCTTAATTTATCCTACCCCCTTCCCTCCTATTGTTCCTTGTCCCTACACATCCCTATTCCTGCGTCCTTTTAAACTTCCATCTCAAACAAAAATCATAGATGTATTAAAAAAAAAAACAGAAATAACACCCACCCTCATTCCCAACAAATAATATTCTCAATCCCGAAACCGATAAAGAAAAGCATTAATTTATTATGTGCTTACTTACTTACTTACTTAGGTCCTCGGACCTATTACGTCCGTGATGTTTCCCTTACGGGACATAGGGCCTCCACTACACCTACGCGCCATCGTGTACGATTTCTTGAAATATATTTCAGCTCTCTCCAACTTTTCCCCAGTCGTGCCGATTCCTGTTCGACCGTTCTTCGCCATGTACTTCTAGGCCGGCCCACTTGTCTTCCCTCCTGTGTGAGCGGGTTCCACTGCATTGCTTGAGATGCAATGCACCGATCGCCTTTTCGAAGCGTATGGCCAATCCACTGCCACTTTCATCTTCGTATAATGGAGTCTATGGGCTCCTGACCCGTTCTCGCATGAAGTTCGGCATTGGAGATACGGTTGGGCCAGAAAATCCTCAAGATGTTTCGTAGACATCTATTAACGAAGGTTTGCAGCTTTCTAGTGACAATTTCAGTGACTTTCCAAGTGCTGCAGCCGTAAAGCAGAACGGATTCAACATTGGAGCGGAACAGTCGTAGCTTGGTCTTTAAGCTAAAAGAGTTGTTTCTCCATATTTTGGACAGCATTCCGAACGCAGCCTTTGCTTTTCTGATTCGGCTGTTTACGTCCAGTTCAGTTCCGCCACCCGTAGAGACAATACTCCCAAGATATTGGAAATCCTGTACCATCTCTACGGGTTGTCCAGAAATATTTACTTGGATTGATGAGGAAGTTCCAAGGCTGATCCTTTTAGTTTTTGCCGAGTTGATCTTAAGCCCTACGATTTCTGCTTCTCTCTCCACCCTTGTTGTCATTTGATGGAGATCCATGATCCTATGAGAGAGTAAGCATACGTCGTCCGCGTAGTCCAGATGTTTGAGGTGAGATTGCAGAGTCCACTGAATTCCTCCATTTCCATTTGACAAAGCTGCGTGCAGTACGTCACTTACCACCAACAGGAACAGTATTGGTGACAGTATACAGCCTTGCCTAACTCCACTTTGGATTTCAAACTCCTCTGACAGCCTACCTTTGTGCAAAACGTGACACCTGGATCCATCATATGTAGCCTTGATAATAGCAATCAATTTATCTGGGATGCCCCTCCTGTGCAAAGCAAGCCAAATAAATTCTCTATTGACACTGTCGAACGCCTTTTCAAAATCGATGAACAGCAGGTGAAGTGGTGATCGATATTCAACGCACTGTTCGATGATGATCCGCAAGGTGTGGATGTGATCCACACAGGAAGATCCAGTGCGGAAACCTGCTTGTTCGGCGTCGAGTGTGTCTTCGAGGTGGTCTTTAATTCGGTCCAATATTATCCTTGCTATTATCTTGGCTACTGCAGGCAGAACGCATATTCCTCTCCAGTTTTCGCACTGTGTGAGATCTCTTTTCTTTGGGAGCTTGACAGTCATTCCTTTTTTCCACTCTTCAGGAAAGCTCTCTGCTTCCCAAGCTCTCTTAATAAGTGGGTGCAGTAGCTCGCTCGATGTCGTTGGGGCTGCTCCTAAGAGCTCTGCAGGTATACCGTCAAGTCCAACCGCTTTGTTGTTCTTCAGTGCTTTGATGGCGGTGATAATTTCTTCTTTACTGGGGGGTACGGTGCGTATTCGGGAAATTGTTACTTCGGGTAGCTCAGTGGGAATAGGGTTCACTTCACTCGCGAAAACGCGGTTTAAAACCGCAGAAAAGTGTTCCCTCCACCTTATGAGCTGGTCCTCATCCGAAATTAGCAGGGATCCGTTTGTGTCTTTAACCAGGTGTTGTTTAGAGCTCTGGACACCAGTGAGCTCTTTGGTAATTCTGTAGACGGTCCTACTGTCACACCTACTAGCGGCTTCTTCTGCTTCTGTAGCCAGTGCGTTGATGTAGTTACGCTTATCACGTCGCACACTACGGTGAACTTCCCTCATCTTCATGCGGTACGTAGACTCAAGCTCGTTTCTCCCTGCTGCTGGGGTAGCTGCGATGCGAGCTTTAAGGTGTTTCCTTTCTTCGATCCTTGTCCAAGTTTCGTCGGAAAGCCAAGCACTATTTCTTCCTTGCGCCCGGCCGACTATACTTTCAGCACCGGATATGAACACATTTTTCACAGCACACCAATGATTTTCGATGGATGTGGTTTCCGTGCTGCTGATTGCGTTCAATCCTTGTGAAAGGTGGTCCCCTAGTTGTTGGTGCACTGCAGGATCCTTTAGTCTATCTGTATTAAACTTGGGCATTCGAGTGTTTCCTTGGGATCTCCGAACTGCAGCTGTACGCAATCTTACGGTAGCAATTATCAGATGGTGGTCCCGGGCCATTCCCATGTCAGCACCTCTTCTGTTACGGACGTCCTGGAGACTGCTTCTAAAACGCCGGCTGATCGCGAAGTGGTCAATTTGGTTGGAAGTTGCTTGTCTGTCAGTCGACACCCAACTGACTTTGTGGCACGTCTTATGCTCGAACATGGTCCCTCCAATAACAAGGCCGTTGGCGTTGCAGAAATCGACAAATCGTTCGCCATTGTCGTTTCGGTTACCAACACCATATTTTCCCATGACATGCCTTAGCCCAGTGTTGTCATTGCCAACCTTGGCATTTAAGTCTCCCATCACCATAACTATATCACCTCGTGGAACGCTATCATAAGCAGCACTCAGCCGGTTATAAAAGGCCTCCTTCTCCTCGTCAGAAGAGAGCAAAGTTGGGGCGTAACACTGTATGATGGTGACGCGACGTACTCTAGTCCGGAACCTGGCTTTCAGGATCCTGTCACCTAAAGGCTCCCAGGAAATTAGGCTTTTGAGAGCTGTTTTGGAAAGCAGCAATCCAACGCCAGATTCCCGAGCGCTTCCAGGTGTTTTTCCGGAATAGAATAGTACAGTGTTACGGGTTGGTGACTTGAACTTCCCCGAACCCAGCCATCTAACTTCACTTATCCCTAAGATGTCCATCCTATACCGCATGAATTCCTTCTCTAGTTGCAGGAATCTGGCATTCTGAGGACCTTCTTTTCCATTGTCAAGAAGCGTCTTCACATTCCAGAAACCAATCTTTGTCCGGGTACAATAGCCAAAAGTCGTCAACGAGTTATCATTAATTATCCGAGGCGTAGTGTTGGTTTCGGTAGCGGGTTGATTTCAGTTACGGAGAATGCTAACCTCCGTAACCTATCCTAGAAAGCTAGGCCTTTTCGCACTTGTAATTTTAGCCTATTTATGTATATTGGGATACATAAATAGTTGCCCGGGGACCACCACGAGGAGGTAAAACAAGCACTTCATCGTGACTGATTGTTGCGCTACTGGCCCAGACCAAGTTCTGAGCAATCAATAGTTTCCCGATCAGGCACGATGCAGGTCGCGTGCTTGGTTTTTATAAATGAATTAATGAATTCTAAAACATATAAGTCAATATACGAAGAACCAGCAAAATATTGAATACAAAATAATAAAAGAAAATTATAATTCACCAATATGAATTTAACAAAAAGATGCTGTACCTACTCAACTTTTTTTCAACAATCACAAAGATCAAACCTTTAACTTTTACTAGGTTCAAACATTAATTTCTATTTTATCTTTTTTTTTTGTTTTCTAATGACTTACCCCTGCTTTATTAGGGTTATTCATACCATACTTGTGTTCTTCCAAGAGGGGGAGGATGTGGTGCACCTCATTCCTTTCCTGGGTATGAGTCTAAGGACTTGATTGTGGCGGTTTTTCTTTTTTTTGTTTCCTATTATGCTAAAAACTTCCAAAAGACAAAAAGAAATTCAATTTGAACTTTCGTTTACAAAGTCATATAGGTAAGGTCAATCAAAATTGATTTAAAAGCACGACAAAGTTTAAAGATAAGAAAATTATTTAAAAAAAATTACTTTTGCTGATTCTTTCTGCTGATGGCCATACAAGAGGTGAGGTTTGGATGATGGGACGATGCGATAGTTTGGTGGATTAGGGCTGGAACATGCGGGGCAAGAGATTCTATTAAATATGGACCACGCTGGTGCTAGGTGAAATAATGCGTTCGGATCTTCACGGCCACTGGATCGTGGGCTTATGTGGAACTTCGAATTCAAAATTAGATGATACTGTTTTTGTTGCTGAGCTTGTGGGGCAAAACGATGACACAGATGGATGATTACTTCAAGAAAGAACTCCACTGCCGCCACGTGGGCTTCCAATTCGGATCTTCACGGCCACTAGGTTATGGCTTATGTGCTACTTCGAATTAAAAGTCAGATGAGTGGGTGTGATGCAGGGTTGTTGAAAGGAGTAATGCAGTAGGGTCGCAAACGCAACGGAAATAATGAATCCAGGTTTTACTGCCTGGGATTCCAATTCGGATCCTCACGGCCACTGATTTCGCACCACGAGTAAAATTAGCCAACGAGTATAAACTTTCGCGATCGTTTAGCACATGCAAATTTGGAGGTGGGTCTAGGCGGGACTTGGGTGAACTTACGCGGCACTTTGAATTCACTGTTCACGTCTGACCGTCCGATTTTTTTTCCTTTTTGCTTCCTTTTTTTTCTTGTAAGATTGTAAGATTTATTTCACGTCCGCACGTCTCGGAGCTCTCTGTTCATCTCCCACCAAAAAAGAAGGTCCCATTCCGCAACCAAAAGTCAGAATCAAAAAAAAAAAAATCACCACAAATCTCATCAGAACCAAAAACACTCTTTATTAAAAACCCTCGCCTAACGTTTATCGCCGCGAGTTAGGTTACCATTTATGTTGTATTTTACATACAACATAAAGGGTACAAATAGAAATTGCAAATTATGCAATGTAAATAAATGGATTTCGGGGGGAGTAAAACGTACAGATAGTTTTCCTGATAACACATTAAACGTCACTTCCTATAATTTCTTTTCAAATTTTTCTCCCGCCAAGCTTACAGCGAAAACTTTAGAACCATTTAGCTCAGTAAATTTCAATCAGAAAATTATAATTTTAATTTCAAAAATTAGGTTATATTCTTACCTACATGGATAATTGCAATTGGTTTCTTGTGGTCAAAATCCATCAGGTCAGGCCTGACCGAAAACTCATAATCTGGGCGAACAATTGTTTTCTTTTCGGTTTATATTAGTTAATTAGATTTAAAATTAGGAGGTAAACACATTGCTGTGCAAGGCACGAAACTAGTAGCAACGCCCGTCGATGATAAGGAATCTACAAAGGGTCAACAAATTAACATATTCCTATGGCTCTAAGAATTCTTAATCCAACGAGACATTCCACGATATCAACTGATGTCTGGTTCCCGATTTATAAGCTAATTTATGTGAAATTTCGTGTTAAAACATGGTCAGAAAGCAACCCTTATATCTCCGGTCTGCCAGTGGTGCCACCATGGCAACACTTCTTGAAAGTAAATTTAGGATGTGGACTATTAATGTACCAAAGCTTATCTCGTCAGAATGAAGTGCAAGGTTGGCTCTCTTAACGCCCTAACTATTAAGTCTGTTCTCTTTTTTAAAATTCTTTTTTTTTTTGTTCTTTGTAATAATTGTTTTTTTTCTGTTTTATTCTCGCTATATTTTTGAACGTTTCAGCTTCAGCTTTGCCAGTGTTAAGTTCTGCGACCGACTATCACCTTAATGCCTAAAACAGATGTGCAGCTTTTTCCATGCAGCGAAATTAAATTACACAGGTTCTTATGGGAGCCGATTCACTCAAAGTCTGCATGCAGCGCAGCGCTGCACGATGTCTCTATTTCTAAATTTGCTGCCTAGTTTCATTGCAGCCACAACTGAAAAACGAAAATTTCTAAATAATTGCTATTTGGCATTACTCATATTGACATCACCTGCCATTCTGTAAAAAAATTTGTTTGTGTTGGTGATTTTTATTTAAGAATCCATGAAACCGGCGTTGCCACCCTACCATTGTCCAACGAAGAAAATCTCAATCCAAAACTATTGTGTGACATCGGCAACGCTGTGCTTTCATGTTTTTGGTTGACATAACTATGCATCTTGAATGTCAGAAGCTATGCACATGTGTTTCGTGTGCAGCTCTGCATGCAGAGATGCGTGCAGACTCGCTGTACATCTGTTTTAGCCATAAGTCGACGATGCCATGCTTCAACATTGTTCTGTGTTTTTGGAAATGTCTCTTTCGTTGCTTTTGAAGTGCCATAAATAACACTTTCACTGTCATTACTTTCAGTTTGTAGTTTAGAAAAAATGGGAGCATTCACATACTATTATAGGGGAACACTAAGTATCTACAACGTTATGTTAAAAAGCGCGCGCTTTTTTACATTTTTGAAACTTTTATTTATTATTCGCAGAATTTTGTAAAACAGAATTTTGAAAAGCAGAATTTTGTTAAGCAGAATTTTGAAAGAAGAATTTTGAAAAGCCCGCTTGATTAGCAGTTTACTAATTATCAAAAGGTTTTCAATATTGGAATAGATAGTAAATTGCTAACTACTTAGGAAATTGCTAACTAGTAAAATGTTAAGCTCTTAACAATAGGTTATTTAAAATTTTGCGCCAATGAGTTTCAGTGATTCCAACTTCGCCTAAGCCCGCCACTTACCTCATAATGTGGAACCTAAAGAAAAAAAGGAAGATTCTCATAGATTTATAGAATTTTTATTCATAAATTTATCAGCATTTTCATTATATATATATATATATATATATATATATATATCTATACATGTGTGTATATATATATGTAAATTTATAGGTACCTAAATGTATTCTTTTGTTTCATGTGTAAGCTATTATAGTATTGTTTATAATAATTTCCTAATCTGCCAATTCATACACACCACGCACATGTAACATAATTTAAACTAACTAGGAGTTACAATTCAACAATCGTTTTATATAATTTATGTTTGTAAATTCACATAGGTAATGTTTTGTTAAAAAGATTGCATTAAACTAGACAAAAATGTGAGTGTGTGGTCGGTTCTTAATATTCATATGTGATAGTTCTTTTTCATTTTCTATATTATTTTCAATTATATGTACTTGACGGGGTATATATTTATGTAGGTATGTATCTATGTATTTGTATGTATATGACATTTTAACTATAAATGTATTTATTTTATATTTTGTAGTCTATTATGTATCTATAGTCAAAACTCGTTAATGGGCAAAGTTCAGTTTGTTGATTTACCTTCTTTCAGATATCAGATTTATGCTTGAAAAATTAAAACTATCTACGTAAAAATTGTTTTGTTGATTAATAAACGAAAGTTGATATTTGTTTGTTTCTTTAAATTATATTCGACGATTTTTTTCAATATTACCTAAAAACATAGATTTGTAGTTATCATGCGAAATGTCATATTTTATAATTTATACATTTTCTATAATTTCGATAAATTAAATAATACTAATTGAATACAAAATTGTAAACAAAAGTTATAGTCAGAGTCTGTTCGTTTTTTTTTTGTTCTTTGAGTTATTATTTTTAAATGCAATACTTTAAAATGTGCTATTTTATTTTTATATTTAAATTTTTATACCCAGGTTATGTTTATACATAATTATAATCTACCTATAGTTTTTATAAATACGAAATTTGTTTTTGTCATTATAATCTGAAAACTATTTTATTTAAAAAAAGATAGATTTTATCATTTTATATTACACAATTATGTAGGCATAACAAAACATTTAACAATTTATAAATTTTGTATCTGATATAAAATCTAAAAAATGTATATTTATTATCATGTGACAAAACACAAAATTGTATTAATATTTAATTTATTTGATACACTGAAATTCATAAAGATAGGGTGACAAATATAATTTCATACATAACAAATATAAAATACTATTGTTTCTTAATTTGTAATTAGATATTAAGCCTTATATTATATTATATTATATTATATATACACATATTGGTAGATATTAATTTCTTATTTTTAATGTTACTTCTATATTCTTTATTATGTCCTAATGAATCTATTCAGCTTTGTTTGAATTGTTAGGCAATGAGGCTTGTTGAAGTTCTAACAATTTAAATCCTGTTTTTCAAAAATTCTGAATTAATTTTAAAAACAATCGCATTTATATTTTATTCAATCTCGCTTATTAAAAAATAACAAAAACAGTTTTAAAATAGAACCAATGTTATAAGATGATTTGTTAATCCTTTTGGTAACAAAAATTATCTTCATGCATACAGCAAATTGATAGAATTTTGATATGACGATGGAATCCGCATTATTTCTTGGAAGATTTTTCACAATTGTTTTAATACGCTTGCTTACCAAAAAATTTATTGTTTTCGAATTACAACATTAATTATATGTCGATATGAAAGAAAAATATTTCAATTTGGTGGATTCTTAGATTATGTTGTCATGAGCATAGGAAAACTGAGTCTAGTCTGACTCCCTCCACCGGATTCGTTAATCAAGTTGATAATAGTTGAGTTTTGGTCATTTTAGCCGGATATTTTCAATTGTATTGTAATCCTCGGGTAGCAATCGAGGCAGAACATGACAGAACTGTATTTTCTTAAATACTTATTAAATAGCCAAATACTAGGAGGAAAAAAATAAAATATCTGACAAAAAGTTAATATTTCCATAAAATCGGGAATAAACTATTAGCCCATCAGTCAAATTCGGCAATAAATTCGCAAAGCGCGATGTATGTAGTTCTGTATTTTTGATATGTTGTTGGGGCATGTTAGAGTAGTGATTAGCTAATAGCCCTTCCACACTAGCCCACTGTGTATTAATACATACAGAATTCCACGCGAGTGCCAAATTTGTGAGGAAGAAATGACTTCATATTTTGCATCCACACTTGCTTGTATTAATACATTACATTAACCCTTAAAAAAATTGTGATAGAATGTGGGATAGAAGTAGAACCATTCCTAAAATTATTCATGTATTAACACAAGTTCCGAAAATTTTTGACTTTTCAAGTAAATATGTCATTTCGTGAACATCTTCTAAACTTTAAAATTCAATACCAAAGTTGCTTAAAAAAAGATAAAAACCTTATAACTTTATTTTATGATAGTCAAGGGTTGCAAGTACGTGTACAAAAATGAATGCTAACCTAAGTGTCCTACTTTGACCACTAGCCCAGGAAACAAAAACATGGCTCCATACAAGTTTCTAAATTTTGGTAATAGTTTTGATACTTACATATATTGTACCTAATACTATTATATAACTTTTCAGAAATATCCTTGACTGTAGCTGTTGAGCAAAAAAAAAAACGGGATTTTAGTGTGATTTTTTTTTTTAATTTTTGGGAATTCTTTGTTTCATTAAAATGGCTATATCTTTGGATATAATTGGTTTAGAAACAAGTTTGGTACGTCAAATGATTGATAATTGTTTTAAATAATAAAATATAATACGAAATATATATACCCTACATTTTTTTTAAAAATACACTAAAAGTCAAATTTTTTGGCAAAAAAGTCGTAATGGAGGTTGGTTTAGTTTTGTTTAATCGTAACTTAATAACTAAAAAAAAAAATTAAATTGTCCAGTTTTAAGCATTCAATTGTGCAGAGAACCTAATTTTTAGAATTACATACAAAAATTGTTTGACTGTGTTTGGTAAGATTTTAATCGCACCCTTTTTTCACAAAATTCCATTAGAGACATGCCTCAATGCAAAATTCTAAATTTCGGTAATAGGTTCGATACTTACTTATATTCTACCTGATACCATTATATATATGACTTTTCAGACGTATTTAATTGTGATTTGTTTTTAATTTTTGGGAATTTTTCGATTAATTAAAATGGCTATAATTTTTGGGTATTATTAACGTAGGAATAAGTTTGATACATAAAATGTTTATAAATTGTTAGATATTGAATTATAAAACATAAAACAAACTAAATTCATGCGTAAAACTTTTTAAAAATACACAAAATTTCAATTTTTTGTAAAAAAAAAAAAAGTCAACTTCCAGGTTTAATTTGGTTTTAACGTAGACTAATACAAAAAATAAACCATAACCTGCACCCTTTTAAGGAACCGTGGACTGTACAATATTCCACGAAAGACACCACTTGATTAGAATACGGTACCGTGGTTACAACTGGGTGATTGCTAATCTGCAGTTATATTCTAAATTGGATTTAGCTTGTCTTCCTCCAACTAAAGCTGCTGCAGGTCAGCATTAATATCACGTATATCATCAAGTGCAAGCTTGGCTGAGAAATGCTTTGGAACCAACCGATTTGGGGTGGCAATCCGTCAAAAGCGGATTAATTCCTGTTACAACAGATCTGCCACCAGCTCCAGAACATCTACTTAAATATCTTGTAACTGTTGGACACAATATACATCAAGATGCGAATGTAGGTGATCAGGAATGTTATGTTCAGTGATGTATGGAACCTGCCAGGGAACATCCTGCAATAATACCCTTGGCGAAGAAGACCATCTGACCGAAGTAGACACCAATGAGTTTTAATTCAAATTTTTGTAATTCTAATAAATTTGTAAGTAAAATAACTTTTGTATATAAACTATAATGTACCTAGAAACAAAAAACTAACATTTAAGTATAACTCAAGTATGTTCTTTTTCATTGTTTTCTTCAAATTTTGTCTTTGTCAGTAATATCCTTCCTTCCTACATGCAGAATATCATAAAAGACGCAAAGTTAAATTATTAACAAAATAAAATATTCTTTTAGTGTTATTCAGTACCGTTGGCTATTCAATTTCGATAGTAAATATTGTAAGAAAAATGAACATTTTCTTTTTTTCAACTTTCAAAGACAATTTTTCCAACTTGACGGTTCTTTATAAAAAGAAGTATTACATTTTCTTAAACTGAGTTAAATTGGTCATCATTTGAGATATGTTGAATCTTTGTTAAATGTACCGTTGTATTTTTTTCTTTTTTTTAGTTAGAACTCAAATATTTTGTACCACGTTTCTTGATGGATTAAATTAAAAATTTTCCAAGTAGTGCGTAATACAAACTTTTGTAATACCAAATATGACGGAAAATATAATAAGGAAAAAACTTATACTGCATTTAGTTTAATTGGGTCCGGTTAAATACTCTATTTTAACAAAAAACACTTTAAAAAAATGAAAAATAAATCATTTTCTTCAATTTGTATACAAATTTGACAAATTTAGTGCTGCTTTATAAAACAAGTTAAAATACAATCTTTTAAACCATTTATTGCTGCATAATTTAAAATAGTTTGGAAGTTCAAAAAATGTACCGTTATATTTTTTTTTTTTTTTTTGAAGAAAAATCATTTTTTTTTCATGGTTGTCTCTTGAATAAATTCAAAATATTTTGAGAACGGTAAATATTGTATCTATAACCACGTTTTTTAAACAATGCGAAATCGAATAATAAACAAACTAAATTACTTTTTTTTTTTTATAAAAATCCTTTGACTGTTAAATTGGAATGATCAGAACAGTAAAAAAAAATGCAAAATGTTTACTAAGTTTAAGACACTTTAAAAAAAAAATTCTTTTATCTTATGTTAAATGTAATATTGCGTAGTTTGATGTATTTTTCAAGTTTTTTGGATGCGGCGTTATATTTTTTTTTTCTAAAAACTGCAAAAATTCAGTTTAGATTTTCACTTTTTCAACGCTTACTAAAATTTTTTTTAATTTAAGGTCGTAATATACAAAACAAAATTTACACAGTTTTATGCTTTAGTACATTTTGAAACATTTGAATTTTTTTCAGCTTTCTAAAATGTACCGTTATATTTTTTTTTTGTTTATCATTTGAAACTTTTAAGTTTTTGTTCATGGTTCCTTATCCATTTTATTGAAATTATACAAGATATATCTACAAGAAAAATCTCAAAATATCTCAAACAATGTTGAATTTAACAGTGAAAAAAGTGTGTTTTTTATTTTGTTATATTTCGTTTACAATTCCCTTTTAAAAGTAAATATTGCAAACAAATTGTTTAAAAACTTCACTTTTTTAATTTTTTATAAAAAATTGACAGACTTAACGGTACATATGAAAATAAAATGTTTACTACCTTATTCCCTTATTCTAAATTCAATTCTGTATCGTTTGAGGTATTTAAAAATTTTCTTGTGTGTACCGTTATATTTTTTTTAATTTATACCTTAATTTTTTTTCGTGATTTGTCTTTAAATAAAATGTTTTTATTTTACAGAAGGGTACATAATAAAAGCTTGTAAGATATATATTTATATATATAACTGTATTTTTAGTTTTTATTTATATTTGTTAAAAATTGCATTTTAACGGAAAAAACCCCAAAAAAAGTTTAGAAAATTTCAATTTTTCAACTTTCAATAAAATTTTTACTAATTTTTGGACATTAGATATAAAAGAAAAAAATTGTAACATGATAACAAATTTAGGCGCCAGTTATAGCTTTCATTGAAATCCATCATTGAAACACAAATCAGTGGAACAGTGGAATATTTCTGACAAGTCGGTTATAGCTATCATGAAATTTAATTTCATTGAAAATTCCATTCCCCATACAAAAAACAACTTTGAGGTTAAAGTCGATCATTGAACGAAAAACTGACAGACGAGAACAGGAAGACAAAGGAATACATTTCATTGGAACGAATGTGTTCCACTTTTGGGAACAAAATATCAGCTGTTCATCGAAAACGATTTTCATCATTGAAAAACAAAAAATGATTTTATATGAAAGTTGTAAAGAAAACTTAACATTTTTTTCACTAACACTGACAACCATCATTTTGGTACCAAAACGCCATCAGTTTTATTTGTTTAAGTGCTTCAAAATTGAAAGACAAAATTTTCAATGATGGTTTTCAATAAAAGCTATAACTGGCGCCTTAATTATGTATTTTTTGAGATATTTTAGAAGTTTGTGAAATGTACCGTTATAATTTTTTTTTTTTTTTTGTTTGTCATCAGCATTTTTTTTTTCAAACGCTGATTACGCAGATTGCTCAACAGCTAGAGGCCAGGATAATTCCTTAAATACTCCTTTTAAATAGCTCTACAACCCATCAAATTTCTAAACCTATTACCAAAATTTAGAATTTTTGCACAAAATTCCTGGGATACACAGCAATGATGCAAACATTGCTTTTAGCACTTAGTGAACATCATGTTTCTTGCCAAAACTATTTGACCGATTTGAATCGAATTTTTGAATTTCAAGGGTCCCACGCCCCACAAGGGGGCAATTAGATTTAATAGAGCATTTAAAATTATACTTCATTACACTTTTCTCCAAAAAATCTAGGCTTCTTGTTTTTTTTACGCATAAAGATATATTTCTGAACATACCCATCAGGATCTGCATAGGGCTTTTTAGAAATAAAGCAATATAATGTATCTCGGTCTCATAGCTTCTAAACGTCAAACGGAAATTATGGGTTAATGACGTTTAAGTGCTTGGCGTAATTTGTTTTAGTGCTGCGTTCTTTTTTGTTGCTATGGTCAAAAACAAGAGCTGCAATTTCAAAGTTAAAAAAGTTAATTTTTATTTTAGAACGATCAAAGTTAAGAAATTGGGAAGGGGTTTGAAAAAAAAATCGAAAAAATAAGAAATAATAAACAAAAGGCAACATTTTGATAGCGTTTAATTAACTGATAAATAATTCACTATCAAAAATGCATGGTTCTTACAAATTAAATCACTATCAACTTCATTTTTGCATGAAATCGAATCGTAATATAAAACATTTGTAATTTGTTTTTGCTTTTTTTGTTTATTTCTTATGAGCCACACATTATAAGCCACAAATTTCGATGAAAAGTGAAATATTCAGAAAACAATTCCAAATTCAAAATCAATAATTAAACAATTAAATTTATAATAAATTATTACAAAATTGAAAACAATTCCAAATCGGAAGACAAAAAGCAAACACAATCTAACCCCAAAATGAAAACTCAAAGTTACCTTTTCTTATTAAAAGAACGATGAAGGTTAACTGGCTAGAAACAAAAAGAACGCACAAATGTTACTAACCCAAAATTTTGGCTGTCAAATGTATCAATTTTTACCAACTTCACTTCACTCAATGACACTACTTAACGACAAATATGAATTTGTTGTTTTTTAAGTGTTGATTTATTAGCCTGATTGTCACTGTTTACCACAGTTGCGTAAACAACGATCGGGGGAGTACTTAAAATTTGCTTCTGTTAACGATAACGTTCAACTTTTGTATTTTATGCCAACAATGCTTGACTAAAGAATCAATGAAAATAGGTTGTTTTGAAGCCTATTTGAAAGCGAAACATAATGTTAATCCCATACCAATTCAGATTTGAACTATGAACTTCCAAACTTTAAAGACAAATTTAAAAAAAAAAAGAAGTCCGTATTAACCGATCATCATGAAAATATTTCTTATTTCTTATTTGTATTTCATTTCAACTTTACACATTCTGAATTTATTTTCTATGGATTTCAGATTTTTGATGCAAAAAACTGTTTAGGTAACTACATTATGTATATTGTTACGGCCAGTCTAAGCTTGATAGTAACAACATCAACTGGCAGCCCATTAACCTTAAGTCTATTTTCTAGGGCCAAGGGGATATGAGTATTTTGGAAAGATTCTGGTGGAACATAGCATAAAAAAGGTTGGGAAACACTGCTCTAGAATATTTGTTTTCAAATTTTAAGCAGAATTTAACAATTTTTGACCTATTTTTTTGAGTGCTTCAAAATTACTTAGTTTTTCAGATTTTTTTTATTCTTGGTTAGATAGTAACGCAAATATAACATGCTTGAATTTAAAACTTATATTGCCTTGTAGAACATTTTATTACAAACAAGTTTTTTCTTTATTTTTAATTCAGAAGTTTTTTGGATTTTAGAATTTCTTAAAGATCTTCTTAGCTCCCTGTCCCTTCGAGCATTTAAGCACGTTGAAACGAACAGTCTTCGACAATGGCCGTCATTCACCAATGGTAACAATGTCTCCGGCTTCAACATCTCTGAAAGCTGGTGGACACTCATGTTCCTGTGTCTCTTCTCGAAACGACTGTATTTGCGAACAAAATGCAGTTAGTCCCTACGAATGACGATGGTCCTTTGCATTTTGCACTTGCGGACAACTCCGGTTAGGATGCGTCCACGAATCCTCACGTTGCCGGTGAATGGGCATTTCTTGTCAATGTAGGTGCCATCGATAGCCTCATGTGGAGTGTTGAAGCCCAAGCCAATTTCTCGGCAGCGACGAAGAGACTTCTTCTTGGCCAAGCCAGGCTTGTTTTTACGGTTTAGGTTGATACCAAACTGTTTTTGGAAGGCTTTCTCGTTCTGATCGGCCATATTGGTGGAAATGAAAGTTTATAGTGAATAGGTTTTTCCTAAGTTGCATCAAAGTTATAAAGGAAAATGTCGAAAAAAATGGGGTGATTTTAGCGTATTTTTTACTGTTTTATTTTTCCTGCAGCGAGCACAGGTTTTTCGAAGTTGCAAACTTAGCTACAGGCTACTATAACATGCCCCAACAAAATATCAAGAATGCAGAACTACATCGCAATTTGCGAATTTAGCACTTTTTTTTTTTTTTAATTATTGACTAGGCGATAAGAGAAGCGTTAAATTGTATGCTTGGATATTTAAACAAACATTTTTGTGAACATTCACTTAGCATTCACAAAATATGAATAACACAGGTTGATTCGCAAAAGCTGTGACAAAAAGCTAAATAGACGGAGAGTTGGTTACAAAAAAAAGTGAGTAATTGGTACACGATTGATTTTTACTGAAGAGAATGATTTAGTGTAGCTGAGCACAAAAATGCACGTCTGCCAGCGCGATTCAGAGGCTTAATGGGGTGGGCGGGTGGTCAAAGTTGTCAAATTTTGGTGAAAAAAAAATTATTAGGTACATGGATTTTGATAACGCTAATGTGTTGTGTCCATCGTCAATAAACGTGAAACAAAATGGCAGACGGTTTGGGAGAGGCTAAGTTGACGGCGTTAAAGTCGTTAAAGTTGTTAAATTTTGGTAAAAAAAAAAAAGAATCATAAGGTACATGGATACCTATTTTTTTATTTTAATACTTATGTATATAGAGAGCAAAATCCAAAATGGCAGACGAAAAAGTAAAAGCTAACACCACGGCAGACGTGTTTGAAAAGTGCACTGTTAAACGAAAAAAATTGCATTATTTCTGCCCCAAAAATCCAAACGAATATTTTGAAATGCAATTATCTTTATTTTAGCATGAACAATATAGTCGCAAAAGTTCATTGACAAATCGCGGAGAGGTGAGATATTAGTGCGACATTATTACCATAACATCCTTTATTAAATTCTGACACTCATGAAATTTGCTAAAAATATAAAGTTTATAATGGCGGCCACGAATCAGAAGAGTGCATACAAATATCTTAGGGTTAAGGGTCTTTTTTGGGGTTGTAATGTTGGACCTGCTTTCCGGAAAATACGGTCAATTTTGTTTCAAATTTAATTTAAAATTTTTTGGGGTTCTTTTATCATATTTGTTTTGATTTTAATATTCAGCGTTAAAAAATAACTTTAAATCATATTCATATATCATATTAAATATATACCATCTATATTGCACAAAAATTAAATTTTGCGTAAGACCTAACATTACATAACAGTAGGGCAGGTTAAACTTAACCCATCAGAAAAACACTCTTTGGACCCAGTTATTTTAATGGACTCTTTTGACTATTGGGAAACACGACAAATGAAACATTTAGAGGAAAGGTTGGAACAGTGAGACACTTTTTTTCAAACGGTTATAATTCCGAAATCTTTTGAGCTATGAAAATGAATTTTTGATGGTATCTTACGACATATTTCCTACATTTTGCAACAAAAATTTCATTGAAAAAATTAAAAACAACTTTCCCATGAGTAAAATTGTTGTAGAAGGTCAAAGTGTCTCACTATTCGGCGGGGGTTCGAAGACTGAGACAACGTAGGGCGCACAGTGGGACAGCAAAATATTTTTAATAAAAACTCGTCTTAAGCAATTAATACATGAATTATATTCGTTTAAAATATTATTTATTAATTTATAGGAACAAAAAGAACAAAAAACATATCAAAGTATAAGATAAAAAAAACTAACTAAAACCACAATTCAGTTCACATTATTCTTTAAAATAAATTTTGTTGCAATACAAATACAAATAAATAAAAAACATTTTTATTTTGAATAAACGAATCAAAGATAATGTAAGACATGTCTCACTGTTCGACCTTTGAATCTGTCTCATTGTTTAATTTTTATCATTTTCAAGAAAAACGTTTGTGCATACAAAACTGGAAAGAAGACCGTAGATTTTTGTTTGTATATTGAAAAACCACATAATAATAAGCCAATAAAAAAAAACGTGCCTCACTTACCTAAATATTTGAATATGCTTCACAAATTTAAAAAAAACACGAAAAAAAATCCTTTTGCCCTTTTTTTTCGCTCTTTACTCACTGAGAGCAAACGCGCATCTGGGTGTTGTTCGGAACAGAAATAAAAGTTGCGAAATTGAAAAGAAACGTTATTGTCTGCAGCGAAATGTCCGTGCAAGTTTCTGGGAAGCTAAAAAATGAAATGTCTTACTGTTCGGACTGTCTCACTGTTCCAACCGTCTCACTGTTCCAACCTTTCCCCTATACTAAATTTCATTAATATCCCATTATTTTATTGGGTTATTATTATCGACTTGTTGTACTTGGGTACGATATACATTTATACCAAATTTCATTAATATCCTATTATTTTAAAATGATTTTGGGCAATATTTTACTTGTTGTACTTAATATAAAGTTATCATTCCATAAAAAGGACTTTAACTTTCTACAGGATACATGTATCTTTCCAGTTTTGGTCTCTTTAGAATCAGCGTTTAAAAGCATCCTAAAAACATGTGTCATTATGATTACATTGTATTATAATACATTTTTCAGCTTCATAAACTATGCATCTATACAAAAAGCCAATGAGGCATTTTGGGCACTTTGGATATGTTGTACAGGATGAAATTCTGCGTCGATACCAGCAATAAAATTTCACGAATTAATTTGTTCCCGGTCAGATCCTATCTTTCTTAGACTAATTGTATCGTTAATGAGAAAAATATAGGTAAAAAAAAGGAAAAAATAGAAACAGGATTATAAAAAGTTAGAATCTACTCAACCCGTTAGGCAAAAATTAAGACTGTTTTTATTCGTATGTTTTTTTCTTAAGTAATGATCACTTTTTATAGAATAATAATAATTTATGAACAATAATAATTTATATATATTTACATATACATAGGTATAATTACATTATACGAAAATTCATAGTTTGTTTAGTAAGAAGACAGCAAAGCATTGCACTGCAATATATACATCGAAAAAAGCTTGTTTAATAAGGCTAAATCCTAAGTCGTTGTGATATATAAATAATATTCTTTCAATATCATGTCGTTCCTTTTTTCTAGGTACCTACATTATTTACAAAGATTGCAGACTATTATGGTTATTTGGTATAACATTAATTTGTAGCAGACTGAACCTCAAAGTCTAAAGCCAAAACTAAAGAATTCGCATATTAAAATAAATAATGGCAATTAGGTTTAACCCAAACGCAAATCAAATAAACCGAAGAGTAAATACATATTTAATTCGTTTAAGAAAATAAGCACTTTTGATTGGTAATGCAAATAGTGTCAAGGAAAATGCCTCTGCTAGGAAACTTTCACTGTAGATATTATATTGTATTTCAGTTAGAAAAGAAATATTAATATGCCTTATTAATAAATGCATTTTTGACGCAGATAGCGTTTTCAGAAACGGCTTACTGCTCAAAACATCCATGAAACAATGCATTTCAGGTTAATTTCAGCCGTATGATTAAAAAAGTGGTCGGACTATACGGACTTGCGTCAGCAAACAAAATTTCAGTCCATTTGATATCCCACTATTAGAAAACAGCTTATGGCTATGGGTTACTTAATAGCGCTGCGGATTCCATATACATATGTATAGGTATCCAAAATTTTACTTTGAAGACTTTTTGTAGCAGACTGAACCTCAAAGTCTAAAGCCAAAACTAAAGAATTCGCATATTAAAATAAATAATGGCAATTAGGTTTAACCCAAACGCAAATCAAATAAACCGAAGAGTAAATACATATTTAATTCGTTTAAGAAAATAAGCACTTTTGATTGGTAATGCAAATAGTGTCAAGGAAAATGCCTCTGCTAGGAAACTTTCACTGTAGATATTATATTGTATTTCAGTTAGAAAAGAAATATTAATATGCCTTATTAATAAATGCATTTTTGACGCAGATAGCGTTTTCAGAAACGGCTTACTGCTCAAAACATCCATGAAACAATGCATTTCAGGTTAATTTCAGCCGTATGATTAAAAAAGTGGTCGGACTATACGGACTTGCGTCAGCAAACAAAATTTCAGTCCATTTGATATCCCACTATTAGAAAACAGCTTATGGCTATGGGTTACTTAATAGCGCTGCGGATTCCATATACATATGTATAGGTATCCAAAATTTTACTTTGAAGACTTTTTCTCGCCGACGACGTCAAACAAATGTGAATCAAGATGCAACTAATTCCTACGTGTCGAAGGGTATACATTCATTTTGATGAACAACAAAATGGAGAGTCCAGCTCCAACCTGCTAAAATTTCTGTGATGTCAAAACATAATTTGGTTGTACCTACTACAGTATTTTACGGATATAAGAAACACTCATATAAGAAAAACTCGGTTTCTTTAAATTACCTTTGAAATTGATCGCATAAAAGAAATTCGCATATAAGAAAAACACGGCTATAAGAAATCGTTTCTTTGCACACATATTAATTTAAAGATCAAAAAAGTATGCATATAAGAAAATTACTTCATCATTTTTTAATTTACCTTTGCCAAAACTATTTTGTGCCCATAAATATGGTTTTCATATAGAATTGTAGAAACAGCTTACAAAGTGCTAGAATACTCAGTAAATATGTTTTTTTGATTGGATTTGTGTCTTTTTTAAATGAGTGTCAAGTTAGCAAAACCACATTCACGAATCGAAAAATGGTTAATAGGATAATTTGCCATTAATTTGTTGTTAATTATATGTGAAAACTTTGAATTTGTCATTCAATGTTTTCTATGTTTTTTGTGTTGCACCACTCAGAAAAGTACTAAAAACTCTTTACAGTGAATGATGTGTAGGTTAATAATTTGTCGTTGGTTAGTCCTTAAATAGTTGTGACATTTTTAGTTAGAAGTTTTAACTCCGTTTGAGGTGTTGCTTTTCTAACTTGACATCGAATTGGGAAATTAGCAAAAAAAACATAGAAAACATAGCACGTCAAAATTGAAAATGTCACAACTAATTAACGACTAATTAACGGCAAATTATTAACCTATAAATCGTTCACTGTAAAGAGTGTTTAGTAGTTTTTTGAGGGGGTGCTTTGCTAACTTGATATCAAGTTAGCAAAGCAACACAAAAAACATAGAAAACATGGAACGACAAATTCGAAGTTGTCACAACTAATTAACAACAAATTAACGGCAAATTATCCAATTAACTATTTTTCGATTTGCGAATGTTGTTTTGCTAACTTGACATCGAATTTGGAAATTATAAAAAAAAACATAGAAAACATAGCACGACAAAATTTAAATTGTCGCAACTAATTAACGACTAATTAACGGCAAATTATTAACCTATACATCATTCACTGTAAAGAGTTTTTAGTAATTTTCTGAGGGGTGCTTTGCTAACTTGATATCAAGTTAGCAAAGCAACACAAAAAACATATAAAACATTGAACGACAAATTCGAAGTTGTCACAACTAATTAACAACAAATTAACGGCAAATTATCCAATTAACCATTTTTTGATTCGTGAATATTGTTTTGCTAACTTGACACTCATCGTTTTAAGTCTCTATAAGAAATTTATTTTCTTAAATCCGTGTTTCTCATATAAGAAATAGTCTTTCTTATATCCGTTGTTTACATATAAGCTGCCGTATTGCGAGTTTCACCCGGAAAACATTTCGCCCGAAAATGTTTCGTTCGCCCGGATTTTTAAAACCTATTGCGAGTTTCACCCTGCATTTTACAACAAGTGTGGCCTCGTTCGCCACCAAAAACTAAATGGAAATCTTGCTGTAAATGAAATGACATATTTCACACGAAAAAAATGCTGTCAATAGTACCAATAAGGGAATTTTTACGAGCAGGGAACATTTTTCGCCCGAAACTCACAATAAGGGAAGAGTGAAATGTAATTTTTCCGGGCGGATTTTCTATCACGCTGAACTCACAATAGGGCTGAAGAAAAACTCGGATATAAGAAAGAAATTTCTTGGATTATCAGAGTTTCTTATATCCGTGTTGTACTGTAAATGTATCAATATTTAAAGGAAGATAAATAATTGTTTAACGTGGTCTTAGGTATAATCATACAAAGCCTTACTTACAAAACCTTACTTTGTGAAAGTTACACTTTAATGAAGAATGATGAATGAGAACTAAATAAGTCATGTAATATTTCTGAAATCCTAAGGATAATAAAATGTATGTATCAAAGGTATGTATATTCCGGAAATTCTTTAACACAGTGGCAAACAATGAAACCGATTTTTTGGATTCGCTTGATGTGAATTTGTGTATCTCAAGAACGAAACTGATTTTATTCGCTGATGGGTTTCTCTCGAACGAGGAGCTTTTAATGTTTAGAAATAATCCCTTATAGTAAAGTGTGGACACACAAAACTGAAAAATTATTGTCTATGGATTTTAGTGTGAGCTTTTTTAAACAAAAATCCAGTTGACACGGAATAACATACAGGCAAGTAAGTAGCTCAAGGAGTCTAGTCTACTTAGTGGGCTGGAATTCTTTAAAAAAGAATATCAATTTGAAAATGAAAAAAGATTTCCATACAATTGATAATAAAATTACGGAAAAAAACATTAACAGAAAATATTGAGATATTTTTTAGTTTAAGTAGGTAGTACCCTGCTACAGTTATCTTTTTCTTTAAGATATGAGAACATTTTGAACAAATGAAAATATACATAAATATTATAAATCTACACTTTTACGTATAATATCATCTCTCAAATGGTCCAGACTTGAACTTTCTCTGCTACTACACACCAGCTGGCTCGTTCATAATAAGAAGACACAATGTGCAGGCTGGCTACATGATGATTAATAAGTGCATCTAGCTCACCCTCCCGGAACACATGATAATATCTATGATGTGTAGTTGCTCCTCCTTGAGTTGGGCTATCTAATGAAGCTGTTGAACTGTTCGAGTTTTCCCAGGATTCAATTGTTGACTGTCGGTTTGCTACAGCACCACAGCCATCCTGTTTTTTATTATCATCCAAAGAGTTTTCGTCACATTTAATTGTATTATGCATAGTTTTCTTGGCATAGCCGTCTGCTTCAGCAGCTATGGTTCCGTCTTCATGAGGATCATCGTTATCAAGTACTCCTTCGTCACTCTTGACATCTTCATCTTCTTCAAGAATGATATCATCATCATCTTCCCTTGCAGAACTATCGCCATCGTCGAGCAAATATGCGGTCTCAGGGTTTAAACTGTACTGACGGTTTCGTTTATATTTAAACTTTGAGATCTTATAGTTATCGTAGAGGTTCAGAGAGTAGCTATTGGAACTGTTTCCCTCGGCTTCTTCACGTTCTTCTTCCTCTTCGTCTTCTTCGTGTATTGTTAGACTTCGCGTTTGAGATGACAGAGAAGACGTAGAAGATGAGTTTGGAGATTGTTGGAGGCTGGGCTGGGTTGAGAGGTTTGCTAACATAAGCCGGCGTTCTCGTAACTCATCTCGCAGAGCCGTTAAATCACTATTTCGTTTGCGAAAGTTTGCCATGACAGGATCATCAATATATTCACCAATATCACCGCCAATACCATCTAAACTTCGACATTCTATTTTATCAGATCGATTCTTTTCATCAAGCTCTCGCAAAAGTTGAGCACTGAGCTGTTCAGCAAAGTCGGCACATTCTTGACGAGTAGCAGGGCGGATTTTGTTTACCGCTCTAGCATATGGCATGCTTCCTACGGAATCATCATCTACGTTGAGATTCTCCATTGAGTTGCTATCGCCATTTATGTGAAAATCCGACTTAAGAATGTCACTTTTGAGTGATAGATCTTCAGGTTGTGCAGATTTGGGTGCACTAATTACACTGTCAATGGAGTCCGGCGAAGATGGCTCACTTGAATCACTGTCCAAATCGTCAGTAGCTGGATTAAATAGTTCTAATGACATAAACTTAGGAATTGTTGGTACGACCATTGATGCTCGACGAATTATAGCGTAACCTGGCTTGTTCATTTGTATAGATTGCTGTTTCCTAAATTTCGGTATTGGCGGGAGATCCTTGATGGTCTGGCGTGTTATTTTTGTGGCTGATAGTGGTGGTGAACCTTTTGTTTTCGAATCAGGTTTGTCCACCACAATAGTTGCTATTTGAGTATGTCCATTTGTTAGTGCTGTATTGACACGGTTGCTTTTAGATCCCTCAAGCTGCTGAATGTGCTCATCCTCGAAAGTAAATCGAGCTTTTTCCTGTATTGTTCCCGTGTTATTGGTTTTGATATACTTTTGTACAAGTTTGGGTGGCGTAAGCATAGCCATTGCCGCTTGTACAGACGATGTTGTTTGTGGAGGTGATGTCACAACGTTGTATGCTGCCGCCGGTGAGTGCGCTGGTGTTGGGGGACATGGCATTATGAGTGGAGATGTTGGCACTGATGGTATACGATTTCTAGAATTATTGCTATTGAGGCTGTTGTTTTGGGTCAGGCTATTGCAATTGCTATTGTGAGCACCATTACAGCTGCTACTGCTATTACTACTGCTACTATTCGAATTCTGCTGATGATATATCTGTTGTTGATGCTTTTGAGCTGCTAACTGAGGGTTTGGCTGAGTTTGTTGTTGCTGTTGAAGTTCGGGCTTCGGAATGAATATCACCGATGCAAAGCTATCCTCAGACTCAATGCTTGTGTCCGACTGAAAACTGCTGTCTTTTGAAGAATCAGAGCCGGATTCACGAGAGGAACGTCTTGGTTTATTGTTTGATTGGTCCTCGGTACCATTTGTAAGTGTGGCAGCTGCTGTGGCTGCTGCCGCCAAACCACAATTACATGCTTCACTGGATTTATTTGATGAAAATGAACTTTGTTTGTGTACTGTTGAGTGGTGTGCGTTAGTGTGGTAGTGAAAGTGTTCATTTACTGCTGTAGATTTGGGTGTTGTTGCGGAGGTGGATGTGTTTGTGCCTGTTGAAGCTTTGAAGTTTTGCATGATTTTGACAAAACCATTTTTTGTTACTCTCTCCAAACTGCCTGTGGATGTCCTCAATTTGCTTGTGAGACCATCGCGTAGGACTTGCAGTCGTTTAGAGAAGACCGACCGACAAAGAAATGCTTCATTCAATGACATTTGCTTCTGAATGCGCTTTCTCACTCGCTCCTTTTCTCGAATGCGATTACCCGCCATAAGTTCTTCATTTAAAGAACTCTGCTTGCGCAGAAATACCTTTGCATCCGCGAGATGTTTGGATGCTGTAGGACCTCGAATATTTTTCTGCTGTTGTGGTTGTTGTTGTAGATTATTACTATTAAGACTATTACTACTACTACAGTTACTTATCAAATGAAATGGATTATCTGGCAGTTGATAGTCTTCATCACAAAGGGATTGTTTTTGTTTGATCAGTTTTGGCCGTCGACTAGGTGTCGTAGTGGAATGTGGAGGAGTTGAAGAAGCCGTAACTGTCCCTGATGCAGCAATATTTGTGTTGCTTCCGGAATCAGGGGACTGATTATTGCTGTTACAATTTGGCATTTCAACAGCGCTGCTGGTAGGAACTTGTCCTGGGGATATTTGAACAACAAGTTGCTTTGGTTCCATTATTTGTGCTCCAAGACTGGGTACACTGGATCGAGATCGAACAATTTGTCGTGGTGGTGGATTTAAGATGCTGCCAAGACTACGTGACTTTAAGCCCGCTGATAATGGTGGATCGGGAAAATCTTCGAAATCTTCTAGACGTCGCAACTCAATTGGTAAATCTTTGGCATCTTCATAGTCCAAGCTGCTGTTGTTTTTCGTATCCTTAGACGTCCACGAGTCGAGGAACCATGGGTGGCGTTTACTTCCAGCCAATTTCTTAAAAAAAAAATAATACCACTACATTTCAAGGCCAAAAATAAACTGAAATATTTTTAAACTACCTGAATTGCTCGCCTCACAAAACTGTAACAAGACTCTCCTGGTGAGGATGAAGACAAACTAGAACTATCTCCATCACCTGCTGACCGGCTAGAATTAGTTGATTCCTCCACATAGGCGTTGTAGGGTGGTAGAATATCATCCTCATCTTCTTCGTCGGAATATGATTGGTTGTGATTTTTTGGTGGTTGCCAGGGTATGAGAACATCTTGCGACTCAAATCGTCTTTGACGCTGTTCTAAAGCCCACACACTTATTATCACACGACCACCAATTCGAAGAATTCGAGCTAATTCTCGAATCGCACCTACACGACGCTCTGTTGTAGCAAAATGATGCACCACAGCCAGAGAAAGAACTGCGTCAAAGGACTCATCTCGGAATGGAAGTTCTAGGTTATCACAGACCGCCACCTTTAATTAAAGAAGACAAGATATTTTATTTATTATACTTGTAAATGTTAAATTTTCAGTAGGTTAGTGTTTTTAGAGCTATGTACTTATAATTAGCTAAGAAAGAATAGTTTTAGTATTCAATTTTTGTCATACCTACACGTTAGCATAATTCGTAATTTTTCATACCAATAATTTCAAAATATTTGTTTGTAACATAAACCGTTAAGAAGTTATAGCACTTCAAAGTTTCATTGGTACTTATGTATACCAAACGTAAGAAATTTTTGTATTTGTACATTTTTCTGTAAAGTATCCAAAGAAAAAAAAAAAAAATAACACGCTGAATATAAGAATGCTGGGGAGCAGTAGCGGATCTAGGATTTGGCTGTGGGGGGGGCTTGCAGTTTGGAGATCCATATTGAGACCTTAAATAATAAAATTTGCTTGTCCCAAGATAAATTTTATAATTTATAAAAAATAATAAAGATCAGTTTAGGTTTGATGCAAGACCGTACTCAACTTCAGTCGAACTAAACTTCACGACAACGTAGCAAAACATTATTTTTTGTGAAATTTAAAGAGCTATATCGCACTAAGCGGCAACTGAACTTCATACAAATTCATACGAACTCGTGTGAAGTGTATTTCCGATGCAGTGCAGTTCCGGCGAGTGCGGTCTAACCTTTAAGGCTCAAGTATTTTTTGTTTCCTTTAATGAAATAATATCCGTTTTTTGTGTGCCTTTATATCCGCTCCTGTTGCGCTTCAATATGTTTTCAATACAAAGTACAATAACAATCATTCATAATTGCTGTATCGGAGATAGGAGCAAATTCAAAGGCGCACAATAATTTTTAGCCATATATGCTTTTATATTATTTAAAAATTGATTAGGTACCTACGTTATGTAGTTATATTTTTAAATTAGCTGTGGGTATGTTTTGAACTTCCCATTTTTGACAAGATTTGAAAACTGTTTTTAATTGGCTAGTTCAGAAAAATTATATTTAAGTGTTCGTACTGGCAAAAGCATATATAAATGGCATATGTGCTTTGACACGGTATTAGTCCTCTAAGATCTCATCTTTCCTGAATTATCCAAATCAAAGAGAAACTATTTTGTTCAAACTGACACTTAACGACATAAGATAACGCTGCTCTAAGAAATAAGCAGCGGCCCAATTCTGCCAGCGTGAATGAGTTTTCGTGTATACGCTTTATAGGTATTCATGCTAAAAAAATATGTTCACAAATTTGCACCTCACTCTAGAGAGAGGGATTACAAATATTCATTTATTTTTGCATGCTTTTCTGAGCGCGCACAGAGAAAACTCACGCTTTTGGAATTTGGCTCCTTGACTATCGAATTTCTATGTTTTGTATGTACAATTGCCTGGGACCTTTCAAATTTTGAAAACGTAGCCCCGAAAATTTCTAAGCCCAGCCAAGGCCGTAAGAAACAATTCCTGTTGTATTAAACATACACTAAACTTGACATCCCGTTGTTTCCCAATGGTTTAAGCCTCAAATGCGTTTCTTTCGGTAAATTAGCTTTGTTTTTAGTATATACAGTTGGGGCATTTGACACGTTAATGTAAATCCCCGACCATTTTTATCTCTTTTTACTTATCTCTTCAAGCCTTAGCCCCAACTTCGGACTTTGACAGTCCCTAGACTTGAGCCCCCAAAACTCTCTGGAATAGGGTTAGTTTTTAGGAAGTAAGTTTCTTAACCCTGGCTAGGTGTTTTGTCCAATGTTCTCAGACCTCATTGCGCCAAAGCTGTTTTTTTTTTTTGTTCCAATTTTCTGTGTTTAATTTTTAGGGAAAGATTGTCGTTGCATTAAAAATATTCATATTCATAGCCCCCAACTTAGTTTTTGTCCAATTCGCTTCAGGCTTTAGCTCCAATCTTAGGGCTTAGAAAAAAAAATTACATAACATGTATGCAAATAGTTCAGCCCCAACCACGTTATTTTGTTCATCAAATTTAATATCTTAACAATATTTTAGACGGAATATTAAATTCTACACGTTGTAATGTATTGCTTTCTATATTTCAAGTTATTTTATGATTCGGCTGTGGGGGGGGCTTTAGCCCCTATAGCCACCCCCCTGGATCCGCTACTGCTGGGGAGATGGGGTGGACAAGAATGATTTTATTATTCTTTATTAAATATGGTGTATACATAATTATGAAGTTCAAACATAAATACAAAATATTTTTATTAATTTTAATTTTAATTTTTTTTTTCAATTTTAGCTTAATACAAGCAGATACATACATAAGTAAGTAAACTTAAAATCTAAATCACAATTTTGTACTTAAAACTAGAATAAATAATAAAGAAAGAAGTTAAGATGTAGGGATTTGGGGATAATAGATTATGATTTATGGGAAGACAGGATTATGATTGGAATTGAAGAGCATGTTTGATGGACGCTCTTGAGAGGTTTAAATCAAAAATTGATGAGCTGTTTACTTTCCGGAGCATTCGAGAAATATGTTAATTTTGGCAATAATCAGTACGGTGAAAGGGCAAAAGAGCGCTATGGACCTCAGAGGGCGATTGCTTGTATTAGTTTTTATTTTATTTTTCAAGCAAACGCTGTCAATGCCTCCAGTCAGAAGCTGGTGAATAAAAAGTATATCTGCGTCATCACGGCGTTTATTTAAGGTACATATGTTTATCAATTTCAAGCGGTTAACGTAAGGAGGTAAATTATATGGGTTATCCCAGCCAAGGCCGCGTAACGCGAATCTAATAGATTTTTGTTGGACAGGTTCAATACGTTGAATGTGGACGTGATGGTAAGGTGACCAGACTTGGGAAGCATATTCAAGGATAGGTCTAACAAACGTTTTTCGAATCCTAATGTAGAATTAGCACTATTAATCATACTTTCATAATGAGCACGAAAATTGAGTTGGTTGTCACAGATAACACCTAAATCGCGAATGGAAACATCCTAAGGATTTTTTGGCCGAACACCATCTCCAACCAAGAACTCCTTCGGAGAACGGGCCAAAGTCCTATTGACATCGTTATTAGGAAAAGAAAGTGGCAGTGGATTGGTCACACCCTACGTCGTGGTGCAGACTCTATTGCAAGACATGCAATGGAGTGGGATCCACTCATCCAAGATGGCAGAAGACCTGGAGGCCAGAGAAAATCTTGGCGCAGAACAGTCGACAAGGAATCACAAAAGCTCGGTAAAAGTTGGGGAGAGCTAAAATACATTTCCAGAAACCGAACGAGATGGCGTGTAGCGGTAGTTGACGCCCTGTGCCCCTTAGAGGGGTCAAGGATCTAAGTAAGTAAGTAAGTAATCTAAATAGGACTGTGTACAGACGATCGTTTAAATACTTCCTTCAAAGGGCATCTGTCATCTATAAATGGTATATCAAATGGAAGCTTAGTTGGCTCTCTTTACGCATCCAATAGTCGGACAGACTTCTTGATTGGACAAATTGGTAAATAGAGCAAGCCTGAGCAATGAAAAACTGCCTATTCGACCACCGGATTCGTACAAGAAGGGCAGACTTCGCTGTCATTTTACAACCGCAACCGTAAAACAAACTTCAAAAACTTTGTCCTACCAGGGGTTTCAATATTTGATGTTCATCGTATATTTGTATAGAGCTAGACCCTAGACGGTTAAAGGATTTGCATGTTATTCCATAGAGGAGAAATTCAATATTTTTGTTTAGCTTATTTATAACGGATAGCTGTAGAGGTCATATTTATTTGCAAACTGTTTGTTTATTTTTGTAAGTAGTAGCCCGTAGCGTAATGGTTAGTGCGTTCGACTGTCACGCTGGAGGTCTGGGATCGCTTCCCAGCCTCGTCCACCTAAAAAACTAAAAAGTTTTTTTTCAGGGCTACTGCCTTTTGCGAGGAATTGACAAATCCTCCAAGAGTATCACTTGTCACGAATAAGTGCTTCTCGTCTAGCCGTTCGGATTCGGCATAAAATTGTAGGTCCCTTCCATTCCTGTCGAATGGCGTACACAGGAATGGTTGCGAGTTGTTAGTCACTAGGCCCTGGTTCTTCATGAGCCGTTGTGCCACCCGATTTATTTATATTTGTTTATTTTTGTAAGGTTGAATTTGTCCAAATTTTGCATTCTGGTACTTCAAAGTTATTACAAAAAATATTCCATTTAAAATGTGTATAAATAGTAATTTTTCGATAAGTCATATTTAACAATTTATTTTATACATCAAAAACTAATATTAAAAAAAAAATCATCAACCTTTATGTATTTAAATATTTAGGTTAAGGAACCTACGTGAACAAACCTCAAAAAAAATAAAACGCTCATTACGTTTTTTGTGCAAAGAAAGATGCAGGACATACTCAGTGAAAAGAAGAAGAGGCTCAAGCCTGTAATGTGAAGGATAAACAAAGATGTGCTTATACAAATTGGCCGAAATATACCAATCCAAAAATACCGTGATTTTTCGACTTTTTTTAGGTCGGTTCTTATTATATTTTTCTTCTTAAATTGTATGGAGTGTTTAACTCAATACTAATGGTGAATGTTTAATATTCAGCCCACAAGTCATGTTATTTGTTGGCACATTGATAAATTTCATTATAATACAGTGGGCGATTCAATCTAGTTTTTTCCCTTGAACGATGCACCAAGAACCCACGTTTAATCTGTAGAAGACTACAAATAAAATATCTGTGTATTTGATAGTTTATAGCTCATTGTGTATTGTCCTTAAGATTTTTTCTATGTACTCCTTCGGAAAAATGTTATCTAAAGTAGTTCGTTCGATGATTTATTTTCTATTATTCCTGCTACAACTATACAAATATGTATGTACAATTGTACACATGTACAATGTGCATCCATACCCACAGCCCAATTAAGGCTGGACAATTGAAATTCTTTTTACCCTCTTTTCTTCTGATTGTCTCAACGGTCGGTGGATGGCCTTTTCTTACTCAAAGTTGTAGTGGGTGTAAAAAGCTAGTTTTGTGGGGTGCAAGATTCTCAGAAAATGCTTGCATTTATTTTTATATCAAAATACATAGGTATATTATGATTAACCATTGTTGGCAAATAACGATTCTTACAATATTTTGAATTAACTTTAATGCTCTGAGTTGGCTT